>BTHU01000018.1:57180032-57780032 GCA_036184795.1 Tokudaia tokunoshimensis | reverse complement strand
AAAAAAAGGTATACTCAACACAAACACCTCAATTTCAGATGATCAGTGTATTCCCAGTGAGTCGGGACACTGTGAGTCAGGACACTGTGAGTGGGGACACTGTGAATCAGTGCCTGAAGAGGGAAGGAGAGGATAAGATGTCCTGGGGCTGGAGTACAGGGTTGTGAGCCACCAGGCATGGCCAGAGGGAACGTGGCATGAGGGTGGAGTGCTCTTAACTGCTGATCCATCTCTACAGCCCTCTCTAATTTTTGTGGGTTTTAAGTTTACTTGATCATGGTAAATGATCTTTTTGATGTGTTCTTGGATTCAGTTTGCAAGTATTTTGGGATTCTGTCTTTAAAGTGTATAAGTACCTCATCTCAGTATGAATAGAAGGGACAGACATAGTATAGCAAGGTATTTTTAAAAAATATATATGGCTACTGTGTGTGCATGTATGGCTTGTGTGTTACATGTATGTCTGGTGTCTGTGGAGGCCAGAAGAGGGGATCAGATCTCCTGAAATGGGAGTTACAGTTATGAGCTGCTATATACGTGTTAGGAATTCAACCCTGGTTCTCTAGAAGAGCAGCCAGCGCTCTTAACCACTAAATCATCTTTCCAGCGCCACAACAGGTATTTTTGATACACATATTAATACACATATGTATATACGTACATATGTGTATTAATATGTGTATCATATATGTGTATATGTAGATACACATATATACATGTATATAAATAGCACATATTTAGGGAGAAAGAAGGGAGACTCTAACACCTCTTATTGTGCCTAATTTACAAGTTACCCTTTATCAAAGGTATATCTGCCTAGAAAAAGACATAAAACAAAAGGGTTGGTACCATGTGCCATAGCAAGTTTCCAAGGAGGATCTTGAAGTGTTTCTCGGAGGGACAAAGAGGGCTATTATGAAGACATGTTTCTGGGATTGAGAGAAATAGTGTCTTGATACACTTAAAGTAGTGATTAGTAAATGTCATGTTCCAATGCGGATCTTGTACTTGTGGTTTCCAAAGTACTCAAGATTCATCTGCTTATGTTTTTGTCCTTCTTTGAATATTTTGTTAGTCTAATTTTACTACTAACTTACCTGGAGTCGCCAATTGTGGGACCTTTTATAAATCATTAAAGCATGTCGTCCCCTGTTTCAACTGTAATATATGGATATCACCAAGCTTTGAGATTATTGTGAAGATTCCTTAGTGACCTGCCTGAGGGCCACCAACAACTCCAAGCATACCCTTGACCCACAGTTCACCCCTCTTCAGGAATGGGCACTACATACACCTTGACAACCCCACCCAACCCTGCAACCTTCTTGAAGAACATGAGTCCAGCTCCTGCCTTCCTGTACTTCTTCCGGTAGGGAGACCCAACATGTGCTGCTAACCCAATCCACCCCACTTGCATACTTGGCCCTTCTCTCAGCAGACACTAAATTTGTGCTGCCAAATCCATCCATCCCCAGGATCTTAGGGTAATTTGTATCCAGGGAGGAACATTAGATTCATACCAGTAACTTACCCTACCCTTCCAGTTGCCAGAGGACCACTGTATCCTTGCCTAGTTTTGCCCACCCTCTACTGGCTAGATTCGTGTGTCAACTTGACACAAGCTGGAGTTACCATAGAAAGGAGACTCCCTTGAGGAAATGCATCCATGAGATCCAGCTATAAGGCATTTTCTCAAATAGTGATCAAGGAGGGAGGGCCCAGCCCACTGTGGGTGGTGTCATCCCTGGGCCAGTAGTCTTGGGTCCTATAAGAAAGCAAGTTGAGCAAGCCAGGGAAAACAATCCAGTAAGCAGCACCCCTCTGCATCAGCTCCTACCTCCAAGTTCCTGCCCTGCGTGACTTCCAGTCCTGACTTCCTTTGGTGATAAACAGCAATGTGGAAGTGTAAACTGAATAAACCCTTTCCTCCCCAACTTGCTTCTTGGTCATGATGTTTGTGCAGGAATACAAACCCCGACTAAGATATCCCTTCAACTCTACTCTTCATGTAGGCATCCTAGACTCACCTCACCAACTCCATGAGCATCCATTGCCCGAGGAAACTTTCTGAATACCTCCCAGAGACTCCTGAAAACTGGCTATGAGAATCCTTTAATGCTACAAAAGCTCTACTCCTTCACATAGCAACCTTACTTAACTTGAGCTGAGCTTATAGTACTACTGATACCACACTAACACTGAATTGCTCAAAGGCTAAGCCCTAAGTGGCATAGAGCTGGTCAATCACCTACAGATTGAGACAATAGGTAACAGAGTTCTCAACATCCACTCAAAAAGAAAGACATAGTTTTCATACCAAGAAACACTTATCAACAACATGATTCCATAATTCTAGGTGCCATTGCAAATATACAAACATCAGTAAGTGAAATAATGTCTCTGCTATATTAGTCCCATTGTAATATTCCCCAAGAAAAGTTACTTAGAAGATAATGATTTCAAAGTGGGTATGAATAAACACTGTAACGAACAATGCAAAAACACAAAGAGATAGTTGAGCAAAATAATGAAAACGATTCAAGCCATGAGCACAGAATTTAATAGAGATAGAATCTCTGAGGAAAAAAACAATATGATATAAAGCTGGAAATGAAAAATTCAAGAATTCAAGCATAAATTCATGGAAGAAAGATGAAACCCAAATGGCAGAAAAGTATCTTTAAAAACTGTTCAGCATCCTTAGCCCGCAGGGAAATGCAAATTAAAAGTACGGTTGAGATTCCACCTCCTCCCAATTAGCATGGGAAAGGTCAGAAAAACAAAACAAAACAAAACACTGAGACAAATGCTGGTGTGGATCAAGAGGAAAAGAAACATTAATTTTCTGCAGGTCAAGGTGCAAACTAGTGTGTCCATTATGGAATCCAGTGTGGAGGTTCTTCAGAAGCTAAAAAAAATCAGTCTACCATATGATCCACCTAAAACAATCCTGAGTGTATGCCTAATGGATTCCATGGTGTTCTAGAGATACGTGCTTATCAATGTTCATTATCCTTCTATTCACAACATCCAGGAAAGAAACAGCCTACATGTCTGTCAACTGATAAATAGATAATAAAAATCTGGCATATGTTCACAATGAAATATTATTCTCCTGTTTTAAGAAAAATAAAATTATAAAATTTAGGTAAATGGATTGAGCTAGAAACCATCATTTTGAGTAAGGTAACCCAGACCCATAAGGACAAATGTCACCTTTTCTCTCATTTGTGGATGCTCTCTGAATTTTCACATATGTTTGTTTCTTTTGAAAGGCCCATAGAGGACAGAAAATCATTAAGGGACTATAGGGAAGGACTTTCAAGAGAAGAGGGAGAGAATGCACTGGTATAAACGGTTAACTTGGAATAATGGAAAGAGTCCTTAAATTAGGGTGGGGGTAGAGGATAAGTTAGAGGAGGGAGTACGAGGAGGGATAACTAATATGAAAGACCTTTCAAAAAGTTCTCATGGAAGCCCACTACTGTAGTGCACACAACATTAAAATGGAGTTATCCCATACATAACAGGGCAACAATACCTTCAATAGACACCAAAAGCTGATAAAGAAAAAGTCCAGTGAGTGTCAAAAATAGGTTACTTCTTTTGGAGCAGTTGGCCACGGAGCTCTTGTTATAGTTTATTGCATTGCTCCTACTTACCATCCAGAGGTTGACAATAAGACCCTCTTTTCTTGTTAAATAAGCCACATACTTGAGTGATAGCAAAATCAAGCTTGTCTGGGCATCCCTGCCTGCTAGCCAGTTTTCATGATGCTGGGAGGTGCTATGTATACTGCTTAGGGGCTGGAAGCAATCATTAATCGTACTATGCTGAGCACCCTGAATACCACAGTAGTGATTGGCCTAGCAAGATTTATCCACTGGTGTCTTAGTGGTACAAACATCACTGGAATAACCAATCACTTTCTGCTTGGATTTAGGCTTACTCTACAAGATGAAACCCATAGCTGGTACCATTATCAGGCTGAGACTCTGTGGCTAGACAGGGCCTAGGGTAGATTCTACTACTATTATTTTGCTAAAAGAGCATGTTATTATTACAGCTACTAATGGCATCATTATACCCATAGATCAATGCATCTCTCAACTCTCATCTGAGAATTGCGGTGGACTATGACCAAAACGGAGAGCCGCAACTGATCAAGGTACAGAGAATAAGAGACTACAGCATTCCCAGCCACAAATGGAACATGTAGATATCATCTCCACCTTCCCATGATTCAGAGATCTTTATTGGGGAGGTGATGAAAAGGTTATAAAATTTAGAGGCAATGGAGGACTACAAACAAGCAGTGTTTTCTGGATACAGAAGAGCGACTTCCTGCAGTGGTTTCAACAGCACGCACTAAGCTTGTACAAGCCTAAGCCGGACCCAATCCTAGTATAGAAAAGGGAGTTAGCCATGAAATCCTACTTCTGACTGTGGAACAATTGGCAATTGTTAACTGCCAGGATTGGGAGATAGCCCTTGTAAGTTGTCATCAGTCCAGTAGAACACCACACATTCAAGAATATTTTAACAGCACGAATTGTTCTTGATGGGTTACCAGAAAAGGACACAAAGTTGGGTGGGTAGGGAAAGGGGGTAATGACTCTGGGAAGATTTGGGCCTTGTGAAAAAAATAAAAAATAAAAAGATCAAAAACTATATCTGTGAAGAATAAATAAGTTTATACACAAAACACCACATGAATGCTTGGCATACTGCAGAAAGTCTATGAGAGGATCAAGTCTCTGCCAGTGCTTGGGATCCTGTCTGCATGCCATTGTTACCAACAACCTGTGAAATAAGAAAAGTTATGTGCTTCTAAAACACCATGATGGGAACAAAGAGGAGGTATGCCCCCAATTTTCAAGCAAGAAATCAAGAGGGAAGACTGATGGATCCTGAAACATGTCTACAACATACCCAGAGGTGTTCTGTTAGACTCTACCAGCTTGAGAGTTATCACCTCAAGTTTAATGCTTCACCTTCAGGTCCCCTAGGAAGGCCAAGTGAACCTCTAGGTGAGGTTCCATCTGTAGGGTTTCAGTCTCATATGACCTGTTTATACTGAGGAAGAGTCCCTACTGATCTCTGAATCTGTTTGGAAACATTATTTTCTTCTTAAAGGACAGAGTACATACAATTTCTGCCTACTATCCTTATCACCCCATCTTATCAAATCCAAGATGCCTGACAATCTTCTGTTATGTCATCTTTTCTCCATCATCTTCAGTTTGAACTGCAGTTTTCCTCTTTGCATATTCTGGTGTATTTTGTCTTGCTCTGATTATTGTAATGAATACCATAAATTCTATAGGTAAGGTAACAATCTATTTCTCACATTCTCCTATGTGAATTGATGGTTTTGCCTGCATGTAGATATGTATGTATGTATGTATGTACATGTGTATGTGCAAGGGTGCCAGATCTATGGAACTAGAATTATAGACAGTTGTGAGCTGTCATACGGGAGCTGAGACTTGAACCTGGTCCTCTGGAAGAGCAGCCAGTGCTCTTAACCGCTGAGCCACCTCTCCAGTCCCTATTTCTCACATTCTAAAGGCTGGGAATTCTGAGATCAACATACTTTCCTGTTTGGCTACTGTCTTAGTCAGGGTTTCTATTCCTGCACAAACATCATGATTGACCAAGAAGCAAGTTGGGGAGGAAAGGCTTTATTCAGCTTACACTTCCACATTGCTGTTCATCACCAAAGGAAGTCAGGACTGGAACTCAAGCAGGACAGGAAGAAGTTGATGCAGAGGCCATGGAGGGATGTTTCTTACTGGCTTGCTTCCCCTGTCTTGCTCAGCTTGATTTCTTATAGAACCCAAGACTACCAGTCCAGAGATGGCACCACCCACAATGGGCCTCCCGCCTTGATCACTAATTGAGAAAATGCCCCACAGCTGGATCTTATGGAAGCATTTCCTCACCTGCGACTCTTTCTTCTGTGATAACTCCAGCCTGTGTCAAGTTGACACACAAAGCCAGCCAGTAGAGGCTGTGAGGGTTTCTTCCTGTCTTGCAGGTTTCTGTCTTCTTGCTGTGTCCTCACATTCTTGCCTTTGTCAGGAGAGGAGAGCCAGGCAATGGTGCTTTCTGGTGCATCTTTTTACAAAGGCATTAGTCCTGTCATAAGGTTCCTGCCATCACAAGCTATCATTTCCCACCTTGGGCATTAGTGACTCAACACATGAGCTTTCAGGGAAACAAACATTTGAGACAATCCCACTCTCCAAAGACAGAAGCAGGGACTTCGAACACAGGACCTGGGACCTATCTTCTAGCATTTGCTTATATCTTAAGATTGCAATCCAAGGTGGAAGGAAGGAAAGGAAGGCAGGAGCTGTAATGTGTCAAGACATGATACAACTAGTAACAACAAACAAAGAAGACGGCAATTTAGTATTTGGGATAATTACAAAATTGTAACAATCAGAAAAAAAATATCCTTGATAGATGTTGCTAAGTGAAAGCACAAATCTCTCTCTCTCTCTCTCTCTCTCTCTCTCACACACACACACACACACAGACATGCATAGAGATACACACACACACAGGCACACACACATACACAGAGATACAGACACACACACACACACAGAGAGAGAGAGAGAGAGAGAGAGAGAGAGAGAGTTTACAGCAGATTTTAAGTGAGACTACAGAGTTGAGAGCAACTGAGATCTGAAAGGCTTTACCAGGTCAGGGAAGAAACTGTGGATTCAGGTTCAGAAGGGTGGGTAAGGCAGGCAGACAAGAACTGAGAACCCTGGGTCAACAGCTGGAGCCCCAGCCTAGTCAAAGGCTCAAGGATGGTAAGGAATTCTCTGCCTATTGATCCTTGACTCACACTGGGTATCAGATGACCAAGGAATAGGGCAATGCTAGGTAGCCAGCATTTATGGGGACCAGGTGAAGGAGGTACACCCCTTCCTCAGTCTGATAAGTTCCTGGCCTGGTTCCCTGATAGGATTTAAGATCTCACGAGCCCCTACAGTCTCAGTTCACCTTGAAAATGTAATATGATAGCTTCCTTTCTATTCTAAGGAATACAGTCTCAGTACACCCTCACGTCTTCCGTTCTACTCTGAGGGGAGAAGTCCTTCACTTCATCTGTCCTGCTTGCGTGTTGCCAAAGGAACGGCGTGGTTTGCTAGTCCATCCTGGTACGCGATAGTCCTCTTCCTTCAAAGTGAAGTAAAACAATGTTTTTAAAATGGAGTGTCTCAGGGCAAGGTCCAGCCTGAAAACCACTCTTCTCTTTTTCTCTTCCCTCCCTCCCTTTCTTTTTCATACTATAGATTAACTTAGAGTAGGGCATAACGTGCTCTCAACAACTTTTTTATAGATTTATTTATTATATGTAAGTACACTGTAGCTGTCTTTGGACACACCAGAAGAGGGCATCAGATCTCATTAGGAACAGGCTGGGATTTGAACTTAGGACCTTCAGAAGAGCAGCCAGTGCTCTTACCCGCTGAGCCATCTCACCAGCCCCTCAACAACTTTTGTTTCACTCTAATCTTAATTACCATTTTCAATCATTTTATCATTATACTTACATCTCATTATACTTACATACGTGTGTATCTATATAAAAGGTCAAGAAGTGGTTAACAGGGCTAGAGACTCCCTAGAACTGGTTGGTGCTAGTATGCTAAAGTCTGAGAGCTGACACAGATGTCAGGAAAGTCTCTGTAGAGGTCAGATAAGAAATTGTCACCTGAAGGCTGGCCAGGTGACAAGCAGTTTTAAGTATCACTTCAAAGTGAGCTGTGTGTCATGTGTTGGAGCCCTAGGGACAATTTTCTGGGATAAGTGACAGGTGATGGGTCACTCTTGCTTTCCGCATCTGTCCTTTTATAGTCTCAGGTGAGGGGGGTAAATCTGTAAAATTGATAAGATCAACGGGTCAAGGTAACTGCTGCATTTTGATAAAGTCACTGATATCATGGTTTATTAATGCAGATAAATGACCAGTGTGAGCCCTGTGGTGTATTGGCAGATGGTTGCTGTTTGCTTGTACAAACACGATGCAGTCATTCTACCTTGGCACTTGTACTCAAAACAGAATATCTCAGTTAAAATCCACTGCTTTATAAAGGGGAATATCTCAGGGATAGGTTCAGTCTGAAAGCTCTACACCAGTGTACCTCGAAGCAGGCCAGCTCTTTCAAGAGGAAATTAAGAAATAGATAAGTTTAGAAGAAAAATCAACACAACAGGAGAAGAATGATGGTATTGATGCATAAACAAGAGTTAAAGGAAGCTTTTTTTTAAAAATCAAAATCAAATAAAATTATCTTTTAGCAATTCAGCTCTATGTTAGTACTCTTCCCCACACCCCAACCCCCAACAAACAAAAAACCCTCCTTCCTCCAAACGCAGAAAGAACCAAGTTGTAATGAATGAGTATCTCCAACTGCCAGTCAAGTTTGGTCCTGCACAGTTAGTAAGAGAAGAGGGGGGAAGCGCGCCTCTTAAGAACTTGGCTCTAAGCCAGTATGACTCAATAGCTATAATTTGCATTTGAATGCAATTAACTGGGCCAGTGCTTTGGGGTAATCAGGCTGTCTGCAATACACACATGCTGGAAACCCAACAAAAGTCCAAAACACTTACAGGGGGTTTTGTTCTTTGAATTTCCCTGAGATATGTGGGTATCTTAGGTATAATTTTCAATTTAGAAATTATCCAAACTTTATTTTTTTTTTATTTTTAATTAAAGGAAGTTTAGTTACTTGCCATTTTTTACCCTTAGAAAAATAATTTGAACACTTTAGCAGAAGTGATCTACAAACTTCTAGCAATATAAGAAGATTTAAAAAAAGGAAAAAGAGAAATTTCCATTAATATTAAAAATAGAGATGAGAAAATATCCACATGGTATATAGATAAAATTTTCAGTAATGTTAAGATTTTTTAAAAACAAATTAACATAATTGGGTGGGTGGTGGAGGTAGGAAGATATGGAATTCAAAGTGATCTTTACCTATATAGGCACTTTGAAGCCAGACTGGTCTGACTATCCCAGACCTTGTGTCAGAACCACAAAATGTAGGTAGCAAAAACATGTTAGCAATTGCTTTTCTATAAAATGAATGACTCCTTCAAGAATTTAAGCTAACCCTTTTCTTAATTTTCAGCATGCAATCTTCATAAACAGCAAACGACATAGTAGGATATGATCTTTCTAAACCCCAAAATAAAATAAAGACAAACAAACAAACAAAAAACCCCACATACTGAATTTAATTTTGGAGAATTAAAAGCCCTGGCCAGGGAGTTGTGCTACCTGGATTTTAATTTATTGCAGTCTATCTACCAGTAATTTATTGTGTAACTCCTGTGTTAGGTGAAGATTGTGGGGGAAGTTGAGGGATAGCAACAGTGACCGCCTTCAGTTCTCCCCTTATGTCAGATGAATGAACGGAGGTGGATTGAAATCTAAGATGGTTTTGGTCTCTGAAGTGTGCTGGTTTAGAAGTCAGGTGTCCTGGTTTCCTTCCTGAGCGTGCGAACACTCCCTTTTTCAGACACTGTGGTCTGGAAGCAGTCTTCTGAGAACTACAACCTGGAGGCAGCTGCTTCTTTACTGTGAAGAAAACGTGTTCTGTGTTGACATCAAAGCATACCCTTCTTCTGGAGACCACTGAGCTGAGCTGCCCTCTTGGGTATTCTACAAGTTCTGCCCTTTATTGTTAACCTGGTTGAAGAGTTAGAAAATGATCATTACCACAACAAAGACAAAAGGAAAACACAGTGCAGATCTGGCAGAAGGAAAAGTCTTGGATGTGGTTCAAGGGGAGGGGCGGAGTTAGCGAGGACTGACTTAGGTCTTGATTTGGTTTAGTTTTCAGTTGAACCTGAAATATAGATATGATTTTTATAAATAAAAGTTGTTGGGAAGCCTTCATTCCCTGCATATGCATAATGCAGACATAATAGTTATATGTTTATATGTACTTTTTAGAGTCATTGAGAAAATTAATGCATTTCAGTACTTAGCTCAGTACACACCGTACACGTTGTTACCGTTGGAAAAAATTACATAAGAAGAACCATCCAGGGATAGCAGATTTGTTATTGCTGTTGTTGCAGCATTAAATATTAGCTTGTTTAAGATTTTTTTTAACCCTAAATGTTTCTGGGCAGATGGTTGTCTAGACATGCTTTTCCAAAACCAGTTGTTTGCATATGGAGTTATAATCAGAAGCTAAAAGAAAAAAAAATCTTTTTTGCTTGCAGCCAAAAGGAAGAGTTGAATAACTTTTAATGAGTGATTAGAATGTGGAAACCAGAAAAACAGAGGAGATGGCCTAGAGGGAGAAATCTCGAGAGGCTGTCGCTCCAGCGTGTTGTGGCTTCTCTGCGGCTGTCTGTACAGGGTGCACTGGGAGATTCTCCCTCCGTTAGACAGGTGCTGTGCCTTCTCTAATGTGACCTTAGAATTACTCAAAGGCCACCACCTTGCGTTGTTGTTTGGATGTCACGACCTCTGGAACTGCAAGAAGTAAATTTGTTATTTCTAAGTTACAGAGTTCTGTATTTGAAAAGACACTCATAATAAAATTAGCCAGCAGTCTGTTATGCGCCTATAGGGAGCTAACAAAATGAGGCTCTTTCAGTAACCAGAATAGCTCCTCTAGAAGACAACTCATTACTTATACACAAGAAGCTGAGATGCAGAAGGCTTGCCTGTCTTGTCCAAAGCTACATATTCATGCAGCTAATATTAAGCGATACCTATGATTTCACATTTATCTATAGCTGACGGACCTATAAAATATCCATAGAAAGACTGATGAGTAAAACAGAAACCATCCCTCCTATCTTGAAGCGAGCATTAGAAATGGAGGGAAGGAGAAAAAGAACAACAAAGCCAGGAGAATGTCATCTAGTGAAAATGACCAACAAGAAACAAACCATTGAGCATGCAGGAGTTTAGCACCAGCCCCCTCCGTGAGATGTCTGTCCAGTCACACAGAGAGAACACTATCCTTAGAAGGACTTCCTGGCTACACTGTAGCTGCCTTCAGACACACCAGAGGAGGGCATCGGATGGGCAGTGGTGGCTCATGCCTTTAATCCCAGCACTTGGGAGGCAGAGGCAGTCGGATTTCTGAGTTCGAGGTCAGCCTGGTCTACAGAGTGAGTTCCAGGACAGCCAGGGCTACACAGAGAAACCCTGTCTCAAAAAAACAAAACAAACAAACAAAAAAGGGCTTCCTGGTTTAGTGCTCCTTTGTTTTTGTGATTCTTAATTTTATCTTGACGCCGGTGTTTTGTTAAATGAGGCCTGATAGAAGGCGCCCATAGGTGAGTAGAGTAATATGAATATGTACCAGGCGTGTCCTCGGGTTCTTGTGGCTCTGTTCTTAGGTAGCATTTCCTAACCTCTCCTAAGCCTAGAGTTCTGCATGTAACAAAGCTCCCCTGGAGAGTTCAGTGAGATTCACAGTCAAAGAGAGGAGGAGGTAGACACCATGTGCAGTTGAGGAAGAATTTGACATTCCAAAACAACACGAACACAAACACTGACACTAAAGAAACCAGCAGTACCCCTCCCCCCCTTTCTTCTTCCGAGACAGGGTTTCTCTGTGTAGCCCTGGCTGTCCTGGAACTCATCCTGTAAACCAGGCTGGCCTCGAACCCAGAAATCCGCTTGCCTCTGCCACCCAAGTGTTGGGATTAAAGGCGTGCGCCAACACTGCCAGGCAGCCATACCCTTTCTTAACTCAGGGAGCCAACCACTGGTTTGGGCAACGCTGAACGAGAGGGAAGGGAAGGATTGTTTTTCTTCCCAGTCCTTCTCTTGTTCATTTTAACATATGTATGTGTAGGTCGGGGTAGGTATGTGTGCATCTGAGCGCTGGTATCCTCGGAGTTGAATGGCTCTAGTCAGGTCACCTGGGACTGGAATTACAGGCAGTTGTGAGCCTCCTGGTCTGGGTGCTGGGAAGAAACTGTACAAGCTGTTTACCGTTGAGCCTGATCACCAGCTTCCTAATTTCCTGTTTACAAGTGTTAATCCCAAAGATGTGAGAAGAAAGACCACAGGCCCAACTCATCATGGCCAAATTAATTGAAGCAAGCTTTTTTTCTTCTTCTTCTTGTACACGGGCTGCCTCCCTCTAAGATGGGGCTGAAGAGGTCAGCATTGGATGTGAGGAAGGTGAGGTTTTCATAGCTCAGGGGGAGGAGGTTTCCAAAATGGGGGATTTAGTGGTCGAGACAGGTGGGGTTGAACAGAACGTAAGCTTAGCTAGTCATAACGACCTCCTGAAACAAAGACATGCTTGCAAGAGGGTCATAAGGTAGTCATGACAACAGGTAGTCCTTTGAAACAAAGGTAGGGTGGCAAGAGGGTTATGGCAACTTTCTGAAGCAAAGACATGGTTGTCATTTCCTGGAGCAGGCAGTTCAGGACCATTTGAAGTTATGGTCATGGGTGGAGCACAGCTCAATCCTTGAGAAACAGATTGTATCACAATCAGGAGCCTACTTTGTCTTTACTATAAGATGCTTTTCAAGTCCAAGATGGAAGCAGGCTGGTTCATCACACGCCTGAGTTAGTAGAATGGAGATGTACTGAGAAGTGAAAGACCTCAGTTGTAGAGCACGCACCACGTACCAAACCCTGGGTTTGTTCTCTGGGATTGACCTCTCCAGTCCCAAGTTGATATCCCAGTTTCTGAGTTACTCTTGTGCAATGTTCCTACTGTTCACTTAAGAATGAATGAAATACGTATTCGTGTGTGAATTTATAAATAGGAATTGTATAGTTTTTGTGATTTTTGCATGCATCAAATGCTTTTGTATTCCCATTTGAGCTGGCATTGCATGATATGAAGATGAATAATAAAAATTCATGGAACTAATGTAAACATCTTACTGAATGGAGAACTATGTTTCTTTACAAATGAAACATGGTAACTAAAGAGATCGTAGAAGGGGAAAGCTTCACTTTTTTTATCCATTCAATAGCATTTTATTCTCTAACACAATTATCATTTATAGATTATGGTTATGCATTAGTAATGCAAATCTATAAGTTGACCCTTGCTAAGTGGTGCTATTTTGCAGTGAGTTTCAGGAAAGCCTCTTTGGGGAAACTGCACTTAGGCTGATATTGAAATATTCAAAAAAAGGAGGCCATGAAAAGGCTTGGGAAAGAACATTCCAGGTAAGGGGAATAGCTACTCTAAAGACCCCCCAGAAAGCAAGCAAATGTATGGTGTCCCAGAACCAGAAGACCCACAGCCCCAAAAAGTGGTAGTTAAGGGGCAGAGTGGTTAAAGATGAGGCCAGACTGTGAAGGGCCTGCGTCTAGAGGAATTTAGACTCTTTGTGTTAGGTAACCATTGGAAAGTTTCAGGTCACGGAATGACAGGAATGGCTTATGTCATATTGCTAGTATGGAGGTAAGAGGGGACTCTGGGAGCCCATCCTGGTCTTTTCATATTGTAGAATTTATCCTTCTCTGTAGCATCTGTTCTAGGCCTATCATAATTTCTAATGTACTTACAGACTTTTAAACAGTTAATTCTTTGTAGTCGTGGCATTGGCTTATTCTCCACATCAGTAGTGTCTAGTGCTGTTTGCACACAGCAGCCATCTCCTAAACATTTAGTAAATAAATGTTCGGAACAAGATTTAAACCCTTGCATGGTAAAAGTTCCCCCTTTGGGATTTTTCTTTAATGTAAGGCTATATCAATTAGAGGAATTACAAGGAAATATTACTTACAAAGAAATCTCAAAAAATATTATTCAATCAATCAATTATAACTATCAATTTTAGGACAGTCAGCATTTAGAATGTGAAGTTTTACATGGCCTTCGCCTGAAACCATGTACAACATGAACCCAAAGCCACAGCTATTATTGATGCTATTTGACCAGACGTTTCAGCCTGGTGGCCTGGGACTAGAGATGGCCAGACATAATTTGAGGTTGTTTTTAGATGGTGTGAAAATATCGTGCTGAATTAGTTGTTAATCTTTAAAACTAAGGTGTTTTCACGTAAAGACTTGATTTTTCTCTTTCACTTGAGGAACAACAAACATACAATCGAACCAAAAGTGTGGCTGCACGGGATCTGCATTCCAGTTGATCTAGTCCAGGCAGAGTCCGGACAGCTACTTCCTTAGGAAGGGCCTACCTTCCCTGTTTTATTTTATATATTCTCGGCTTTGCTACCTCCACTCCCTTAAGCTACCTGCGCAGTTCTTGTAGCATAGCTTTTGTTGACAGCTCTTTTTGAGACCCATAGGTACTGTTGCTATTCAAAGTGAAGACTTTGAAAAGGTAATGTATGCTGCTTTGTTGCTATATGTTGATCTCTTGTTCTTGTCCTTTATGCGACATTTATCGAAGAAACGAAGCGGTCAAACCAGATCCATCCAGGCCTGGACCTGTCAAGTTAGGACAAAATGGGGCTGCATTGTGTTGGTGGATAAATACCGAGGCTAGGGCAGACTCTCCAGGGGGAAGCCAGAGGATAACTTTGCTTTGGCACACAAAGGGACACTACAACCTTCATTACCTTCCACTTATGTTGTAACGATTTAAAGGTGGCAAGGTAAGAAACAGTACACAGGACTATCTCTAAGAATAAATACCATAGGCCGTCTTCCCATGGGTATAGAAGGTTCAGACTTCTTTCCTAACCCCAAGGTACACTCCCACCTCGGATACTCTCTGAGCAGGGCGAGCAGAGCAGGTGTGTGATTGTAGCTTATATCTGCTTGGCCCAGTGCTTTTATTTAGATAGCGACATTTAATCTATTATACTGTTTTGTGTGAACCCACATGTTTATTTACAGAAATGTACGGAACAGTCCACAAAAGATACTCTGTGGCCAAGCCAACAAAGGCTGTTTCCACAGAGCTATCTAAAGGCATGTGGAAGGACAACGATGACGTGCAGAACACACAATGGAACACTGTTGACAGAATCCCGGGATCCCGGGAGGAGCTTTGGAAAGGCCAGCAGGGAAAGAAAATCCGTTTGCAAGGATTTACCACGCTGCACGCCTTCATGGAAAGCATTTGGGGAGACGCTTGGCAGTGCCAGGGTCCGGGGCACTTAGCATGTGCATTGAACAATAATGCACTTTAGAGGCTGAGGCGGGGGAAAATCGTTCCACGTCTCAAGGGATCGGGCAGAGGGCAGATCCCGGCCTGGGAAAGGGGTCAAGGTCCGTGCTGCAGAGGGGGCAGGTGGCTGCGGGGACGCGCCTCCGGGGGACGGGAGGGGGAAGGGGTCGGCTCGTCTCCGCGCGGTGCCGCGCCCGCCTGGCCGTGTCGCCGGGGCGGGGCGCACCGGACCGGCCGCGGCTGACGCAGGGCAGCGCGGAGCCTGGCGAGTGGGGGCAAGGGGCGGTGCCACCGGGAGTCACCGCCCCCTCCCGCGCCTCCGCGCCGCCACCTTTCCATTCAGTCGCCCAACATGGCTGGAGCACGGCGCTGAGCCCTCGCCACCGTCGCCGCCGCCGCCGCCGTCGCCGTCACCACCGCCGTCGCCGCCCGCCCGGAGCGCACGGTACCGGGTTGAGCCCCGGGCGGCCGCAGGCATGTTGGGCGCCGCGGACGAGAGTTCGGTGCGCGTGGCTGTCAGGTGAGCTGCGGGTGGGAAGGAAAGCTGGAGCCAGCGAGCGGGCAGGCTGGAGCCGGGGCGTCGCATCGCGGCTTCTCCGGGAACAGCAGTGGCCTCCCCGCTCCCCCCCCACACCCCTGCGGATCTGGCGCCGCTCGCTGCACCGACGCCTCACGTTTGGCCTCCGGGTGAGCGCCACCCGGTGTCCCCGGGAGTCGCAGCTGCGGCTGCCGCCCTGCAGGTGGGCCCGAGGTGTCTGTGCCCCCCCCCCCCCAGCCCAGCTCCCCGCCGCGCCGGCTCGGAGCCGCAGACAAAGCGTCGCGGTGACAAGCGAGCGGCCCGCGCCCACTCGGGTCCCCGCGTCGCCGCGCATCGCGACACCTGACCTCGCAGGTGTGCTGGTGGGGTGTGTGTTGCGGGACATAGGCACCCGCGGGGGATCTGGAGAAGGCAAGCAACGTCCGCCAGCCGGAGGGTTAGATGGGCGACTGGGAGAAACAACCTGAGGTTAGTTAAGCACTGGTGGATGTTGACAGTGACATCACACACGCCTGGGGTTGAGTTTTGAAACGCTGGCTGTGTTACAGTGTTGTGGTTAGCGACGGTGACATGGATATACGATGCGATCTGGCTGTTTTGATGCATCGCAAGAACTCCGGCGGTTGCTCTTGGAAAACTGCAGCATCATCACACTGAAAAATTAATGAAGCATTCATCCTAGACCAAGTGCATGGCTTCCATCGCTCTGATAATTTACTGTTAACTCATTTACAATTTAAAGGTTGTAAAGATAGCCTGTCTTCAGAGAAAGCCAGAATTAGTAAATATCTGCTGTCAGCGCCTAAGTCGAGAAATTATTGAAAGTTACATAATGTAAGCATTCTGGTGGTTATTTTAGTGACAAATCTTGATTAAGCCCAGAAGTGGCAGTTTTGCACGTTCTGGGTCTTTAAATGTCTTAAAGAATAAAAAGAAATGGGAAGGTATTTTGATTCCTTTATTTTGCAGATAATGAAATTACCACAGAATGCAGGTGACAGTTTTAGGATTCTTTACACCCTCCTGTTGTAAAAAGCATTGAAAATTTTATCCCCCTTTTCTGTTATTCCTGGATTATATTTTCCGTTACTAGATGAGATTGTTTTTCCTATTCATCCTACTAACTTTCTTTTGGCCTTAAAATATGCATCAATGTGTGCATCAGGACCAGGGGAATGGAAGGCAAAGACAGACGGGAAGACCCTCAAGAGGCCGTTTTATTAGGACCTCTGATTATGAATGGTGGGGGAGAGGGGGGGAAGGACCCAAAACACAACATGAAAATGAAAACTGAGCGTTTGCTTGTGAGAAATCATCATTTAATAAAGATTTGAGATTCGTATGTGTGCATCTTCCACAGTGTCATTGGGTGAATTTGTTGACCATTTTCTTAAATCTGATCTTGCTTCCAATGGAAGTGAACAAGAGTCATGGCTAGGTCTAAGGCGGTAATGACCAATAAATAAATTACATTACATTACAGAATGTTGTGGGTTTGAGTTTTGAGGAGGTTTATCTTGTCATTTGGCTTTTCACGTGCTAGGAAAACAGGTATGAGCCATCGAGGTGGCTATAAAAGCGAACAGAACTTGTTGACCTACTTTGTGAAGGTTCAGTTTGGTGAAACTGGGATTTTTTTGCTCTCTTGTCTGAACTCTTTGAACTTGCTGCATATAGGCCACAAAGAGCTTATAGTCACCTATTGTTACAATACTTATAAAGTACTTACACCAATGGTTCTCAACCTTTCTAATGCTGCTTGCAACACTTTAACGCAGTTTCTCATGTTGTGGTGACCCCCTCCCCCCAACCATAAAAATATTTTTTTTTTTGGTTTTTTTTTTGAGGCAGGGTTTCTCTGTGTAGCCCTGGCTGTCCTGGAACTCACTCTGTAGACCAGGCTGGCCTTGAACTCAGAAATCCGCCTGCCTCTGCCTCCGAAGTGCTGGGATTAAAGGCATGCGCCACCACCGCCCCATAAAAATATTTTTGTTGCTACTTCATAACAGTAACTTTGTTACTGTGATGAGTCATAATTTAAATATCTGTGATTTCTAGTGGTCTTCGGTGACACCCCCCCCCCCACGTGAAAGGGTAGTTTGACTCCCAGAGAGGGTGCAACTTACAGGTTGAAAACCACTGGCTTAGACACTTTCTAACACATGTATTGGGATTCTGTGCTATGTCTGTTATCCCGATTTCTGAGCTAAAATCAGTAATAAATGTTGCGCATATATCATATATTAGAGTCAAGACAGTGTTCTCGTGTTTTAGATCAGGTAAAAAAAAAATCTCATTCCTCATAATCCATGACTTTAATGCTGTTATTTTTATGGCTTGTCTATCTTACTGACGGGAACAGGAAGATTATCAAGTCAACCTTCCAAAGTTAAACTGATAGCATCTGACAGAAACAGGATTCCTACCCAGAAAGCTTACCTTTACAGCCCAGGTTCTTACCCCGGAAGCCTGTACAGGTGAGAGACAAGACATTGTCTCGCCAAGTTTTACTCAGCGTGAAAGGTCGTCAGCTTCTTCTTGATCCTGTACTAGGTCAATTACAGCAGAATGGCCTTGGTAGACTTTTCCTATCTCAACCTCCTAGAGGAGAGAGAGTTCACAAAGAGAGGGACTGAGCTGAACTTTTCCTGTGCCCTCTGATCCAGTCTGTTTTCCAGTTGTGGAGAAGTAAATGTATACAAATATTGGGTCTGGACACAAAATTAACAGAGGCATCTGACCCGTCTTTCTCCTTCATGAATAAGGAGAAGATGGGCCGTGGAGACTTACTTGGGCTTATTTCATAAAAGCAAGCACATTCTCTAGATACTTGTGTTCTAGTGAACTCAGAGGCTTTGTAAAATAAGTGCCTGAGACTTATACACCTTTGGGGGAAAAGATGCTGAACAGAAAGTTTCTCACTGAGGGAGAATGGTTTTTATTCAGTTTCCGAGGATATTTTGGTATCTGAATTGTCTGTAGGTTGTCTTTCATCGAGAAGGGAAATGGATTCAGAAGATAATTCTAATAATGTTCAATCTCATGTGGCCTTTGAACACCTGAAATATGGTTAAGCTACATAACTAAAATTTAAGTTTAAATTAAACTTTTTACATTTATCTGTAGTGTGTGCCTGTGTGTGTGTGTGTGTGTGTGTACATGCACATAAACACGAACACCTTTGTGACAATCAGAAAACAATCTGTGGGACTCATTTTTCTTCTTTCTACCATGGAGAGTCAGGTCAGGTTTTAAGCCTTGACAGCAAATACCTCCTTACCTGAGCAATATGTTTGGCCCAAATTTAAATTTAAATTTAAAGGCTCGTCTTTGATTCAGTTACTAGAAACTTTTATGTATGAGTGAGTATCTTAGTTACATTGATTTACTTTTTCAGCTGTAAAGTTCATGATATCTAAATACTGATAAACTGTTTCCGATGAAAATTTTGTGTTACAATTAATCTGTGCATTAATGCATATGCTCAGGGCTTCAGTCTGAAAAATGAAAGCTTTTAGCTCGGTAACTTTATCTTGCTTACACATCGAAATATTTTGAATGTCATTGAATTAAATAAGATATTAAACTTAATTTCATCTAGATTTTTCCTCTTAGACATGTGGATAGTAGAGACTTTAAAAGCCATGCATATTGTTTTATATGTTTACTGGTGGTGCCATTTTAATTATGTGTGAGGAAGAAGTACCAAGTACAGCTGCTCACGGACATAGAAAGAACTGCAGACAAGCATAACCTTAGACTATGCTGAACATTGAGCATTAAAATGTGTGGCTCTATGCGCATAAATGCACATGCAGGCCCATGTGAACATTTGTACTTGTAGAATGCTATTTCATCGCAGTTAAGTTGAGTGGCTGGCTTAGGGAGATGGCACTCACAAAATCCAACACAGCACTCAGTCTTTTCCTCTCATCTTACTCATCTTATACTGAATCGACTGTTCACTTAGCTAGAAATGGAAAAATCTGTTAAACAATTGAAATGCTCTGTGTAAAACGTTGAGACATCATGAAATGATGTGGCCCTTTTGGTGTCCTTTCTCTGAATGTTGACAAGAATTTGTTACTTTTTCCTTCTCAAAAACCTTAGCTTGCAGAATTCCCCAAGGAGTGTTAGCAACGGAGTCTCAGAAAGGCCCATTATATTATTGTATATGGCAACTGAAATTTCTGTGCTTGGCTTTGGCAGGGCTCTTAATACCCTGGACAGTGAGTTTGGATTAGTGTATTGTATCCAGTCTTCCTCCCCTTCCCTCCCTTCCTCCCTCTCTTCCTTTTTTCTACTGAGACAGGGTTTCTCTGTGTAGACCTGACTGCCCTGGAACTCACTCTTGTAGACCCGGCTGGCCTTGAACTCAGAGATCCGACTGCCTCTGCCTCCTGAGTGTTGGGCCTAAAGGCATGCGCCACCTTGACCTGCTCAAGTTTGTGTTTCAGTTTGCTGTGTTCTTACCTTACTGAAGCTTGCTTTGTTTTTGTCTATTTATTTGAGACAGGGTCTCACTGTGTTGCACTGGTTAGTTTGGAACTGGCCTTATAGACCAGGCTAGGTTTGAACTCAGAGATTCACTTACATCAGCCTCCTTTGTCCTGAGGGCTGGAATCGATAGTTTAGGAAATAATAGAAAGGAAAGAGAAGAGACCAAAGAGATAGAAGGTGCTATATGGGTTGAAAGTCAACGATATCCTTTTATTTATAAAACATGGGTTAATTCTTTTTCTTCCGATAATGGTTAATAACTGTCCTACTTTGCTCTCTATGGCTGTGATAAACACAAGGACCAGAAATAACTTGTGGAAGGAAAGGGGTTATTTGGCCTTATACATCCTGATCAGTCTATCAGTGAGGAAAGTCAGGGCAGGAACTCAAGCATGAACCGTGGAGGAACAGCGTTTTCTCATAACCCAGGGCCAGCTGTCTAAAGGTAGCGCCAATCTGTGTGCTGGGCCCTCCCACATCTATCATTGGTCAAGAAAATGCCTACAGACACGCCCACAGGCCAGTCTGATGGCGGCAACTTCTCAGTGGAGGTTCTTCGCAGGTGACTTTAGAGTTTGTGTAAAGTTGACAAAAACTAACCAGCCCGTAAGCGTAAAAGGTGTGGTGGAACAAACTTATTAGTTAGAATGGCACTGGATTTCAGGTTTCATATTTCATTATCGTTGCTGCTTGCCCTCCTGCTGTCTGATTTGCTAATTGCTTACTATTCTGATGAGTAATTATGGGGTAGAGAATGTGTACCAGGACTTTCAGTTTAGTGAAGCCATGAAAACAGAAATTACCCTGGAGGCTAATACCATAATCTGCTCTTTGGTTCTTATCGAGTTTTCTTCCAAATGATGCTATTATTTATTATTCTGGATTTTCTTCCCTAAGACATTCTACATGCCTGTGAGATTCTGACTTAGAAATCATGTTCTGTCAAAATCATTCACGATCTGGCATTATCCAGATTAGGAAGCAAGATGCATATTTGTGAAAGGTAATATATACTTTATATGATTAGGGCAGTTTTAATCATAAGCAGCAAATTTGCTGGTATTTTACTATTTCCCTCTGAACTAGGCACTTATGAACTAACTGTATCTCATCTGTTTTTTTCCCTGTGGATTAACTATGTAATCTCCTCAGAGTATTAAAATAGTTTTCCTTTGGTTGAAGCTTCATTTCAAGCAAATGACAGTCCGGTCAGAGACTGTTCCATGATTATTACAAAATATTGCTGCACGTTTAAGAATTACATTAAAATTCGCTTGTCATTTGTTTCTTATAAGTCACTGAAATTGTGGGTTAAACATAATTTTGGTGTCCTAGAATTATTGGCAAAGTGGATTTTAAAGCAGAAAGGTCCTTTCAGGAGGCTCACTGCTCAGGGTCACTCATTGAGAGATAACAGCAGAGGCCCAGAGATGTAGAAGCCTCTATTTGAGGTCACACAATAGTCTTCTGTTGATTTGCAGTGTGGGTCTAGGACTTCATGTTTTCCTTGAATCGTCCTGAAATCAAGTATCATATATAATAACTTGATAACATTAAGTACCAACAGTTTTAACCCTTTAAGGACATAAATTGAAACTTTAGTTGGTGCTATCTCCACTATCGCTGCCCGTTAGTTTTGCTTTCTGAACTCCTCGACTCTAGGACTCAACTAGTAATTCTAATAAAGACCTTGCAAAAGGTAAAGAGAGACCCTTGCGGCAGAAACCCAGCTCTAAGGTTTTGAGATTCCGTCATATGAAAACATGAAAAATGTCAGAACTATGGTCGTAAAAAAATAATCATACAAACTTTTGTTTTGTTCTGTTGTTTGTTTTTTAAAGACAAGGTCTCTCTGGGTAACAAAACCCTGACTTTCCTGGACTTTGTAGACCAGACTGGCCTTGAACTCAGAGATTGGCCTGAGTGTTGGGATTAAAGGCATGTGTTGCCACACCTGGCTTATATAAGCTATTTTTAGTTTTTATATTGAACATATTGATGCTTTCACAACAGTCTTATAAATGCAATAGCTAACAGTGTAATTATGAAATAATTTAAAGCATACCCATTTCCCTTCCCTCCCTTAATGAATTCTAGGCCTGGGGCATGTGGTTACCACCTAAGCCCCATCTTGGTTCTTAAGTGTTTTGTTTTTTTTTTTTTCTCCAATATACTAAAGAATTATCACATCTTCCAGTGATAATCTTACTTTAGGGAAGAGGGCAGGAAACTGGGATAGGAGTGGGTAGAGATTGAGAAGGAGATGTGGAGATGGAAGTCCGATGTTGGGGGAGCTGTTTGCAGGTTGCTTCACTACACAGCTGCTTCCTAAGCTGTACATCACTTCAGGCTCTCTCAACCTTGTTTCAGAGGGACACAAAGAGTGGAGCGAGTTTTGGTTGTAAGGGAGGCTGGTCACCTAAAATGTAGGTATCCCTTATAGAGAGCTCTTTGGGTTACTCTGTTCTTAGGGTCATAGTCGTTTTTCCTAGAATGCCTCCTCCTTCCTCCACAATAAGATACGTAGTGCCTTTTTTTTTCTTTTATAAAGAAGGTGGTAATATTTTATACTGAGGGCATCAATGCAATCGAATATATGAAGGTTTGTTATTGACACGAAGCAAATAGATCTGTAAATGTCCAGAGGTCACTCACACTTTAACCTCAGGGTTAATCTAACTGGGTCTGTTCAGGTGCTTCCTCTGTTTCAGTGAGAGGAAAGAACAAGAAACGAGTTCAGCTGTGGATGTGGGAAGATAAGACTCTTAGGCCGCCTCAGCGGCTAAACATCCAAGGGAGATCAAGTATTAGACATAATTCTCTACCTTGGAAAGCTGTGTCTGTCACTAGGCACGAAGGTATCTCAGATCTCTGAATATGGTGAGGAAAATATCTATGCATATATAATATGAAATAGTATATAAATATCTCAGAGTAGACATTCACATTTTTTTGGCATAGCTACAAAGTCAGCCAGTGTTCCAAATCAGAGAGACTTCTTCCTACCAGCAGAAATAAGAAGCCTTAGGAAAGTCAAGGGATAGTCCGTTATTATGGTGTGCTGATGAGGCACAGAACATCTCAGTCCTCAAAAGGATTCATTCTAATCTTTAGTGTTTGGATCTCGATTCATTTATTCATCACATAATTATTGAAGATCAGTTGTGCACCGGTATTACATAAACTATTGTGATAGTAAATATTTTTTTCTTTTTTTATTAGATATTTTCTTTATTTACATTTCAAATGCTATCCCCTTTCCTCGTTTCCCCTCCAAAAACCCCCTATCCCATTTCCCCCTCCCCCTGCTCACTAACCCACCAACTCCCGCTTCCCTGACCTGTGGCATTCCCTACTCTGGGGCAATGAGCCTTCATGGGTCCAAGGGCCTCTCCTCTTACTGATGTCCGACCAGGCCATTCTCTGCTACCCATGTGGCTGGAGCCATGGGTCCCTCCATGTGTACTCTTGGGTTGGTGGTTAAGTCCCTGGGAGCTCTGGGGTACTGGTTGGTTCATATTGCTGTTCCTCCTATGGAGCTGCAAACCCCTTCTGCTCCCTCGGTCCTTTCTCTAGCTCCTCTATTGGGGACCCTGTGCTCAGTTCAATGGTTGGTTGGCTGAGAGCATCCCCCTCTGTATTTGTCAGGCACTGGCAGGGCCTCTCTGGAGACAGCTATATCAGGCTCCTGTCAGCAAGCACTTGTTGGCATCCACAATAGTGTCTGGGTTTGGTAACTGTCTATGGATGGATCCCCAGGTGGGGCAGTTTCTGGATGGTCTTTCCTTCAGTCTCTGCTCCACACTTTGTCTCTGTATTTCCTTCCATTGGTATTTTGTACCCTAAGAAGAACCAAAGTATCCACACTTTGGTCTATTAATAATAAGTGCTGTCAAGACTTAGAAAACAGTAGGATGAGCACTGGTTAGATAATCTGGTGTCTGTTGAAGTCTACCCAGACTTGCCTGTGACAGACGTGGTCTTGACTGGGCACTCTCTTCACTTACTTCAGTGCGTTCGGGAAAGGATTAAGAAAGATGACCGAGTGAAAGTGCTTTTACTTCCCATGAACATGGAAAGTGGTTTTGCCATAGACTGTGAAAGTAATATTACAGACGAATTTGGTAGAGTGCGTCTTTCCTTTGCATTGCAGACTCCAGTGATCGGCTACTCATTCTAAGGTGTGTGACCCATTGCTGCCTATTTTTGATTGTTTTATTGTTTTTATTGCAGTGAATGGTACAACAGTGTGTAAAGACCTAAGTCCCTCCCTGACTAGCCACCCAGCTTAACACATAGAAACCACATACTACCCTGCTCTGCTGTACCCAATTTCTCCCTTTACAGTTTAGTAGAATACACCATTTTAATTCTTCCTTTTCCCAAACACAGTCTTTCAGTTGACAAGGTGTGTGTGTGTGTGTGTGTGTGTGCATGTATGTCTGTTTGTGTTTCTGAGTATATGTGTGTGTGTGTGTGTGTATGTGTGTATGAGAGAGAGAGAGAGAGAGAGAGAGAGAGAGAGAGCGAGAGAGCGCGCACAGGGGGAAGGAAGGGTTACTACTGTACTAACAATTAGTTTTTGAGTTGAACTGTTGTTTATTTGTTTCACATAACAATAAGAGGATAGGGACAAAAATTAGATCCTAAATTGTGAATGTTCTTTCTGGATTGCTTGCGTATGAGTTTCGAAACTATAGCTAATGTATTTTTCATGCTTTTTCTCATCGATGTTGGCAACAGGTCACTACATTGTAGAATGAATTCAAGAATACTTTAGTGCATAAACTAGCAGGGCAGAGATATCAATGTTACAGTAAGTTGATTTGTTATTGTTGTTGTGTATGTATTAAAAAAAGGGTTTGGACCTTTGGACGGAGGTCAGGGGACAGCTTTGTGGAATGAGTTGTCTCTTTCCAACTTCATCTGGGATCTGGAAACTAAATTCAGGTTCAGGATTGTGCAATAATTACACTTACTGAGCAAGGGCCTTTAGCCTCTGAGCTGTCTGACCAAGCCCTCTTTTTTTCTGTGTTCATTTTCGCTGGTATCTGGAGCTGATGGGGGTAATGAGATACACAGAGCCATTCGAAGCCTTATTTGTGGACATTTTCAAAGAAGATCAGTACTTAGAAACAGGAAATGCATCTGCAGCTCTTCAAGTCTGATTGTCTCTAGGTTCACTTTTAATTTTATAAGGAAGCTATTTTATTCAATTTCCCCCATTATTGAAGTAATAGCACATTAACGAAAGTAGTGCAGGGCAGATGAGGAAGACAACCAGTCATCATTCACTGTCTAACACAATGACAGAATTCTTCTGTATTTCTTTCAGTCTCTTTTCTTATGCGTTTTCATATCTCAGATAATCAGCATGTATCCTTTGTAGCCTGACATCTTCACTTCACAGTGTATAATAATTTTCCAGAAACTTGCATTAAGGAAACACATTTTGAATACACATTACCTTCTTTCTTTCAGTAATTTAATGTGATAGATGTTATAAATTTAATCAATAAGCATTGTTTAATACGACTATAGATGTAAAAGCTGTGCTATCTCCTGATATTGTTGCTGATGCACGTTCACTGGCAGTAACCTTACACATGACCTTTTGCTGGGGTCAAAGGTTGCCTTTTCCTGGGTCAGAGGTTGACCAAGAATGGGTATGTTGCCGGGCAGTGGTGGCGCACGCCTTTAATCCCAGCACTTGGGAGGCAGCGGCAGGCGGGTTTCTGAGTTCGAGGCCAGCCTGGTCTACAGAGAGAGTTCCAGGACAGCCAGGGCTACACAGAGAAACCCTGTCTCGAAAAACTGAAAAAAAAAAAAAAAAAAAAAAAGAATGGGTATGCTTCTGAGAAAAAGATGTATTGATGGTTAATTTGAACTTTTCACCTATACCAAGATCAAGACATACTTATGAGAGTATTACAGACATTTGGCCTAAGTACTATTCCAAACCATCGATGAGGAGCCGAATATAAGGTTGTAACTGGGCCGGCCATGTTCCTTGAAAAACAAGAGTCTCTGTAAGGCATCTCTCTCGCTTCCCTTCTCAGTTCAGCCCAGAGAACTTTGCTTCTAGCAGCCTGTTGCTCACCTAGTATGCATCTGTCCTGTCTTAAACCGGAAGTTGTGGACCTACCCATTGAACTCGAGACGGCAGATCTCATTCCTGGCTATTTAGCTCCCTCAACCCAAACGTGGCCTCTACGTCTTTGACTGCCAATGTATGCAATACAATACGGTAGTGTGTTCTGTGTTGCATTTTCATTGGCCATCTTACCCTTTAATTGGCAGCACATTCTAGCTGTCCTTGGTTTTATTTTTAAACTTAATTTCTTATATAATTAGACCTTACTCCTCCCTCCCCCACAATTCAGCTCTTGTCTTGGAGTGTAAAATTTCCTTAGTGAGCTTTGGTTTATAGTTTTCTATTGTTATGGGATGTCTTATTTTTCATTTATCTTTTACATGTTTCCTGTGACTGTTGCTCTCAACCTTGAATCATCCAAAGGCTCTTAATGATCCTGGATTTTTAAGTTTCGGCATAATTTGATACCAGTTTTGTGACAATTAGTATCTTTTAATACTTTGATCATATTTATTCTATTTTAAAAATGTTGTTACAGCTTGTGGGTGGTTGTCGTCTGTCAGTTCGGGTAATTTCAGTGTCAGGCGGTTAGGGCAAGATTCTGAGGTGGGTGCCTTAGTGGTCTTGCCAGCCTTGTTCATTTGTAATGTATGGCAACTGCTTCTCCAGGTTGAAGATCAGAAAGCGTGACTTTGGATAGTCTGCTAATGTGGGTGAAAACTATTTCATTCATCTTCTAGAATTTTCTTCACTTTCACTAGAGCACTACAAGTGGAAATAGTGCTTTAGTCACTCAATAAATGTTGGAAGTCTACGTGACCTAAATAAACGAAAATAATATGTAATACGTTTGTTGTCAGAATTAAAGGGATGATACATTAAACTATTTATATTATTGAAACTAGTAAATATGTGCTATTTATTATGTATATATATGTATAAGAGTATGTATGCAAGTATGTCTATGATATGTGTTTCTATATGTATTTGTATAGATAAGAATATGTATGGTATATATTAAATAAGTAGCTATATCTGTCTGACTTTTGGCAATGATGCCAGAAATATATATTGGCACTTAGTAAATCATTTTAAGTGGCAGTTACTATTGCTGTTATTATTTTTGTCTATAGCAGACACATAACTTGTCAGAGGAACTATTTAATTCAGTGATGATGTACTTTGGTTAAGGCATTTGTTGTGGGTAGTTCTTCCTTATCCCCAACCCTGAGTTAACAGGTCTTTAGTAAGATAATGGTAACTGGAATCCTTTGTTAAAAATCAGGGGCATTGGACCTAATTTACATTTTCATTTGAGTGAGCTTACCTCACTTGAAACGTCTGGATCAATCTTAAACCCTCAAGGAGGTCAGAGCAGAGTTCTTTTGCCATACTAAGCTATTATTTTAAGATTTGTTCCAAGTAGTAAAACTTATTGTTGATTATGCTTGTACTTTTAGGGTCTCATTTTTTTTTTTTTAAAAACCTATTTTGTTTGTCCTGTCTTGAGTTTCTGCCTTGCTTGGTTTATATTACTTTTTCTGGATGTTGGAACCAAACACAATTGATTAAGTAAAAATTTGAAAATTTCCTTGCTGTGAGGGAAACTTAACCTTTTTTTATTCCAACCTGGATCTCTTTCAACCTACCTGGGCTCCTCAAAAGTGAAAGTTGCCATCAGGCTGTGTTTGCATGTAGGTGCTGGCACCGGTCTAACCTAGGACACTCTCTGTACATCATTCTACTTCCATGTCGCCCAGGCCTGTGGCGAGTTAGCTGTTCAGCTTTCTCTTTCATCCTAGGACACCCTGGAGGCTGTTGTGTATTTGGGGATTGATGTATACTGTAATCAAGAAGCTATGACTTTGATATAAAACTAAAGTGTGAAACAGACACACATACAAACATACCGCTGAATAAAACTCACTAAGCTGAATGAAACTGGGTTATATAGTATAAAATATATTAGCATTGATAAGCAAAACAAACTGGTACTTGTTTCCTAATATTCACTGATTAGAGTTTATTGAGAAACTGAAAGTTTTGTGCTTACCTTTGCATAAATATAAAAATAATGGTCTGACTGGCTTATTGTTGTGGCCTTAGAATGTGTGCGCAGGGACAGCCTGACATCTTTTGATAAAGCCAGCAGTACGAGGCTAAGCTACTTATGTATTGCAGTTATTCACTGAGAGGCTGGTATGTCTAGGTCTGTTTTTGTGGTTTTCAAAGAAACATCACTAATTAGGGGTACGTATGTCTTAGTTACTTTTTTTTTTATTGTTGTCAGGAGACACAATGACTAAGATAAGTTTTAAAAGAGTTTTTTATGGCTCATGGCTCCAAAGGGTTAGTTAAAGTCCATGATCATCATGTCAGGGAGCATGGTGGTAGGCAGGCAGGCAGGCATGGTGCTGGAGCAGTCAGATAGATAGATAGATAGATAGATAGATAGATAGATAGATAGATAGATAGATAGATAGATAGATGATAGATAGATAAGATGGATGATGGATGGATGGATGAGTTGTTTTCAAGCACTTCCTCCAACTGCAGACCAAGCATTCACGTATGTGAGCCTTTAAGGGCATTCTCATTAAAACTACCATAGGGTGGAGTGCAGAAGAACAGAAAGGTTCAAAGGCACCAATTTTGGTTCTGTGCTGTGCCTATATTCCCAATCGAAAACCTGATGAGTCCGAGGCAACAAAGCCATGTTAGCATAGCATTTACCGAGGAACTTCTAAGGGCCAGTTGGTTTCTTCTCTCCTTTTGCTTCACATTTCCTATTAATTCGGTTTTATTCCTTCTAAAATTGACATCTTCGTGCTTATTTATGAGATACAGATTTATAATTTAAGAAATTGTAAAACATGTAGTCATTAAATCAGGGTGTTGGGAACCTTCCGACTCTTCTTTGGTTATTCTGTAAATTGTAGACTGTAGATGTCCTGTGCCCTCCAGCCCTGGGAGTACTTTTGCTCCCTAATTGTGTCTGAGTCCTCATTGGCCTGCCTCCTCTTCTCACCCTCGGAGATTTCTCTCCCACTTTTTGCTTCTGAGTGATGAGCTTTCCCTATCAGTTTTGTTTCTTCTGACCTCTCTTCTCATTGAGCTGAATCAGTCAGTGAGCTGATTTACAGTTAAATAGACATGGTGATGAAAGGTGATTATCTAGAGCAGAGAGAGCTACATTCACTGCTCAGAGAACTAAGACATTTCGCTATCTTCGCCAGGCAGAAAAGCCATCTGAATATAATCTTCTGAAACTGAGCATCCGTGCTACCCACAGTGCAATGTAAGTAACGATAAGTACCATTCACAGTCATAGTATTAAAATCCCCATATTCACAGTACAGGTCATGGTTACGTATTTTAGGTGCTTTCTGTATATTCAAATCAGTCAGATCCTATATTTACCCGAAAAACAAACACCACCAAGAATTTCTGCTTCCAGAAGCAATCATCTTTGTACTTTTTTGAATATTAGATATAGTTATATGTGTATAATAACATTTCTTTTATAATTGAGTCTTTAAGATGTGTCTTTGCCAGTGTTAGTCTTTGAGTTTGAATTTTCTTTATGTCAGTTACCCTGATTCATTCTGAGGTTATGGTGTTGTAAAAGCATCCTGTGGAAAAATTATGTGATACCTCTTTATGACTCAGGTCTTGAGCGAGAAGTGAATAATATTTTTGTTGTGTATATTACATTTAATAAAATGTGTCAAAAAAAAAAGCTTAAAAGCTCATAGTATAGCAGGAATTACTTAGATGTATCCTAGTATCAAAACAGTTGAATTTTTAAGGACAGTAATATGTTGCAGGAAATGTTAAAAAAGCGGCACCATCCTGGCTATACCTAGTTATTCTCTGCCCCGGTGATCTAGCCCCATGTAGTGACCGAGCACAGTCTTCCCACCTCTGGTTCGCTTGCCTCAGAGCTAGTAGTTCCTTCTCAGCCATCTACCCCTTGTGGCTAGTTGTCACAAATCCCCTTAACCCAGTAAATCAAAACTCTAGAAACTTATAATTAATCAGTCAGGTTTATATATCAATAAATTCTCAATTCACGAGATGCCCACAAAATAATTTCAGAGCCAATAGATAAGAATATAAATTGCCCACCTAGATAAGACAAATTGTCCTGTAATTATCCATCCCTTATATCAAATTCATAGCTACCTGTGGCTATTTAAAGCCACGCGGGGCATCTTGTTCTTCCTCCATCTCCCTTCCTTCTCCTGTCTCTGTCTCTGAGACTCTTAGCACCGCCCCCTCGTCCCTGTCCAATCACAGGCTTCCTGTTATATTACTATTTAAATTGATTGGACTACGGGCGGTGGTGGCGCACGCCTTTAATCCTAGCACTTGGGAGACAAAGGCAGGCGGATTTCTGAGTTCGAGGCCAGCCTGGTCTACAGAGTGAGTTCCAGGACAGCCAGGACTATGCAGAGAAACCCTGTCTCGGAAAATCAAAAAAAAAAAAAAAAAAAAATTGATTGGACTAGGAAAAATCTGCTACAGTAATGGCTCTTATCTCTGACCATTACATTTAAATTTGGCTCAGACTTATATATGTCATTTTAGTTCATTTCAACTTGTTATTGAAGCCTGCTAAGAACAAATGGCTCCACCTGCTTTACTAGGGTAGTGCATAATGAATTGGATATGGACTTTTCCCTTAAAGAATTCAGTCCAAGGGCTGGGGATGTGACTCCATAGACAATTACTTGCCTGGCACATGTGAAGCCCTGGATATAATACCTAAAAGAAGAAAGCAGGAAGAAAAAAAGATACACTCAGCTTAGTTAGGAGAATCTGCATGTCAATACAAGACCTAATGGCTATTCTATAAAACATGCCCAAAACGAATGTACTCATGTGATGGGCAACCTGTCAGGGGAGTCTGCCCTGGCAGCCATTGTAATCACAATAGCTGCCTTTGTAGACAGCAGGAAGGACTTCATATTTTCCATAGTAGCAGTGTAAATACTTAATGATTAAGTCTCACGAAATCCAGTCTTTGAAATTTCATAATCTTTCGCATTGTGCTTAACCTTTTTAATGCTTCCCCAGTTTTGCTTAATTTTAGTCTTGTTTCAGCTCCTTTGTATAAATTTCATCAGGTATTGATCACAAAGATGTTTTTAACAACTGTTCATTCATACCCACAGAAACATAAGTGCACATATATATCTGAGTATGCATGTACATCTTCACACATAAGCTATATATCCTTTTCTTGGTAGTTAATAACATTTACTGCTTGGTCAGCTTTGATTTGACTGTGATAGACAAGAAGCCTCTGTGGAATTTTTCTAGAATATTTCTTTTCTATTGCAATTTTGATACAGCTTAAAAGTCCTCTGTTATTTGCATATCTTCTTTCTTATGTATCCTCGTCAATTCCGGTTTCCTGTGGATTTGTTTTTCCTGGGTGGAATGATGGTGTCGTACAAAAATCTCAACGAGGGCCGGAGATATGCTGAACATTTGCTACTGGTAGAGTTCTGTTGTCATTAACAGCTCCAGTCTTCAGTCTTCCATTAGGTGTGCCTTTACAGTAGGCTGCTCTTGTTGTAAGATAGTAGCAGACACATGGTTTCCCAAGAGGAAAATGAGTTTTAGAGGAGATGATGAGATCAATAGCTCTATGTTCTGTTGACTGTTGCTCTAAATACTGAGCATTGCGATATGAAGATGTCAAGTTGTTTCTGGACGTATGAGCTTGGATTATAGGGAAGCTGTCTGCTTTGAAGATCAATATTTAGTTGGTTGCACCCAGGGAAATGTGTGCATTTACCCTGGAAGAATGAAAGTTAGTTTTGCGTGAATAAATCAGATAGCATGTTAGGACCAGTATAAAAAAAAGTGTTTTTGTTTTGGTGGTCAGGGATTGACAACTGCTCCCCCCTTGTTTGATTATTTATTTAAACTTTGAGATAGGTTCTTATCTAGGACTCTGAACCCTGCTTTGGCCCAGGAAGGCCTTGAACATCTCCATTCCTTCTGCTTTGACCTACAGAGTAGCTCAAGCCTGCATGACCTACCTTATCTGAATATGGCATCTATCTCTCCCCTTAATTTGTATATTTTTATAAGAATTCTCATTCATATACCCCTAGGTGCCAATAGTGTAGCTTCTGTCTTAGCAAAGGCTTATATACTGTATTTTTCTCCTCTTCCTGTGCTAAGAGTTCACATCACTTACACTTTAACTCTGTTCTTTACTATGTAGTGACAGACTGATTGCTACAGTCTGCTAACCATGGGCAGAATATAGCTAAATTTTATTTAGCTCCTGGTTCCTTATGGAATAGAGAGTGAATACTCATAACTTTTTATTTGAGCCTTCCAATCAGTTTATGTTATTCTGATTTTAAGATGATAGTGGCACATGCCTTTAATCCCAGTGCTTGGAAGGGAGAGGTAGGCAGCTCTCTCTGAGTTCCATATCAGTCTGGTCTACAGAGCGAGTTCCAAGACAACCGGGGCTACACAGAGAAACCCCATCTTGAAAAGCAAACAACAACAACAAAAATAAACAACAAAAATAAACAAAAAAGATAAGCTAGACTCATTTAGACAAGAACTAAAAATCAGGGACTTGTATCAGGGCTTCTGACTTAACCACATATTCTTCTGTTCTGTCCTACCTTATTCTAGGTTTCTTGGACAAGAATTTCATCTTATTGCCTTCAGATTGTTTTCTATCTCCACTATCACTCTGAATATTATCTCTACTGACCTCTTGGCCTCTTTGTTACGTCTGACCGGATCCTGTTCTTACACACAGGGCCATTCCACTTGTCAAAGGCGCATTCAGGAGCACAGAAGAACAGAAAGTCCTTCTGCTTAATCATTTTTCTTCATTTTTCTAAATACGTAATGCAGGCATAAACTTCTTTTGCTGAATGAACTAAACCTTTCTTCTTGGTCTTTCAATAGCTTGATTCCAGGAACTGAACTTTTGGCCCTGCCTTGTATCACTGTTTCAGCCATTTGTATTGATTTGCCATTCACTGTGACTTAGTTACTGCTTGTGCTTATTGCATGGTTCATCATTGAACTTTGTCTCGGACTAACATGAGCAACAAGACATCACTGTGTTCACGAATGCTTAGCCCAGACTCTCCCATCTATTAAAGTAAGCATTTTTTTTGTCAATTAATAACTAACTTCACAGTGTGCAGGACAGTGATTAATTCATGAAAGACCTTTAATATTTGTTGGGCTGACTGAAATTTTGTTCTCAAACAGAAAAGACCATTGTGGTATGTCTCACGCCTGCTAAAATGTGCCAGAGTCTATTGTACATCTATTGAGACTTTTATCTCATATTCAGGATGCACTTTGCCTACTACTGTGTCTATTGATTCTGACCTGCCTCCCTGAGGGCCTCTCTTCCTAGGGATGCTTTGGTGACACCATCACTGTCTGGCCCTGTAGGACTGTATGTCCTTTAGGTATCAAGTTGAGTTGGATCAAATGTTTATCATGCCTGTATAATATCTTCTAATAACTCTTTAAAAGCTTTTAAAATTGCTTTTCCAAAGAGTGATTTTTCTGACTGTGTTGGTATTACACAGTGGTCAACTAAATATCAATTAGATCTTTTGACAAGGTAACGCCAACAGTTACGCACATGTAGTTAGTGACCTCAGAGCCGTGGCAGCTGTGCTATTATCACTGGATAAGCTTTAGAGTCAGAGAGCATGAAACGCTTTTGGTAGAAACATAAACTTTCTGTCACTGTCCCTTGCAATAGGGAGCATAACATATCTAAGACATTCAGTGAAGGGATTTGAAGGTTTCTGTTGTTACACAAAGGGAAGGGAATATACATCCTGATTTCTGTGTTGTTTGTGGAGGCTGAGTTATCCAAAGTCACCAAAAGCAATGCCAAGTTTTTGAAGGATATAAAGTGATATATTATTAAAATTTTGTTTGATTCGTTATACACACTGTAGAGAAATACGTAGAATTTCCTATATAACTTTAATCCCATAGTCCACATTTAATGGACAAACAGTAGGCTGCTTGAATACATGTAACCCCGGAGGCATGTATGAGTTTTCTACTTCCTAAGTCATGGTCAGCTTTGAAATAATTTGTGTCAGTGATTCCTTGTAGTATTTAGTATCTGTCAAAATTGGTTTTAATTTTCACAGAACAAAGGCATGATAGGGACATCTGGTGACACTTTCTGCTTGTCCCTAAGAGACCTCGTTTGCTGGTCAAAGAGTCCAGGGATTAGGTGTTGATGCTCTGTTTAAATGGAGTAGTGAAGAATAGCTATCAGCAAGAGGAAAGAATTGACCAGTTGTTTCCAAAGTACGAGAAAGAAACCGGGCATCCAATCCAAGCTATTAATTTACCTTTTTAACCTAGAAACAATGGCTTTTAAATTCTACTGTGTCAAAATAAAATTTCAGTGGACTTTGTCTCTCTTCCCTTACCCCTCTTGAGTCTAGAGCCTTGTAAGCGTCTGCAAGCATTTTGCCAAAGAGCTACATATTCAACTCTAGTTATTCTGTGCCTTACACTTCTAATGTACCGTTTTCTTCTAAAAGATAAAATTGAGGTAGGTAATTCAGATGCATATTTGAATTAAAGACTAGAAGAGAAATTGTGTGATTTTTGAGAATAGAGCATAGTGAATGGTCCCTTTGACGTTAAATCTCAAAACCATATCCCAAGTCCTCCAGAATAATAGAAAGGGGATTCATCTTTGCATATTTTAAATGAGAGATTATATTTTCCTTATTCTGTAAATATGCATGTTTTTAGTATTCCTGTAAACTGTATAAGCTTGTAAGTCTAGAAGTAGTTTTAGGATAACATTTAAAAGCAAAAGTGTTATATCTTGAGGCACAAAATGGTACTAAGGCAATTTTGAAGTAAACATATATTAAAATTACATATCTAATTATACCAGATGCACTAGTTATAACAGACACATCTGAAACGTTAACGTTCATCTTCTTAGTGGTGGAAGAGGCTTATACCACCATCCAGTTTCTATCTCCTGTGGTGAGCCATTATCCTTAGTGACTGGTTAAACATCATCATTTACTAGCAGATGCCTAGAGCAGGTAATAAAGACACAAAGCCTGTTTTAATGGTCACATTATGTTGTCCCGTGCTTGGATTTGAGGTATGCTACAATGCACCATTAAACACTGTATTCCTTAAAAACAATTTTTTTCCTGTGTTCTTTGGTTGTTAAAAATGAAACCATTCTGGGTGTGTAGATGTTAAATCCCTTTAACTCTAGCATTTAAGAGGCAGAGGCAAAGGCAGGCAAGATATCTTATAACTTTGGGGACAACCTGGTCTACACAGTGAATTCTATGCCAGCCACAGCTGCAGAGTGAGATCCTGTCTCAAAACACAAAACAAAACCCAGACTATTTTTAGATAAACTTGAAAGATATTTATTAAATTGCTTCTATTTAAAATGTGATGAATTTGATACTATAAGGCATAGTGTTCAATAGATTTTCTACTGACTTGTGGCTCTTGTTATAGTACAGACTCTACTCAAGGGAGTAGTGATAGACACCTGGAAAACAACATGGTGATAGACTAGCTCATGGTGATATGAAGTTTGAGGCCAATTTGGGCTACATAATAAGACACTGTGGCAAAATAAAAATAAATTTAAAATGTACACATATCATTTAGGAGGTCTGGGGTTGAACCTGAGACTTTGCTACCTAATAAACTTGTCATTGCTGATGGATTGATCAATGGGTAGCGCTAGGCTCTAAGATACAAGTTATATCACCAAACAGTTGACATTTGTAGTTAAGGACTAATGTTTAGATACATCAGACTTTAAATAATTCTTCATGACCAGAGGTGATTGGGAGCTAATAGAGATGTAGACAGTGTTAGAACTGGAATTTGGATAATGATGACATGTCTGTAGACAGAAAGCAAGCAGCCAGTGACTGCTTTGTGGCAAAGGTAGGTTTAAGATTGGCCTTGAAGACAAGATGAATTGGGAAAGGTGAAAGGAAAGGCTTTGCAGAGAGGACGATGGTATCAGAGAGACCAATCTGAATGAGGGTTGTGAATTCTCAGGGCATCCTCTCTGCAGGGGAGGGAGAGAGCGCTACAGTTTCTTAGTTTTCTAATGTGTAGAACGATTTTGTTTCATCATTATCTCCATGGCTGCCTTCTACTTCAGTAGTACCATGGCAGAAGTAGGATGATTCCAGCTCTCCGAGGGGCCATAATGTGAGTGAGTTGTCTATCTGATACGGTGCTTGTCCTGGCTAGTTTTATGTCAGCTCGAAACAAGCTAGAGTCACTGGAGAGGAGGGAGTCCCAGCTGAGAAAATTCTTCAATAAGATCAGCCTATATGAAGGCCTGTAGGGTAATTGTCTTAATTAATGATTGATGTGGGAGGGTCTATCCATTTGGGGGCGGGGTCAGTCCTGGGCTGGTGGCCCTGGATTCTATAAGAAAGCAGACTGAGCAAGCCGCAGAGATCAAGCCAGTAAGCAGCACCCCTCTCCATGGTCTTGGCTTCAGCTCCTGCCTCCAGGTTCCTGTGCTGTTTGAGTTCTTGTCCTGACTTCCTTTGATGAACAGCAATATGGACATGTAAGCTGAAATAAATTCTTTTTGTCCAAGCTTCTTAGGTCATGGTGTTTCATCCTAGCAATAGTAACCCAAATGAAGACAATGCTTTCTGCTGTGACAGATTGCCACATGAAAGCGGCTGAAGAGGAAAAGAATTTATTTTGCCTCATAGTGCAGAGAGTTAACAAGAAGCAGAGAGCTCAGACTCAGTGTGAGGCTGATCTAGAACCCTCAGACTAAGTGTAAGGCTGATCTAGAACCCTCAGACTAAGTGTGAGGCTGATCTAGAACCCTCAAGTCTGCTCCTTTACCCTTATTCTGATAGCCAAGTGCCATGTCCGAAAGGTTCCACCATCTTCCAAAACCGAATCACCAGCTGTGGACCAAGTGTTGAACACATGAGCTTAACAGCCTGTTACAGATATACTGGAGAAAGAGTATGTGTTTCTCAGTGACTATGTGTAGTGTTCTGTAGATACCAGTTAGATCAAAATAGTTAATAGTATTGGTTGAGTCTTCGTATCCCTGAAAGATCTTTGTCTCTTATTTCATTCCTGAAAGAAGTCCATTTTCTCCACATATAGTAATAGTGGGAGATTTTATAGGACTTCAGAATGGGGCGTGGCCTGTGAGAATGGGAAATCACTGTATGTAATTTGGTAGGTAGCTCACAGGCTTTGACTTGTGAGGGAATTGACTAGAGGAATACTTGTTTGTTAGTTTGGGTTACTATTGCTGGGACAAAACACATGGTCAAGACAACTTATGAAGAATATCCAATTGGAGACTTGGCTGCAGTTTCAGAGGGTTAGTCCATGGCCACCATGGTGAGGAGTGTGGTGGCAGGCAGGCATGGCGCTGGAGCAGTAGGTGAGAGCCTTACATCCTGTTCCAAAGGCAGCAGACAGAGACAGGGGAAAGTGAAATAGGCCTTGCTGTGGGCTTTCGAAACCTCAAAGCCTACCTCCTGTGACACCTCCTCTACCATTCTCAAATAGTTCTATCAACCGGGGGCCAAACATTCAAGCATATGAGCCTAGGGAGGAAAGTCTTATTCAAGTCACAGTTTGTTAAAATTATTTCTTGAAGACAGTTAAATAATAGGGTTTGCCGGGTGGTGGTGGCTCAGGCCTTTATCCCAGCACTTGGGAGGGAGAGGCAGGAGGATTTCTGAGTTCGAGGCCAGCCTGGTCTACAGAGTGAGTTCCAGGACAGCCAGGGCTATAGAGAGAAACCCTGTCTCATAAAACCAAAAAAAAAAAAAAAGGGTTACTGTGAGGAAAGTTGAAATTTGCTGAATGAGGCAAGAGAAGAATGAATCAGGAAATACACAAGATTTTTTTTTTTTTTGTGAAGAAACAACAGCTAAAGATGAATTGGTGACATGAAGCCAAGAAATAAGGGATCAGCCATTTGCCTTGAAAGTCTGACTGCCAGGTGGCGTGGTAGAGGCCTAAAAGTACACAAAGAAGCAAATCTCTGCAGACTCCACGTGGTCCCGGCTGTGTCTACTCAGAGGGAGAAGCGACAGCTTCGTATAGGCATTATTATGGCATGTGCAGAAACTCAGTCAGAATCTTCCGGTTCAGCGTGATGCTTTGGGAATTTGGTCCTTGAGCTCCTTACCAGTTGATCCTACTTTCTGTGGCCTACAAGAGAAGACTGTTACAGCTAAATGAGATACAGTCACATTGTAAGGAACCTGAAATACCCTAAGACCTTAATTTACATTGTATCTAAACATATATTCATTAAAAAGAAATCTCCTAGTATTTTTTTGGAGTAATAGCTCCCCCACTCCCTTTTAAACATAGTGTGCTCTGTACCCTGAAGAACTGCTGTTAGAATTCACGGAAGTGTTTTGAGGTGTTCTCTGCTTTGACTTGAACAGGATGGATGTCCAGGAAGGCTGGGATTCTATACACAAAATAAAGCATTAGTCACACATGTAGTAACAGTTCGTAACTGTCCAGTTACCATCTGTCTGTCACTGGGAATCTGTCGTTTTCTCATTGCATATTTTTGTTTCGTGGTTGAGTTAAGCTTGACCAGCCCCATGTTTCCAGTCACCGGGGTGAACAGGCAGTCTTCTGTTTCAAACACAGAACCGTCTGTTAGTCGGAAACATCTGACGACGACGTGGGACTCCTAGCAGTCAGTTTGGAAAGTGCGGCTGCAAGGAAAAGCACTCATAGCTTTTTGTTTCTTCCTCAGGGATATTTAAAAAACTGCTTTGCTTAACTATCACCATCCGGCTCAACTGTTTTGTTTTATGTTTATAGATGGCTATATTTTATGTAACATCCTTGATTTGTTTTACATGAACATTCTTTAAAATGTCGCGGTTATTTTGTAAAGGCATTTAAAAAATAATCTTGTATTTTTCTACTATGTCTCTTTGAAAGACATTTAATGTTAAGGGAATCTAAAAAATAAGTTGTTAGTTATAAGTTTGCCATGTAAATAGCTTTAACCGTCTCTATTATGTATTTTAATAGCTATTTTCTATTTCTTTTTTAGTTTGGAAAAAAAAGGTGTGAGGAAAATTTTCTTTCTGTAGGGAGAATTTGTTTAGGATTGTGAGCTTGGAATAGTACCGAACGTATCTTACTTGGAATAATATAGATATTTCTAAAATGGTGTGAAAGTAGTATTGATATGTTAGTTTGCCAAGAAAAAGAATTCAAGATTATATAATTTTTTGAAATGTATATAACATTCAATTAAGGAATATATCAATAGTCTTATTTATTTAAAAATTAAATACAGCACACCTTCAGGACAGTTGATGCCTTGAATGGTGATTCTGGTGGTTTGAATGAAAATGGCCCCAATAGGTCTATGGGGAGTGGCACTATTGGGAGGTGTGGCCTTGTTGGAGTAGGTGTGGCCTTGTTGGAATAGGTGTGGCCTTGTTGGAGTAGGTGTGGCCTTGTTGGAGTAGGTGTGGCCTTGTTGGAGTAGGTGTGGCCTTGTTGGAGTAGGTGTGGATTGTTGGAGTAGCTATGCCCTTGTTAAAGGAAGTGTGTCACTGAGGGTGGGCTTTGAAGTTTCAGAAGCCAGGCCCAGTGTCACTTCTCTTCCTGCTGCCAGCTGATCCAGATGTAGAACTCTCAAGCTATCTCTCCAGCAGCACGTCTATTCCACGCTGCCATGCTTTCCGCCATGACAGTAATGGACTAAACCTCTTAACTGTAAGCCAGTTTTGCTTCAAAATTAAACCTTTATAAGAGTGGCTGTGGTCATGGTGTCTCTTCACAGCAATAGAACACTGATTTAGACAGTGGTACTCTATTACATTGTAAGAATCCAAACATTTATACTAAAGAGAATTTTTACCTTTAATGGCCAAAAGTTTCTGGCTTTTTTCTTAACTTCCTTTGGCTATATTTTTTTTTTTTAGTTATGAAAAAGCAATAATTCAGGTTATTATTTTTCTACTATGTAAGGGAGGAAACCCAATCAATACCTAAAACAACTTATCCTTTCTGAATTAAAAATACTTAAAAGGAGCTAGAAAATATAATAAATATAGTAATCATTTCGTATGAATTGTCTTTCTAATCTAGGTATTTTATTCTGGTTTTGTTTGTTAACAAGGTCAAAAGAAGGAAGTGGCCTTTCACCATCTGTCAATAGAGATTGTGTTTTAGTGTGTATCAGTCTATGGGTGCTTAATTAAAATATGTGGATTCTCAGACCTGTTCAACTAGAACTCATAAGCAGGAGTCAGTATGAGTTACAAGCTCCCTTCTGTGTGATGTACCTGGTTCTTTGAGAAACTTCTGCCTGAAGGTATATTTTCAAAACTAACTCATTAATATTAACTCAGCATTAACTCATTTTTCATTACTAAACTAGTTTTAAACTAGTCTTAAAAGAAGCAAGACTTCGCTGTTAGGGTGATTGTTTTATTTAGAAAATGTACTTAAATATTTTAGTTTTCTATGGTCTCTCTTGCGTTAGCTCATAGCAGTATTGAATTGTTTTTATAAGGCCATGTTGCCATTTTACCTTTACAGAAAGCCTGTGGGGTAGGTAAATATCATCTTCGTTTTACATACTGAAAGTTAGACTAATGGAAATTGAATAACCTCCCCTAAGTCTAAGTCATGACAGTGACAGCTGAGCAGGGGCTAGAACATATGATTCAACACCTGGGCCAATACTCTTTATATGCCACCATAATGTAAATTATTTAAGCTAGAAGTGTCAAAAATATACATGTACAAATATGTAGAACATGTATGTATTATATACATGTATATATATGTATATATATATAAATATATATATATATAAACAGCTACTATTAGACACTGAAAATTCTAATTATAAAAGTTATGTTGCTCATATTTTGGCAATTTTTATTTTTCATTTTTGAGATTTGGGGTGATTTCGGCATATTTTTAAATGATGAGCTTGCTTATCTTACAAACTTTAGACTGAGTTCCATAAGGGCAAAGGGCATGCATTTTGTTTCTTTGTTTCTCATTGCCTAGCCTGTTTTTTTGTAGAGAATGTCCAGGATTTCAACAGATCTTTAATGAATAAATGAATGCATGTGTGAAGGAATGGCTCATAGGTTTCTGTGTCAAGAAGGAGCATTTGAAACAAAAAATCCATATTCTCGCACCAATGTGGGAAAGGCTCATTATTGGAGTTTCAATTTCTAAGTGGGGAGGACATACATTCTTGAAACATGAGTACATGTGCCACTGTATTTTTAATAGGTGGAGACAAAGTACTCAGTTATCAAGAAGCATGATGATATGAATATATATTTTCAGAAAAGTATGGCTAGATAGTACAGGGCACTATAGAATTGCTTTACAGTTTTTAAGTTTTCTGGAGACCTTCAGTAAATAAAACAAGGTGTGCTGGTTAGTTTTACCAACTTGACTCAAGCTAGGGTCATGTGGGAAGAGGAAACATTAATTAAGAAAATGTTCCATAGACTGGTCAATGCGTCAATCAACTGGAATTTTTTTTTCTTATTTCAGGATTGATGTGGAAGGACCCAGCCCACTGTGGGTGGTGCTACCCCTGGGCAGGTGGTCCTGGGTTGTATAAAAAGACAAAGCGAGTGAGCCTTGGAGAGCAACCCAGTAAGCATGGTCTCTGCTTCAGTTCTTGCTTCCAGGTTCCTGCTTTGGTTCCTGCGGTACCTCCCCTTCATGATGAAAGAGGAATGATCCAATTCCACTCAAATTCCTTTTGGTTATGGTGTTTATCATAATAGAAAGAAAAGTAGGACATCAGGGCAGGGATTACATTCGAAGCACCATGGCTTTAGAGACATCTCAGAACTCTTCAGAGAACACCTAAAGGGCCTAGTTCTAAACCTAACACAGGACTATCATGGCAGTCGTGTGGGCCACAAGAAACAAGTTTCTCCTTGTTTCACTTAAGAGGTGAATTTGATAGTACAGTATTGTTTCTAATATTTTGTTCCATGTTTAGTAGAGAGATCCATTTGCATAACATATAATTTGAGTTTCTTAGTATTTCTTCCCAATGTGTGTAAAATTCCCTTAAAGGCACATTGCTCTTCTCAAACTGGATTCTTTATCAGTCATTCATAATATTTCCAGTCTGTGGTTTTGATAGGTTACTTATTTTCGTTCATTTGCCCTGTACAGTTGCAATTCAGAACCAGTTTGAGAAAGTTTATTGAATCAGTGGTTTAAATGAAGTTTTAGAAAAACTGGTTTCTCTGTATTTGCTTAGTTCTTTTTTTTTTTTTTATTACATACAATCAACAATCTTGAGATCTTATTTCTTGAAAGTATGTGTCTATTAAAATACCCCTTTCTTGAACTTACTTGGGAGGGTTTAAGCAGTGGAAATGCTTTGCACACTTATGAAGTTCTTCCTGTTTAATATTCTGGGCACTGGTTTAGTTCAGCCTTTGGTGCTTAGCCAAGAGTCTCTCAGTCTACTCTCAGCTTGTTTCAAACCTTGGTTTGAGCTCGCTCCAGTATCTGGATAACACTGGGAGTTGGCCTTTACTTTTTCAATGTCATCAGCCTTTAATTGCCAATATCCTAAAACTTTGTCCTAAGCATTTTTCATACTAAAACGTGTTTTCCAGAATTTTCTTTTTGAAGACAAGTGAATAAAGACTTTACTTTGAGTTTTGCTTGCTTATTACTCCATTTTCCCACCTATCAGTCTTGTTGCTTTGACCTGGGAGTAAATTCTGGTTTTGGTATCCTTCTCTAACCATTTAGCTCTAATGAAAATAATGAAAATTTCCTACTGCAGTGGTTATTCTGCATAAGTGTTTGGATGTCCCCCTTACTGTGCTGCTTAATGCTCCGTTCTTGATTTTTTAAAATAATTATTCTCCTTTAAGTTTCCATAGCATTTATGAATTCATCTTAGAGCACTTCATTTTTTCTCGCATTTTTAAAGTAACGTGCTGACATTCTCTGAAACACAAATTCTGAGAATAAATTCTTGTGTTGCTTATCTTGGTTTCTTAATTATCATTAGTAATCTCTCTAAAAATCACTTGTTTCAGCATTTTTTTCTTATAAAATCTATGTAAAAGATGATTTTATTACTTGATATATGGTTGTTTAACACGTTAGATTTTTTTTTTTGACCCTGATTTCTGATGAATCATCAGAGCTCAACATCTTGATGTATTTCTTCCCAGTTTTCAAGTAGGAATAAAATAGAAGAGCTTCATCTCAAACTATCTTTCCTCTAATTTTGAATCTTGCTTGACACTCTAGAATATTACTAGAATTAGCAAGAAAATAGCATTACCTAAGACCGCCCTTTCAGCCCTTGAAATATCTGAGCGCCCAAGCCTAGGGGACATCCAACTTGAGCAAGGAGATAGGCCTTAGAAAAGAGCCTTAAGGGCTGGAGAGATGGCTCAGTGGTTAATGACAATGACTTCTCTTCCAGAGGTCCTGAGTTCAATTCCCAGCAACCACATGGTGGCACACAACCAACTGTAATGGCGTCCAATGCCCTCTTCTGGTGTGTCAGAAGATAGCTATAGTGTACTCATATACATAAAATAAATACATCTTTAAAAAGAAAAAAGAGCCTCAAAGAATGGATGGATGGCCTCCACAGGAGGAGTACATTAAAACAGTGTCAGCTCTCTATTCACTCTGTTCTTGTTTTCTTGTAAGACTTCACCTATGCCTTGCTGTACACAGGAGACATGGTGGTAAATGTCGTAAGTATATAAATGATGACAAGGATGCTTCTTCACCCTTCCTTTTTCTTTGATTCCCCCTAATATTTGGGATAATTATTTGAGGTAGATTTGCATAAAATACATTTATATTTCATTACCTTCACTATCTACTAAATTAGTGCTTTCTACCCATGGGTCTCAGATAGGAAGTCTGTTTATTTAGAGAGTCAGTTGTGACTTAACAGATGTTTGATAGGGAGAATGGTGTGATTTCATTTTCTTTCTTTTACAGCAAACAATCTCATACTAATTCGATCCTAATGGAAAATACAACTGAATTTTTGTTGCTAAAGACTTTGCAGTCTTTAGCTGAGTTTCTGCAGCACAGCTGAAATCCTGGTTGGTCATAACTTGGGATAGATGACTCAGTTTTTTGTGTTTCCTTGTCATTATAGGTGCCTTCTCTGGGTTCCTCATAGGACCTGTCTTCTTTTCTTACTCCAGATTAATTATCTAGTTTTCCTCCTTTGCAATAGTGATGCCCTGGTTAAGTATATCTATCTCCTAGTCTCTTTTTATATCTTGTCTTCTCCAACCTTGTCCCAAAATAGGTTAATATTACATCAGTTTTTGATCACTTTCTTCTCTGGAGCCCTCTCATGATACTGATACCGTTTCTTTTCATCAAATAACAAACCATGAGCCTTGCTGCCTTTGTAGTTGAAGGCCTCTGTAGTCACTTTTTCTTTCTTTCTTTCTTTCTTTCTTTCTTTCTTTCTTTCTTTCTTTCTTTCTTTCCCTTTTGTTTGCTTTGGGCTGCTCCTGACCTTGGGGGGCCCCCCCCCCCCCCCCCCCCCCCCCCGCATCCAAGCCTGTTTATCAGGGAGCCTGAACAGGCAGCTAGCTCTCTTGAGAATCACAGAGAGAGCAGATGGTCTTGTTTTTGAGACTTGGAAACAATAGCACAAGGGAACCAGGTCCCTTGCTTTTGTTCATTCAGACGTGAAGGACCAGAGCCAGGATTCAAATCCTGATCGTTTAAGCTGACACCGGAATCTGCTCATTGGCACAGTACAATACTGACTACCGGTGCAAAGCCTGTGTCTGTGAGTACTGGCATGACTGCATCTGGATTTTCTGTGGTTTTTCTTCCACTTTTGATTGGGCAGTCTAGTGAATTTTTTAAAGTGTTTTGCTTATTCGTTGACAATTTCATATGTACATGTGTTGATAACATCCACCCCAACTTCCTCCTCTCAGCCTGTTGTCTTGGAAACCACAGTCATCAATTACAGTACCAGGAAGTCTGTCCTAGAATTCATGAAATATTAGCCTCATAGACCAATTGAAGATATATAGTCCTAGAGATACTGATTTAAAATACATCCTGAGAAGGGAGGTGAGGAAAGATGGGTAGTTAGGGCAGGAAATGGGAAGAAGCAATTGATGAGGTGAACTCTTGGATTCGGAGTCAAATTTGTGGGCAGCAGAAGCCAGCAGAATCAAATGATCTGTCCATACCTTAGATTCAAATCAGCAGTTTGGTTTGGAGAGGCCAGGTCCCTTGGGATAGAACTCATATATTGCCAATTCTGGGCTTGGGCACCAGTCATGAATGACATGACTGCTTCTAGGTATGGTTGAAGAGAAGGTTTTATTGTAGATGGGAGAGAGAAAATACCCAGAGGCATCTGGAAGGGTCCAGACTGAACTGGATCATGAGAGGAAGAGAAGGGAGAAGAGAGGGAGAACTTAAGAGGACCAAGAAAGCACATAGGAACCAAGAGAGCACATAGCCAAAATGGCTGAGTTATATAGGCATCAGAAACTGGGGAAGAGAAGCGAAGCCCAGCCCATGGGATGGAGAGGTTTAGGATAGGGAATAGGGTGAGAAGTGCTGGGAGGGGCCACAGGTACTGAGTGAGACTTGTCCTGTGTTTCTTAGAGACCTAGTATTAACAGTACCCCAACCTGTCACCATATACTACCAACTAAAATCCCCAGTACCAGGATTACTTCTTGAGTTGATGGCCAAAGGAGTCCCCTCAAACATTAAGTCTATGATTCATATTATTGATTACTGTCTGCAGCCTGATGGGAAGGCTCCATTGCTGAATGTCATTGAATATGGAGAAGCAGATCTGGTGGCCAACTAGAAGGTTCACCTTTACTGACTGGCATGCACGGTGCTGGAAGGTAGTATGCGTGCTACTGGGAGAGAAAAAGAGTCAATATCACACAACCACGCACCCTGAGATCTGCAATAGTGACCTGCTGGTAAGATATACTTGTGCAGTAGTGGCACAAGTGTCACAGTGGTAACCAACCACTTTCTGGCTGGATTGAAGGCCTACTCCATGTTTGATGGTGCTAATGGCAAGAACACAAGGCAAAGTTGTCAGTGTTAGGCTGCTAAGTGAACATGACAATAAAATGACTCCTAGTGACATATTGTTAAACCCATAGCTCAGTGCATTACTCAGCACCAGAGAGGCTTTTTCTTGTAGTAGATAGCAAACAGCAGATATACCCTCAACTAGACAGTATGCTGACAGTGAGAGACTTTTGAGTACTCAGCCCTAAATAGAATGTCTTTTATCAAAAGCCTTTGCTCAAGGTTCAGGAATTTATGTGAAGGGGAGATGGAAAGACTGTAAGAGACAGAGATGAATGAGTCCAAGGAAACATTATCTTCCAGACACAACAGGATGAGTTCCAAATAAGAATTCAAGAAGACTGTGCCAGCACATACAAGAACTGTGCAAGTTCTATCCAGACAAAATTTCAGCATGGAAAAGGTGATGTGGGCACAAAGTCATGCCACTAAGTAAAAAGGTATTTGAAATTGGGAGAGGAGAGAGACTGTTTTTCCTTGGAGTAACGGTGTATGACAACCACAGTCCAGGCTAGGTCCTATGCTCGGGAGGAAGGAGGTGGACAACCCAAAATGGACTCCTTGGTGTGTGTGTGTGTGTGTGTGTCCTCTTTTGTGAGGTTTTGTTTTGCCTTTTTTGGTGGTGGTGGTGGCGGGGGAGAGAGAGAGAGAGAGAGAGAGAGAGAGAGAGAGAGAGAGAAAGAGAGAAAGAGAGAAAACACATGATGTGAAGAGGGTCTGGGATGAGCTGGAAGAGGAGAAAAACTATCATCAAAATAGATGAATTTTGACAAAGACAGTAACTACAAAGTAAGGCAGACAGTGACTAAGGACTAATAGCTGAGATAGCCCTCTCTCCTCCATGCATATATTGTACACATGAGCACATGCATGCCCATAGAAAGTAAGTCTGAAAGATAGAATTGTGTCTGAAATGCAAACAGGAAAGACAAAGATCTGTGTTTGTCTTTGGACTCTTTATATAGCCTCTAATGCTCTGAGTCTCAAAACAGCCTAAATGAGTTAGTTTTGACACTGACCATTTCTGTTTTGTAGACTGAGAATGTGTATTGTTTCCCATCAGCAAGTTTTTTTTCCTTATTTTTTTTTAGTAGAAAAACTGAAGGAATTTTTATCATTTTATAAGAGGCAAACTAAAGTAAATATATTCACAATAGGAGAATCATACACGCACACCCGTACGTGCCTGTACATACACACACACACACACACACACACACACACACTACAACCTGTTGTGTTTATTTAATGTTGTACATATGCGTATGTATTGAGGGCTGACATTTTGGGACTAGATGAACTTGTGGGGCTCATTTTTGGAGAGACTGATTCTCCTCTTACAGCCATTGGATGCCTGTTATTTAATTTAATTATTATTTTTTTAAAAAGTCAGAGGCATACTACGTAGCTCTGTAGTTATGGCTGGCATTGAACTCACAGAGATTATATGACTGTCTTTAGATATCTGGGCTTCTGATTTCTTATGAGTTATTAGAACTATACTTATTGATACATTTGCCTCCTGAGCGCTGATATGAAAGGCATGTGTTGCCATACCTAAACAAAAACTAAATACATAAATTCATATACATACACATCATTTATTTTGTGTGTCTGTGCATGCCCATGTATACATGTGTGTATCATCACACACCTTCATAGCCAAGGTCAGAGGACAGCTCGCAAAAGTCTATTCACTGTTCCTACCATGTGAGTTCCAGGGATTGAATTTAGGGCTTCAGACTCAGCAGCAGGTACCTTTAATTGCTGAGGCCTCTCTTTGGCCCAAGTTCCTAAGTATGAATGGCTTAATAAAGGTAAAACAGTGTGCAATTTATCATATCTATTATGCAGATTCTCACAGACAAGATCTGTAGAATCTTCTTAGTTTTTGTTGACTTTGGATACTATTTAGGGTTAAGGAATACTGTCTGTAAAATATTAACATATGAAGATCACAAAATCTCAGGAGAGTTTTAATGTTTAAATAAAATAAATTAAAAAGTACCTGTTAATGTTTTATTTACGTCTAATTATTTGCAAAGAGATCAGCCCAGAGTAGCCAGGGAGATTATCTGGAGAGAAGCACATATAATTTCCTTTAAGATTTGGTTAAAGAAAACAAAATTTAAATTAATGAAAAAGGTAAGTAGACAAAGACTACCTTTGACATTAGCATGACATGTGCATTGCAGACTGTACCAGACTTATCAAAATAAAAAAAAAAAATTTGGCTTAGAAGGAGCACTGCTTGGCTGCCCCGGAGCATTGATTAGCATCTGAATGGTGGAGTGAAAAGAGCTGAAACCAAGCATTCCCTAACAAGGAGCACTAAGGATTTCTGCCAGATTGATTTATTGTTGTTAGATACTCAAGGCCTGGCACAGCTAGGACTTCTCTGGCCGGCTGTGCCACTGAATCCAGTTTCTTAGGCTTCTGTGGCTGTTCGAGGCTTAGCCTTACATGGCTTGAAACCTCATCTACTTTTCTTCTCTTTCTGTGCTTTTCCTAACAAAGCTGGAAGGTTTATTGCGAGACTCAAATGACATTATATGAAGTCACTCCAGAGCCCCATACAGTACCAGGTACATTGTATGTGCATTGATGCTCAACCTTGCCCAACTTTCTTTGTAATATATATATTTGTAACATATATATATGTAGTAAATTCTCATTCTACTGTGATCATAGTGATAATTAAAGTTTTAGTCTTTTCCATCAGTCCTTTGGAGAAAGAATAAAAATAAAAGTTGTCTGTTAGCCTAATAATGCTTAGCATCGTCTTGGTTTCCTAGACAACAGAGCCAGGAACTCTTGCTCTTCCAGGATTACGGTCCTGGTGCAGCAAGACTGAGGGAAAATGAAACAAAGCTGGGAAGAGATGTTGGATACAAGGCACCTCAGGATTGATTTGTAAACACAAGCCCCAGTTGTCTCTGTGTGAGCCGCCTAGAAATACTCAGTTCAAAACAGCCAGAGGAAGGAAAGGGGAATCCCTCTTCACTGTTATTTTCACGGGTGAGCCTTTGCACACTAGCCCTCGTGGATCTTGCTACTTGGGCGTCTGTGCATGACTGCTGGAGAGTCAGATCTTACAACCCGTCTAGACCCACGGAGTAGGGACCTCCATTCGGGTCTAGAAACGGGAGAAGGCTTCTGTAGCCAAGCTGCGGCAGGTCTTGTGCGGTACTTATGGGCTCCCTCTAGATGAGCTGAGCCCGATAAAGTGGTTAAAGCGGTAGGCTCTGCGAGGGATTAAGACTGAGTTTGGTTCACTGCAGATTCTTGATGATGCTATTTATTTCTGAAAGATTTTCACGTGGCGATGTTTCACTTTTAATGTAAATATCAAATATCATTCTTGTAGGGCGTAGTTTCCCACAAGTTCAGCCTTATTGACTCTTTGACCGGTGAGAGCAATGATGCGACTGTTCTGAACCCCTTCAGCCCGGGACTATGAGAACACAATGCTCTCGGCTGAGGAAAGCACCAAGTCTCTTCTTTGTCCCCAGCTGAGGGAGCCCCTCCTGTGGTCAGCTTGGCCTTTCCATTTGCCATTTACTTCCCGGCCAGCATAAATGATTGACAGACGTTGTGTGCTGAATTGCATGTTCAGCAAAGAAACAAAGGAGGGACCGACTGCTTATAAATGCAACCCCGGGGGTGGGGGTGGGGGTGGGGGGAGGGAAATGCTAAGCAACCCAAAGGTAATCTCCTTTATGCACAGCAAAATACATTATGCACATGACTGCAGTCCGAGGGCAGTGGTCAACCGTTGCACTGGTGGTGGGAATTGCAAGAGATGGTGATTGATGGGTGCCGTGGTGGATAGTGTGGAGTCGGATATATGTGTGTCTGATCATTCTTTCTAGTTTTCCATGCCTGTCTACTCCCATCTAGCTTGAACTATCTATGGCCTTACTTCCAAATATTTATTTAGCCTAAAAAAAAAAAAGACAGCAACAACTCCAGGTCATGCTTGTTTATTTGTACGCATCTTATGCTCTGAGTTTTGTGATTATTTTTATATTCATCAGTCTCTGCTTTTTTGAAATCATCCTGGTTTGTAGCGCTTGTGTTAACCGTTATTTAATGTCTGTAATACAGATGTGTTTTCCATCTAAATTGTAATCCACTGTGAGCTCAGAAACACGGTTCAAATCTTTCTGTACTGTTCAGACGGCATCTCTTATCAAATGGACTTCGGCTATCTAAATTTAGCATTCGAAAGATAATTTTGATGAACTTTGGATGAGTTCCTCAGTGTACTACACCCCTCCACCGTTTACCATCTAAACCTGAGGATTAACGCGATTTGAATTTTGTTCCTGAAGTTTGCTGTCAGAACTCTCTTCAAGCCAAGGAAGTCCATGTGGTTAGTTAGCATCAGATACTCATCTTCCAGATACATCCTTCAGAGACGAGGCCAGCGTACGTTATACCGAGATCCCAGCCACAGCTCCTTCTGTCTTGAAAATGATGAATAATGATACTCCATTATTATAATGCTCATAACTCAGTTATACGATTATCATCACGGTGAGGGCTACAGCCAGGGAAGCAGCGTAACCTAGGGAACGGCACAGGTGCTGGCGAAGGAAGAGCCATGTGTTGGCTTGAACTTTGACTTTTCGGAAGTTACTTTTCTCATCTTTAAAACTGTGAAAAATGCTGTCTGCTTCAGGTTGCTGTACAGCGTGGAAACAGTCCGTGGTTGGATGGCTAATAAATACTTAATGAAAGATAGGTGTTGTGTTATTCCTAGGTACCATGGGTCAACTCGTTTGGTTCTCACAAGTCCAGCTCTTCATTTCTTTGAAGTAGCCAGGCCAGGGCTCAGTTGTTAGGACGGCTTGCTTGCTGCTCTTGCAAAGGCTCAAACTCTGGTTCCCAGCATTAGATGGCTCATACTTGTCCATAGCTCCAGCTCCGGGGATATCAGATACATTTTTCTGACACTTGCACACACATGCATATAAATAAAAATAAATCTTTAAAGCCCCGACTTGCCTGGAACTTGCTGTGTAGACCAGGCTGGTCTTGAATTCAAAGAGGCCTGCTTCTGCCTCCTGAGTGCTCAGATTAAAGGCATATAGCACCGTGTCCAGCCCTCAATTTTTAATGAGCAAGTTTCATGGTTCAGAAAATTGTTTTACTTTACATACATAACTTCTTGTTAATTTTTTAAATGGTATGACATGAATCACAAATCATGTTTGTTATAATACGTGAAATTCATACAACAGTTGTGTGATGTAACAAGGTTCTTTGTCTTAGTTTTTTTCTTTGAATAAATTCTAGTCTGTTCAATGACAACTGTCATTTAAATTATTTTTAAAAGATTTATTTGTTTTTATTTATGTGTATGAATCGGGTACCATATTTATGTCCGGTGCACACAGAATTCAGAAGACATCATTGTTTCCCCTGGGTTGGAGTTACAGACAGATGTGAGCTGCCGTCTGGGTGCTAGAGCGAAGTCTGGGTCCTCCATAGAGCAGCACGTGCTTTTAACCATTGAGGAAACTACCCAGCCCCCAAGAACTAACTACCTTTAAGAAAAGAACACCTGCTTGCCTTTCACTGGAGAGTTGGGTTTTTCATTGGTTTCCTATTAGAACAGCTCTCTATTATTTTACATAATAATAATGTTACATATTTCTATCTTATAACTTTGTATACCTCAAGTAAACAAAAGTTATTTCAAAGGCTCTTATTTAAATTATTTAAATACATGAAAATAATGTGGATCTTCTGAGAAGCAGGGAGTGGCTTGTACAACTGGGAGAGTGGCTCATAAGGTTTCTTCCCCTTTAAGTAGCTTAAGTAGCTTCCATTTTTTATCCTCCTATGAAAATGTTGAGTGGGAAGAATGCCATTGGAGGGTTCAGTGTACGGGAGAGGAGATTCAAAGATGAATTAGCGATTCATTTATAGTCTCATAAAACGCAAATTAGTTAGATTTGTTGCTGTGGGTGGGAGAATGGCAAATAGATCAAAGATAAGGTGTGCAGTGGTAATGGATTAGTGGGGAGATGAGGAAGTTATCAAAACATTAAATCCAGAATTGTGTAATATCCCAGTGGATTGAGGAGCAGAAGGTGAAAAACCGCTTGTAACATTTCCAAATAGGTAAACAAAGTAAATGCAAACTGAGTTTATTCAAGCTGCCGTGAATTAAAATTTTATACACTTGTTATAACCGATAGGTAATGGCTGGGAATATATGCTCAGCAGAGGATGGACCACAAGCTGGGACTCTGCCATGCTCCCGAAATGCCATCCAATGGGAATAAATGTATTTTAAGCCTCGGGGAAACTCTTTTATGCCTGTAAATTGGTTACAGATATTATTTGACATTTGGGAATTATGTGCTTGTGACAGTGGCAAGCAGATCCCAGTGGAAAGAGATGTGTAGAAACCTGCTTTTTGGTGCCAACTGGGACATCCAGATTATGTGCCACAGGGACATTCTTTATGAACGGATAGCCTATGTTCCTCTTCTGAAGTCTGTACTATATAATAGACTGCTTGCTTTTTGGTATCTAACTTGAATGTGTATAGCAGATGTCTGTGCTTAAGGGACAAGAAAAGCACCATGGGACGTGTGAAAAAGAGGAACAGACCACACATACTTCTTATTTCTTTAATTACTTTTCATTGTTCTCTGACTTTCAGGAGACGCTAATGTGCACATAGGTTTTTATTGAGCCGATTTTAATTAAGTGTTGAATGAATTTTAATCTATATGAGATTTTCTTTTCTGTTCTCCATGGCTTGTGGCTTCATTTTTGGGGAAACATTTTAATGTGTATTATTTTTCATAGTCTAATCTAACGGTAACTGTTCTTTTCTTAGAGGATAGGTACCTTTCAAACTTCTTGCTTAAAGGAGGCTAAGGTTTGATCTTCGTATGGAATAGTTTGAGCCTTTGCGGTCCAGCTCTATGTCTCTGTGTATTTGAGCACCATTTTTTCTTCAAAATCCTTGGGGCTCCCAGCCTTTTTGAAGGGCTTATCTCCAAGTCACCACAATCAAATCCACAATCAAAATTCTGAATTTTAATTTTTTTGCTTCTGTGCTCTGCAAATCCCTAACTTTATTGAGGAATAGGGAAAGAGGTAATGACTTGTTGGGCTGGCTCCTTTCGTCTGTCTGGGGAGTGGTGGCATTTCAGGATTCTGTCACCTTAAGATGGACCTTCTTACCTTCTTGTCTTAACCACATTAATGTGGAACATAGAGGATTGGACATTTAAGCCACTGAAGACTTTTCTTACTAGACGTTCAGCCAACTTCTAGTTGCAGGTTGTTGCACAGGACTGTCCGCAGAGCTGAGTTTCCTTGTGGAGCCAGGGGAGACTTTGGAAGCCTTTTCTTACTAAACACCAGCCAGCTTCGAGCTGCAGATCTTGCATGTGTTCCCTTGCAGAGCTGAGCTCTCTGTGGAGCCAGTAGAGACTTAGAGTTGACTTGTCTCCGAGGGCTTTCATGAAACATCAAAAGGAAACCAAGATGAAACACACCAGTATTTTAGTCCCTAATTAATTATTAACATTTCCCTTTAAGCTAGAGGCTCAGTTCATTCTTTAAGTGGGTGCTCTGGATACTTTTATATCAACTTTACACAGCTGAAGTCATCTAAGAGGAGTCAACCTCCATTAACAAAATGCTCCCATAAGCTTAGTCCTACACAAGCCTGACGGGAATTTTCTTAATTAGAGATTGCTGTGGGAAGGCTCAGCCCATTGTGGTTAGTGCTATCCCTGGGCTGGTCCCAGGATCTGTAAGAAAGCAGGCTGATCAAGCCATGGGGAGCAAATGAGTAATGGCCTCTGCATCGACTCCTGCATCGGGGTTCCTGCCCTGCTTGAGTTCCTATCTGGATTTCTTTGATGATGAACAGTGATATGAAAATGTAAGCCAAATAAACCCTTTCTTCCTCAAGTTGCTTTGGTCACAGCAATAGACACCCTAACAGAGACGAAAAGGGTGGTTCTCAGAAAAAAGATCGAGTCATGGCTGCACAAAGATTCTACAAAGCTAAACATCCTGTCAGGCACTGATGATTGTGGAGAATTAAGATGTTGCAAAGCCAGATACAAATTATCTTGGGCTGTTTTAGTTCCCATAATAACCACTTATTGTTCACCCTGGTGTCTCACCTAACATCTTTTTTGACTATCAGGTAGAAGCTTTAGAATTAGTCTTAGCTGAGAGCTAGCTTCCGACAATCCAAAACTTGAGGGTTGTCATCAGGTAGCATCTGAGGCCTTATAGTAGAGTTTCCTGCACTTGGTTGTAATTGGCACTGTGGCGTCCCAGTAGTGTACTTGGAAATACCTTAATATGAGGTTCTTTGTTCTAACTTTTAAAGTCTCATGTAACCACTTTTGTTTTGGAACATGTTATTCTAGATAACCCAAATCCAAGTTCTCAGGCTAGGTTGACTTCTGTTCAGCTTATCTCCTTGTCCCATTGAGGAAAAAGCTGTGCTTGGTATTGACGCTAGTTCCGTAACGGTCTAGGTGGTAGTTAGTGAATGTTTTGTCCCGGCATCGTAAAGCGTAGTGGCTTTTCATCTGGCAGATTCTTATGTACTGCTCACTCCTTAGTTCAACCTCTACGTCAGTAAAGTTAGGGTGGCAACTACCTCCGGCTGCCAGAGTTCATGTTAGTTAGGGCGTAGGTTGGACTGTTTGAACAAAGACCAAAAACTACAAGGGCTCAATTAAAAGAGAAGTTAGCAGCTCTTCTGCATTACAATTTATGGACAGCCTAGAGCCGAGAAGTTCATTGTGTTGGGGACCCAGGATCCTGTTCTGTTGTCTGTTCCTTATGTGTTGATCTGGTCACACGATTCAAGATGGTATATCACTTTGCTATGCTCTCTGGACTGGGATGGTTCTTCCTTTGTACATAGGGATATACTGTTGGCTTTAACCCGGACTTGACCATCTAGCTGCTGACACAGAGGCTTAAGATGTGTAGGGCAACTGGGTAAAAAGTTAAAAGTGAAAAGAAAAATAAAATAAATAAAAACAAGAGACTGGATTTTGGAGTATGGCTAGCAATTTATGCCACAAAATGTAAAGTACATTTACACAAAATGTAAAGTACATTTGCAGTTCACCTTCTAGGGACCTCAGTGGTGAACATGCACGTGTGCATTGTACTTGAAACCATGTGTTTAAAAATTTATTTCTTTACCCGTGAGTTTTTCCTCTCATTAATTTTTAAGGAGGGATAAAGTACGGTGCAGACCCGAAATAGCCTTAAGTCTCAGCTTTTACATCAAGATCCCCCTAACTACAAGGAAATAAAATCTCTGATGTACAGTTCAACTGGACATTTCTGAGTCTTAAAGTGTGCATTTTGTTTCCTCCATTTGGTATATACGGTCTAGCACTGTGCATCACAGTAATGTTTACAGTTCTTATTTATCCAATGTAAAGTTGAGTTCCAGGAGGATGTGCAGAATGTTTCCTCTTTTCACATAGATGCAGTGCTCAGTCCGAAGGGAACGGCTGTGAAGACTGATTAGTTCTTATACAAAGCTCACGCTACATATTTGATTTATATTTATTAGCGCCCGAGGAACTAAAAGATGCCTGGTGTGGCTGTTGGTGGCCATATCCCAAAGGCTGCCTGCCCTCTCCCTTATTTGTTCAGTGGCTGCTTTCTCATCTCTAAACTTAATTTCTCGTTCTTCAAGCTGAATCAGAACTTTCTCTCTGTCCCTATCCCCAAAGAGACGTTTTGACTATGGTGCATGGCCCTAAGGCAGGGCAGTGATCCAGGGATCTTCGCCTCCTGTCCCTTACTCTGTGTCATCAATCCCCGTGGCTTGAGCTAGACAGTGACTATGCCTTTCTGGAAATTAGTCGAACAGGTAAAAGTGATGAGATGTCCCTTGTTACATAGAGATGAAGGCTTGGCAGATCGGAACAACAGCTTCTCCTGTAGCAAGTGCCCTACCGTGGGAGGTCCACCAGGCTGGATGTGAGTGTGGCATTTAAGATCTGAGACCTGGCCATGCGCCAGCAAGAAAAGGCAGCACTCACTTCTACTCAATAAACCACTGCATTCTTCAATAACTTGAATGAGATGAACTCCAGCTGAGAACCACCCTAAGCCTAGTAGTGCTCAGACTCCAGCCCAGTGAAACTCTAGTTGTGTCTTTTGACTTATAGAAACTAAGTTCTGGCACTGTGTGTGTGTGTGCATGCATGTGGACATATGTGCATGCTGAGGCCGGAGTTATAACTTATTGTCTTATTTTTGGGGACAGGATCTTTTACTAATCCTGGAACTCACCGTTCAGCCAGACTGCCTGACCAGTAAGTTCCAGTGACCCTCTTGTCTCTGTCTACCCCGTGCTGGGGATTATAGGTATGCATTACTGTGCCTAGCTTCTCTATGAATTGTGGATAACCAAACACAGGTCCCATGCTTGCACGGCAAACATTTTACCAATGGGACCATCTTTCAAAAGCTTCTGTGTTTTCTTAGATCTAATGTGTACAGTGAATTTGTTACATAGAAATAAAAGTGAATATTCAAAGTCCCTCTGCTTGAGAGGCAAGAGGAAAAAAAAGCTCATGTTCCACATCCTGATGTGACCATGAACTGGGACTGCTTGTCCAAAACTGGGGGGTTGGAGAATGAAAGGTAGAGCTGGATCTACAAATTTTAACTTTTATTTCCTCGTTTGAGTTTGGCTTGTAAACCACGTGCCTGTTTGCTCGATGGATTTGGTTTGGATGCGCGTAAGGGTGGGCTTGTCCAGTCTTTGTGGCTATGCTGAAATCGTGTATTGACGTCCACACACCAAGTCATCTCCCTGGCCCAGCAGCTCTCTAGAAACAATAGACATCACAGTTATAATCAGTTTTCTTAGGTGAAAAGAGCCCCTGTTTTTCTCAGTTGATTCATTTCTGTTTCTGTTTCCTCAGAATGAGCCTATCAAAGAGCTCTTTCCCCTCCTGTCTCACACAAGCAATTTTCTTCATTATCTCCCATCTAAGGGTTTGAGGCAGTATGACATCAGTATCACCTGGAGATTATTCTGAATTACCCATGTCCTCAGCATCAAAATGCGAATTTTCAAAAGCCCCCTGGTGATCTGTATAGTCATGTAGAGTGTTGAACTACAGTTGTTTCTGTGTTTGTCTTATTTCCTGTGTGGCATAACAAAGTTATAGATGGTAGGAACTTAAAGTCTATTTCTTTCTTTCTTCCTTCTTTCCTTCCTTCCTTTCTTCCTTCCTTCCTTCCTTCCTTCCTTCCTTCCTTCCTTCCTTCCTTCCTCCATCTCCTTCTCTCTCTCTCTCTCTCTCTCTCTCTCTCTCTCTCTTTCTCCTATGTATTTCTCCGTAGAGCCTAGTATTATACAAATAAAGGATTGATTTCTTTTTAATGGAATTGACTCTGGCAGGATGTTTTCCCCTGCTTTCTGGAGACATTTGATTCTTATAGTTGGCTTCCAATCTAGTTTAGCCCACCATTCTGTTGAGAAGGCAAGAACCCTTATGGTCACCTCTTCTAAGGGGAAGCTAATGGCTTTCGATAGCTCTTAATGTAAAAAAACAAAAAACAAAACCAAAACAAAGCAAAACCTCTAATGGCTTTTCATTCAGCATCTAAGACTCAGCTCTGACCTTTACTGCCAGAGCTAATGGACAGACATGATCTGTTTCTCCAGACAGTCAAGGCAGAAAGAAGATTCAGTTCATTTATCAAAGATACTTTGTTCTCTAGTGTTTCTTTAGAACATTCAGGAGGTAAAATGTCTGAGGGGCAGATTAACTAGGCAGGACTCAGAGGACTGCTGTTTGCAGCTTTTCTTTCAAAGGCTGCATGAGCTACTGTCAAGTTCCATGAATGGCGTTCATCTGACTTTCTAACTGGCAAGCAATCTGAAAAACAAAGCAACTGGATCTTAGCTATTGAAAAATTGATTTTATTGAAAGGAAATTTCACATGCTCTTGTATGGTCTGTGCATGTCTTTAAAAATACAGTATTCTAATTGTGTAGGAGACTTAAAAATTATTATTATTTAACAAAAATTGACTTGTTCCTTGTGTCTTATTGATATTCTTCCGGTTAGGTCTGCCTCATTTCACTTAGCAAGCATGGCAGCTCAAGATACAGAGTTATTTTCATAGTGAATCCAATGCAGTATAAAAATAATTTAAGAATTATGTCTAGTATACTGCACCTCTGAAGAAATTTCTCTACTAATGTACCTTTAAAATAATTAAATACACAGTGTTATGGAAAAAGAGTGCTCAAACACGATTTATGGTTTTAGTAATAATCAAGTGTTGTCTGTTTGATGTGGTTGTGGTTTTGTGTGTGTGTGTGTGTGTGTGTGTGTGTGTGTGTGTAGTGTGGTGTGTGTTTGTTCCTGGGTATAAGGTGCACGTATGGGTGGAGACTAGAGGACAACTTTGAGTAGATTCCTTAGGAGCCATACGCCTTATTGCTTGAGACATATTGAGCCAGAGTAATAAGGTCAATTTTTAAAGATTTTATTTTATGCATATGAATGTCTCGCTTACATGTATGTGTAGCATGTAGGTGAAATTCCCTTAAAGGTCAGAAGAGGATGTTACATCCCACCATGTGGGTACTTAGAACTGAACCCATGGCCTGCTCTAGAGTAGTAAGTGTTCTTTAACTGCTGAGCCATCTCTTCAGCCTCACTAAGATTGCGTTTAATAGGAAAAATATGGTGGAAGAAGTGGCATTGTTTTGGGGGTGTGCCCAGAGGACCCAAAGAAATGGGGTCAAGGTCTACCTCCAAACATTGCTGTTCCTCACTGCTTTAGAAGGTCTGGTGCTGGCCTAACTGTGTTGGAGTCATTCGGAGTACTAATTCACAATTTAGAATCTGGGTCCCACCTCTGGAAATTTCGATTTAACATGTTCGGGTGGGACGTGGGAATTGGCATTAGTGTTTACTGAGAACAAAGTAAACACATCGAGCTCACCAGGCCATTCCTTCATGGGGCCAGGCCTGAGAACTGGTACCATTCTTATCTGTTGTCAGTGGCGGACACTCCCTTCACGGCTTCAACCTGTTTTTGATGTGCTGATTATTATTAATACACTTCTCGGTCCTTTTGACTGAGATACGCATCTCCACAATCTTATAGGATTACCTGCTATTAATACCCTATGAGTAGACTGAGAATATGTCACAGCGTATCTTGGATGGCCCTATTTATGACGGTTCCCTTGGAATGATTTCTACTTGTGTCCTCTTTTCCTTCAAAAGTGACTAGGTTTGAACAGTACAAGATGGTTGTTAACTATGCCTTATAGTTCGAGGCTCTCACTACCTGTTCATATGAAGCTGAAGGTCAAGTATTAGTTTCCCTTATTATTGTAACAAATTGTCACAAGGATGGTGGCTTTAAAGAGCACAGAGATTCTTTTCCTAGAGATCAAAAAATCCTAAAACAGGTTGGCAAGGTTGTATTCTTTCTGGAAGCTTTGGGAAGAATCTTCCGTTGTTGCCTCTCCTTGTTTATGAAGCCACACGTTTTCTTTGGTTTTTGAGCTGTTGTTTTTATAGAGTTGTATCAGTTTTTCTTGTAAAGGAATAATCGAATCAGATAGTGTAATTGAATAAGATAGTAGGCAGTATAAAATAAGATACTCTCTTATCTTCCGAAAGCATGTATAGTCTCATTTATAACTTTACAAGATGATTTTTGAAATTCCATGCATAATTGTAATGGACTAAGTTGTTGTATTTTATTTTATTTGAAAAGGTTTTCTGTGCTTCAAGCTGGACTTCTACTTGCTACTTTGTAGCTAAAACTGACCTTGAGCTCCGAATCCTCCTGCTTTTACAATCTGAGTGCTGACATTACACTGCCGGCTTTAGTATTTATGCGGTGTCTTATCTCTTAGAAAGCAAGAGGGAAAGGGGTCTTATGGTTCCTATAGTGTGTTAGGGACATCAAGAACAGAAAGCAGATGGTTCAAATGGGATACAGGCTGCCTTGATGTGGCATCGATATACTGGAAAGGACGAGAGGGGACCTCAGAAACCTCAGTGACAAAGTAAATAGCTGCCCTAAATTTTAGAAATTTAAAAATAAATAAAAAATAATTCACATTAAGACTCAGCAATGGTGAGGATCATTCAGCACAGCGATAGAGCTGAGGAGGAGAAAGGCTCAGTGAGGAGGATCTGCTGGTGACAGGATACTCGGTAGAAGAATGGTGTCAAGGAGGTACTGAAGAGCAGGTTACAGATAGGTGTGGACAGAAGAGCCTCAGAGAGTGGGAATCAGGTCAGGTTATTGGGTGAACTAAAAAACTACCGTGGTGGCATGGGATGAGATCAGAATCCCTCAAGCAGTGAAACAAAATGAAACAGAGTTAGCAAAGATGGCGTGCCACAGTACCCACAGAACCGGACCAGGGACAACAGTGCTTTTTCTAACGTGGTAAGGAACTCAGCAGTGACCAAGTGTGAAAAGAAGGGATTTGTGTGGTGGTCCTCTTCCTTCTTGGAAAATATCTTAACCAATCAGTTAGCAAAAGAAAGGCTTTTATCCCTTGGGACTGGTGAACTAATAGTGTGAAAGGCTGATAAGCACTATTTTCATGACTTTGAAAAAATGGGTTTGGTTGACTGCATCCCTGTACTTGGGTTAATATTAGTGCTTACTGGTCTAGTTTTGTAAGGGCATATGGGTTCCTGCCCATATAATGGTATATGTGTAGCATACCAACAATGGGATGCTATAAATTCCAGTAGCATAGTATTATTTATTCTTTCTTATCAGGCATATTTTGCAGTCACTAACATTCCGGTCTTTAGCATTCAATTCGCACAATTCAGATTAAGGACCTATTTTTACCATTATAGTTACAATTCCCTCTAAACCAAACTAGTTACTTAGGGAGTTCTGTTCCTTTCTAAATGAAGTTCTCTTATTGGTGATAGAGGGAGATACAAATGATTATAATAAGCATGGGAGAAAACTCCCATTTTGTAACGATGTAGCTCAATTTCATGGTGTTCTTGCAAGAGGCCGTGGGTTCTGTTTTCAGCAACACCTTCTCTCTCTCTCTCTCTCTCTCTCTCTCTCTCTCTCTCTCTCACACACACACACACACACACACACACACACACACACACACACATACACACACACACACCCGAGTTCAGTTCCCAGAACCCACATGAGGTGGATTACAACCTCTAATAACTCCAGCTCCAGGGGCTCTGACACTCCTCTCTTCTGGCCTTGTCAGGTACCCACACACATGTGGTAGACATGCACATAGACACACACACAAGTACACGCACAAAAGTTCTCATTGTGTCCCACACTGATGTGAATGACAGTGTGAATAAGGCTTGATTAATCATTACTATGAGAAAAAACAATTTTGGAATTGTGCCTTTTCTTTGCACATGAAGGTGTGAAACACTCAACTTAATCATCTTTGTTTAGCACTATGTATACATACAGTTGTGTGACTGTATACATAGATAATTCTCAGTGTTGAATTTATATATACTTAGAGGAGCAGAGTCACATTTAAATTCTCAAAGACCCGGGACTTTCAAAGCATGCTTTTTTTTTTTTTTTTAAATTAAAGCAGTAGTTAAAGGAGCCAAAAAGTAAATATTACATTCTTGGTGGAAGACCTAGACTCATTTGAGATATTATGCTGACTGGAGAGGAACTGGCTTAGGGGATTTTCAAGTGACCATGTAGTAACAGTACTAGCAGTTTATACATACATAGGCTTTCACTGCCACATGGTGTCTTGTCTGTTCAGTATGCTGCAATGTGGGTTTGACAGAAATATCATATACATGTTTTCTGGGTAAATGAGTTGAGGCTGAGAGAAACTTACCCAGAGTCAGGGCTAGTGTCGGTAAAGACCTATGAAGAGTTTGATATTTGATATCTGATCACAAGTTGGCATGTAGCCTTTTACCATTTAATCAGTAGTGTCAGAGGGTACAATGCTCGAGTTGGAGTTTAAGTTCTTTTATTACGCACAGTACCTTCAGTTCTGTGATATATACATTTTCAGCTGGTTTCTCATTCCCTCCTGATCTGCTACATGCAGTGCAGATGCACCCATTATGGATGCTTTGCATGCAGTCAGGGTATTGGGAAACTTCCTAAGAAGGCTCGGGGATTCACTGCTAATATGGGAAACAGGAGCAAAGCCACCTTTGTCTAATGGAAGATGCTCCCTTTTAAGGTTGCCTGCTGAAAACAAGATTTGATCTTCTTGGCTTATTTAATATCTTCAGTTATAAAAATAGTTTGGTTATTGTGAAGGCAAAAAACAGAAAAAAAAAAAGAAAAAGAAAAAAAAAGAAAAAGAAAAAACCAGGAAGCAAGGCAGGATTTTGACAAAGTTACTAGATTCAGTCTCAGAATGTCCTGTGACTTTCTGATGGCACCACTAGAGTCAGAATCATTTCCCCAGTGGCCACCAGAATATGGGTTGGCTTCTTGTGCTGGAGTTTCCAATAGGAATGAAGAAAGAAGACAGAAGACACACAACTAATAATGGGTGTGGTGTGTAGCAGGAAAATAGTTTATTGCTTCTTTTAAAAGGTTGGCATAGAAAACCTTTGCTTTGTTTTCTTGATTAATTAAACTATGACTCGAACCTGTAGTGAACCTTAGAAATACCAAACTAGGCTCTTTCTCTTACAGTTTATAGGAAATTAGAGATAGAGCGTCACTGAATACTGTTCAAGAATGAGTTTCTTCTAACTAAGCAGGAACAGTGCACAGCGTTGGGCCAAACTCTTTTAAGCTGATGTAGTTTATCAGAGTCCATGAGGAAAGACTTGTGCAATTACTCTGATTTATGTAATTCATCAGATATATTCTTTATCTTTAGGGAGTCACTAGTGGAAAAACAGAGATTCAGTTTGATACCTACTATATGAAAATCATGAACAGGTTTCCGGGAGGGGAAAATAAATCAGCTTGAAGAAAGGTAAAGGATGTCAAAGTCTGTGAGAGTTTGAAATTTTATAAACAGTTGACAGATACATGGGGTTCAACATTCCAGGTAGATGGCAAACCACATCCTTAGTACGGGAAGCACATAGGTGAGAGCTAGTAATGGCGGAAGTTTAAAGAATCTCCCAGTGACTTGATGTGAATCAAAATGACTCGGACGTGCATTCCTATAATGCTGGAAGAATTCAGATTACAACATTCTTAGATCCCAAGCTGAATATGGACATTTTTCTGGCAATGACTGCTGAAGTTAGGTAGTTTGCAGAACTGGTTATGTAGCTGGAATTCAGAAAGCAAGGATGTCACAGCAGAGGTTAAGAAAATACAAAGTTATGGATCAAATTACATTTTATTCTTTTCCATCTATATGTCTGTCCATCCATCCACTCATCTACCCATCCATCCACCCACCCACCCACCCACCTGCCCGTCCATCCATCTATCATCCATCCATCCATCCGTCCATCCATCCATCCGTCCATCCATCCATCCATCCATCCTAGAAAGAGTTTTCCAAGAGTGCTGAGATAAGACGACATTCAGTCAGAACGCTGGGTTCCATGTAACTGTAGGAGCCTGCTGCTGCACCTGAAGGGAAGGCTCAGACGTGAGATGAGGGCTGCATTTGTTCACGCTCTTCACCTTAAGATTCAGAAACTTGTGTTGTGTTCTCTTTCACACCTTCAACCCAGTTACAACAAATTATAGTGTTTAGTACTTTATAATTATAGAGGCAGCATAATTGTATGTATAATTATACATTTGTAATAGTTTAGATGTATAGATATAGTTATATAGATAAGTAATCTATAATTATTTATATGTTTTATATATAGTTTGCCAATATAATCTTGATGTACAATATTAGAATATTTTATTCTAAATAGTTACACCATTTATTTCACACAAATCTTTCTTTAGGAAGCCACTTGAAGTATATCTAGTTGTATGAGTATACATTTTAAAAACTTGCAGGGATTTTTTTTTTTAATTTTAGCTTAAATGCTTATATTACAAAATGTACAGTTCATAGTCTTGGGGTTAGATAAGTATGTTTCATGATGTGATACTGTACATAAAATTACCAAGAAATAAGAGTTTGAGAATATGCAGCAGCAAATCTCAGCTTCTTCTTGTTTATTTTCTTTTGCTGTGTTTTTTTCTTGTCTGATCTCAGATAGTTTCAATATTGTGGTTGTAGCTACACAAGTGTTGAGCTCTTTTCATTAGAAGCAATGAATTGAGCTTGAATTTACAGTGAGAAAATTTCACTCAAGTGTGATTAGGGGATTGGCCAGCTTAAAATACTAAGTTTTGAAGGAGGGTTGAAAGAATTTCGCAGGGAACCTTCTGTGTTGTGAGAGACCATCTCAGAAATCCCCTTTGCCTGTGTCTGGTAGAAAACGGGTTCAGCTTGGCCTGTTGGCAGCTAATACCACGCTTTCTCCTCCGCCCATGCACATGAATGGACCCGGGCATCATCTGTATTTTAAGCAGATCCTCCCTTCTATTAGCAAGAGTATTACTCAGATGAGTGTAGGTTAGGAGGTCAAGGTAAAGACAGAATGACAATGGCATTCTAAAATGGGATGGAAGATCTGCCATTCAAATGGTCCTAATTTTTCTTAGTTATGTCGAAAGAAAATGGAAAGTAAATAATCCAGTAAGCCAGCTTAGGGTTATAGTACTTAAGATCCAGTAACTGATTTCAAAGAAGAGTACAGTGCTCAGTTTCATGATTAGGTTGTGCCTGTGTTCTATCACAACGGAATTCTTATGTTCTCAGAGTGGCCTAGCTGCCCTAAAACTGGTGAAGAGCAGGGCCCTGAAGTTGATGAGGTGGCTTCCGGCAGAGAGAACATACTGAGCTCACGTGTGATTTTGTGCTGGAGGGCAAAGAGGTCATAGGAGCATCCAAATTAGTGGCTATCTGAGTAGCGATTGGAAGTGAGATGTTCAGTTTGCTAAAGGAGCCTTGAATAGAAGTGGGGAGAGGGGGAGGTGTCTGGGGAAAGGGAACATGGATTTGAAGGCACAAAAGCATGAAGTGTCCAACTTGTTTGTGAAAGGGTGAAAACCCTCACCACTTTCCTAGTCAGTGGAAATCCTCTTTAAATGCAAGGACTGGCAAGATGGAGCAGAGCTTTCCCCTGGCCGAGGAGTTTGGTGACCTCACGAACTGCTTGTCTTGCAAGAATCAATATGCGTTGGGCAGAACAGACTTCTGGGGACAGGACTGGGTGGAGGCTTTGAGAGGAGTTAGAGATAGTGAAGGCCTTAATTAGGGTGGTGTGAAGGATGAGAGAAACCATGGTGAACCAAAGAGTTATTTCGGGAATGATTAGCATCTCCTGAGCTAGATTAGGTGGGCGGAATGCGGAAGAGGGCAGAACTGATATTCTCTGGAGGTGCTGCTGACTGTGCTGTTTCCGTCTTCACGACGGTCAGCAGCCAAGTCTTCCAAAGACAGCTGGAGTTTGATGTGGCTTCCTTCTCATAGCCGAGTGAGGCAGAGCAGGACAGGAACTGTTTGGAAAGGAGAGAATATTAATTTTGGCAAGCACGGCTTATTGAGATCCCACAGGACAAAGGAGTCGAAGGTGCTATTACCATAGGCTGTCTTGCAAATGTATTACTTTAAATTTTTTTTTTAGGTTAGCATATAGAGTGATAGGCTTTGTCATGGCACCTTCATTGTTACGCCATGTGTTATTAGACTTCATTCTCACTCGTTCCTCTCCCAGGACCCTTCCTTTTTAAGCAGTTTCTTTTCACCCCGTTACTCTCACCTACTGCTTTCTAAGAAAGATCTTCCTTAAGATCTCTTCTACCACCTCATGATCCTTCATTTAGTTTTATGATCCATACATATTTATATAATAAATACATGCATAAATATTTTCAAATTTAGGCATACTCTCTATTATATGGTCTCTAATCATAACTTATAAGAAGTTTTTTTTTGGTTATTTTATTTATTTACATTTTAAATGTTGTTCCCCCTTTTCGTTCTCCCCTGCAATCCCCCCCATCCATTCCCTCCTCCCCTTTGTCTGTAAAAGGGTGCTCCTCCATCCACCACTCCCACCTCTTATAAGGAGCTTTTTAATTTTTATATATTATCTCTTTGCCTTTTCTTTTTTGAAAAAACAAAGATTTATTTTATTTTTTATCTATGTATATGTATGTCTTCTCCATCCTCTGTGTGTGTGTGTGTGTGTGTGTGTGTGTATATGTATGTGTGTGTGCGTGCGCTCGCATATGTTCACAGAAGTCAGAAGAAGATGTTGGATTCCCCGTAGTCATAGATGTGCAGTTAGGAGCTACCTGTTGTGGGGCCTGGAACCAAACTCCAGTCTTCTGCAAGAGCAGCAGCGCTCTTACTGGAGAGCCATCTCCCCATCCGTCTTTGTCTTCCTATAATACAGTGTCCTGCAGTTAACAGTGCTAGATCTAGAAAGAATTAGGGGAATTATGGTCCCCTGACACAAGTGAGGACATTGGTTCTCCACAGTGAGAGAACTGGAGTCCGAGCTTCTTGATGGGAACACCATTGCCCTTTCCCCCATGTCTAACAGACTACTTGGTGGCTATCATAGTCCATTAAAGCAAACGTTGTTGAAAACTCTAGCAAAAAAGAAAACTACCGTAAGGAACGAAATATCATTGCATAAGTAAGTGGGATTTGTACTTACTTCAGTATTACCTTTTCTGTCCTTCTGACTTTCCATCACATCTGGACTTACGGTTGAGTTACTCTTAATAAACAGACTTATTGTACCTCCCTGGTCCTGAGTTTGACCTTTGACCTCACAAAACAGTGATGTGGCACTAATGCCTTTAAAATCTGTCACTTTCTCTGTCTTATCCTTTTGTTTGCCGTCTGTGTGGTAGTCATGGTTGTCTGTGTTAAACTGCTTGTGTTTCTCCAGGGCCAGCAGGGGTCTGTTAAGATACCTAGTGAGCACTGGTGCTTCTGCCCTGGATGCCATGTCTAGAGAGCAAATAGAACGGCCCTATAGTCTAGTTTGGTCTGTTGTGAACGTATCACTAAACTTACTTCCCTTCTTTGAGAACTAGCCTTGAACATATAGAACTCAGAACAGGGAAATATGGACAGGTGGGATGGGTATGTGCTACAGTCTTCTGTGTGGAGGGAGGACAACCCACTTCCCTGCCTTTTGCTTTAGAGAGAAAATACTGGAACTTCCCTTTGTACCTATTTTTTAATTTGTATTTGAAAACTCTTGCTTCTGATGTGACTTAGTACATGGCCAAACAGTAAAGTTGTGTTATACGCCTACGTAACATTAGCAATTGATGACCTATATTTGTGTGTATTGTGGAAATATACTTAAATATGTAAAGATACCGTAAGTCACAGTCTAATGTGTTCAGAAACTGCTGGTGAGAAGTTGGAAAATGTGAATCAGGGGCTCAGGGTATCAGGGTTTAAATATGATCAGTAATATTTCATTTTAATGGTGATCGTGGGAGATAAAGAAGAAAACGACAACTGAGAGGCAGAGTTATTTGACTGTCTGTTTCTTGTAGTTAATGAGACGTATCTATCCAATAAAGATTTAATTTTAAGCAGAACTTTATACTCTTGTTCATTATTTGGGGGATTACTAAGTAACCCATTGGGGTTGTTAGGCAAGTCATTTTATTTCCTGAAGTTAATTCAGTGTAGGTCAATTTATCTCAATTTTTGGCCAAGAATTTAAAGTCCTTAAATTCTTTTCTGATGATTCTTCTTTCTTTTCTGAGTATAATAATTTGTAATTTCTGATTCTCCTTCACAGAATAAGACCACAGCTTGCCAAAGAAAAGATCGAAGGCTGCCATATCTGCACGTCGGTCACCCCAGGAGAGCCCCAGGTCTTCCTAGGGAAGGATAAGGCCTTTACTTTTGATTATGTGTTTGACATCGACTCCCAGCAGGAGCAGATCTACACTCAGTGCATCGAAAAGCTCGTTGAAGGCTGTTTTGAAGGATACAACGCTACAGTGTTTGCCTATGGACAAGTAAATGCCTTATTGTCTTCATGGGAATTGTAATTCAGTTCCGCTTCTGTTGTCATGTCTTGTGGCCTTGGTCGTATGAACCGTCATTCTCTTGTTCTTTTGTTCAGACTGGAGCTGGGAAAACGTACACGATGGGAACCGGATTTGACGTCAACATCATGGAGGAAGAGCAGGGTATCATCTCCCGGGCTGTTAGACACCTATTCAAGAGTATTGAAGAGAAAAAGACTTCAGCGATTAAAAATGGGGTCCCCCCTCCTGAATTCAAAGTGAATGCTCAATTCCTAGAGGTAATAGACTCATCAACTTCCTTTAAATTCTACCCATAACAGCAAATCCTTATAATAAGATATTGCTGGGCTTTTGTATAGTGCTTTGCACACAATACTCAGTTAGTGATGTTTTAGTAAATTAGCATTATTAGTTAATAGGTAATATGATTTACTTTTGGATGCAAAATAGTGTTGACATTTATACTATAAATACTTGACAGTATCTATAGATTAAAAGTACAATTAACACTGTTTATTTCAGAACCTTTCCTTAACAAGTGATAAACTATTGTAGGTAATTTGGGTGGGCTTATAAAGTGCTAGGAATTAAGAAATTATTATTAAAAGGGAGGAAACAAATTGAGAAACAGTTTCAGTGTCTGATGGTGTCTGTGCAGTGTGCAAAGATTATTAGGTTAGGATGAATTTACAATAGCTAGTCTGGTAGGGAGTTATGTCAGTAGAAGAAAATGTAGGCTCTTGAGTAATGCTGTAGTTAAATGGACTGCTGCATTATAATTCTGAATTGTGTTGACTTTGCTTATACCAAGATAGGTTTTTAAAAAAAATGACAGAGAGGGAAAGTGGATGTCTTTGTGGGTAAGGATGCTTGCTGCCAAGCTTGAAGACCTGAGTTCCATCCCTGAGACCCACCTGAGGAAAGGAGAGAGCTAACTCTCCACACGTGTACCATGGCATGCATGCCCCACACATACACATAAACAAATACATGCATATAGTAAAAGATAAAACAGAGTAAGCCACTAGGGATAGAATTGTCATCCTGTTTGCGAGCTGGAATCCTAGTCACAATTACCAAGTGATGGGATCAGCCTAGGTGCCCACTGACAGATAAATGCAAAAAGAAAGAGTGAAATACACACGCATATGTGTGCCTATATACAGGGTGGAGTACTATTCAGTTTTAAGAATGAATTTAGGCAAATTGGAAGAAGATGGATGGAACTGGAAATCATCATGTTACCTGAAATAAGCCAGACTCACAAAGATAGAATACCAGAGTTTCTTTTGTATTTGTTAAATAAAAATAAAGGAAGGGAAGACATTGACATAGAAGTGAGGGAGAGGGGAAGGAGCTAAGGAAGGAGAAAGCAGATGAATATTTGCCTGGAGTACATTGTATACATACGTGAAATGTCACAATCCCTATCTTTTTGTACATTAATGAATGAGAAAAGAATTAGTAAATGAAAAACCACCGAATGGGATAATTATAAGGAAAAAGAAATACAGTTTTAAGGTGAAATTGTAAAACTTTTAAAATTCTTAACATCAACCTTTTAGTTGCATGTAGTGGCTTATTTCTTGAGTCCCAGCATCTGAAACATTGAAGTAGGGCCTCTGTGAGTTCAAGGGCAGCCTGGTCTTCTTAGGGAGTCCTAGGCCAGCCAGGGCTACTCAGTGACACACCCCACCCTCCAAGGACAACCTGATCTACAGAAAGTCTCAGGTAGCCAGGGCTATCTCTAGTGAGACCTCACATCCAATACCCCAACCCCAACCTTCTCCCTCAAATAGAAAGTATCTCCGCCCTAACCTTTGGCTTTTCCTGCATCTGAGACATGCTGGTTCAAGCTTGCTTATTTGTCTTTGCTTCTGACTTGCAAAGTGGCCATAGGTCATCTTAGCTTTTGTGCCTGGGTTGTTTGTCACAATTAAGTCATTTCCTCTTTATTTTTGTAGCTAAATCTGACATTCTCTTCAGTATTCATATATTTCTAATATACTAATTCATAGCCTTATGAAGAAATAGCTGTCATTTTGAGGGCTGTTGAGTATATTGAAGCTACTATGAAGCGTGGCAGGGGCTCCCAGGACCACTTCAATAGAATTAACCATTTCCTGTGTCTTTTCCACAGCTCTATAATGAAGAGGTCCTTGACTTGTTTGATACCACCCGGGATATTGATGCAAAAAATAAGAAATCAAATATAAGAATCCATGAAGATTCAACTGGAGGGATTTATACTGTGGGAGTCACAACACGCACTGTGAACACAGAACCGGAGGTGACTGTATTGTTAAAATATCTCAGAATTGTTATTACTGATAGGACACTCAAGATAAATACATACAAATGGCTTTCCTTCTGTACGACGGAGTTAAAAATCTTGTCTGCCTTCTTTGTGTATTTTTCCCCCCCAAAAAAGAAAATCATTATAAAAGTATGATAGTCCTAGCAAGATGGTACCTGGTGCCCAGTCTTCCATTTTTAGAACTCCCATGATGGAAGGAAAACCAATCCCCAAACTTCCAAATGTTGATTTCGGATCCTACACATGTACTATGGTGCATGCAACACACTGACATGAATTAATGCCAAAAAAAATTTAATGGGATGCTGATGCTAATTCCTTAGCATAACACCTATGTCTTGCTAATTCCTTAGCGTAACACCACCGAGAGAGACCGTCATCCTTGGCGGGTGATGCACTGTCTGAAGTTGGGTGCAATGTATGTAAAGTATTTTTCCACAGCTACCCAGGGCTAGATAGTGCTGAAGTATGAGATTATAATCCATTTGTTCTTTGCTTGTGATGTTTAGGATTGTATCTTGGCTTTTATAGGGAAATATTTAAGAAAAGATAATCTAAAAAAAATAAAATTGAGAATTAAAAAACTTAAACAGGGTAGCCTAACTGCTCCAGAGTATTGTGTTCGTCGTACCAAAGCCTTCTACTGTAACTGTTTGGAATGGAAGCTGCAAATGTCAGCCTAGGACGGACAATGGAACTTAGTGTTTTCTCCTAGTTAAAAAAAAAAAAAAAGAAGGCGCCATTGTACCAGAGAAGTTCAGCTTAAATGTGCCTGTAACACAAACGATAGGATGAGAGATCTTCCTTTATGTCCTTCAGCAAAGCGGGCTTTAGCTCAGCTCAGACAGAAGGTTGGCTGGTGCCTGTGTGACTGTCATCAAGTGAAGTCTTTCTTCCCCCTTGCAGATGATGCAGTGTCTGAAGCTGGGTGCTCTCTCACGCACCACGGCTAGCACCCAGATGAATGTGCAGAGTTCACGCTCACATGCCATTTTTACCATTCATGTGTGTCAGACCAGAGTGTGTCCCCAAACAGATGCTGTGAGTTCAATATTCTTGTTTCTTAAATGTTCAGCCTTTAGATCCTTAAATCCTATGCATCTCCGAAGATTCATTTGAACCAATTTCATTTTCTTTTTTTCTTTCTCTTAGTTTCCCTTCTTTTTTTTATTTTTATTTTTTTATTTTGTTATTTATTTAACGGAAGCTGGGCAGTTGTGTAAGACTTTGGGAAACAAACAGAAATACTGAATATCTGTTTGTTATGACCAAGTGGAGATGTCCTCTAGGCTCTTTGTAGTGAGGGCTGTTTGAATATTTCCCTTCATCAGCAGAGCCTTAGTTAGGCACAGCTGGATTTGGCTTTCCAAACTTTTTCTCTGATGCTCTCATTTATGTTTGATGTCACATTAATGAGGCATTTTCGATGATCTTCTGCCATCCCAGGAGAACGTGACTGATAATAAGATGATCTCCGAATCGTCGCAGATGAATGAGTTTGAAACGCTGACTGCCAAGTTTCACTTCGTTGATCTGGCAGGATCGGAAAGATTGAAGAGAACTGGAGCTACAGGCGAGAGAGCAAAAGAGGGCATTTCCATCAACTGCGGGCTTGTAAGACCACGAGAGACATGGGCCCTGTCTGCTGTCCCTCTCTGTTTAGCTTGCTTGGTGTTCAGTATGTAGTGCAGGCTTGCCTCACAATGATTCTCCTGCCTCAGACTTTACCATCCTGGAGTTACAGACATACATTATCAAGGCCAGCTTTCTTTTCTCTGCTGTAACTTATAATACATCTCATGGAAATCCTTCTTCACTGACTTGAAGGATAAAGTAACAGTAATACATTGACCTTCTGACCACATTATCTATTACCCCCCACTTCCATGTCATGGGCTTTCTTTTAGTTTGGCTTGCTCAACCTTTATAGTATGTGCAAAAGCTTATGTATGGGAACAATGTTTTAAAATTTCTTTCCACATTTGAAAATATACATTCAAAGCAAGCCCTTAAGGTTAAGTATTTCATTGGACAAGACATAAAGGTCGCCTTGGCTGACATTTTGTGGCACTCGTTTTATTGACTGTGTGGATTATTTGAAAGCTTTTTTAACATTTTTTTAATTTTTATTATTTCTTTTTTTGTATTCCAGAGTCTGATTCATTTTGTTGGAATTTTGTCCCAAGTCCAGAGATTTATCCAATTTTTTCAAAATAGCTTGTATTGGGAATTAACTTTAATACAATGCCACCTAGTGGTATTTTGATAGGAAAACGCCTTGAGCTTGAGTTAGCAGAAGGCTTCATTATGTGCAAGAAAATATTTTAGAACAAGCTTTCTCATGACTCTTCTTGCTCTCCTCTTTATAAAAATTAGACATCCATTCCCATGTAAGTAACAGCACTGCTAAATCCCTGTGATAGTGACATCTGGTCACATCCTTCTGCTTGGATCCTTCCTGTCCTGCAGTGGACCTCCAAGCAATAGGGGTTATGTTTATTTGTTTGTTTGGTTGGTTGGTTTGGTTTTTGGATTTTCACTAGTGCCCATTTATCCAAGTAAACATTTCTGTTAGGAATTGTCCAATGAAGCTTATTAGAAAGACGCTAATCTCCCAGTATCAAGGCCCACACTGACAGTCTCACTAGTAGTCAGGCCTGAGTCCCTACATTTTGAATATTACCTCAGATGTATTAGGACATGTGTCCAGAAAGGGACAAAATCCATTGCTCAATTTCCTGTGCAGGCTGTTGAACTTTGGTGTGGCCAGTACTTAGTTCTGTAGATTCTGGAAAAAGAGGCCAAGATCCAGTGTGACTCATGCCACTTGCTGGATAATGACGTGGCCCTGACAGTCCATGTTTCTGGTTGTCTCATGACTGAAAGCCGATATGACCAGTGTAGAGAATGTGTTCCCCATAGAGACCAGCCCATCCATGGCAGGAAATATAGCTATAGAATTTTTAACGATTTACCTTTTATAAAGTTGGATCTTGAACACATATAATTTCATTATATTTCTAAGGTCAGTATTACTTGTGTAGTGAATCCTTGCTCAGGGAAATGACACTAATTTGTCTCATGTGGCTATGGGAGGTTTTAGCCACATAAAACATCTGTATTATAACAAGAAACTTTCAAGGAGCTTAGAACTTACTAAAGGTTTAACTTGAGAAAAATTCGTAATATGAGTTAGTAGTTTTGTGAAGATGTAACCTGAGCTCTAGGCATGGTTAGACTTTGTCAGTCTTTAAACATTTCTGTTTTTAAGGAAAAACCTCTGGATTTTAAGTGTCATGAGTAACACATGCATTACTAAGCTTACATGCATTTGGAAATGCAAATGTGAATTAAATCCAAACATGGGGCTTTTAATTTTTATCTTGTTTCCATTTTGTTTCGTATAGGCTGTCCTTATTAGTTAAAAGCACTCTAATAATAGACATACGATTTTTCCTCTCTCTCCTTTTTTCTTGTCAGTTGGCTCTTGGAAATGTAATCAGTGCTTTGGGGGACAAAAGCAAGAGAGCCACCCATGTCCCTTACAGAGATTCTAAGCTGACAAGACTCTTACAGGATTCCCTTGGGGGTAACAGGTATGTATTCTAGGTTTTGACTACGCCTCATTTTTAAAGTGGATTTGTAAGACGATTTATAAGAATTGCTTTTATTTTAAAGCAAATTAATAGGGTGAAAAAGTGACCATTATACTAGATTCCTAAAATGTGTAAATCATTTTATATATAATAATTTCAGGTAATACTTATAATATTCTTTGGGGTAGTGCTGGTATTTCTATTTTATGGATAATGAGTTTAAAGTAGAGGAAGTTAGATGATTTATTCAAAATCGCTCAATTTTTAAAGGGAATCAGTTAATACTTTCTTGTTCTACAGTAGCGTAGCTTCTGATTAGCACACAGGAGATGGACAAGAATTTTGTTGACAATAAGTGAAACTTTCTTAGTTACCACAAAATCCTTTAAATATTGTTGACAGTTTCTACGAAGTCTGCAATCGGAACGTTTTTTCTATGTGGAAAAAGTTGTCAGAAAATGTCAGGGGAATGAAATGCAGAGTGTTTGCAGGCTAACTGTTGGTTTCTGTGCTCTTCCCCTCTAAACCTTTGCACTGAAGAACTTCACAGTTAAACATTTCCTTCTGCTGCACAGTCCCCTCTTTCTCCTCCATTGGCTCTATAAATGGAAACTGTTTTTTTGGCATTTGAATTCATTCATAACCTAATTCAACAAGTTGAACATGCTCCACAAATTTCCTTTATTATGCTTTTAGTGGTCTAAAAGTCATGTTTCTTGAGTAGATGCCACACAATGAACAATCCGGGAATAAAGTCTCTTTTTTAGACAGCTAATTGTTTTTAAAAACTTTTGAATAATTTTGAATTTAGGTTTAAAATCAGTTTGCCTTAGAAAAAGAGCTCTGTTTAGTTCAGCAGCGTTTTAAAATATTTCTTCCTTTTATGTAACGTTGGTATGGTCTTCTCTCTTTAGTTGTATTGTGTGTTTGAATGCAATGGCTTCCTTTGTTGCATATTGTAAAATGTGTTTTTAGTATTTTCTGTCTGTTCTTCAGGATCAATCTAGGTTTCATAACAAAGTAAACATTGCTTTTTAACCCCAATGAACATTTTCTAATTTCTACTCTTCCTTCCTTCCTTTCCTTCTTCCCTCCCTTCCTTCCTTCCTTCCTTCCTTCCTTCTCCCTCCCTCCCTCCCTTCCTTCCTTCCTTCCTTCTCCCTCCCTCCCTCCCTCTCTCTCTCCCTCTCTCCCTCCCTCCCTCCCTCCCTCCCTCTCTTCCTCCCTCTTTTCCTTCCTTCCTTCCTTCCTTCCTTCCCTTGTTCCACTTTTTTCACTGTGGTGCTTGCCTACTTGTTGAGGGTCCATCAGTGGCTTCTTAACCTGTGTCCTAATGACAAGTTGCCCTTAGAGGAGATGACCCTTTCAGATTCCAACCTTACTGCACATCTGTTTCTTTCTTTCTTTTTTTTTTATAAATACATCTTTTTCTTAAAGATTTATTTATTTATTATATGTAAGTACACAGTAGCTGTCCTCAGACACTCCAGAAGAGGGCGTCAAATCTCATTATGAATGGTTGTGAGCCAACATGTGGTTTCTGGGATTTGAACTCAGGACCTTCGGAAGAGCAGTTAGTGCTCTTAACCACTGAGCCATCTCTCCAGTCCCCTGCACATCTGTTTCTGCCTAAACTTTCGGGATTGAGTGCTTAGTTCAAAAGCATTGTACTTTGTTTAAATTGTGGGAAGTAAAATAGCTTTCCCCCTCTTTTTGTAGCTTGTACAAATCACACAAAAAACAAAAACTAGGATAAAGTTTAAGTATCACATTTATGTACATAATTTAAAGTTACAGTTTTCAATAAACCATCTTTTATATATTTTTATTATATATGTATATATAATTAGATATATGTCTCATTATAATACGGTATATGGCAACTTAAAAATTTATGCTCAATTCTGGAAATGGTGAAAAAAATAAGGCTTAAGTAAAACCAACTATATTTCTAAAGTATAATATATATTCTACATATATTGTTATGTTATCCTGTACACCTGAAAGAAATAGATTACCCCCTTCCGGCTGCCATCTGCAGAAGGGAACCAGGCAGCTCCAAAACCTTCTGTGCTTAGCCCACCAGGAGAAAGTGATCTCCCAGCAGCAATTGATTTCACTTCTGAGTGCAGAGGTGAGATCTCCCACCTTCTTTTGGGAGGGGTGCAGCTAGGAGTGCACAGGGCATATGATCAGTGGAGCAGCTGGGACAGGAGTCTTCCCTTCTGGACGCCATTTGCAGCAAGGAACTAGACAGCTCCACAGTCTTCTGTGCACAGACCCTGCCAGAAGAGAGTTGGTCTCCCAGGAGTACAGACACAGGCTTACAGGCCCATAGGAGGGACAAGCTCCAGCCAGAGACAGCAAGACCAACTAACACCAGAGATAACCAGATGGCGAAAGGCAAGCGCAAGAACCCTACCAACAGAAACCAAGGCTACTTGGCATCATCAGAGCCCAGTTCTCCCACCACAGCAAATCCTGGATACCCCAACACACCGGAAAAGCAAGAGTTGGATTTAAAGTCTCATCTCACGATAATGTTAGAGGACATCAAGAAGGACATAACTCCCTTAAAGAAATAAAGGAGAACATGGGTCCAAAGGTAAAAGCCCTTAAAGAGGAAACACAAAAATCCCTGAAAGAAATACAGGAGAGCATGGGTGAACAGGTAAAGGCCCTTAAAGAGGAAACACAAAAATTCCTTAAAGAATTGTGGGAAAGCACAAACAAACAAGTGAAGGAACTGAACAAAACCATCCAGGATCTAAAAATGGAAGTAGAAACAATAAAGAAATCACAAAGTGAGACATCTCTGGAGATAGAAAATCTTGGAAAGAATTCAGGAGTCATAGATGCAAGCATCAACAACAAAATACAAGAGATGGAAGAAAGAATCTCAGGTGTTGAAGATACCATAGAAAACATTGACTCAACAGTCAAAGAAAATGCAAAATACAAAAAGCTCCTGAGCCAAACCATCCAGGAAATCCAGGACACAATGAGAAGACCAAACCTAAGGATTATAGGTATAGAAGAGAGTGAAGATTTCCAACTTAAAGGGCCAGTAAATATCTTCAACAAAATTATAGAAGAAAACTTCCCTAGCCTAAAGAAAAATATGTCCATGAACATACAAGAAGCCTACAGAACTCCAAACAGACTGGACCAGACCAGAAAGTCCTCCCAGCACATAGTAATCAAAACACCAAATGTACTAAACAAAGAAAGAATATTAAAAGCAGTAAGGGAAAAAGTCAAGTAACCTATAAAGGCAGGCCTATTAGAATTACACCAGACTTCTCACTTGAGATGATGAAAACTAGAAGATCCTGGGCAGATCTCATACAGACCCTAAGAGAACACAAATGCCAGCCCAAACTACCATACCCAGCAAAACTCTCAATTACTATAGATGGAGAAAACAAGATATTCCATGATAAAACCAAATTTACACAATATCTTTCCACAAATCCAGCCCTACAAAGGATAATAGATGGAAAATGCCAACACAAGGAGGGAAACTACACCCTAGAAAAAGCAAGAAAGTAATCTTCCAACCCAAAAGAAGTAGATTACCATATTACCAATAGTTTCTTCTAAGTTGAAGACATTTTCTTTAAAAATAGAATTTTAAAAAGTAAACTTTTTTTTGATATTTGCTTAGTGCACTTAGCAAACTAGTTCTTGAGACATATACCTTTGAGTTTTGTTTAATATGTGATATTTTTTCCTTCCTTGCTCAATGATAGCCAGGTCCTCTCCTTCCCTACTTTCATAGTTCCTACTTAATAAGCACTCAATCTTAATGCTTTTCAAAATATTTGTGAAATGCAAGCCTCCCTGCCTTCCAATTCATAGTTGATTACTGCCATCCACAACTCTTCCATTTGCCCCACGTGTGACTCACCGCTTGAGTCTGGACTGGTCTATAGTGTCGTCCGTAAGATGAGTTCATTGGTTACAGGAGATTCAGAGGCTACGTGTGCTCACTCTCAGTCTCTGTTTTTACCATTTGTAATATCGGATTGTAGTAAGTGCTTTGCCGAAAGGTGCAGCAGACGGCACTTCAGATTGTCCTCTTCTCTAGGCAGCATCCCATCAGTTCTTACTTTTAATTGGCTATTTAATTGGATACTTTTCATTATCGGGACCTAGCTAGAGAGGTGTAAATTGTCTCAATCTAACGATCTCTGCAAAACATTATGTGTGCATCATGCTTGTTACTTAGGCATCTATTTATATAATCCAGCAGCATTTTTGGTAACTAAGGTGCATCCAAATACCGTGCTACGCATTTGGAAGTACATTGAAGAATTAAACTTCACAGTCCCTCTCATTCAGGCCTTGAGTGTCTGAAGTATGTAAAATGTCTGTGTGAAGGTAATAACAACAATATGTCATGGATAAGAAGGAAGTTTTCTAATGGTGCAGGAGGTGGAGGGAAAGTACAGCCGAGCGGAGTGTTCACTGACAGAGTGCTCAACAGTAGTACGAGCGAGAGAGGAAGGAATGAGTAAGATCTGGTAGAAGAAGAGCCTTGTATGATAGTGCAGTATGTTAATCCTCATGCTCTGGAGGCAGACTCTGTAAGTTCGAGGCCAGCTACATAGCTGAGTTCCAGTTCCTCCAGAGACATACAGTGAGACCCTGACTCGAAGGAAAAAAAAACAAGAGTAAAAGGAGAGAAGATATAAAATATGACCTTTGATTTTCTGTACTTTTGAGATGAGTTCTCACTGTTGCTCACGGATGCTATCCTCCTGCATCAGCTTCAGCCTCCTCAACAACCGGTAACATCTTTCTAAAAAGGCCCAGTGGGATTCCTGGGGGAAGGAAACAGACTATTGATTAGGATTGATTGCCATTAAATTTCTACCAGGGTGGGTAAATTGGCTCTTTTTTTTTAAAGATTTATTTATATATTTTATTTATATGAGTAGTACACTATAGCTGTCTTCAGACACACTAGAAGAGGGCATTGGAGCCCGTTATAGATGGTCGTGAGCCACCATGTGGTTGCTGGGAATTGAACTCAGGACCTCTGGAAGAACAGTCAGTGCTCCTAACAGCTGAGCCATCTCTCCAGCCCAAATTGGGTCTTTAAACGAAGGTTTGATAACTTTGCTAACTGTGTTTACGTTTTCCTGAGTTTGGGTGTCGATGAAGAAGCTAGAAACCCATACCACCATTTTCCTCAATTGCTTGCCATGTTATTTTTTGAGGTAGTGTCTCTTTCTGAATTTGGAGCTCACTGATTAGCTGGATGGCCTGTCTAGCAAGCCCAAGGGATCCTCTCTCCCTCTCAAGTACTGAGATTGTGAGCCCATTTAAGTGACTGCTGGGGATCTAAATTTAGTCCCTTATTCTTTTGTGGCAAACACTTTACTGACTGAGCCATTTCCATTTATACAATAGATGGCAATGACATCAATGCCAAGAAACAGTGGCATTAAAACACAAATCAATACAGTCGTATTGTCCGGCCTCAGGTTTCCAGCATGTTTCCCTAAAAGTAATTGCATTTCATGAGGATACAGTAAGCTGTGAGGCTTCTACCGAAAACAGGAGTTAGAACAGTTGCAAAGGTATCAGCCTATGTTTGCTCAACATTGTGTCACGAGGCAGAACATTACGGCAGTCGGAGCCTGCGTCAAGGAATCCTGTTCTCTTAGTGGTTAATCGAGAAGCAGAGAAAGATTGTTGATTCTCCACTGTTCTTCTATCATGTCAAATTGGATTGCAAGTGTCCAGGAGAACCTTCATGCGATTCGTTGACAGGCATAATAACTGGGGTATAAAAGCATTTGACTATTCTATTCTGACGAGTCAGTTTAACATGACTTGTATTTGCATTGTTTTCTTGTGTAGTCTGGTCAGAAGTCAAATAATAAACTGATCATTCAACCACAAATGATGTTTTATACTGTGAAAAGTAAGGATATACTATATGCTTCTTTGGTTTGAATCTGATTACATTTTGAATAGAATTCATAGCTGAATCAAGCCAAAGTGTCAGTGTAAAGGAAGAATTTTGTTTTTTTAAGATTTCTTTATTATTATATGTAAGTGCACTATAGCTGTCTTCAGACGCACCAGAAGAGAGTGAAAGATCTCATTATGGATGGTCATGAGTCACAATGTGGTTGCTGGGATTTGAACTCAGGACCTTCGGAAGAGCAGTCAGTGCTCTTACCTGCTGAGTCATCTCTCCAGCCCCAGGGAAGAACTTTTTTAAAAACAGTTTTAAAAACTTTAAACTTATTTTCTATGTATATGTGTGAGAGCCTGCATGTATGCCTGATTACCACTTGGTCGCAGTGTCCCCTGGAGGCCAGAAGATGGTGTTGGATCCCTTGGGACAGGAGTTACAGAGGATTGTGAGCTGATAGGTGGGTGCTGGGAACTGAACCCAGGTCTTCTGCCAGAGCAGCTAGAGTTCTTAGCTGCCAAGCCAGTTCTTCAGCCCTGGTAGAATTCCTTTTAAAAATAACTTTAATGAAATTATTTTTTTCAACATGCCATATTTATAGTTAAAATAATAATAGAATTATTGTGAGCGTTACCTCAAAAAGTTTACATAGAATGAGGGATAAATATACGTGTTCATACATTCTCAAGGTATTATATATCGAAGAGCATAATATGTATCCTTTCTCTCCTGCGTTACTTAAGCAAACAAAATCCTTCTGTTAAGATGGTCTTAAATCATGAAAGCTTTTAAAGTTGACTTTATTTGCAAATTAGTAACATCAGTCTTTTATGATCTTCAAAAGAAGATGCTATGCAAATGGTAGGAACTTGAAGAGCATGCATTTCAGAATTGGCTTTTATTTGTACAACTAATCGTTATTTGTAACTTTCAGCCAAACAATCATGATAGCATGTGTCAGCCCTTCAGACCGAGATTTTATGGAGACGTTAAACACTCTGAAATATGCCAATCGAGCTAGAAATATTAAGAACAAGGTGATGGTCAATCAAGACAGAGCCAGTCAGCAAATCAACGCACTCCGGAGTGAGATCACGAGGCTTCAGATGGAGCTCATGGAATACAAAACAGTAAGCTAAAAGCATCGACTGCAATCTCTGACCCATTGAAGGCACCTGTGTCGTGAATACAGTCTTGACTTTTTGGAGTGGCTGTATGTATTTGCTTTTGGAGGTGGTCTTCGGGAGGTCAGACTGTCTAGAATTCTTCAAAAGGCTCCTTCCCCAATCTATAATTCTACTGACTAATGCACCGTGAAAGATTGGAGTTGAAGGAAATGGGTTTTTTTGCCTTGGGGTTGGGAAGATAAAAAGGCTGTTGGTTATAGAACTGTGTGATCTTGGGGTGTCTTTAAAGAAAACTCTTGTGTACTTAAGGCCAATATTAACCAACAGGGGGATTTTTCTTTTCAAGGGTAAAAGGATAATTGACGAGGAAGGTGTGGAAAGCATCAATGACATGTTTCATGAGAATGCTATGCTGCAGACAGAAAATAATAATCTGCGCGTAAGAATCAAAGCTATGCAGGAGACTGTTGATGCACTGAGGGCCAGAATCACACAGCTTGTCAGCGAGCAGGCCAACCAAGTTCTTGCCCGAGCAGGTATGTGTTTAGGGTGGGGTCGGTGGGAGATTAACTTCTGAAGGGCATGAAACATTCTTTGTGTTGATTATTTACTCCTAATAGTTGGAGTTGAAATGTTGAACTTTGATATATACCCTATAATTTTAAGTTAAATACCTAATTTAAAAAAAACAATAAATTCCTATATAAACAAAATGTGCCCTTTGCAATATTTTCTTTCATGATCTGTTCACGTAATTCAAGGTAGGAAATTTGTTGTAGGAACTGTGTTTTTATTTTGATACTAACTTTCCAAACTAGGGCCTCACGCATGGCCAGGCAAGTAAGTGCTAAGCCATTGAGCTATACTTCCAATACCGGAGTCTTCGTTTTAAAATAAAATATTCATTTCGTATTTTATCTTGCAGGTGAAGGGAATGAAGAGATTAGTAATATGATTCATAGTTATATCAAAGAAATTGAAGATCTCAGGTATAGTTTTCTATAACATGTAATGCACGTCAGCTTTTGCAGTGTTCATAATATTTCTGTGTGCCGGGATGAACGTTCAGGAGCATTAGTGTTGTTATTTTGGATCTGTGGTCATTAGAGGACCAGATACTTGGCTTTCCCATAACGTCATATTGCAAAGCTAATTTTCCCTGTCCCCTTTCCCATGTTACCTTTCCATATTCTCCTCTTACTATTAATGCTAGAGCTTTATTGGACATCGCCAAACCCAGAGCATAGGACAGACCTACCTGATGCTGATGACACCATCCTTAACCCTCTTCATGTCTGTGGATCTTTTCCCATCACCTGGAAACAGATCCAGATCTCTGGAGCATCTTTAACTTTTTGAATTTTCTATTCTTTTCTTTTTTTTTTTTTTTTAAAGTCAGCCTTACTTGCCCTGGATTTTCCCATGTAATCAACTTTTACAACCTAAAGATTTACTTATTTATTATTCATATGAATACACTGTCACTGTCTTCAGAGCACCAGAAGAGGGCATCACATCCTATTACAGATGGTTGTGTGCTACCCTGTGGTCGCTGGGAATTGAACCCAGGACCTCTGGAGGATCAGTCAGTGCTCTTAACCACTGAGCCATCTCTCTAACCTCTCCCTTCTCCTACTTTAGCTATTATGTGATCCAATGAGATCCTGCCTTCTCTTGTACATGCATTTGCATTTCAGTAGCCACGCTTCAGATGCTTACCTTAGAGCAAGGCTGACATGGATTGGAGGCAGGTGACATAGAAGCCCTAGTCTATTAGAGCATTGTAACTAGACACATGCAAGAGATTGACATTTCATAATTTAGTAAAATAAAGAAGTCTATCCATGGTCGGTGGATGTGGAGAAGTCTGAAGAAGAGACTTGGGAGTTATAGGAAGGTGACACTGGACACAGGACAGGGACATTGAGCACTTCTGGAAGTTTTTTAGTTTCCATGGCCTGCGCTGATGCTTAGTTATTTCTCAAGGGGTAAAACCCCATCAGCTCTGTGGAGAAGTGATAGGGGACCCCTCATCCCTACCCTCACAGTTCCATGTCTTGAATTTGCACTATTTATCCCCTTTTGCCCCTGGGCTATTCTAATCATTCTCAGTGACAAGTACTTTTCCTACTTTCTGCCTTAATAAAGTTATTTTTGTCTCTTTAATGCTTCAAAAATCAAAGACAAATGAGATACTGTAACATAGCAATAAAGTTATTTATGTGATTGTAACTTTAATGTGGTGTGTGTGTGTGTGTGTGTGTGTGTGTGAGAGAGAGAGAGAGAGAGAGAGACAGAGACAGAGACAGAGAGTGAGTTGGTGGAGAGACAGATGGAAGAAGATATAGAGATGGAAAGAGAGACAGACAAATGGAGAGAAAGAAGTGGAGGAAGAGACAGAGAAAGAGACGGAGATGAAGGAAGAGAAAGAGACAGATGAGAAAGAGAGAGGGGTGGGGGAGACAGGGAGAGATAGAGACAGATGGAGTGAGAGAGAAAGAGGTAGGGGGAGAGACAGAGAAAGAGACAGAAGGAGAAAAAGAGAAATGGAAAGAGAGGAGTGGGGGGAGAAACAGAAGCAGAGACAGGGAGAGAGGGAGGGAGGAACAGAGAGAGAGAGAGAGAGAGAGAGAGAGAGAGAGAGAGAGAGAGAGAGAGAGAGAGAGAGAGTTTAATACCAAACCATGTGACATGGGCCTTTATGTATTGTGTCCTGGTTCTGTACAGCATCCAGCCTAAACAGTCTCTACTCTGACCAGAAGTGCTCCTCCCTGAGCCATTTAGAATTTATTCTCAGACGAATCATTCCTCACTGTGTAGACCTCTTATTTACTTTGCCTGGAGAAACAGCTGCTCCCTTAGTTTCTGAAAGCCCGCCTCCGTTTGTGAGTTTCTGAAAGCCCTCCTCCGTTTGTGGGCAGCTGTTCCCCAGTTCCTTTACTCCCAGTGGTCGCTGCAGTTTGTGTTTTCTGGTGCCTGTGGTCTGCCTCCTCTCCTCCACCCTGCTATTCTAGAGCTGCATATAAGCCTTGATCTCCCCATTGGCCAAATGGCATGACTACTTTCATTATTTCCTAGGAAACCGCCAGTATAATTTCCACCCCTAGTACTAAAAGCAGCATGCAATACCTTCATGTTCACAGTTAAGGCTTTTCCTTGAGGCTTTTATAGGACAGAGATGACTCATAAACCAAGTTCAGTCAGCTGTCAAACCCTTTCCTTGTATGGGTTAATACTTAGTTTCATATTCCCAGTTTTGACGCTGCTTCAGTGACTCTTTAATTAGATGGGTCCCTGCCCTAAAGAGTAGTGTCCTAGAGTCCCGGGTTTATAATGCACCATGTAAGAATAGTTGACATATTGAACCATACGTGAACTCTGAGTCCAAATAAGAGTGTCTGGGTTGCAGTTTGGGTTCTTTTTACCTGGCGTGTTTACTTTCTGGTATCTCTGGGCTTTAGTGTGTTAGTCTATAAGAAAAGATAACATTTGTGAGCCTCACAAAGTTAGTATGGGCTGGAGTGAAACAGAAGGCTGTGAAGATTCTTAATTTTAATCTGGGGCATCACGTACCCCAGCTTCTCAAGCTCTGTTTTCACCTACCAATCCCTTTTTAATCCATACTTCTGTCAAAATTTATTCTCATGAAGATTTATTCCCAACCCCTTAAACCAAGTGAAATTAATCAAATGATCTGAATGTGTCGCAACTTGGGTATTTATTTTAAATCTTATTTTTTTTCAAGTTATGAAATCATAGGAGTGACCTTTGAGTAAAAATGAAGCAATCGTCATCTAATCCTTGAATTCGGATATATTAAAACTTTTGTAGAAGTAAGAAAACAGACAAAGAAATTGTTAAATTTCTACTGTTACCAGAGCTGAGAACCGAAGTGAACATTTTGTTTCATTTCTTTAGTTATTCTCAGTAATACATTTTCATAACAGTGTGTCTGTCATCTGCCTGTTGTTTGAAATACAACAGTGCATCATGAACTGTTTTTTTTTAATGTTAAGCATTTTTCTGAGGATTTGTTTTCAGGATTCTATAGCACCATCTTGTGTTTGTAGTTAATTTATTCCACTACTGTTGGATAATGACATTTCTAATTTTTATAAGAATTGTTATGATTTTTAATTATAGTTACAGTTTGTTATGTTTTAAATTTTTTACATAATTGGTTCTCATAGCAACCCTGTAGAAATTATTTTAATCCCTGTTTTACATGGGGAAGAGTCAGGGCTTTTGGAGACTGATAATCAGGCCAGATCTAGTAAGCATCCAATGAAATCCAAGCCAGGATTCTGCTACTTGCCTGGGAGGTTGAATACTTTCTCCCTCTCATCAGTACAGAGCAGCACGTGTGTTTGTGTGTCCCACACACAGGGAGCGCAGAGAGGGAGGAGACACATTCTCTCTCTAGCCTATAAAAAAAGCAGCTTTTATTCATGTTCTGCAGATTGTGGAAGTGAGCCCTCAAGGTTTCAGCCCCTACTCAATGCATCGCAAGCCTTGGAAATGAAACCAAATAACAATATATTAACCGCTGTTTGTCATGTAATAGGAGTCTAAGATACATATTTTTGATGGTGGTTTATTATATTTTCATGTACTTTTGTCGTCATTTTGGTTGGTCCAGGCTTTGCTCTACATTGACAACATAGAAAAATAGGACATAGGGACTAAGATGGATGCGTGTCCATTGTGCACGGTGCTGATGGTTGCACAGCAGTATCCCGGAGCTCAGTGCTACAACGTAAACCTAGAGATGTCAGCATGGCGATTTTTCAAAATGTCTACTGTAATAAAAATTGCTCCCACTTAAAGATTTTTTTTTTTCCAATTAGGGCCAAATTACTAGAAAGTGAAGCAGTAAACGAGAACCTTCGGAAGAACTTGACCAGAGCCACCGCGAGGTCTCCTTACTTCAGTGCCTCCTCAGCTTTCTCTCCTACTATACTGTCCTCTGACAAAGAAACTATTGAAATTATAGATCTAGCAAAGAAAGACTTAGAGAAGCTAAAAAGGAAAGAGAAGAAGAAGAAGAAAAGGTAGTATTATAAAACTGAACGCCCTTCTTTTCCATGACATTTGATTTGTAGTGGTAGTATCTATGCAGTCTTGTCAGACAGTTATGAATACATGAGAAATTATTTAAATTAGCTTACAATTAAGTTACAGACTTTCTAATGATTTATCTCTATGTGTGTGTATATATGAAAAGTTAAGTTTAGCTATAAGTGTGTAGTAATGAATTGTACCTAGACTACGACAATAATTAGATTTTGTGTTGTTGTTTCATGTTGCTGCTTTTGCATTCCATCCATCCTGCTTTTGTGTGAAGCTTCTGTGTCCTATTGTTAGTAACAACAGCCAGTCTTTCACTTTTCCCATTTCCTAATAGAACTGCATAGTCTCCTAGGTGCTCTAACCCTGCTACAAAATAGATTAACTAAAGGCTAACTAATCCATCAGAATACCATTCGGTCTCTAAATATTTCCCACAGGGTTTCTGATTTGATTATATAAAAGTCCTTCCTGTTGTTTCAGGTTCTCTGAATCTCTCAGGGAATTATTTAGCATTCCACCACTGTGATGGGCCGCCTGTGTCTGATAATATTTCCCCCTAAAGTCAGCTGGGAAAAGGGGAAAATTGAAAACTTGACCATTTGTAATGTGTGAGTGGTTAAATACTCAAATTATTTACATATTTATCTGTTGATTCCACCAATTATTTACCATCCAATTATTTACAGAGAATATATTCGAACATGCCACTGAAACTCAATTTAAACATTGTGGCTAGATATTCAAAGGGGGGCCAAGCCGTCTTCTTTTCCGCTGTCTTGTTAGAGGAAGTCTCTGGAACATTATAGACTTTTTACCAGCTGTTTTGTTCAGTTGACTTAAAAAATGTATTTAGAAAACAAGACATTTCTTCCTTGAACTCTCAGTTGATAAAGTTATTGGAAACTTAAATCTGTTAGGCCAACCTGGCCTTGTGTCTTTAAGGTAGAAAAGACTAGATAAAGTAATTAAAACAAGTTACACTGGATGACTAGGGGGCATTGGATTCCTGAGCTAGTGATGTTTTCACAGATACTGTTCATGCCTATGGCAGTAAGAGTAGGACAGAGGTCATGCCTAGCTCTCCATGACAGAGGACAGCTTCATTACAATAAGGACCACAGGACTGTGGAAAAGAATGTTCTCTTTGTATGTGAATGACCACGAGATATACTTTCTCTGGGCTTATGGTTTACTCAAAAAATTTGCTTCGGGAGATGGCGTGACTCGTTTTTTAAAGGGCCAAGGCACTTTGTGTTCTTGAGTAAGCAGCCAGCAGTAGGAGTGTGTTTTTTAAAGTCATGAGTTGACCATTTTAAGTGAAATTTAGATAATGCATTAGTAACTTGCTAAATATGAAATATGAAAAATGTCTTAGCTAGGGTTTTACTGTGGCGAACAGATACCATGACCAAAGCAACTCTTATGAGAACAACATTTACTTGGGGCTGGCAGATTCAGAGGTTCAGGCCATTATCATCAAGGCAGGAACATGGCAGCATCCAAGCAGGTATGGTGCAGATGGAGCTGAGAGTTCCATATCTCCATCTAAAGGCCACTAGGAAAAGACTAGCCTCCTGGCAGCTAGGAAGAGGGTCTCTAAGCCCACCTTGGCAGAGACACATTTCTTCTAACAAGGCCACACCCACTCCAACAAGGCCACATCTATTCCAACAAGGTCACACCTCCTAATAGTGCCACTCGCTAGGCCAAGCATCTTCAAACCACCACAAAAAATAAATAGGGATCCTAATAAAATGTTTTCTATATTTTTTTTATAGTGGCTACAGGTACTCAGTACCTGTAGTTCAGATCCCTTTTTTGAAAATGCATGCTAATAAGCACTCAGTTGATAAATATTACTAATGGAAAAATACTTGTTATATTATATTTGTTATATTTATCAAATGACCCAGATGAGGAAAGTATATACTTCATATACACATGGGCATGTGGGTGGAAGTAAAATATTGCTGAGCATAACCAGTTAGATACAACCAGTTAGATACATAAATGATGGCAATGAGAAAACCAGTTGGTATGTCTAAAGCCAGCACTCCCAGAGTGCTGGGTAAGCGCTTTATTGAGTACATTTCACATACACACCCCACTCTGCCTTTGTCAAACACATGTGGTACATAAGTGGATTGTTTGCTTTAAATGTTTATTTCATGTACTGTACACATATGAAAGTCTGGAGAGTCAGTGCGTGGCTCACAGAACTGCACATGAAATTCATAGAACTTAATGAAATTAGTCTTGTTCTATAGACAACTTTTCTGAAAACCTGGACTGCTGAGATGGCTCAGTACGAAGCAAACAAACACATATAAAATGCTTGCTCACAAGCCTGAAGACCTGCATTCAGTGCCCGAACTGGTCAGCTGAAGGAGAAAGCTACCTCCTGGGAGTGTCCTGACTTCTTCTACAGGCACATCCCACTTGTACAGCTACACACACACACACACACACACACACGCACACGCACACGCACACGCACATGCACACACACATGTATTCACTCACACAGACAAACCCCCACACACATACATATACACACTAAGGAAACCCAAACAAAAAGCATTTCACTAATCATATTTAGGTCTAAGTAACTTTTAGACTTATGTAATAAAAATTCTTGTTTTGAAAATATAAATGAACTCCAGGCCTGAAATAAAGCATATGCAAAACAAAGGGTTCCAGCAACAGCAGCAGCAGCAGCAGCAGCAGCAACAACAGCAACAACAATAATAATAATGGAATATTTGGATTTTTACTAGTAAACCATATCATATACTTTAAGCTTTGTAGTTCATTAGCATCAGTGCAAGTCTGATCTGGGGGCCAGGGGAGTACATTGTTTTGTGTCTATAGATAAAGAAAATTTACCACTCACACATTTAGTCTGATGCCTTTGGATATCTGCCTTTAAATGACCCAGGATACAGAACTCATTGGATCTTTCAAACTCACTCACTCTGCTTAGTGGTGTTGGGTTGAATCTTTGGAAACACAAATCTTTTTGCATGAACTTTTCCTTTTTCTAGTCACTGCACTTGACTCTTGGATCCCTGTAGACCTTTTTCTTTTTCTTTTCTTTTCTCAGATTGCTAGTCTCATGTTATGATAGTACTACATAAATAGGTTGTAAGAGACAACCACAGCCCAAGAAATAAAAATAGCATGAAACCATACATTAGAAGATTTAAAAAGAACTAACTTAATCATTTATAACTAAGTTCTGTCTTCATTATTTTAAATATGGATAATTCCAAAAGGGTTTTGTGAGGTTCTAGACAGAGTATGCTGTGTACAGATCGCAATATGCTTAATCAGAGCCTAGCACATCTATGTTGTCTACATGACAAATATTCATAAATAGTACATTCCATTGAGTAAAGATCCCTAGCTTTGAATATTGAATATTATAGTATGAAACCTATATCTGTTTTTATGCTATTCTGGTTAAAGAACAATCTTACTAATGGAAAGTACTAAAGTTCCCATTTCATTTCCCCCTCTGCCTTAGTAGTGACGTCTTGCTCTCAACCTTGTGAGATTTTTATCTTGAATTAACAAGATTGTTTTTTTTTTTCATTGATCATGTAACTGTCATATTCATTTGTCTGTAATGCCATCTCATATACTTTTCATATGAGTTTTTAAGTTTAGATTTAGCGGTGACTTTCTGTATAGTAGAAAAAATGAAGTCGAGTTCTTAAAGTAGTAGCTTGTATGTCATATTAGTATGATCATTATGGTACAAAGGCATTACTTAATAATGGTCTCTCCATGATACCATAAAAGTTTTTTGAAAGATTTAAGAGGAAGAGGATGTTATTGAAAGTAGGCTTGACTTATGGGGAAGAAATTAAAATTGATAAATTTCTGGCTAAGTAGAGTAATAACATCCAACAGGACTTGTTGGCTCATGTAATTGAGACTGCGTTTTACTGTCAAACAACTTCCGCAGATTATCTGTGGTTTTCTTCTTAGATATAATACTATGATTTTCTGCTTTGTATTCATACAGAATGTATTGCCTTTTTACTGTGTATCTGTCCTTTAGTGGTATCTCTAAGATTTATTTTAATGTCTTCGAGCTCATGTACCATTTATCTTCTTACCACTTCTGCTTTTACTGTCTGGTTCGCTCTTCATTGGCTTGGCCTTCCCATACTGTGCCTCGTGATTTGAAGGCTACAGAAACTTGAGGAAAGCAGTCGAGAAGAAAGAAGGTTGGAATATTTCCCAGGTTTTTTTTTGTTTTTTTTTTGTTTTTTTGTACAAATTAAAATGTCTTTTAAGTACTCTCTTTCCATTTGCGAGAAGATGGTGCTATAGGATTGTAGATTGCTTGGGACTAGATTAGCTGTATACGCCTTAAAAGTAGTGACTTTTATAGAAATCGCAGAAAAATTAAAGTATGTAGGCATAAAGAACTCTGCAGTTACCTGAGTTAAACTGCAAGTGATTTCACTTTCAAATAAACTGCCAGAGGTATGAAGATTACTTAGCCCTTTTTAGTGAAAGTAAATAAACCTTCACCATCAGATTTATTAACAAACAAAAATCAGTGTTTCTGTATCTAGGGGCGGGGCTTGTGAGCTGGGTGGGAATTATTGGCTGGGCAGTGATTGGCTTTTTGTTGTAGAAATGCCAGTGCATGGGTAGATGCTTCTCTTCCTTATTTGCTGTAAACGTTTAGGAAACATTAAAATGGAAAAAGGCAGAAGGAACTGTAGTCAGATTGACAAGGAATTCTGAACTTCAAACTAGAAAAATGTTTTTTAATGTATTTAATGTATTCCAAGTAAACATTAAAATGTGGGCAGTTCCCCGTTTTCCATTTGAAACCCAGAAGTGAGTTGCTGATATCCATATCATGGAGCCATACCTGAGTATGGCCATTTATTTAAATAAGTAAATGTTTGTTTGGTACTAGAACCCTTACTTATAGAGTTTTCTAAACAAGTCGCCGAATCATACAACCAAACTGATTAAGTAGTTTCAGTACAAACACAGTCACCCTAAGCTCTGCATTAAAGATCATCTCTTACTTAAAGTTGATACTTGAGAACTTATACTCAGTAGTTAAATGATTGATTTACTAAGTATATTAAATCATAAATTAGTTTATAATACATTTCCCTTAGTTATATTCTATATGCTATATTGAGTCTAGATTCTGAGCTTATATCCTGTAAGCTTATAACTTAAAAATACTCTGTTTAACTAGAATGTGATTCTAATTGTAGCTCACACAAGAACTCAACTAAGCACCATTAATTTAAGACAATATATTTATCAGAAAAACTAAAAAAATGATAAATGCAAAATTTCTTCTATTTAAAAAGTGCAGAATACGATGAATCTTTAAATTTATGTGCAGAAACATGTTACCACGTTAAATTAGTCAGTCCTTGAAAGATATATGGAGATATAAGTCGAGGCTGCTTCCGACTTTCGCATGACCGCATAGGACTGCAGAAGGAGGGCAGTTTAGTGTTTTAGGATCATATCTCAGTCATCAGTATCTGTTTCAATGGCATGAAGATCTGATACAGTAGTATAGAGCTGGAGTCTGACTATCTGGACCAACAAGTTCCTAGGACTGTCTCACTCTGAGAGTCAGCACACCTGCTCTTAGTCCCTTGTGTGGAAAACTTCTCAAGGCCACAATTTCTGTTTTATTCGCCAGATGAACATATTAATTTCTTATGTTCCTTCCAGTTTCCAAGATCCTGATTTTGAGATATATATATATATATCTTTAATTATGGCCCGTTATTCTTTAGATAGCTATTTGGAATATCAATTTGTTAACATTTTTCAAAGAAAAATTGAGTGCCTGAGGTACAGTAGTTATTAGTTTCGCCTTTAAGGCTTCAGCTTTAGTAGTAAAACATGTTACTTATAGCTTATCATTATTATTATTATTCTTAGAAGCATATTGCTATGTAACTGTGAGGTTGATTTTTCTGTGTTAGAGTGCAAGGAGAACTTATGATTGGAGATATAAGTCAATGATAACATTCACTAGGCTGGATATTAGCTACATGAAGGAGCAGGAGCGTATGTTAGTCAAGAATCCATAAAGTTGAGTGGCCATAATTCCAAGAAATGGGATTTCAGAAAATACAGTAATTTACGAGCCAATTATAGTGGAGATTGTGTACTACGCCAGTCATAAGAAGGAGGACTACATCAGGGAGGAGGAGGAGGAGACCCAATGAGAAACGTGCTCCCTTTCCCCCACACATCCTCTTAGTGTCTTAAATCTTGGGTCAGCCTCTAGCACAGCAGTATCTGAGTGTGTGCTACTGGCCTTTTAATATGACTGGGTTTGTCAGAACTGTTCACTTCGAATGGTTCCTAGCTTTCTCCCAGTTTATTTTCCTCTAGTACCGTGATTTAATGACATTCATAAAAGTCTGTTGCAGTTTATTTGACTCTACCTTACTGCCTTTCCTATTGGCTTTGACTTCTTACTCCAAAGCCCAAACTGTGTTCTACGCATCTTTATATCTCAAATCGGACTTTCCCATTCTAACTTAAGGTATGCGAGTCATGCAGCACTACTGGAACATGGGTGTTGACATGGGAACATGGGGAATTGACAGATTTAATAAACGGTAGTGTAGTTTATTATGTGCAGGCCCTGGGTAATTAACTGAAGGACAAACCAAATACATGTACATCTTATTCTCAAGAGACTTTTAGTTCAGTGAGAATGACAGATCAAATAAATAATCACATAAATACACAAAATCACAAAAACTGCAAAGTACTTATGAGGAAAAAAACCCACTTATATCCTTATTGTTCTGAGTATAAAAATATATGTAAGAATAGGGACCTGGAGTTAAATGTTAGAGTTTAATAATAACAGGGCCCAAATGAGGTCAAATTATTTACTTATAACCTAGAAAGAGGCCCCAGGATAAATCAGGAAGTTCTTTAATGTAGCAGACTTTCTAACAGAAATACGTGACAGCCATAAAGTTCTTTCTAGAGGAATTTTGCTTGGAAAGATTGCTTTATTTGAATGTTCTTTTTTAATCCTAATGATTTTAAAATTCCACTGTTACACACACCATATGGGTTATTTAAGATTGGCTATATTAAGACTACTTTGCTTAAATGTCGGAGTCTAGTGAGCTGAAGTGTAACTTCTGTGCATAGTTTGTGGTGCATGGTAAACCCAAGAAAGAGCAGAGTGATTTGGGTACACTCTGTACTCAGCAACCTTCACTTAAGACTCCCAGGGCTCAATGAGTTTAGCCCTGATCATTGTCTCACACCATTGAGTGGTTGTGTCTGTAGGCATCAGGCAACTGGAGAAGAAGTCTTCAGGTTTTTATGGTGAAACTTGTGGTAGACCCTAGAATTTCTTATCCAGTCAGAGCACAGCCTAAACTTCAGACAATTTTTGGAATCAAAGACCCACTCTGTGAGAATCTAATGGGAAATTACTCTATGCTGTGCAAATGTCCTAAGGGGGTGGGTGGGTGGGGAACAAAAAGAAACAAACAGAAATGATGGATACAGCCCATAGAGGCAAACTCACGGATGGCATAGTGATTTTGAGCCTTTAAAATTATCAGGATACTAACAAGAGTAATTTAATCGTTTTGTATTTATGTGAGAAAAGTTTTTATGAGTTTAGATGGAGAACCAAAACTTTCTGTTTTGGATTCTTTTTCATTTAAATTGTAGTGCGTTGTAATCAATTGGCTGCTCCTGTGTTGTAAGTTTGCTGTCTCTTTAGAGCTAATACTTCACTCTGTGACCTGTTGTCATTATTTCTAGAAGCTAAGCTTTCTTCAGTCACGTAAAATTTTACTTGGTTGGTCAAGAGGTGATGTATGGTTTTCTTTAATCGTCAGACAGGGCAGCCTGGCTTAGCTGAGTGATTAACCTTTTCATTTTTGTTTTTACAAATTGTTGATTTAAAAAAAAACTGAGAAAAAAAATAAAGACTTAGACTTTCCCCTTGTTCTTATCTCATCTTCTTTTCTCTTTCTGTTTTTTAAAGTATTACTGGAAAAGATGATAATGCAGACACTGACCAGGAGAAGAAAGAAGAAAAGGGTGTTTCAGAGAAAGAAAGCAATGAACTAGACGTGGTAAGTATGGGACACTAAACATAGATTGTAGTCATTAACTTACTTATGCGAACAAAAGGGAGGTGGTTACCATAGCCACGGTTTCCTCTTTGCTCGAGGACTTTTCTCCTCAATTGTGAATTGTGTGAAAATTGTGTGTGTGCATGCAGATAGCATACCAGGAGAGATAAGGAATTTTTTAAGGCAAGGTTATTGTGAAATAACCTGAAACTCTTGTTAGTGATGTTTGAACTAAACTAAAGCGAAATTCAGTGTTTGGAGGTAGCATGGTGGGTAAATGCACATGCCAGGTGTGAGGACTTTCTGAGATCCCCTGGCATCCATGTAAAAGCTGTGCATGGCCTGTAATCCGAGCTGGTGTGTCAGGGCAGATAGTTTCTGGGAGTTCACTGACCAGCCAGCATGACTAAAACAGCAAGTTCAGATTCAATGACAGGCCCTGTTGAAAGGGAATGTTGTGGAAAGTGTTAGAGGAGAACACTGGACACTGTGCTCTGATGTCTGCATGGATGTGCACACAGACACACACAGATACATACACATATACCACACACACATGAGCATGCACAGACACACACACACACACACACACACACCACACATACGCATGAGCATGCAGATACACATACACACAAATATACATATACCACACACAGCGCACACACACACAACACACATACATGAGCATGCACAGACACACACACAGACACATATACCACACACATACCACACACACCACACACACATGAGCATGCACACACATACATAAGCATGTATACACAGACACACACACCACACATACATGAGCATGCACAGACACACACACGCACACATACTACACTTGAACATGCAGACACACACACATATACACACAGACAAATACACATTATACCACACACACACACACCACACATACATGAGCCTGCACATACACACACACCACACATATGCAAGAGCATGAGCACACAGACACACATACACGATCATGCACACACACACACATCACACATCACACACAAGCATGCATAGGCACACACATACACACACAGACACCCACACATATACCACACACACAAACACGCATACACACACACACACACAAGCATGCAGATGCACACATAGACACATACACATATACCACACACACAAGCACGTATACACATACACACACACACACACACACATACACACACACACACACACACACACACACACTTACAGTCTTGTGCTTAATGCTTCCCATTTTAGGAAGAGAATCAAGAAGTGAGTGACCATGAGGATGAGGAAGACGAGGAAGAGGAAGAAGAGGAAGAGGATGACATTGAAGGAGAAGAAAGCTCTGATGAATCAGATTCTGAATCAGATGAAAAAGGTACCTGCCCCCTTAGCACGAAGGCAGAAAAATCATATTGGGAAGCTGTTTAGGTTTTGGTAGAAAACTCAACATTTTTGATTTTATCACCAGTGAAAGCCAATTTTCATGACTTATAGGACCACACTAGACTCATGCATGCTCTAGGCAAGAGAGATGTTCCTTTCTGTGCTAGATTTGGTCGTTATGTGATTTCCACTCCCCCCCCCCCCCCCGTATGCAGTGCCTGCTATTGGTCAGTGTGAACAGTCTGTCTTTTTAGACTATGGTATGTCCAGAAAATTTCTCACCAGGCTGCTGGGTGACTTCCTGAGCATAGATAAATGGCTTTACACTCTTGTTTGGTGCGAGGATGGTCTTCCGGCCTTCTTTCGGTCTTTTTTAATTTTTCTTTTATCTTCTGTGAATAGCTAACTACCAAACCGACTTAGCGAATATCACGTGCGAGATCGCCATTAAGCAGAAGCTGATCGATGAACTAGAGAACAGCCAGAAACGGCTGCAGACGCTGAAGAGGCAATACGAGGAGAAGCTGATGATGCTTCAACACAAGATCCGGGACACGCAGCTGGAGAGGGACCAAGTGCTCCAGAACCTCGGTGGGTCTTCTGCACAGTCGCAGTCTCACTCCTGACTCGGGCGCTTGAGCCGAAAAGCTTAGTCATCATTACATGACTTTAGTAGATGACAAAGCGGAAATGAGCGGAAACTGCTGAGACAGAAGGGCTCAGGCATCACTGAGTCCCGGGAACTGGGTGGTCCGAGCCTATCGATAAATTCTGTGTCTCAAAAACAAAAACAATGTGTTTACTCCCTTACCCACCCCCAGGCTCGGTAGAGTCATACTCTGAAGAAAAGGCCAAAAAAGTGAAGTGTGAATACGAAAAGAAGCTCCACGTCATGAACAAAGAGTTGCAGCGACTGCAGACGGCCCAGAAGGAGCACGCCAGGCTCCTCAAAAACCAGTCTCAGTATGAAAAGCAGCTAAAGAAACTGCAGCAAGATGTCATGGAAATGAAGAAAACCAAGGTACCGACCGAGACGGCTACTGTTCAGCTCGGACGGCCACGGGCTGGATATCTTGGAACAGAACTGTTATTGTGGTTCTTTCCTGAGTCAATGAAAAAGTAGCCCATAATATTTACAACCAGTTTAAGATGTAAACAGATGCTTCCTGGGTCGGCCTCTCTGACCTAACATCTAGAGTTTGGTCTGTCACTCCCACACACGGAGGAACACAAAGAGACTGAATGCTTGCATCAGTTTCTCTGTAGGGATTGATTATTATAAATCTTGCACCAAAATCAAGTAGTCTCCTTTAACATAACCACATGGAGATGTTGTAAGGCACGAGGAAATTATGTTGTGCAGTTGCTGTGATAGCAATAGCCATATTTATTTGGTTGTTCCCTATACCACTTTCAGGTATCAACCCATTGAGTTTTCATAATATACAAGGACATTGTAGGTGTGAAAGTCAAAGCCTACCGAGGTTATATAACTTGTTCAGGCCCACACAGCTACTGATAATAAGTATCGAATCTGCATTGTAGAGCACTAATTACTTTGGCCAAAAAAAAAAATATGTTGTAAATAAGATTATCCAAAACAATCATCGACTAAAATATAGAGTAGATGCTACATACCTCCATATAAATTATTTGGAACAAAAGAACTCCCATCTGTGGGAGCTACCGCATGTGTCTGGTGCTGGAGTAATAATATTCAAAAATGTATATCCGTATTTTAGGTTCGCCTAATGAAGCAGATGAAAGAAGAACAAGAGAAAGCGAGGCTGACAGAATCTAGAAGGAACCGGGAAATCGCGCAGCTGAAGAAGGACCAGCGCAAGCGAGATGTGAGGGAGTCCCCCTGTTCTATAAGAGTACCCGACTTTGTACAAGAGCATTCCATAAGTGTGGGAAAGTTTTCTAACTATAGTTGAGTATAGGTTGAGGACTATGAATAAGCGCTGGTTATTTAAGATGACTTTTTATTATCATATGTGGATTGGAATTGAGGATAAAAGTTTAGGGCAGATTCACGGGAAGGGATGCTTGTAAGGTCCTATCCTTTGGCGATGATAAGAAAGAAGATACTTTTCTGAGGACTTAAAACATCCTTGTCCTCACCTTCAGAATTCTACATTCATGAATTCAGATTTTGAAAAGTAGTCTACATCACCCACACACACACACACACAAAGTTTTTATAATCTTTACTTTTTATTACTTTTGGTTAGAGGGGGGAGGAGGAGAGAGAGAAAGAGAGAGACAGAGAGGGGAGAGAGAGAGAGAGAGAGAGAGAGAGAGAGAGAGAGAGAGAGAGGAGAGGCAGTACAAGTAACACGGTGCTCAAATGGAGGTCAGAGGGCAACCTTCTGGAGTTAGTTTTCCTCCTCCGCCATGTATGTCACGAGGCTAGAACTTACCTTGTCAACCTTGGCAGCAAGTGCCTTTACCCAGTGAGGCATTTTGCTGGCACAGAATCGCCACTTTAATCTCATTTATAAGTAGTAAAAAAAAGTATCGCTTGATATTAGCAGGTGGGAACTGAAGCAGACACCATGGAGAAATGCTGCTCCCTGGCTGGCTTTCCAAGGCTCGCTCGGCCTGCCTTCTCTTATAATTCAGAACCTCTTGCACAGGAGGGACATTGCCTGCAGTAGACCGGGGTCTCCCACGTCAATCATTAATAGGGAAAAAAAACCAAAACAAACCAACCCACCCCCCAGCCGTGCCCACATGACAGTTTTATGGAAACAACTTCTCAGTTAAGGCTCCCGTTTCCCTGGTGACTCAAATTTCTGTCACGTTGACAAAAATTAACCAGTACACTCAAGTTGTTATCAAGTACTAATTGATTAGTATGTACATTTTCCCCTGTGTTTAAAGCAACTTTAATTATTGTATGTATTAAAAGGAGCTCTTGAAAAGAGTCATATCTTTTCATACGTGTGCCTCAGGGTCTACTTGAAATGTCAAAGAATGATCGAACGGGAAACATTTGTAAAATGTTTCATGTTTTATGATTTTTTTTTTCAATTGGTATTCCTAGCCTTTGGGCATGCATAAGCCATGGTGGACATGTAGTGGTCAGAGGACATTCAAGACTCGGCTCTCTCCTTCCACCATGTAATCTGGGGGATTGAACTCGGGTTGTTCCATTTACACGTTAAGCCATCTCACCAGCGCAGAGATGGCTGTTTCAGTGTCTTTGCTTGTATTAAAGTAGCAATATCTATATGATGGATACAAGACTGTTAACCCAGAGTATGCTAAGAACCCGTATTTTTTTGGCAGTAAGAGGAAGTGTTTCAGCATAAGAGAGTAGGACACGCTGTGGTTCAGAGGGCTGTTTCAACATATTGCATCTTAATTTATAGCATCAACTTAGACTTCTAGAAGCCCAGAAAAGAAATCAAGAAGTAGTCCTGCGACGCAAAACTGAAGAGGTATGCCAAACAAGTTTACCATTTTTACTTGGGGATAAACAATGTATTCTTTTCTTTCCTTACCTTGTGGTGCTAGGGATTAACCCTAGACCTTTGCATGTGATTTACAAATTATCTACCCAGTCCCTGTTACGTCATTTCTATAGACAGAGACTAGATCAACCTTGGTGCTGTTGCAGGTTACAGCTCTCCGTCGGCAAGTGAGACCCATGTCTGATAAAGTAGCCGGAAAAGTCACCCGGAAGCTGAGCTCATCGGAAAGCCCTGCTCCGGACCCAGGTTCCAGTGTGGCTTCGGGGGAAGTGGATGCATCACGGGCAGGCACCCAGCAGAAAATGCGGATTCCTGTGGCCAGAGTCCAGGCATTACCAACACCTGCAACGAACGGCACCAGGTCCTGCTGACTCATTCTTACTCTCCCCTACAATCAATCCTTGCGGGGTGTTCATACTGAACGCTGTGTCCGTGGAACAGGTCTCATGATTGATTGGGTGTGCGCCATCAGATAAGGGCATAAGTAATTATGTCCGTCTGTGTAAACGGTTACAGGAAAAATTATCAGAGGAAAGGACTCACTGGCCGGGTGTTCATGTCCAAGACGGCCCGCATGAAATGGCAGCTACTGGAGCGCCGGGTGACCGACATCATCATGCAGAAAATGACCATTTCCAACATGGAGGCAGACATGAACAGACTCCTCAGGGTATGGATGACAGAAGCTACATGCCTCCTTAGCTGACAGTCTTATGTTGTGCTAGGACACGTGAGTGAACCCCAAAAAGAACACCAAGAAGCTGATTTGAATGGTATCGCTTTTGGGGGGGGGTCTCTTATTTAAGCTTGAGCTTGGGCCACACCACCATCTCTGATGCAGGAGAACAGGAGGGGGCCCTAAGTCCAGTTCCAGGCAAACATTTATAGAGGCAAGAAGGGGGGTATCTAGCCTGGAATACATCAGATTTGGGGGCCATTATGGCCTTTAAAATAATTGGCAGATGCTGGGAGCCAAACCATCAACTTAACTTCTGTTTTCTTCCTGATTGGTGGTTGTTAGGAAGTGAAGTGTTAGGGGCAGGCTTGTAACCTTAGAGGTGCAGATTTGTTGGGGAATAACCTGGAAACTGGTGCTTGGTGTGGGTTTTGTTGGGGGGGGTTAGCCTGGAAACTGGTGTAGGTACTGGCCTGTCAGTTGACTCGAGTTCAAGCTTAGGTCAGATTCTCTAAGATGGAGTCTGAACACTAAGGATCTGGTCTCTCACTATCTCGCAGTTGTTCCTTGGAAGCATTGGATGCCGTCCCTCCCTTCCTTCTATCTTGGGTGTACTGCGTATGAATAGATGAAGGTCATGTCTTCAAATCCAGCATTGTTTTGTTTGTTCGTTTGTTTTTGTATAGCAACGGGAAGAACTCACAAAAAGGCGAGAGAAACTTTCAAAACGGAGAGAGAAGATAGTCAAGGAGAGCGGAGAGGGAGATAAAAACGTGGCGAACATCAGCGAGGAGATGGAGTCCCTGACTGCGAATATAGATTACATCAATGATAGTATTGCCGACTGTCAGGCCAACATCATGCAGATGGAGGAAGCAAAGGTGCGGACCGCCAAAGACACTTTGTCTTGGTTTTGTTTGCTTTTGAGAGAAGGCCTCTAGCCCTGGCTGTCCTCAGACTGTGTGCGTAGATGACAGTGACCTTCAATTTCTGATCCTCCTGCCGCTAACTCCCAGATGCTAGAAGTATGAGTTGAGATGATGCTCAGGGTCTTAACGATACTTAAGAGCTTAAGGGAAAGAACATTTGTATTATATATCTTTAAAAGTACTTTGAATTTTTATTTATTTAATTTAAAAAAAATATTTATTTAATGCTCTATGTATACCCGCATGCCAGAAGAGGGCATCAGATGGCCTTATAGATGACCTGAGCCATTATGTGGTTATTGGGAATTGAACTCAGGATCCCAGGAAGATCAGTTTTATGCTCTTAACTGCTGAGCCATCTCACCCGCTCCCTTGAATTTTTATATGAAGATATTTTCTAATTGGTTTAATCTGATTCTTAGGTTTTGTGCATGTAATAGGTATCGTCTAGTCCTCTGATTTCCCTACTGGCCTTGGAATAATCTTTATTATATCACATGGCTCATTTATTATATCTTGCCTTGAATCTTTAACTACTCAGCTGTGTCTACTTTTGACTGGAACACATGTTTCTTAGTGTAGGAATCATGTTATAGTTTTCTGAGTAGTTTCATTGGTTTAGCCAGTACTGTCAAGTAACTACAAGCCTGCTGCGTACTGTTTAAATATATCCAAAACTAAAGTAATGATTGTTACACACTGGTTTGATGTAGGAAGAAGGGGAGACATTGGATGTCACTGCTGTCATTAATGCCTGTACGCTGACAGAAGCTCGGTACCTGCTAGATCACTTCCTGTCAATGGGCATCAATAAGGTGAGACTTAACTCTTCTATTCATGAAAGCCTCATTTATTTTTATTTATTACCCATCTCTCTCCAGTGACCCTACTCTTGGTAAAAAGGAATAAAATTCTTAACTGAAAAAAAACCCACTTTTTTAGAGCTAAAATAAAATGTTATAAATATATCAGTTTTACTGACTCTGTTGTACATTAGAGCAAATATACAGAGAAGAAATATAGCCCGTTTTGTCTTAGCAAATGGTTCTAAAGAAAATGGATTTTGTATCACAATTGGCTTGCATACTGATTTTTGTACGGGTCAAAAGAAAACCAGAGAAGAAAAACGCAGTGTATCCCCCTTCTCTTCTGAATGTAAACCCGATTTTCCACCAGTGGGACATTAATTCCCGGTGGTTGAAGGTGGTGACAGCTGAATTGCTTGCTCCCAACACTGGACCTCTGTTAGACCCTTAGGCTGTGTAACCACAATCACTGTGTGCCAGTAAAGTAGGTCTTGAGCTATAGCACTTCCCACGCAGGAGCTGAGACTCTGGAGGATGGTATCTTGCCCAGGGAAACTTCTCTAAGAAGTCTGAACAGAGTAAGTAGAGGGTCTGGTCTGTAGTAAGGTCTGTCTGATGCCGAAGTCCACGGCTTCAGCGTTTTCATGGAGTGGGCTTTGTGTTCCTAGATGGAAGACATTTCTCTCTTGTGGTTATGGTTTCAGGGTCTGCAGGCTGCCCAGAAAGAGGCTCAAATTAAAGTCCTCGAAGGTCGACTCAAACAGACTGAAATCACCAGTGCAACCCAGAACCAGCTCTTATTCCATATGCTGAAAGAGAGGGCAGAGCTAAACCCGGAACTGGATGCCCTGCTAGGCCACGCACTGCAAGGTAATTTGGATTAAACCTCACTTGGATGAGTTGCATGGTAGCTTTGCCCTTTGGATATTGTATCTACATCTCCTTCCTCTATGGCTTGTTTGAATAGATGCTATACTTAAGCTTTTAATAAATATCCTCTCTTTAATTTGCATGTGTATTTAAGTTTGGGGGAAAGTACATTCCAAGAAACGATCACCAACTCGAGGTTCTTTAACCTTATTAAGCTATTGGATTTTAATGGATAAAGGAGACTAGGAAAGTTTCTGAATTGGTTACTTAAGTTACTTAAAAGATTAACCGCGTTTCATCCCCTTTACGCTGCATACCTAACTGTGCTAAATCACATCGGAGTTCCTTACGGCATCTGTGCTGTGTGCCTAAACATCGGCACATAATCTTGTGCTATGTGAGAGTTTTAACTTTGGATTTGTTTTGATTGGAGTATTGCTTTTTGTTTCCTTCTGCTGTTGTTTATCCAGATCTAGATAGCGCCCCTCTAGGTGAGTATGTTTAGCTTTCTGTGTACCCAACAGTTGCATGAGTCACTAATTGTCCTGTGCACTAATTGTGGTACATATTTGGAAATGTATTGGTAGCCACTGTTTCTGCATGATACTGTATTCATAATAAAAAAAAAAACCACGTAAGTCTTTTTTTCGCAAACGTTCTCTATTTTGAAATTCTTAGATGACAAAAGAGGTATGCTTGAGTTAATAGTCCTTTAAACCCAGTTGCAAGAAACTAAGTTCTTAAGGACTAAGAATCCTACGTTCTCTGGATTCTTTTTCTTTTCTTACAGGAAAACATGGAATATATGTTCACTTTAAATTTTTAAATATATGTATTAACTTTCATCCATTGTTTTAACCTCATAAATAACTTTCTTTTCTCTCTATATATTCTTATCTAGTCTGTCTAAAAATAATATTAGGAACATATATATTTTTTACAAATGGAATACAATACAAGGACTTTATTTAAACATACTGATACCATGTTTTAGTCATAAGCATCATATTTTAGGCCTAAAAGAGGCTATAGAGACCATTGGACAGAGAGGTTTCAGCCTTTTTCTCGCTCATGACTTCCACGTGCCCTATTCTCACTGACCATAGCTTTATCTTCTCTTAGTGATGATCTATGTAGAATCAGGAGACTGGAAGAATTTCATTACTAGTGGTTTGTTAGAGTGCTAAATTTGGAACAGATTTATTTAGTTAATATATGTACAGATGCAGTCTTTTGTTGCTTTTTGTTCTTTCTTTTCTTTGATTATACCACTCTTCAAAGTTTTCCAAGTGCTTCTTGGTAAAGGAAAGGAAAAGATTAAGTGAAAGTTATCTCTCTGTGTCCTTAGACTAAACACAGTCTATGAAGCTTCATGTTTTAAAACTATAAGCTCTTATACAAGTAAAATACAGGACCCATAGGATTTTTATACCATTACTGTGAAAATAATGATTCCATGAGGTTGACTATGGTATATATTATATATTATATACCATATACCATTAATATATATGTACATATATTATATATATGTAAATGTCAGTTATTTGAAGGTACCTGTCAATCTATGACAAGAATGAATAATAGTAATTTCATGAGGTCGACCATGGTGTATATTATATATTTATATATAATAAATATTTATGTATATGTATGTGTATATATATATATATTATATGTCATTTGAAAGTTTTTTCAAGCTATGACAAGGATGGATAAAAGACTAATTAGGAACGATCAGGTCTGATGAACAGGCACCATGCTCCACTCACTGAGTACCTTTTTGCCTTCCTTGTTGTCAAGCAGACTTTGCTTCCTCTTTCCTTCAGTCCCCTCCCGCCCCTGGCTCTTCCTTTCCTGTCTCCTTTCCCCACTTCCTCCTCTTCTGTTTCCTCCTCGATCTGCCTTTTTCCCATCCCTGCCTTTTCTTCCAGTCCTCCCCCTCTCCCTCCACTTTCTTTTCCCCTTTCTATTTCTTCATTGCCCTCATTCCTCTTTCTTCTCTCTGATCTTTGTAGTGTCTCAGCTTAACATGTGTTCCACGGCATAAAAAAAGGAGACATTTAATCACATTTTTGTGCAAGAAAATATCAGACTGCTCATTTGATGAAGAGTGTTAATTTTCACAGCTGTTCTGCAGAGAGCTCAAATGTTGTCCATTGATAGAACCCATCACTCGTGGCAGAAAATTTCTCTAGAGTTTGTGGCTATACCATAAAAGGAACTGGGGGTAAATGTGGAAGGACTAAAGTAATAGATATTCCACTGGAAAAACCAGACTAGCATAGATAACATCCCTATATAAACTTTTCTCAGCTTTGTAATTCTGTCCTAACCCTCGAGGTTGAGAACCGGACTGAGAGGTGATTGCAACATGAATCTTTTTCTCTGCTGAGGGTGACAGACAGTGACAAGTCTCCGTCAGGGCAGTGAGGACAGAGGCTGCAGCTGAGACAGAGGCTAGGAGAGCACCGAGTCAAACTACCCAAAGGAGTGCCAGGTTGCCGGAGATTGCTGGCAGGTGTGGAATTTGAACTAATAAATAAAACAGGAGGAGGAGGAGGAGGAGAGGTCACACAAGCCAGGGGGTCAGGAGAAAAAGCTGTGTTATATACCAGCAGGTCAGTGCTCTGCAGAAACAAGTACATGGCTTATAGGAATGAAACTGAAGGTTAGGGGCTAAGCCACGACCACCACCCCTTACCACACTTAAGATCTTACAACCTTTGAGGAACTTTTTTGGTTTTTTTTTTTTTTTGCCATGTTAGCCCTACCTTTATTGGGGCCCCTGAGGCCCCAACATTCTATGATACCCCTATCCCTATTAGAAAATTACTAAGACCGTCATGGGACTCTGCACAGTGTTGTATTTATGGTTCAGATTTATTGAGAAAAGAATGGTAAGAATATGCAGCCGAAGGGAAAAGACACAGACGAGCTTTTAGGAGTCCACGTTCAAGCTTCTTTTGTTGGCTTCTAGGCATGAGAGATCATAGAGCGCAGGCCCAAGGATCAAAAGCACAGTAGATTAAGCCAGGGACATCTGTTAGACAGTCGCTGTTATCCAAGGTTATCACTGGCTTGAGGGTCATATACATATATCCCTAAAAGGTACCAGATTCTAGGCCCCCATACAGAAAACATGGAGTCAGGATCAGTCATGGGTTTGCATCTAGACCTAGTGGACATCCTTTATTCCGCTGCTGTTGACAGGGATAGTTTGAGAGTTAAGGTTTTGGATGTCCCCCAGAATGTTGCCTAGGTTTGCAACGAAGGTGTTTCTGAACGGAGCTGCCAGAGGGCCGACCTATTAGTTCTATCTTATGTACTCCTTTTTAATAGAAAGATTATACCTTGTATTGAAAGAAACTTATTTTTAAAAAGCTAGAAAAGGACAAACATTTGGTTAACTTCCAGCGGTGTTAGGCTGTAAAACTCCACCCTGGTACGGACTCGCAGGACACCTGGGAGTTCTATGTCTGCTTTGACTTGGACGCTGCTACGTAAGACCATGTCTGATGACCTTGTGCTAGACTTAAGAACTGTGTGCTACCCGGAAAAAATGTTCCATGTCAGTTTTGGCTTTGAGGATATATCTTAAGTTGGTGACCGACTGGGGTGGAGCCCTCTTGGCTCTGGCCAAGTTGTTTATATAGAGTATAAATTATCTCTCTGGAGACAGTCAGGAGTTAAGAATTTTGTTTTGGTTTGGTTTTTTCCCTTAAACTAAGTTTGAGTTTCTCAGTGTTTCAAGTTCTGTTTTCACCAGTGTCTGTAAGAAAAGTGGCAGTAAATCCCATTCAACTGCAAACACCACACAGGAAGCGTCAACTGGAGATGGGGCAGGGGCAAGACTGTAAACTTGGAAGCCCACTCCCAGGAACTATTCTATCCCCTGCAAGGCTGCACTACCTCAATATACGTCTTCACCTACTGGGAACCAAGGGTTCAAATCCCTGATCCCATAAGAAACATTTCTCATTCAAACCACCGTAGCTAGTCATTTCTTTAGAACTTTATTTTTATATTGTTAACTAATCTTAGCCAGTCGGTAGTCTGAGGACTAAGTCCGTGAGCCTCTTCTGAACGAAGGCTTTGAGATGCACATTGCCTTCAAGGTCACCATTTCTTTCCCCTGCCTATGAATACTAAAGCATGGTTCTTAGATAGTATTTCCAAATATCATTAACCCTTTGTTTACTCAGCGGTTGAAGGAAGGGAACATTAGAAAGGAAGAAATGAGTTGACTCCCGTCTGTAGTGTTCTTACGTAATATAAATGGGTGAATCACGAACATATATATTTCAATTATATCATAATATTATTTAGACTTGTGGAATAAAATGTGATTTAAAAGACTGCATGTATGTTTAGGAGCTTGCTGACAGTTTAATTTTTTTTTTGTACCTGTTTTAGCTACTGATTTCCTACTTATCTACTGATTTCTTAGTTTTTTGTTTGGTTTCCTTATTTTTTTATTTTATTTTATTTATTTATTTATTTATTTTTTTGGAGGGAGGGAGGGTTGTCGTTTGCTATTTTTCTAGCCTGCTGCAGCTCTCCTGGTGTGGCAGCTGTTCGGCCCTAGTAGTTTTACAGAACTGTTGCATGCACACCTATTAATGTCTGTGTCTTCTGTGTACCTGTGAATGAGATGCACGCTGGTGTGTGACGTCTGAATATCTTCATATATACTTTTTCTCCCTGAGACTTTAAAGGAGGAGAAATATTTTACAAAGCTTGCAAAATTAATCCAGTTATCAGAACGTTTATATGTAGAGAGTGTTAGTGTTTGGCCACGGAACCTGAAGAGGGCTCAGGAAACATTTCTTGTGAGTTTCTGTTTTTAACCAGTGGATTTGTGTGTTTGAATAGGACATACATAAAAAACTTTAATGGTATGTGCTCACATACCATTTTATACACACACACACACACACACACACACACACACACACAATCTAATTCCCATTCTCTGATACCGTTTTTCCACGTTTCACCATTCAAACTCACAATTTTTCTATATTGAACATCTGTCTCCTCATCCTAGCCATGTAAGGAAAGGCGCTTCTTAGGAGTGTCTCTCTTCGGTCTGTTTGGATTGACTCAGAAGCCCCAACCAAAGTGCCGGTGTTGAGACACTGAGCTGGTGTGCGTGTGTTTAGCCGAGGGATGAGGTCCCCATCCAACTCGTGCAACACTTGCTCTTTTCACTTTGTTCTAGAAAATGAAGAGGACAGCAGCGACGAAGACGGCCCTTTACACAGCCCGGGGTCTGAGGGAAGGTAAGAGACACAGGGGGCTGCCATACTTGACTTACTTCTGTAGCGTTTTCTGTAAGATTTAGTTTCCCTTTTTAATTATGTGTATTTGTGTATATCTGTGGAGATGTGTGCACGAGTGTTGGAGCCTGCACAGGTCAGAGAAGGGGGTCGGATCCCTCAGAGCTGGAGCTCCAGGTTGTGAGCCCCACCCCACCACCGCCCCTCCGTGCTCACTGTGGTGCTGAGAACCAAACTCAGATCCTCTGTAAGAGCAGTAAGTGTTCTTGACCACTGAGCCACCCATCCTGCCTGTTATATAGGATCGTTAAAACTTGAGTCTTACTGCATTAAGCAACTAAGGTAGAAATAATTTTGGATTTTATGATTAAGGCGATAGCCCTAGCAACAGCGATGTGAAAGTTAAAGCAAAGCCGTGCCTGACCCTCATAAATTTTAAATTTAAATATGGGAATATTTAAGGAAGAAAACCGAATTTAATTGTTAATAAATCCACCCAGATTTTAAGTTGTTACCTTTCTGTGTTTTCCACAGATAATGATTTTTATGATAGTTATAAATATGAAGGACATGCAATTCTGTATAGTAAGTTTAAATTTAATCTCATAAGTTGATCTTTATTTATGTACAGCACGTTGTCTTCGGACCTTATGAAGCTTTGTGGTGAAGTGAAACCTAAGAACAAGGTAAGGAAAATTACAAATATCGGGCAAACACTTGTTTTCTACTTCATTATTAAGCCAACAGGCATCAGGTTCCTCTCTTAGTAGAGTGGTCATGGGACTGCTTTCACTCAAATTCTCTCATTTGAAATTAAATGAGATAGTTAAATAATTTAGGTTATTAAGTAAATTACTAAATAGAATCATTAAATAAAAATTAAAATACTTTAGAAATAAGAAATTTGTTTTATGTTCTCTATTAAGTAATAGTTAAAAATGTCTTTGAAAAACTTCTCAGCAGAAACCTATGCTTTACTACATTTTTACACTGTTTATACTTGATAAAATATAATATGGAAGCTGATTCTTTTTTTTTTTTTTTTTTTGGTTTTTCGAGACAGGGTTTCTCTGTGTAGCCCTGGCTGTCCTGGAACTCACTTTGTAGATCAGGCTGGCCTCGAACTCAGAAATCCACCTGCCTCTGCCTCCCAAGTGCTGGGATTAAAGGCGTGCGCCACCACCACCCGGGAAGCTGATTCTTAAGCTATCGGTTAGCTGGGGAGTAGACTCTACAATGGTGTGCAGTATCAGCCGTTTAAATTGACAGTGCTTGTGAAATTCTAACACTCAAGCTTTTCGTTTGTTTGTTTTAAGTGGCTCTTCCTTTTAAGTACTCTGACATTATTTAAATAAAAATTTTTAAAAATGCTGTAAGTCATATTTATAGGAATTTACACTAGGTGATAACCCTATTTTTAAATGCGTAGGAATCACACGCATTTTTGAGGCTGTACGGTCGTGTTTGACATTAGATGAATTAACTCATGGCATTAAGTCAGTGGAGAATAAGGAGTACTTGCAGCACCTTGAACAAACACATAGACTCAAATCACATCTTGAAAAGTAATGCCCTGCAAATGGACAGGATAGTTTTAAGGACCACCAGAGTTAATCAAGTAATGGAACTGGGTAATTAGGCTCTCCTACCATGCGTGTCAGTAGGAGTCAGGGGTCCTGCCATATCTCAGCAATAAACACCGTGAAGTTTTGCTCATTTTCTTTGTATGAATATGGGCCCAAGGCTTGCAGATCCTCCATTTGCCCCTCTCCCCACCCCATGATACATCTTAATATGGATTTTTAGTATACATTTTTAAAATTAAAAAATACTTGTAAAGCGAATGAAAATACATTTTGAGATTTTTGTATACAGCCTTTGAGTACTGGCACACAGCATATGGTTGGTATTTTGTTGTGGATGATCAAACAATCTAACAAAACTCAAAAACGTACCATTGTGGTTTGGATCCAAGTGTAAGCGGAGAGGGGAATCTTGTAAGGTAATTTTCGTCGTCTAGGCTCTGTGAAGTCATACTCAGTGACACCTATGTGAGATGACGTACTAAATGTTCTTATCTGCTTCATATATCAAAGTAGGTAATATATTATCTATTTATAATAATAATAGTAATAATGATAGTAATAGTAAAATCCCTCTGTTCCCTAATCAGATTCCCTGCACAAGCTTGCTTCTGATTGATTCTCTTTCCATTCTTTGACTAGGCTCGAAGGAGAACCACCACTCAGATGGAGTTGCTGTATGCAGATAGCAGTGAAGTAGCCTCAGAGACTAGTGCAGGAGATGCCTCCTTACCCGGTTCTCTGGCACCTGTTACAGAAGGGCAGGAGATTGGAATGAATACAGAGACAAGTGGCACTTCTGCTAGGGACAAAGAGCTTCTTCCCCCATCTGGCTTACCTTCTAAGATAGGCAGCATGTAAGTCTGGCCCAGCTATACTAACTCCCTTTTCTTTTGGCATTTTCTTGTGTTTATTAATATGCATGTTGCTAGTTGCTTATTTCTGTTTAAGAAATAGATAATCTCTGGTTTTCAAAGTCATTTCTGTTAGGTACTATTGGCCCTGGTTTTTGTTCATATGTGTGTATGTGTGTTGTGTCTGCGTGTGTGGTTTATGTATGTCTTCTGTGTGTGTGTGTTGTTTATGTATGTCTTTTGTGTGTGTGCTGTGTATGTGTGTGTTGTTTATGTATGTCTTATGTGTGTGTTGTTGTGTGTGTGTGTGTATGCATGTGTCTGTGTGTTCTTGTGCATAGAGGAGGGCTAAAGTTGAAGTTCTCAGTGTATGCATTGAGGCAAGTTTCTTCCTGGAGTTCCCTTTCTCTACCTGCATCAGGCTGGGATTATGGGAGGGCTGCCATGCTTGCCTGTTTTTTATGTAGGTTCGAGGCATTCAAGTTCCGTTTGTCATTTTTGTGCAGTAAGCACTTTCCCTAGACAGCATTCTCTGCAGCCTGACCCCTAATGATTTAGACAGTCAAAATAATTTAAGATTCAACTTTCTTTTTTGACTTGCTTTGTTTAATTTCCAAGTTTTAGGATAACTCTGAGTAATGGTTATAGGCATAATTTATTTAGAAATACGTTTGGCTGAAGTTATACGAATAAAACACATCTCAACAAAAGCTTTAAAGTGTCAAATTTGCCCCAGATTTTTTATGTTCTAGTTCTAATAACCTGGTAGGATTGTAAATTGTTGCTGACCCCTTTAAAGAAAAAGAACCAACAAATTATATCCTTTGTGCATTTCAGGATTTTGTATTTTGTTTTATTTTAATTTTTTGAGACAGGGTCTCAATATGTAGTTGTGGATGGCATAGAATTTGCTATGTAGACCAGGCTAGCCTCTGGATCTCAAGTGCTGAGATTAAAGACATAAATTAACATGACCACCTTTCCTGACTCTTTACCTTGAAGCTAATTGTATGTCTGGGATGAATGGGGTGAATAAAGTACTTTTATGGTCAGTAAGAAGTTGAAGAAGGAAATCCCTATTGAAAACAACTCTTCTAATTAAGGCAAGTGCTGTATAGCACATAGAATATGGACATATTCTCACTTTTGTTATGAGTGCATGCGTGTTCGTGTGCAGGTGTGTGCGTGTGCGCGTGTGTGTGCGTGTGTGCGTGTGTGTGTGTGTGTGTGTGCGTGCGCGCGCGCGCGCGCGCGTGCACGCGCGTGTGTGCGTGTGTTCGTGTGCATGTGTGTGTGTGTGTGTGTTGGTAGTTACATTAAAATTAGCACTTTATTTCCCTTTTGTACATCCGTTCTGCTTAGATTTTCACTTATTATGTATGTATATGAGTGTTTTGCATGTGCGTGTGTCGTGCCTGTGGAGGTCTGTAGTTACAGATGGCCGCGGACCACTATGTGGGTGCTGGGAATTGAACCTGGGTCCTTTGAAAGAGCAGCAAATGCTCTTCCCCACCAAGCCATCTCTCCAGCTCCCCACTTGTAAAGATTTTTAGTGGTGCTTTTGCAAACTAACTCTTATGTAACAAATGATTTCTGATTTGAATGCACATATACAAGAAATATTACCCCCAAAGCAGCATGCAATATATGACTCTACAGATAATACAAAGTATAATAAACTTGCTACGTGTGTCTGTTTTCCATAATCTTCCTTTAGTGAAGGCATTTCCATTATCTTCCATTCAGCAGTTGCAACTACGATCTTTAGTTACAAAATTAATTTCAATGACAAAATTTTCCTGCATGTGCTTATGTGATTAATGCTGCTAACCAGTGCAGCCACGGCTTCAGGGCTGTAATAGGTCGAGGGCGCAGCGGTTTTAATCAAGGTAGTGACACCAATAACGGGCAGCTAGACACTTGCATGTGTTCAGCGTTCAGTCTGCCGTATGGTAGGCACTTTAGGAACTTCAGGACTAAGTCTGTGGCCTGGAATCTCCATTCAGGTAATATATCTATTTTATAAATGTCTCCTTTATGACAGGTTAGAGAAAATGTCTTTTTGACTTTGTCTCTTCGTAGAATTCTCCTCTACATTTTCATGAACTTAGAGGGCTGGACTCGTAATTCCTTACAGTTTCTTTTTTTCTTGTTTGAGACAGTCTCTTGGAGACTCCGCTGGCATCAAGCTATGTAGCCAAGGTTAATGGCTCCATCTCCTAAGTGCTAAGAATCCACGCCTGTATCACCCTGTCAGACCCAGGCTCTAGAAATTTAACTTTGCTCCTGTGTTTGGCGAAGGGGCGCCTACAGCTCATACTGTACCGCCTTCGTTTCCTTTTCACGCATAGAATGCAGAATTGCTAAAATGGGCTTTCTTCAGACACAAAGAGATTTAATGATAAATCTCATTTTTTTTTATTTTTGAATGTCGATTATGGAAACATCCCATATTTTTTCTTATTTGTGTCACTTGCTGAGAATAGTAATATTCATCCTTGCGTTCACGAAACTCAGAGTCTTTAAGTTTTATTTATTCAGCAACCACGCCACATTTTTGTTTTCAGTTCAAGAATTTTTTTGACACAGGGTCTCACTCATGGTATCCCAGGCTGCCCTAAAAAAAGAGAAAATCACTGTGTAGCCCAGGATCCAGAAATATAATTCCTGTTTCTATTGAACTCAGTGTCTCAGGAATGATTGAGAAATACAGGAGGGGAGAAAATAAAAAAATTAAAAGTAAGCTGAAGAGGCAAATCACTCTCAAGATTCTTGAGTTTGCCATTTTACCTGAGAAGTGAGAGCTTTGTCTTAACCTCTAAGTTATCTAATTTTGAATTTGGTTTGCCTTGTGGATGTGGGATTCAGATTTTTACTAAAACAACCTGTTGCCCCCGTCTCTTAAGTGCTGGGATCATAAGCTTGAGCCTCCACACCTAGCTTTTACAATCTAACATTAATGACAAGAATATTTTATTACTAAAATATATAAAATTACCGGTTGATGTCTAAATCGAGTTCAGTAAAAATAATTGTCATTATTGGTTTTGTGTGACTACTTACATTGCTGTTTTATTGTTTTCTTACTAAATTGTCTTATTCCTCATATTCTAGTAGTTTCCTTCTTGTAAAAACTTTCAAGATAATTTTCCCTCAGGTCAAACAATTTCTGATAAAAGCTGAATACTTAAACTATCTGTTCTGTTTATTTGGCAATATTATTGCTGTTTAAATTAGAAGATACAGACTTTCACATAAAATTGCTAACTTCAAAAATTTGCAATTATTGAGCTCTTAGCAGTGAAAAATAAAGTCATGTATTATTTTCCGGTCTGAGTTTTACCCCACCCACCCACCCAAGAAATAAATTTAGAGCTTTTGGGTCAGATTGGCTATGGAGGTTTTTAAACGTAGACATATTAAAAGTAGTTAAAATAAAAATAAAATAAATAAAAAAATAATTAAAATTTTTTCCTGTTGTAGTTCCAGACAGTCATCTCTATCAGAAAAAAAAGTACCAGAGCCTTCCCCTCTAACAAAGAGAAAGGCAGATAAACCAAAGGCCAAGGAGCATAAACAGTAAGTCCCCAGTCCGTTTTATCTACTCAGTGGCTTCAAGGTCCCCTGCAGCAGATGCCAGCCAGAGGGCAGCTGCAGCCTGCTGACTGTGGTTCTTATGCTGGTTTCAAAGATGCACAAGAGAACTCTTGGCTTGGCTAAGCGGTCTTCTAGCTTTACGGTCACATGTCCAACATTCATATACTTGAGCATGTTTCTCCCCGTTCACACCACTAACACCTTTTTCAGTTATTTCCCCGTATCCCTGAACGGGGATGACTGAATGACTAATTCATTTCTACTAAAAGTTACCAAGCTTCCCTTTCAAATCGTCTTCCGTAAAGCTTCAGAATTAATTTCGCCTGTCCTCTGAAACTGACTTGACCTTCTCCCTCCCTTGAGTGACCACAGACTGTGGATTGCTAATAAGGCACAGCGTGTGGGACATTTTATTCCTTCTCACGTTTGGACTGTTGACATCATCCTCGGGCATTTCTTTTTATGTTTCGTGAGGCTTAATTAGCAGTGCAGAATCTAGACTGCTGATCCTTTTGCACGGGTGCTTATAAAACTACACCACCATGATTTGCAGAAGCTGAGTAAATGAAATTATCCTGTAAAACACCCAACCTATGTATGCTACCAACCTACATCCTCATTTCTCCAAGATGCTATTGGAGAAGATGGGTCCAAGGCAGAAAACATCTGTGCCCATCACAGTAAATATCAGTAAACTTACTGTTATTCTTTTTGTTTCGTTAACATAAAGACATGCTCATGTATTTTCTGTTCTTCAGAGGACAATCTTACAACCCTCCTCCACCCCCGCCCCCTTCTTCTGTGCCAAGAAATGACTTCCCCATTTTCTACGTTGACCATCCGTGGAACTGACTTGATTGGCACACTAGTGATCTTTCTATTCAGTCTTGCTTTCTATAGTTTTAAAGACGTGATTTGCTTTTTTCATTGAATCCAGTGTCTCGGGAATCACTGAGAAATGGTAGACAAGAGAAAATGAATTATTTAAAAATCAAACTGCTCTTGAGTCCCCGGGGCCAGCTGCTTCCCCTGTTCAGCGAGCATCTTGCTTTCATCTCTGTCTAGGATTTGCAATTAAGTCGGACTTGCCTTGTAGATGTGGATTTTGGATCTCTCTAGGAAGACTCTCTTCTCCACTGCCCTCTAGTGGCCAGTGTGACAAAGTCTGGTAAACTTGTTTTGAGCGTAATCTTTGTTCAGAGAGAGTAATCTCAAAAGAAGGAAGAGAGGAAGAAGAGAAGGAATTCTATAAAAAGATTTTTTAAAAAGCGTGTTTCTAGAACTTTCCTAACAAAGCATAACCAACTAAAGCCACCTGTTTGATGTTCTTTTTTCTCGTAGCTCAGATTCGGGCGCTTCCGAGACTAGCCTCTCACCTCCTTCCTCCCCACCAAGCCGGCCCCGTAACGAACTGAATGTGTTTAATCGCCTTACTGTTTCTCAGGGAAACCCGTCAGTTCAGCAGGATAAGTATGTCACGGAAGAGAGCCTCTCACCCCAGCCTCCGCACCCCCCAGAACAGCCTGTGCGGACCTTTCGGCCTCGCTGTTTGGGAGGTGGAGTCTGCCATATTTTTGTACTTTTTCAATGGAAAGGAGCCGTGTGGGCAAACTTAAGAGATCATTTCCCTGCTGAACATGGCTCCCTGCAGGGCGTGGCCTGTGCTTTCAGTTCTCATCTCTCCTATTCCTGTAAAGTAAATTAAAACAAAACAAAACAAAAAAAACCCTTTGGACATTTGATGTTTCAAAACTTATTTGGATTTTCCAAAAATGTCTAACTCTGACTATATTGAAATGTGGTGAATGTTTAACCGTTGGTAGATAGGACAATTTACAAAGACCACGTGCTCCTGACGTTTGGTGGTTCTAGATAAATCTACCACAAACTCCAGTCATTGCGTTATCGGAATCAAACATTGAGCTCGTGGACAGAGGATGTGGGACTGGAAGGGAGTTGTGGGGAGAGGCTAGGATGTGGAAAATGTCATTTTTACTAACTTAGAAGTAAAAAAGTGTCCCCGTGCTGAGTCAGGACCTTTCTCCTAAAAAGTCGGTGATAATATGACTGTCATAACATAGTCATGAGGCCTGGCTTGTCTGCTTGGAATTTGAAGAATCCCCTTGTGAGTGTACGCACTTAACATCCCTCCTCCCAGCCACAACTGTTGGCTTCCTGTGCTGTTGCCGTCGCATGTAACATCTCTGAAATTTATAGGATGCCATTTAAAAGATCTGTCTAATATGCTTTAATTGTATTAAATGGCTCTATAAATGTAATTATACTCATTATTTGGAAATCATTTTTAGTCTGCTTAATTCACGAATCAGTTACTTATATATTCCTTATTAGTTTATTTTTTTAATATACTCACTAGAGGATGTATCCCTTAGATTGATCTAGAAAGGCAAATATTGTGCTGTTGAACAAAACAGCTCTTGTCATTAAGCTGTCCCATCAATTGGTATGTGAATAGTTGATAAATTCCAGGTCCTTTGCGTTCACAGTAGTTCTAAAATCTGTCGCGCGCGGGATTTGGTGGCTTGCAAGTGTAACCCAGCACTTAAGATGCTGAAGTGAGGGGTGTGGGGGCGGGGGACCGCTCTACATCCAAGGCCAGACTGGGCTACACAGTGAGTTTCTGAGCAGTCTGAGGTACAGATTAAGAACCTGTCTCAGTTTTTTATTTCTTTCAGTCTTGGCAATCTCGATAATCTCCTCATAGTTTACTATTTTTTCATGAATATATGTAATGGACTGCACTAATTTTATGGCTATTGTCCCCATAAGTAATAACGTTGATTCAACTGAGCTCATACCTTAAAATTCCCTTCCTTTTGTATTCCTTCCTTCGGGGCCCTGTTTTGAGACTGCCATTTTTTCATCTGTGTCATGCAGACCTCGCAGTTGGGTTCTTCTCAGGTTTCAGGCCACCACTACCTTCCCCATTCTCCCCAGGATACTACACCATCTAAGTTCCTAACAGCCAGTGCATGGCAGTCTGTGGGGCGGAGTACCAGCTCATGGTGTCTTCCCTAACCAGTTACTATGGAGGGGTCTCTTAGTCAGAACTCTCCGCTTTGGAAATAAGTTAAAACTATGGGTTTTTAAACATGCAAGTATAGAATGGATTTATCAAACTTCCACACTAGAATCTAGCTAAAACAGTAATTACCAAGATACATTCACACATAGATACTAGATTTTTTTTTTTTAAAGATAGTCATCAAATTATGCCTTGCAGTGATGTGGTTCATATTCTTTCCAGTTCCTGAGTTTTAGAAGTGAAGGTGGAATTTATGGGTCAGTAATAGGTACAGAGTTTTTACCCCCTAAATTTGGTGGAAAACCAAAAGCCCCCCCCTTTTTTGTCTTATTTAACTATACTTTAAACTTGCTGATTTCCGGTACAAACAGAAAAACAAAAAGGGAGTGTTTATGAAATCCTGTTATCCACACTGTTGGTTTTCCGTCTGTCTGTCGTCAGTGTCTTTGCCTATTTGGATATCTGTTCTTTCTCCTCATGACTTTAACTCTTTCACTGTAGGTCTGATGAAAGTGACTCCTCTTTGTCGGAGGTACACAGGTACTCTCTTCCTCTCTCTCCTACCTTCCAGCAGTGCCCTAAACGCTTCCTAGAAATCCTAAGCAAGTCTCAGAAATCTCAGGGTTTTGTTTTTTTTTTTTAATTGCATGTATAACTCATTGTGAGCCTTGTGAGTGCACTAATATTTTAAAACATTAATTTTAATGTCTCTTGTGAGTTTATCTTGTAAAGAAGTAGCAAACACTTGTGAAAAATTAGATGCTTATTTATTGCTCCTGGTATCCTTATTTTTTCTTAGGAAAGATAATCATATTTCACTGCTCCCAAGGTGAGAAGGGCTTGAACCTTAGGACTGAGCATCCCTAGGAGGGACATAGGTATCTTCTCTTGTTGGTTTAAGCAGTTTGAATTTATAAAATCTATTTCCTAACGCCATACTAGATTATAAAAAGTATACTGCCATGACAAAAATTAGAAAAAAAATCTTATATTTAATTTTTTTAAAACTGATAAATGAAGTTTTAAGAATAAAAGCATTACCCTTTTTCATGTTATGCATTTGGGGAGGGACTTAATTTCTTTCTCTTTCTCTCCTGTTCCCTCTCTCCACACTTACCCGTTTGTCTCCTGGTTCCCCTTGTTTTCCTTGTTTTATGGTCATTTTTCTGAACATCAGCAGATCCTCCAGAAGATAGGCAGGGGAAGGGAGAAAAAAATTAATCTCACAGTATTATGACTCCACTGGTTTGCATGGAACAAAATGAGAGTGTTTTCTTCTTCTCCACTCTGATCAGCTTTATCATACACACTTACATAATTTAGTCTAAGTTAAAGAAATGTTTTTAATAGTCATTTTTATACTTCAGAATGTGAACAGATTAATTAAGGCTACAATAAAAATACCTTATATGTCCACTTTCGTTACCCACATTTCTCCCTCATCTTAGTGGTATAGGGTAATCGATAGAAAATATTAACAGCCCTAATAGGCTGAATGTTTTAGGATACTTTAATTACCTAGCGAATACTTGGAATATTTTTAATTTTTAAGACTGAGATTAATTTTCTTCAGAACACCAAATAACCAGTGCTATTGACAGCTGTCTCAGGGGGATGCAGAAAGACTAGAGTTTGGATCTCCAGCATCTACACAGTACCTGGGCAGGTGTGGAGACTGTGCCTGGAGCAAGGTGCCCTTCTAGAGTAGCTGAAGTCATGAGAGATTTGCCTCAACACAGAAGGTGGAAAACGGCCTGGGAAGACCCCTGACCACAGCCTTAGGCCTGTCCATAGTGTGTACATTTGTACCTGTCCCCAGTGGCGTGAGCCCACACATATAGGAGCATGCAAACACATAGGCATACCACACATACATGTGCAGGAACAGAGACTGTCTAAGAATAACAAAAGCCTCCTGCTTCCCAGGAAGTTAGCTGTGCTCAACATGTAGCTTTATGCTGGACGTTGCATCGGGAGACACAGCTGGTCCCACGGCATGTGACTTTATGCTGTGTCTGGAGACACAGTGTGGGTGACCTAAGTGATTTTCCAGTGCTGTTGTGTTCTGAGGATGGTTTACATCATTGAGTCACCAACAACTTTCACACTGCTTGCACAGTTTTGTTAGTTACTTCTTTCTTACGTGTGCAGTCATCGTAGCCTCTTCTGGAAGGATAATACCCCTCAAATGCTCAAAGCCTGTCTGTAAACTAGACGGCGCTCACACTTTTGAGAGTAGCGTTTCTCCCATTTCAGTTTTCATTTGCTTAAATTTTTACATTACAAACAAGTTATTGGTATTGATTTCAATCTGAAATTTTGCATGCATGCAGATAAATTGGAATATATATTTATTCCATATGTACATATATGTATGTATATATGTATATTTTTGTCTTTGTCTTTGTATATCCAGAGATAATCTCAAAGATCACTTCTAGTGATTTGGAATTTCTCTCACTCCAAAATTAAAAAAAAATAAAATAAAAAAGAAAAGAAAAACCTACATATAGTATAGCAAAACCTTAATATAATATTTTTAAAATTAGCCTGTTTACTCCCTTTATGTTTTATTCATTTCCCCCCAACCTTCTTCAGCTATATGAGAGACCTAATTTAGTACCTTTTTTGTGTATATGTGACACCATTCTAAATATTTAGAGCTTCAATTTTATGATTATGTCTTCCCCCCCATGTGTACTTTTATCATCTTGACAATTTTATTTTATTTTTTTTTCTTAAGTTAGAAAGATTCTAGTATTCAATGTTCATAAAACACAGTATCTAGAGCTAAAGCCCGTCATCCCTGATGTGGCCTGAGCAGAGTGTAGGTGACCTGGCAGGCTGTCCTAATGTGTTCACTTCTTGAACAAACCCTTGGCAGTTTCTGTAGAGAAACCACAAATAGTTGAGTTTTACCTTATACTCAACAGGTACCACTCTCTCTATAGAACTTGGTCCTCTTCTATACTTGGATAATTCTCTCCTACCTTTGACTGGAGTGATAGGTTTAAACTTTTGCCCAATGATCATGTTAATGGTACATGTAACTGACTTCTTGTTTGGGTAATTTTGCCCCACAGGGAACACAGTACAATATCCTCCTATTAAATTTATCAATTTAATTAGCAAGCCAGTGAAGGATTGATTAAATGCCAAAGATCTTCCAGATTGACTCTTTGCCCCTGGTGCCGCTTCCTTAGCACATCACTTCCATATTTACCTCACTCTTTCTGAAGGGCATTTGATGATAGACATAGCCGTCAGACTTTATTAGAGTCAACATAAAATTTACACATCATACACCCTTGTTCATTATCTACTAACCCTACAGGGAGCATCCCTACAAGATTGGCAAGCCTGTATTATAGATGAACATTTGCTTTAAAAAAAAAGTGTTTATAATGGTTTGTCCAATATTTTTCCACATGAGGCTCAACAAGAAGTTAATATCTGAGGTGGTTTGGAAGTGGTTTTGCCCCCCTTTATTAATCTTTGATTTCTGAGAGTGCTGACAATGCTTTTTCCTCTTCTATGGAATTGTCCTTCCGAGAATAATGAATAACGATGCTAACAATTTAAAAACAGAAACAGTTGATGCTATAGCTTACAGCAAGAAGAATTAGCAATGCGTTTGAGTGGCCGATGTGTGCTGTCTTGGTTTCTGGTCATCTTCACTCTTCCTGACAATCATTTGCATTCATAAAGCCCTTTAACATCAGGGGCAGACAGTGCATTGATAACCATTTCGGTCTACAGTGCATGACCTACCTCATAGACCAGATGCTCATGATGAATACTGTATGATACAGAAATCGTATCTGTGAGCCACTCCAAGAGCTTGGCTGCCAGGTACATCTTTTACTTTAAAATCTTTGAGATTATCAAAGGTTTTCTTCCCACCCCTTTAAGTTCCGGCTGCCTGAGTATCATCTTCCCTTCAATGTCTTTCTATCCAATATTTTTTTATTTTTTTCCATTTTCCTTTGAGAACGCTTTCTGTGCACCTTAGGTCTTATGTGCCATGCTTTTTCCAGCGTCTTCTCTTTAGGCTTAGAATTCCATTCAGCCTGACATTAAGTTTGAGTTACTCATTTTTACTTCCTTGTTGATCCCAACAAGGAAGAACTGTCAGAGGGATGAAACAGTTAGGACGAAAATCCAGGCGTGTCATCCTCTCTCTCACTGCTTGCTGAACTGGTTACTAGTGGACACCTAATGAGTTCACATTCTGGTTCCGCATTCCTGTCACTTCACACAGTATCCACTTCCTTTTGACTAAAAGAATCAAGGGAACAGTCTGGATATTATTAATGATTGCTTATAAGAGCTTTTTAAAGAAATTGTGGGGAAAAGTAAACCTAGTTTAATAATAGAGATACTGAAGTCAATCTTTTTTCCCCCCACCTCAGGGGCATAATCAACCCATTTCCTGCCTGCAAAGGAATCAGAGCATCTTCCCTTCAGTGCGTTCACATAGCTGAAGGGCACACAAAGGCTGTGCTCTGTGTGGATTCTACTGATGATCTTCTCTTCACTGGATCAAAAGGTGCTAGAAATGGCTGGAAAGATGGCTCAGTGGTTAATCTGTAAGATTTTAGTTGTTGCCAGCACTCAAATCATGCAGCCCACAACTGCCTGAAACTCCAGTTTCAGGGAACCTGGCAATTTCTTTTGGCCTTCACACACACACCTGCACTAACGTGCACATACCTACACACATACACTCACTCACACACACACACACACATGCACCTGATTTAAAAATGAAAATAGAAAAGGTGTTAGTAACCGTGTAATGCTCATATGTATATATTTAAAAATGGCTTTTAAACAGGATTATTGAAAGACTTTAATTCAAGTGAATCTGATCTGCTGGTTTGAGGGTCTAAATTGCATAAAATCTAAAATCTTTGCTTAGTAGGGAAGGGAGAAAATTCGCTGTTTATATTTGAGAATGCACTTGGTGAGAGAATGCCTCTCCCTTCAGTGATTGACACCGCATACCACGTTCTAGATCTTGAAATGGACAGTATGCAAACTTATGAAAAGATAATTAAAATATACAACATGGCAAAAAGTCAGTAGCAGTCACTATTTCTTATTAACACATCAGAGACTCTGAGCCATGACACAAATGTGCATTAATACCATTGGTCCCATGAGGTATATGCTGTGGCCTCATGTTACAGATGAAGAAACTCAAGAAAGTAAAATGTTTTTCCTGTGTTAATTTAGCTAGTAGATTGAACCAAATTTAGAGACCTCTGATCCTGCACCCTCAGCCCCTTTGCTGCATTATAAGAAACTAGAACAATAAGAGAGATAGATACCAGACCTCCCTCCCTTTTGTTTGTTCCCCTTTGCCTACCTTGGCTATGAAATTACCACAGACATTTGAGGCTGTCCAATGATGCCTAGTTCAGGAAAATTGGAAAGTACCATCATCCTTTGCTGTTTTTTTCCCATGGTAGAATATTGTTTGAATATTTTTTGCTAGTAAAAGAACCTAAAATAGCTCATATTTCTTCTGCTTTTTGTTTGTTTGTTTCAGATCGTACGTGTAAAGTATGGAATCTCGTGACTGGACAGGAGATTATGTCACTAGGGGTTCACCCTAACAACGTTGTGTCTGTAAAGTACTGCAATTATACCAGTCTGGTCTTCACAGTGTCAACATCTTATATTAAGGTGTGGGATATCAGAGAGTCAGCAAAATGCATTCGAACATTAACGTAAGTCCTTTGAAAACAGCAGGAAGAGTGAATAGTTCTGTATTTTTATAAAGATATAAGAAAATGTAGGGCTGTTTGTATATTTTAGTTTTTTAAGAACACCTACCTAATCCTTAGAGGATGCTTAAGTGTTCACATAACAGTGCAGACATAAAATGGAGGAAAACATAGAACACAAAGAATGGAGCGTGAGAAAAAAAAGATGGACCAGACTTCTCTGTAACCAAGCGTGGATTTCATCTCTAACCTTTCCCAAATGCTAGGGACATACTCGAGTGCACCATTTACTGCTTTAAGGAATTACGTGATTTAAATAAGTATCAGTCCTTGGAAAATGACTGGTCATCGTTGGTAGTAAGGAAGTCTTTACAACCTTTAACTAACCTTGAAATAAACCAAGTGCGTTTTAAGATGGACACACTTCCTGTGTTCACATAAGCATAAACATTATAACAATTACAAGTTGTGTTGGACAGTCAGGGCAAGAGTCTTTTCTCAGTGTGTGTTGTTATAAATGCCTTAAAACTACAAAACAAATAATTAGTATTTTGATTATAAAATTGACATCCCCCTTTTCCTAATCAAAATTGAAGTGAACTCAGTAACTGTATACATGAGGAAAAGGGTACACTGAGTTTCTAATTAATAGTAGAGACTGTTAACTGTTAAGAGACAGTTTCTTACTTCAGAGATCCTGTTTCCTGCACTGGATGGAACTCCCTTTAGGGAAGTTCTGCAGAGAAAGAATGCCCTCTCTCTCAGTTAGACCAGTCTCAGTTTAAGTTGCTCATCAATGTCAAATCAGAAAGATTGGTTCTTAACTCAGTATTGTAGATGTTAGCAGGGAAAAGATTTCAACGTTAAAAGCATCTTGTCATGTAAATTTATTGGAGGAAATAAAACTAAATCATGGCTAACTTTTCAAAAACCAAGTGAAGGGTCTGTTAAACAAAGGCTCACAATAGTTAAAATGCCCCACCCAGTGTTCTTAATCTCAGAAGCCAATTCTGAGATGCAAGTGAATATAGGTGAGCCAGGCCTGCAGAGGGCTCCCACAAACTGCAGGAGACTGAGCCGCCCCTGAGGCTGTACCATATTCCTTGAGATTTAATCTTGAACCTAGAATCTTTTTTTGGGGGTGGGGGGGGTATAATATTTTTCTTTTTTTTACTGGATATTTTCTTTATTTGCATTTCAAATGTTATCCCCTTTCCTGGTTCCCCCTCGACCTCGGAAACCCCCTATCCCACCCCCCTCCCCCTGCTTCTACGTGGGTGTTTCCCCACCTACACACCCAGTCCCACCTCCCCGCCCTCGAATTCCCCTACACTGGGGCATCGAGCCTTCACAGGACCAAGGGCCTCCCATTGATGTCTGACAAGGCCATCCTCTGCTGCATATGCGGCTGGAGCTAGGGGTCTCCCCATGTGTACTCTTTGGTTGATGGTTTAGTTCCTGGGAGCTCTGGAGGGGTCTGGTTGGTTGATATTGTTGTTCTTCCTGTGGGGTTGCAAACCCCTTCCGCTCCTTCAGTCCTTCCTCTAACTCCTCCATTGGGGACCCCAGTGGAGTCCAATGGTTGGCTATGAACATCTGTCTCTGTATTTGTCAGTGTTTGGCAGAGCCTCTCAGGAGACAGCTATATCAGGCTCCTGCCAGCATGCACCATAAAATCATTTTTAAAGGATATTTTAGTCATCTCTATCTCAGGGCATGGGGTTTGTAGCAGAGTAGACACACACATTAAGAATTTAAACCATATCATCCTGGTTTATCCAAACACATATTCTCTTAGTTGGCCAATACTCATTCATGGTTGCGAGTGCCTGTAGGATGCTGTGCCCAGCTCTGTGCATGCACATGGTCATGAGCTGAGGTAGCTCCTGCTCTTGTCTACAGAGAGGCTTTTAAGAACTCAACTGCAAACCAAGCTCATGTCTGAAAACACAACTCACTTTGCTTTGTTTTGTACTTACTAGATCTTCAGGTCAAGTCACTCTTGGAGACGCTTGTTCTGCAAGCACCAACCGGACAGTAGCTATTCCTTCTGGAGAGAGCCAGATCAATCAAATTGCACTAAACCCCACGGGTACTTTCCTCTATGCGGCCTCTGGAAATGCTGTCAGAATGTGGGACCTTAAAAGGTAGAACTTTCATAAAATGTATCTCTCGCATATATCAAATACAGCTTTAGAAACTGAAAACACTAATGCTCGTGAGATCTAATTTCCACATGACCTCTAGTTCACATTTATTGTTTGTTAATTTGTGAGACAGGGTTTCTCTGTGTAGCCCGGGCTGTCCTGTAACTCACTCTGTAGACCAGGCTGACCCTGAACTGAAAGATTCACCTGCCTTTGCCTCCACAGTGCTGGGATTAAAGGTGTGTACCACCAATGCCCTTTTTGAACTCAATATTTTAAAAAATGTTTCAACGTATATTTTATTTTAGGTAGAGCAATACAGCGTACATATTCAATGAGGTGAAAAAGGAATGATTTGATAAGATTAAAGCAGAATTGTCTCTTTAATTACTTCACTGGTACAATCTATTTTGTTTTAGTAGCAGAACTAAATATAGGTTTATTTTAACAAAGTGACTAGAAAACCATTTTAAAGAAACTATATTATTAATATCCTAGAAGTTAAAGGCATTGTTGTAGTCCAGCAGCTTGCTTTGAGATAGGACTGTCATCTAAGTTCATCGTTACCTTCTGACGACAACTGACAGCATGCATTGAAAGAAAAAGAAGATGGGTGGGTGGGGGTGTCCTGCTCTTTGGCCCAGAGTGGCCCGGTACTTCTTGAGTTCAAATGAAGGTTGCGATAACAGCTATGAACCCTCATTCCTGGCTAGCATTGTTTATTCTTCTACCTGTCAGATAACTGTTCTACCCATGTTTAGTCTGAACGATGACTAATGAAAAGACTCAACTATTTTTTCATATACACACAGAGGCACATAGACGTGTATGTGTACAGATATGTATATACATATGTGGATGGATGATGTATGCACATGTGTTGTATATAATATGTGCATGTATAGAATAAAATAACCTCATTTCGGTAGCTTCCTTGATGTTGTAAGCGGTGATAACAATGTTTTATTCAGTTACAAATTGAGTCTTGAAAGGATTAGTCATGTCTTTCATAAATTCATGTATTTAATAGATGGACGTTTATTTGGAGGAATTAAAATTATCGTCTCACAGTTTCTCAGAATTTGGCTTAATTCATGAGCAAATATAGATTTTATAAGCCTTCCATCTTGCCGTGAAGTGTTTTCAACTGTCGTTTTATTTCTCTTTAAAGGTTTCAGTCTACAGGAAAGCTAACGGGACACCTGGGTCCTGTTATGTGCCTTACAGTAGACCAGATCTCCAATGGACAGGACCTAATCATCACGGGTTCAAAAGACCACTACATCAAAGTGTGTATGAGTAGAGCTTGAATTACATTTTCTTGAGTGATAGGTTTGAAGTATTCACTAATCTAAGCCCTGCCCCACTTCTCTCTTCTTTCTCCTTGTGACCATTGAGGATAATTGAGTTTTTGCTTTGCAGGAAAGCAGATGGGGACTATTAACTGGATCGTGGGTAACTTGCCATGATCTCTGATGATTATACAATTTAGCATAGTTACTCCCCTTCGTCCAGGAAGTATTAGCTGTCAGTTGCTCTTTGGGGAGGAACAGGGGAGGAGTCTCAGGAATGCCTCCTCCATCCATGACTAGTGTTGATAGGCCCCAGACTTCAGAAGGCCTCTTGAAGATAACCAGAGCTGCAGTGAGTTCCTGAGCTCACTGGCCAGGTCAGGTCTGGGAGACAGTGTTTCACAGCTCTCTCCATCCCCTGGCTCTTACTTTCTGTCCCCCTCTTCTGTGATGTTCCTTGAGCACTGCAGGTGTGACTTGAGAAGTCCTTCTTAGGGCTGACAGCACTCAGCAGTCACTTTTTCTCAGTACTTTGCAAGGTCACGTTCTCTTAACCAGTCTTCTATTCCCTGATTTTACCCCGTTGCTTCTTTTGTTTTTGTAATCTTTTCTTTTTTATATGTATACTTACTGATTTGGTTGTTTTTGTTTTGACAAAGGGTCTTAGGTAGTTTGGGCTGGCCTTGAACTCTCTCTATGGTCAAAATGACCTTGGACATCTAATCTTCCTGCATTTAGCTCTCAGGTGTGGGGATTATAGATGGGTACCATTGTACCCAGTATCCTAGCTTATTATTATTATTATTATTATTATTATTATTATTTTTGCTGTGATAAAAACACTGACCAAAACCTACTTGGGGAAAAGAGAGTTTATTGCATTATTGGTTATAGTCCAACATCAAGAGAATACAAGACAGGAACTCAAGGTTGGATCCTGGAGGTAGGAACTGAAGTAAAGACCACAGAAGAATGCTACTTATGGGCTTTCTCCAATGCTCACATTTAGCTAACTTTCTTATACAGTTAGCTTCTTAAACCTTTCTTACACATCCGTAGGCTCACCTGCCAATGGATGGCACCACTCAGAATGGTCTCTTCCATATCAATTGTAAATCATGGAAATGCTCCACAGACATCCCCACAGGCCCATCTTATGGAGGCAATTCCTCAACCGATGTTCATTCTTCATAGATGCGTCAAGTTGACAACTAAAATTAGTCATCACATCCAGTTTTATTCCATCCTAGAGATTGACACTGGGCTTTGTGCATTCTAGTCAAGAACTGTCCAGTGAGCTATATCTGCAGTGACTGATTTTAGTATTATTTAATCATAGGTTGTCTTTTTCAGCCATGCAAATGTGAAAAGGTTTGGAGGGTAGCTTTGGGAAGGTGGAGAAGGAATCTGGGATTGACAAAGTAGCTGTTTTTCACTGAGTATAATTTATTTCAATCTTGAATGCATCCATATATAACGTCTTCAATTTTGTATGTCTTTTTGAGTGTCTCAAAGAAATTGCTTTTCTAGAAGTTTGCAGTTGTGATGTGCAAACAAAGTATGTGAAACAGGGCTGAGGGTATTTCTCAGAGTCTTTCCTACACAGTCAAAGCAGTTAGCAGATCCTTTAAATGCACATTTGTGTGGCTTTGAATATACACTTGGAGGGGCTTATCTGACAGTTGAAAGGAATGACTCCTTTCTCTCTGGTTCTCTCCTGTAGATGTTTGATGTGACTGAAGGGGCTCTTGGAACTGTAAGTCCCACCCACAACTTCGAGCCTCCTCATTATGACGGGATAGAAGCCCTGGCCATTCAAGGCGATAACCTATTCAGTGGGTCCAGAGACAATGGAATCAAGAAATGGGACTTGGCTCAGAAAGGTCTTCTTCAGGTAATTCAGAAACCCCACAAGGTGTGAAGTGAATATTTTGACACCACACAGGAGTCAAGCAGCACGACAGTTATCTGGAGTGAAGAGCTTCCTCAGCTGTGGGAGCATCTTCTTGAGTCCAGTAGGCAGAACTTCCATACACTAGAGCAGGGCTGCACTGTATCAGTAGACTGACGGCTATCTTTCACTATTAGCAAAAATTAGTGAACAGAGAAAATTGTCTATAATTGCAATCCATCGCAATTGTTATGTTGCATCCATCTGTTGCTCCATGGATGTATTTGGAGGGATTACAACCGCTACCCCTTTAGTTGCTCTCACCTGCAACTAGGGACAGAATGAACTAGTAGCTGAATATTAATAGAAAGCACTTGACAGCAGGTGCATACACCATGTTCGTATGCTTTCGTAGATATATATTCATTTATTCATGATTGTGATTTTATATTGTGAATATAAATGTTTAGACATAAAATCTAGTCATGATATCATCTAATAATCTTTTTGTGCTCATCACGATATCTATAAACGCCCATATTCCTTAGACTTCCATATTATCTACCAAAGTGTTTGAGTGATTTCATGACATGGTTCTTTTAATCCATATATAAGTTTGTAACTTACAAACGTATTTTATTATGTATGTTTTGGGTAGAGAAGAAAAAACTTTTCTCTGCTTTCTGAGTCTTTTAGATTCTATAGATTCCTATCGAAGCAGCTTGTAGATTTATTGCTTAAATCTCTGAATGTATAGGAATGGACTTTGATAACCTTAAGGACGTCCTGTATTCCTTACACTGAATTTTACCTCTAAAAGCACTGTAACCAATTTCGGTGTGACGACTGGTTTTGTAAGGTTCCTCTTCAATTCTGCTTTCTCTCTTCCCTTCAGCAAGTCCCAAATGCACACAAGGACTGGGTCTGTGCCCTGGGCCTGGTGCCAGGCCATCCGGTTCTGCTTAGCGGCTGCCGAGGAGGCATTTTGAAACTCTGGAATGTGGATACTTTCATGCCAGTTGGAGAGATGAGAGGTCACGACAGTCCCATCAATGCCATTTGTGTGAACTCCACCCATGTCTTCACTGCGGCTGAGTAAGTTTCCTCCCGTGGCTCTGCTCTGGGTGGGTTGCTTGGACTCAGACTTAACAAATACTGCAGGCCATAGGTATTTACAAACACTGAGCACAACAGATCCCTCTCTCAGTACAGGCCTCCTGGCAACCGGTTTATGATGACCGATTTACCTTTTTAACTTATTATTAACACAGTCTTGCTGTTTAGCCCAGGGTGGCTTAGAAACTGAGCATCCTTCTGTCTTAGCTACCTAAGAGATGGGACTGTGTCGGTGTGTCATCACACCTGGCTCCTAAATTATGATTTTGGGTCTCTACCACGAGCCCTGAGTTTAGGCTGACCAGAACGTTAGGCTACTTCTGTATTAGTGCATATTATGGGGTCTGCTGTCAGGTCTTTTTTGGTGACTTAGGGTAGGCCCCATCTGCTCAGAAGAGAAGGGGAGGGGGAATGGGGAAGGATTGTGGGAGGAGGTGGTTGGGTGGAAGACAATGAGCGGAATGTAATGTGAATAATTAAAAAAAAACAAAATTAAATTTTAAAAAAGGAAAAATAGTGACTAATTTTGAAATTTTTTGTCTTCAGAAAAGCAGCTTATTTGCTATTTATATTTAGAAAAAATTATTTTTAACAATCTTTGTCCTTCTTTATCCATTAACTATGTAAGAATATGGTAGTGACATCTGTTTCCTCTCTCCTCTGAATAGTTGGATTGACGAATTCATTTCTTGCTTGTCTGATTAATCACAGTGAATCCTTCTGTGTGCTGGGTCTTAGTCTAGACTGTTAGGAAGGGGGAAGACAGCAGGGCAGCCACAAATTCTACCATCTCTTTTAGCCAGAGGCAGAAGAAAATAGTAAGGTGAAAAATTGCGCCAATGACATCGGAGCAGGGGCGGGATCACAGATCAGGTGATTCGGAGTAGGAGGCCTCTGTACCATGGGGTGCAGAAAGGTTGCAGTCAAGAAGCATTCTATCAATCTGTGTTTGCTTTTCTCAACATTGTACATGTTTTACTTGCAGTAATTAATGTCCTCTTAAAAAAAGTTCCTTGAGTGATTCTGAGAGCTATTTCTTGACATTTCTGCCTCTGTTCATATGTCCATTTTAAATTTATTGTTTTGTAGTGATCGAACTGTGAGAATCTGGAAGGCCCACAATTTGCAAGATGGTCAAATCTCTGACACAGGCGATCTGGGGGATGATATTGCCAGTAATTAACATGAATGGGGATAAGCAGAAGCTGACACTGTGATGATACTCCGTGTTCTTTATTGAAAACGATGTCCTGCACTTACTACTAATGGAATCAACTGGAAATATATCTCAATCCATTGCTAGATAATGTGTATCCTAGTAAAATTTTTTTGTCTTGTATGTGAAATATTAATATCTACCAACACATAGACTTCCTAAAATCAATGTATTGCTTGAATCACACTTTTTATTGTGGCTGAATTGTGCCTAGCTATAAAAAGACACCTTGAAGTATTTGAGTTATAAGACATCTGCTTTTATGACAGTCAGAAGCATACCCAGAATAAGACACACCTACCTGTTAACTCGTTCAAATCACGTGGTCATAACTTACACATTTAATCATATATTGGAACCGTTTCATCAAATTGTAGTCTGCTCATTAGGAGTCTTGGCAGTGTATAAGGGGTTCTGAGTTTCAAAACTCGTTCAGTGTAATGGAATAACAAAACGAGGAATTATTGGTCATGTTTCATAATTGACGCAGTTGACTAAGAAAGATAACAATGTGTGCTAAGATGCTCATGTTTACCTGTATTGACCAAAGCTTTCAGTTGTTCTACATCCTTTGCCCAGGACTGAAATGCCGCGCAACCCTTGTGTTCTTAGTGCTGGGCACATATTCTGGGACGGTGAGCTGTTGATTTCCTAACAGAAAGATATTTTGATCTATTTTCCTATGGAATTATTTCTATTATTATCTTTTAATTTCCTTTTTTTATTTAATAGTAATAGCTCCTTTCTCCTTCCTCTGATTTTTATATGCTGCTAAATATATTTTAAATATACTGTGTTTGCACACACTGGTAGCTCTGATGTGTTTGCACACATTGGTAGACTATTATTGTTTGTGGTGGGAACCCATGTAAATAGGTAGATTGTAAAGAGAGACTATCTTGCATTATGACTGTATGAATTTCTAAATGCTGTTTGATTGGGTTTTGTTACAGGATGTATAATTTAATCAGTCTGCTCAGAATATTAATTTGTAAATTCTGTACCGTTAATTTTATGTAATGGTATAACTTTTGAAATTATTGTCTTGTGTTATTTGATTTTTTTTTGCCCTGAAAATATTTGTTTGTAAATGAAAGTTTAACTAGTGCTTAAATAAACATGTGCTAATGAATTGTTTCTATTTTACTAGTCTTTTTCTAATTGTAAGAAAATTCCAGTATTGGCAAATCTTTTTTGTCTATGCGTGATGTGAGAGGAAAGATTATCTGACTGTTCTTTTCTTTGCTCATAAGACATGACATAGTTTTGGAAAAGCTCCAGTTGTAACCTCACCTTGATGAACTGTGGAAACACGAGTTAAACCAAATGATGTAATTTAGGGATTCGGACATAGAAAATAATACCAAAAAAATGACTGTGATAAATATGAGGGTAGTGACCATGCATCCCTGCCAAGAAGGGCGTCACAGAGACAAGATGGCAGCGTGGTGGAGGCTGCAGAGGAGGCTTCCAGGGTTCAGCCTCTGTGCTGTATCATTTTTAATTTAGGTCCCAAGTAGTACCTTTTTTTTTTTTATGTTAAGCTGCATATCTATTTCTTTATCTTTCTTTATGCATATGTATGGTGTAGGGACCATATGTAGGAAAAACATTTTTTTTTTAAATTAAGGGACATATTTTTCCTTAATTTAAAAAATTCCCCAAACACTTCCTAGCCTGAGAGCCTAACCACCGGGCCCTTGTTCCAGTCTCTGATGTTCATGTTTTCTACAGCTTTTGAAAAAAAAATATGGAAATGGTTGTTACCCAAGGACCACACCAAAGCAGGCTAGGCATTAACAAAATACAAATCAAAACTGCAGTGAGAGGCACTAAATGAATCTATGTGATGGTGTAGGTGGGGGCTATGACCGTTTCCCAAGGAAGTGGTAACAAAATGTAGATGTTGCTATCCATGTGCAAGCTGCGGGTGTCTATGTAGTGGACAGAAGCTACCACCACGAGGTGTGATTTTGGACATCGACACTGCCTATATAATGGCTAAATCCCATTGTCTGGAAACTTAGGGACTCTTCACTCTGCCTAATAACCCCCAGTAAGTCCTTTTCCTGACCTAACTGGCCAAGTTGGCTGATGTTCTTGCAGCTGAGACAAGTAATGGAGAGTTCTGGGGACAGAGTTTCCAGTCCCTGGAAATGGCATAAGACAGCAACAACAGAATCAACAGCTTGTGATTTTCTTGTCTTACCTTTAGACATTTCCTTGGGATAAAGTAGTCTCATCTAGTTCATTACAGAGGAAAGCCTCCAGGTTTGCCAGGTCTTCCAGGATGAAGATGCTTTTAAGTCCAGGTTGCTGTACCCTTCCCAGGTGAGTGGTGGTCTGAGGACAATCTCTTGCTTAAAAATTTTTTTTTGTAAAGTATCATTGTTTTCTTTATTTGATATTGATATTTACCCCCAGATAAATTAGGAAAAGGTTGAGGTTGACGTTTTTGTTTTAGTTGGTGAGGTTTGCTGTTTGTTTAGATACAGGGCATCACAATCCGGATCAAGTTGCGTCAAAACTATGATCCCCCTGCCTCTGCCTTCCAGCTACTGGGATTACAGGGCTGTGTACTGGACCATTTGAGCTTTAGTCCAAGCAAAGCAAAGGTATACATACATATTTCCCCATGAAACCAACATCTTTGATGTAAGAAAAATATTTTCTGGGTTGGGAAAACTAATTATGGAACATGATCTGAACATCCCTATAGAGGGAGGATGGGATATGACCTATGTAAGCAAAGCCTGTGGCCAGACTTAAGCTACTTTGTGGGTTCTTTTTTCTCCCACTGTTCTCCACGCCCTTTCCACCCTTTCCATCCCCTAGCGATAGGTAGGAGAGAAAAAAAGGATAGAGGGGAAAGGGGGCGACATTATCATTAGATAACTAACTGCTGATTCGGGGTGTTAAGTTCCTTAGGGTAAGTTTGATTTTCGTCATCAGGATATCTAATTTCCGCTTCCACTTTCTTCTACTTAACGAACCACAATCAACAACAACCAACAACAACCAACAACCCACTCCAACTCTCAGGGCCCCATTTATACACCCTCTGAAAAATCCCCAGAATTCCAAACATCACACATTCACAAAAACTATCTCCTGCTGGCAAAACCACACCCCTGCTAGGCCATGAGGCATAGGTCATGCAGATAGTCGGAAGCAGCGCCACACCCCCACACCTGGGGTTAAAACCAAAGCACGTTCCTATTTCCATGTTTTTTAGAGGAACCAAAATTCTCACTGCGAAAACTAGATTACCCACCCCCTTCAGCTGAAAAAAAAAAATCTAGATAAAATTTTGAAATTTTGCTTTGTGTTAGGGTCTTACAGTCATATGCAAATGCCTTGTCTTTTATTGTTCTTGAGTTTCTTATTACAATACAAAATCAAAGTATGGTCTAATGCAGCGATAGGAAGACCAGGCCCTGAGACACATGTACGGACCGCATGATTCACAATCTTCAGTTCAGAAGTTGGTTCTATTCTTCACAGCCCAGGTGGCCTGGGGAAAGCTCAGGACTGACTAGAAATAGTCGAAGCCAGTGCTTTTCAAGTCAACCACGTTGGGCAGTCACCTGGGACCTGTGAAAACATAGACTGCCTGTTGTATAGACTCTTCTATAGTTGACTCACAAGAAACTGTGTATCTAGCTACAGTACTTCCCAGATAACATAGGAGCTACTGAGAGGGCCTTCACTTTGAGATTCACAGCCCTGAGGGGACTCTGTTCTGCACAGCACTGAGACCCATTTTAACAGGAGCTGTTTAAACCCACGAAAGTGCTGTATTTTCATCATGAGGGTTGTTGGTCAGGCCCTGTTACTACTCTGAGAAGGGTAAGTGACTGGGAGAAGTTAGAAGCACATGTCTGCAGCTCTTACCATTCCTGAAGCCCATGAGTGAGAGGAATATGACTGTCAAGTAGTGACTGTAACAGCAGCTTGAGGAGATCCTGACCCCACAGCTGCACATGATTCCCCACTGTGTGAGACAGTCAGTGCACTGAAGTTTACTGGGCCTGGAGATCCCTCTCTAGTCTTTAGGGTATTGTAATAACCTTGATGTAGGTTACATCAGTTGATGTAGGCCTCGTGGAAGAATTTATTGAGAGATAATTTGGAAGGATTTCATAGTTTTAGGATCAGATTTTTGGAAATCACTGTGCCTAAAACTCCTGGGTGAAGTTTTACTTACCTTTAATTTCAAATAAGCGGCAACCTAAAGGTTGGTTTCTGTCTTTCTGAGAAGTGATGCTTGAATTCTAGCATAGAGAGGTAGCAGTGTAAAATGAAAATGCAAAGGAAAGAGGAGACCGGGTGTTCTAGAGAGAATAATGAGTTTGGATTTGGTGACTTGGGGGAGCTTAGACTTTGCTTCCCCTGAGGAAGCTAAGACAGGTTTCTGATTGTGTGGCAAACTAGTCTGTGGATAATGGAGGTAAGGAAACAGATCTTTATGTAGCAAAACTCACTTGAGACCATTAGAATGATCCAGTGGAAGTAATTCCTGGACATAAAGTAGGCGCCAAGCATGCAAATGGAATGAATGCTCATGATTGGAGAGGGTAAAGATTCTAAAGGGTCTTTTGAATGTTGTTCATGGGTGATAGGGTACATGTGGCTTTGCCATGGATTAGTTTGATGTTTGTAGTGTCCTGGGAGGAAGAGGTTAAACTATGGAAGCCATTCTTGACACCTCCACTCTAGTGCTGTGTTGACCTTGGAATGTCCTACCCTTCCTCCATCTCCACTGTTACTCCATGCCAACATCCCCTGGCTTCTAGCCTTCTGTGACTGGATTAGTTATCTTTCTCTTGTGATGGTAGAATTTAATTACAAAAAATCAGCTTAGAGAAGAAAATGAGTTGTTTTGGATTGCTATCCCAGAGGGGAAGCCATCCCTGAGTGGAGAAAGCAGGACAGCAGTGTAATGATCCACCTGAGACAGTTATTGACAACCACCACACTGATTAAGCCAATTATGTTGTATTTTTTTATTGGTGGACAGACCAAGAAGGGGCTTGTGCCTCTGAAGAGTTTCTCAGGACTCAACTCCAGGGATACAGAGTTTTTAAAGGGAAAATTTTCACAGGCAAAAATTTGCATGAAAGTTTGATGAGGATCAGAGTAACCTTGAAACATGCATTCCTGGCAGAATATAGTAGTTATTTTAAACATAACTTGCCAATTATTTTGACTAATACGTAGTCAAGGTCATAGAAATCTCAAGGCAGATGTGATCATTAGGGGAAGAGGGTGGAGGGCTGAGAATTGTCTAAGAAAATACAAAATGGAATCAGAACATGACAGGCAATGTTACCTTCATCATTTCAGTGGGAGCATGAGGCTGACCCGAGCCAGGAAGCAGAGTGATTACATTTCATCTATGCACTGGAAGAAGAAGAGAACATGAAGTAGACCAGGTTGTAGAACCTCATAGCCATGTATGTCCTCCAGCAAGACTCTACTTCCTAAAGGTTCCATTACCTTTCTAAAAAGGACTATCACCTGGGCACCAAGCACTCAAATGCACGAGCCTACAGAAGACATTATCTGAAATGGAAATTTCTGGTTTCTTTGGAGACTCGGTTGTGTCATGTGATGTTTTTCTGGAAACTGTCTTATGAGAGGATGTTTTGTTGAGAACAGATACATGGTGTTTTGCTGGAAGCTGTCTTGTGAGAGGGCATATAACATTTTGTTGAAGTGGACACTTGAGAGGGCGTGTGATGTTTAGAAAGAATATAAATATAACCCCGCAGACAGTGAGAGGACACTCTTGCGTTGGTTCGTCTCGCCTTGCTTTGCTGCTCCTCGCTGATCTTCACTTGTTGTGACTTCGTAGAGAGAAGTGCACCAAAGAACTCCTCGTGGTAGTCCAGCTGCTTCTTGCTGCTTCTGAGGACTCGTATCAATTTGGTGGAGTCTTCCGGTTTCTTCTGGACTGAGCCACTGCTACCGATTGGTGTTTGGTGTTTGGTGCTTGTCAACTGGACTGGACTGCCATTACTGATTCATGTGTGGTGTTTGCTCATTGGATTGGATGGCCACTACTAATTTGTGTTTGGAATCACCCCAAAGAACTATTTCTAAGAAGGTCCAAATCCCCCTTGTCCTATTAACTATCTTTCTCCCTTACCTTTGGTTGGTACTAGAAAGGAGGGTTTAAGAATCTTTATTAAAGTAGGTTGTGAAAAATCTAAGCTTACAGTGACCTATTCAGACCATGACTGTCATCTGCTCCAGTCACACTTTTAAGCATCTCCAGAGTGGTATTTTTTCAAGTCAAACTATATTCAAGTTCCCTATGTTCAGAAGGACTCAGTATTCCTACACTTCCCCGGGCAATGACAAACAGCTCTGGGACCAGTTCTTTATAAACTTGTATCCAGCACTTAAAATCCTTAGACTCTTAACCCTCTTATCTATCAGAACTTACTTCAAACATGATCTCCTTATGAAGCCACGATCCCCAAACACCAAGCAATGACAGATTTCACCTGTGAACTTCTTTAACCTGAAATGTTTTACATTTTTTAAATTAACTTTTATTTATGTGTTGTGTGTGTACCCACTTGTCTGTGTGTACACAATGTGCATACAGGTTCTTACAGCAGCCAGAAGAGGGTGTCCTGGAGTTGGAGTTACAGACCTGGAACCAAACCCTGTTCAGTTCAAACGTAGCAAGTGTTTTTAACCACTAATCCATTTCTGCAGCATGAGCCTGATATACTTTTGTTTGAAAGGTTATTAATTGTTAACTCAGTTTATGTAAATGAAAGGGATTAATCGTTTTCTACTTGTAAGAGTCTTAGCAGGTTTTGCAAGACATTGTTCAGTCATGCATGCGGATATGTAGCTTCTCGTTTTTAGCAGTGGTGTTGTGAGTTGTCTTAAGTTGTCCTGTCATAGAGTTGATTTCTAAGTTAGGGCTCAGATTTGAAGCTATTTCAATGGGATGGATGTTCTCTCCGGAAAAAAAAACCAAAACAAAGGAGATGAAGATAGCCTGCTTTCTTCCCTTATTTCTTTCCTTCTCTCCTCTGTGTGTGTATATGTATGTATGCATGTATGTATGCATGCGTGTATGTATGTATGTATGTATGTATGTATGTATATGTGTGTGTGTGTGTGTGTCTTAGGGTTTTACTGCTGTGAACAGACACCATGTCCAAGGCAACTCTTATAAAGGACAACATTAAATGAGGGCTGGCTTACAGATTCAGAGGTTCAGTCCATTATCATCAAGATGGGAGGGAGGATGGCAGAGTCCAGGCAGGCAGGGTGCAGGAAGAACTGACTGCTATGCTTCTTGTTCTGAAGGAAAACAGGAGAAGACTGGCTTCCAGGAAGCTAGGACAAGGGTCTTAAAGCCCATATCCACAGTGATACACTTCCTCCAACCAAGGGCACACCTACTCCAACAAGGTCACACCTCCTAAAAGTTCTACTCTCTGGGTCAAGCGTATTCAAACCACCACTCTATCTATCTATCTATCTATCTATCTATCTATCTATCTATCTATCTATCTATCATCTATCAACAATATTTTGCTTATTTATTTACTTATGCTATTGGCGATAAAAACATATATCACACAACATAACTTGAACAACACACAGACCACATGTGCGTAAAAGCAGAGTCAAAAGGGGCACTGTGCTGATGTATGTTTCTAAACATATCTCTCGAACCCAAGTTAATAATATTCCTTGATTTAAAACCTTGTACTTGACCTGCTATCCTACTATGTACTTGGCCTAAGTTGCCTTAGATTTCCCACATAAAATCACCTCTTATAACCCAAGCTAATTGCATAACTTTAATCTTAAAAAGAAACAAACCCAGTGTCAATTGAGAAAAAAAAATTTTTCACGGTCAATGATATAAGGACATGTTTTCCAAAAGTTTACAGTTTACTTAGAAACCTTACTCATCCATCAACACAATTTGAATTATTATTCTCTGAAATCTCAATTTGGTAAGTGCCTGCATTAAATAACAGAAACCTTTAATACTAAGGATAAAACTACAGCTTTCCAGATGAATCCACTGAGCATCCAGGGTTGATATCCGTGGGCTCAGAAAAGAAGCCACTGCTGCTGTCTGTTCCCGGGGTAGCTCCTCTCCTGCTGCTCGCCTATGCTCTATGCTCACAGTGGGATTGGAGGATAGGGGAATTCAACTCTTTTAACAGGAGAACCCAAAATGGTCTTTTTTTGGGGGGAGTGATGATAAAAAATGGAGAGGAATTAAAAGGATATTTAATCAAATTTGCTGAACTTGCCCCAATTTTGGTTTTTAGTAGATGCTTAAATTCAAGCTTGGCATAAATATCAACTGTGTAAGGGTTTTAGCTTAAGAAACCAAACTTTTGACTTTTGTAGCGGGTTTACTGATATTTTGTGTGTCCTCTTTCGTTGAGCGCACTTACAGTCTACCAGTATCATTGACCTGGAGTGCCTCGGGTGCTCTTTGGATGCTGAGACTGGAAAAGTTGTGAGCAACTGGAACAACTTAGTCTATGGCATGAGGTACCATGGGGGAACCTAATGTGGAGAAATAGTGTGATCGTTGGGACAGCCTGATCCTTCAGGTTCTAGAAAGCTGATTTTTCTTGATATGCTGCAAAACATTCTTACCTATAAAGACTTTTAAAGAAACATTCTCAGGAAAACTTCCCAGCAATTCCACGAGGGGGCAGTGATGTCCCCTGCAATGTTGGTGACTGAAGCTAGAAAATTCATCATCTAGTTTTTTTTTAAACTTCAGTAGGTGTATGGAGGGGAACTTTAATGTATCAAGATTTCCCACAGACATTAGGGCATATTAGGAACAAAGTTTCAGCAGAGGACAGGATGGCTAAATGGCATGTGTACGGCGAAGTGACTATTATTGAAAACAGAGGTTGCACTTGGTTAAATTGAATAGCAGTTTGAACAGTTGGTTGAACGGACAATTCATAATTCTTCGTGTTTCTGTCTAGCTGCCTCAAGATATGGAAAGACTTTGCTTTGACAGAAGGTACCTGTCTGTGATGGTTTGTATTTGCTTGGCCCAGGGAGTAGCAGGCTTAGAAGGTGTGACCCTGTTGGAACAGGTGTGTCGCTGTGGGTGTGGACTTAAGACTCTCATCCTAGCTGCCTGGAAGTCAGTATTCTGCTAGCAGCCTTCAGATGAAGATGTGGAACTCTCAACTCTGCCTGCATCATACTTGCCTGGATGCTGCTGTGTTCTCAACTTGATGATAATGGACTGAACCTCTAAACCTGTAAGCCAGACCCAATGAAATGTTGTCCTCTCAAGAGTTGCCTTGGTCATGGTGTCTGTTCACAGCAGTAAAACCCAAACTAAGACACCATCCCACGAAAGTACTGAGGTAAGATTTCTATAATGGATGACAAGGGGCAGGACTTATGAAGAACTCAAGACTTTTACTGAGTTCTGATCATTGATTTATGTTAACTAGTCAGGGAGATTTGACTGCAACAAGAATGGAATTGCATTTCTGCTGGGGGTGTCTGCTTTCTTAAGAGCATCTTACCCTTAGTAACACCGAAAGAAGCAGGGTGATATGATCAAAAACAAAACAAAACAAAACAAAACAACACAACAACAACAATTCTACCCTTTAACAGTAATTCTGTGGGATTTTGATGAAGCAATTTGAACTGTCAAGCCAATGTCCTAAGTGATTTGGATAACTTTCTTGTTGGTTCTTAGGGAGGAACAAAGTAAGACATGCTTCAGTTTTTAACTGATAAGGGCTATGACATCGCCAAGAATAAGACTTAGCTAGCTGTGCTAAGCTAACCAAATACTTAGGATTGACCATATCTGAAAGAGAAAGAGGGAGCTAAGACAAGGCCTAAGAGTACCTATTTTTTTCCTTCTCTATCAAAAACGCTTATTTTTTTTAAAATGGCAGAATTCTGCAAGCTCTAAACCCTAAGATATGCAGAAATTATATGAGCCCCATATCAGCCATATCAGCCCCTGTGATGGTTTTACATATGCTTGGCCAGGGAGTAGCACTATTAGAAGGAGTGGCCTTGTTGGAGTAGGTGTGTCACTGTGAATATGGACTTTAAGACTCTCATTCTAGCTGCCTGGGAGCCAGTATTCTGCTAGTGGCTTTCAGATGAAGATGTAGAACTCTCAGCTCATCCTGCACCATGCCTGCCTAGATGCTGTCATGTTCCTGCCTTGATGGTAAAGGACTAAACCTCTGAACCTGTAGGCCAGCCCCAATTAAATATTGTCCTTATAAGAGTTGCCCTGGTCATGGTGTCTGCTCACAGCAGTAAAACCCTAACTAAAACATCCCCTATAACATACCTATGGGGAAAAAACACAAAATCTGACCTGGAAGACAGAGGAACCTGGTCTTCTAATACCTTAAACAGTTATTCCTCATAGCCCCAACCAGAGTGTTCCAGCTCAGCTCAGAAAGATGTCAATCTCTACATAACTGAATGAAAAAGGGTGGTGTTGAGAGTGCTCAGGGGCCCACACAACAACACATAGGCTACCGTAGTCAAAGATCTAGACTGTGTAATGAATGTGTGCCCAGTATGCCCAGACCCAGCCACAGTCACACTGTGGATTCCAGAGTTGACTAAAATGAAATGATTTGACTGTGCTATCCTCACATAATATGGCAAAACTGTTAAAACTAAAAAGGAATTTCTGCTTAACTGATAAAGATTTCTAAAATATCAGTATTCATCTTTGGTAGGTCTAGTCATTCAAATAAAAGGTTGGTCCTCTCTCAATTGTACTTTGTTCCTCCCAGAGGAAGACAAAGATTACAAAATGGCCCCCAACATGATTTTGAACAAGTATTTCCAAATACTTAAGTCAATAGGGAAGAAGACTTATACTCCCTCAGAATCCCTGATTAGGTTGTATTTATAGATGAGAGCTCTTCGTATTAAGCTTGGGGTCCAGCAAGTCACGTATGCTATAGTGAGCCTTCCTGACATTCTGGAGAGCAACAACTTTCCTCCGGGGATTGGAACTCAGTTGACTGAACTAATAGCCCCGTAACCGGAGTCCTAGAATCAAGTCAGAGCAAGAGGGTCACCATATGTGCTGCTTCTAAATATGTCTCTGCAGTTCTCCATGCCAATGCCTTCTTTCTGATGTCACCTCCCCTAGTTAATGTCACCCAGAAACAATAACTTTTCACTGATGTTTCAACCCAAGAAAAGTAGCAGGTGTCCACCGAAAAGGATGTCTAAGGGGAACAAAGGAAGGGCGTGAAGGACACAGGAGGGCTCACAGTGCTATCAAAGAAGCAGCAAATCAAGTTATGACTGTGGTCCCTCTGTTATGGATGACCCCAGCGTTCTTCTAAGGAAATGGTAGAAGTGCAGAAGAATAGGTTATCATCCAACCATCAGGATGATTTAGGATTCTGGAAAATTGCTCTTTTGTGCCATGGATAGATGGGAAAAATTAAAGACCCTCTTGTATATATCTTTTCATCTGGGCAAAGCTGGAACTCCACAGCTGACAGAAAGACAATTTTGGGAGGAAATTGCTAAGACAACTGACCAGACAATGGGGGAAAAATGAACTGTAGTGGAGGGATGATTAGCTTGCTCCCCTGGAAACACAAAAGACAGGATCCTATTCTGAGAAAGAATGCCAGCTAGATTTCACCCCCATGTCTCTAAGCGAGGGCAACCAATTGCTCTTAGTGTGAGTGGACCCCTTTACCAGTCGATTGGAGACCTTTCCATATGAGGTAGAGAGGGCCTCAGAGTGAATGGAACCTCAAGATTTGGACTGTTGCAGACAATTCACATCGGTAATGGACTTGACCTTCATAGTCTCCATGACAAAGAAGGAGCTCCCTGTCCCGAGAACCCAATTTAATCTCCATTGTGCCTGAAGCCTCAGTCCTTTGAGAAAGTAGAAAGAAATAATTATGGGCTCTTTGGGGAACATTCGTGGAAGTTGATTCAAGAGTCTAGCTTTCCTGGGACTTCTTCATTCCCTTTGGCCCTGGTCCAGATAAGAAACACTCTTTAATACACTGGTCTTGGTCCCTATGAGATACTGTAGGGAGCTTTCTCTCACAAATGATTAGCTTCCTCCTCCTCCTCCTCCTCCTCTTCTTTCTCCTCCTCTTCTTCTTTTTCTCCTCCTCCTTCTCCTCCTTTCTCTTCTTCTTCCTTCATCTTTATCTTCACCTTTGTCTTCTTTTGGTTTTGGTTTTTTGAGACAGGGATTCTCTGCATAGCCCTGACTGTCCTGGAACTCATTTTGTGAATCAGGCTGGTCTTGAACTCACAGAGACCCTCTACCTCCAGGGTGCTGGAATCAAAGGCATGCACTGCCAATGCCTGGCATGACTTCTTCTTTTTTTTTTTACTTTTATTTTTTTTTTATGACTTCTTAATATAAAGAAGTTGAAAACTAAAACATGTTAACTTTGGGATTCATTTCTGGAACTGTACTTTCCAAGGATCCTCCAACTTGAGAGAAGGCTTCTCCTTGTGGACAACATGACAAGCTAATGTGTCTCTTCAAGAGATCAACAAATAGTTTGATACCACTGGAGCACCACAAGAATGTCTCACTCTCTGGGTTTGGATTTATTTCCCTGGCCCTCACCACATTTCTTCTTTCCTGACTCTCCCACTCTGTTATCTGGGAACACCTTCTCTCAGTCCCTATGATTTGCCAACACCTAGTCGACTATCTATGGTTCTGACAGAGCTCCAACACTAGGAGGAGTTCAGTCATCTTGTGTGCCGAGAGAAGGCAAATCACTCCTTGCAACCTACCCTACTCTTCTCTCTCTCTCTCTCTCTCTCTCTCTCTCTCTCTCTCTCTCTCTCTCTCTCTCTCTCTCTCCTGTAACCATTTTGTGGTAGTTTGAATCAGAATGGTCCCCATAGGCTCATATATTTGAATGCTTGGTCATTAGTCATTAGGAGGTATGGCCTTGTGGGAGTAGGCGAGGTCTTATTGGAGCAAGTGTGTCACTGGAATTTCAAATGCCCAAGCCATACCCAGTGTCTCTCTCTCTTCCTGATACCTGCCCATCTGGATGTAGAACTCTTACTACCTCTCTGGCACCATGCCTGTGTGCATGCCACCGTACTTCCCTCCATGATGACAATAGACTAAATCTCGGAAGTGTTAGCAAGCCCCAGTTAAATGCTTTCCTTGATAAGAGGTGCCGTGGTCATGGTGTCTTTTTCACAGCAATAGTGTCTAAGACACATTTTAAAGTACCCAGTTCTTGCAGCAGTGGCAGTATCTTCTCTCAGAACCTCTCTCACTTCCCAGCTAGTGGGCAGTTCTACTTCTCTCTAATACATGGCTGGTTGCATGCTCTTTCTTCTGAGTTCAGAGGCATCAGTCCTCATCATCCATGGGACAGCATCCTCAGGGGTCACAGACCAGAAGCAAGTAATGGGTCTGTCAATCACCTGCAGAATAACATTACCTTTCCCGAAAATCCAGGAAGCATGAAATACCTGAAGACATGTTAAGAAGATGTGAGGAGCAGCTGTCTCTTTAACGACAACTGTGACATCTGTATATATCCCAGAAGTCCTCCTTAACACTGTCTTGTATAGACCCTTGCTATTCAGCCTGTCCATGGAAAGTATATTTTCTTTGTTCTCTTTCTTTCTTCATTTTATTGATATCTGCCAAAAGCCAAAGCCCGTTTGCATGACACCCAGCATTCTTTCTAAAGTCGACTCTGCTTAGCTGCATACTCTCTTGTACGCTGATATTGAAAGCAACCTTTCTTCTCTTCTGCTTACCCATTCTCATCCTCCTCCTGCTGCTAGGATCTCCAGCTTTCCTGCCCTGTTGTTTTCCTCTCAAATTCCAATCTAATTGTCCTTGAATTTCCCTTTGACTCTGTTTTAAGTTCTTTTTCTCCCTACGCAACTTGCCAAAAAGCATCCTTTTTTTCCTGCCAACCAAACCACAGGGACACTCATATGCCAATATGTATTGCTGTGCTGTTTATAATAGCTAAGAAATATAATAACCCTGGGTGTCTATCAACAGATGTGTGGGCTAGGAAAAGATGGCGCGCATGCACACTTGGAGTTTTGTTCAGCTGTAAAGAAAAATGAAATTATGACCTTTGCCAGAAAATAGATGGAAGAAAGTGAAAGTCATCAAGCCAGACTCGGGAAGATAATCACCACACATGCGGATTCTGATCCTGAGCTTATGTGTGTGTGTGTGGGTGGGTGTGTGTGTCACTGTCTGTCTGTCTGCATGGAAACTAAAGTTTCCAGAAAGAAACTTGTGGTTTGGTTGGGAGGAAAAAAGGATGCTTTGGGCATGTTTTGTAGAGAGAAAAAGAATTTAAAAGAGTCAAAGGAAAAGTCATGGACAATTTGATTGGAATTTGAGAGGAAAACAACAGGTCAGGACACTGTACGCTCTGTGCAAGCTGATTAGCTGAACAGAAAGTCACAGTCTATGCAGATGCTGAAATTCTACACAGGTAGGCCAGATATGAGCTATCTTTAACCATGTAAATAGCCATTGATTGCCCACTTTTGTATATGACAACATCATATGATTGTTAGGCAAGTCCTTTTAGAATACATAAAAAGATCTCCAGGTTTCCACTAACCCCAAAGCTACGAGTGTCAGAGCACAGATTTTTCCCATGTAGCTCGCTGAAGCCTGTCTCCATAATGTTTCTACCAGAGTATTTGAAAAGTATGTTGTTTGTGAATTTCTTTGCTCTATTTCTATAAAAAGTTTTATAAGACTATTAGCACATTGTAATGTGGTGTTTGGGATAGCTTAAATCCGTCTTTCTGGCCACTCATATTTGGTTATATAATAAATTGTTTTATATCCCTTGAGGTGAGAGCCATGGTTTGTTTGGGTTTTTTTTTATTGGATATTTTCTTTATTTACATTTCAAATATTATCCCCTTTCTAGGTCTCCCCTCCAGAACCCCCCATTCCATCCCCCCTCCCCCTGTCGTGCTCCCCCACCCACCCACCCACCCACTCCTGCCTTCCCGCCCTGGCATTCCGCAACACTGGGGAATCGAACCCACACAGGACCAAGGGTCACTGATGTCCAACAAGGCCATCCTCTGCCACATACGCGGCCAGAGCCATGGGTCCCTCAGTGTAAACTCTTTGGTTAGTGGTCTGGTCCTGGGAGCTCTGGGGGCATCTGGCTGGTTGACACTGTTGCCCCCCCCCACAGGGCGAGCCATGGTTTTTTGTTGTTTGTTTTGTTTTTAAAAATATGATCATTGTTTCTGTATGTGTGCAGGACATTAAAATAAAAATGGGGCCACGAGCTATTATAGTTTCTTACTGAAAGACCACACTTCCCAGTGTCCTTTGCGGACTAAGGAAGTCTTTTCTGGCTCTATAAGGGGCTTCATCCAATCTTCCTTTATAAGCATTTTGGCCGTTCTCAAATGTGGTGGGCAAAATGCTGCCTTGTGGATGAACCAAGTCTTGCTTAAGATTATAGACCATGCTTCTTTCTTTCCGCCTTGTGTCTCTCGGTAGCTGCCTTTAATAATCAGAAGCGAAGAAGAGATCTTAATGGAGATGGAGAGAAAAGGAAAAAAAAAGATCAAATAAGATGAAGAATAGAGAAACTGTGAAAATTCTATAAGAAAAGCAATGACTTCATACATGAATTTAAATAACTAAGTTAGAAACAGCACCCCCTCTCCGTTGCCTGCTAACTCTCCTGATGGATTTCACTGAGGTCACGGTAAAGCGGAGTTCCTCCTAGTGGTCACATGGTCTTTTGCAGTCCTTACCTACTCACTTTTGTTTACTCAATTTCTCTCTCTGTCTCTTAGGCTCCTTCGGTTTTCATCACCTCAGTGTTCTTGATATTACTCTGGCCTGCTCTGCACAAGCCTACTTCGGAGCTTTCCCACATCAGACCCTATCTCTACCTACATCTGTCTTCCCGTCCACATCCATACGCTCCATTCTCCTAAGTTTTTTGGTAATTTTAAGGGATACCCATTATCACCGTTTCTGACTGCCTTACCTCAAATTCCAACCCCAAACTGCAGAAACGCCTTATTAGTTACTACTTTTTCTTCTTCTTAGAAATCATCTGGCCAGGCAGGGGTGGTGCACGCCTTTATTCCCAGCTCTTGGGGAAGCAGAGGCAGGCATATTTCTAAAATCAAGGCCAGCCTGGTCTACAGAGTGAGTTCCAGGACAGCCAGGGCTACACAGAGAAACCCTGTCTCGAAAAACCGAAAAAAAAAATCATCTGATCTTATATATATTTTTTTCCTTGAAAAGTTAACTTGGCATTTATCTTCTCTGGGTTTTATGTGTGTAATACACATATCTGTGTGTTTGTGTTATTCTGGACTGCTTAATGACACAGTTCTAGATAACAAACCCACTGCATCTCTCAAAAGGAGGTTTTTTAAAAAAACAACAAAACAATACATCCTGTTTTCTAAATAATAGAAGGGACACTGGCAGCAATTCAGTTTTTGACAAATAGTCAGCATATGTGGGGTTTTTTTTTTAACCAAAGAAATAAACTAAATAAAAGATAGAAACTAGTTTTGGGAATTGTAACTTCACGCTACTACATAAAATAAGCCGTTGTAGAGTGGGAGAGAGGCAGTTGGTCTTTCCACAGAGCAGGTAGAGTTTGTTCTTTCAAGTGAAATGTCCTGAAGGTGAAATGCGGTTTTATTTCATCACCTCCATTTCTATTTCTGACCGATAGTTCTCACTATCATGAAAAGCCAGCAGGGAATTCCTAAAGACTCAGCACTTGGAAGCCTGAGCACAGCCCTCAACCGCAAGGCATGCTGGGTGGTTTAAAGCCCGTTTGCTATTGGTTTGTTCTTTTTCTCCTCTATTTTTATCTTCTTTTCTCCTGTCAACTGTTTTAAATTTTAATTTCCCATTCCATTCCTTGCATAGCGAAGAGTAGTAACTCTCCAGCCATGTCTATCTGTATAATCTAATGTATTTTTAGACGGCACATTATAATAATTCGCTTTCATTCTATGGTGGTTTCCTTGTCAAACTGGAAAATATGATTGTCTGTACATTTCACGCTTGTTCATTGATAATTATCAACTTAGAGCAAAGCATAAAACAGAACACATGTATTGGATTGGATCTCTGTTATGAAAGATGGAGCTGGCTTCAGTGACCAGCGTTTCATTCCACCTGGCTTCCTGCCAATGCGTGATGCTATGTTTCTTTTGCATTTCCTCAATTACAGATGATTCACTTTAAATGGTGACCTTCCTTCTATTTCTTCCTTGCTTTTCTTGAAGGGGAGTGTCCTGTCCGCTGTGCAAGATGAAAATATCAGCGTGTCTTTCCTTATGTTTGTTCTGCTCTCTCTATGATCCACTGAAGATCAATTAGTCATTAAAAATGAAATATTTTCAGAAACCATGCCCAATTTTTACATATTTTACATATTTGGAGATATATTAAGATATGTTCTAGAAAACAATAAAAACGATACTATTGAACAATGTAAATAAAATCAAATTCGTGATTAGAGGATGCTGAGGCTGTGTTCTCTTTACTAATGTTTTCGCTAGGGTGTTGCAAAGAAACAGAACCATCAAGGTATATATCTATACATATGGGCATACATGTGAATATCCATACATATCTGTACACATATATTTGCACTTATACATTATAAAGAACTGCCTAGCACTTGCAGAAGCTGGCAGTTCCCAACATCTTCAGTTCGGCACATTGGAGAATAGCAGGGGGAGGTCTGAAAATTTAAGCATCTTGAGACTGAAGAATTAATATTTCAGTTTGCCTCTGAGGCAGGAAAAGACAGATGTCCCATGTGGAGCCCAACAGAATGACTTCTGTCTTATTCATGGAAGAGTGAACCTTATTCTCTTCAGGCCTGTGACTGTTTAGATGGCCACCACACTCGTAAGGCAATCTAGTTTATTCATCCTATCTGGATGTTATGGGTATCCCCAACTCACTAACAAGAACACCAAGAAATAAATATGTTCCTTGACTTGCAGAAGTGTTAGGTCCCAAAAGACTCATCATAAGTTGAAAATGCATAAGACAAAAGGAATTTCAAATATAAAGCCTATCAAACTAAGTAGCTAAGCAGCAAACTGAGGAGAATTTGTTTACCCTTCGTGACCATGTGACAGCAGTTGCCTGGTGCTGCCACAAAGCATGAAAGAACAGCAAAGTGATTATCGCTATCACAGGAATATCAAAATTCATCTACCGTAAAGATAAAAGTTCCTGCATGATTGGAAACTGAACTGTCTGTATTGAACTAATTGCCTAATGAAGTTGACCCATAAAGTTAACTATCATTCCAATTGCTGAAAAATAATAATACAACCTACATTGCTTTATATTTGAACCTTGGCTTCCTGTACCATGTTCTACTTATTTATTTATTTATTTTTGGTCTCTTTGGTATTTCTAAGTGGTCTTTTGTCTTTGATCTGTCTTTGTTATATGTTCATCGCCCCTCCTGCCCATTTCTTGTATTTTCTGAAATCATCCTTTCCTCCTGGAGTTCTCTCTCACTACCTCTTTGAATCTTTTACCAGACAGACTGGATACATGCATAGTCTCCTAGAATCCTGAGACTATCCCTCCCCACCCCACCCCACCCCATCCCACCCCACCCCACCCAGTCCTCTATTTGCTGTCCTCATTCTTTGCTTTGCTCTCTTGTTTGGCTGGAACAGATCCTTGAGGAAATTTTCATGAAAAAGATGGTAAAAAGCAAATATCCTTAGTGGGTTGACCTCGAAAGATGAAACTATGAGAAGAAGACAAAGGAGAATCAGTCAGGACACTTATGTAGGCAAAGGTTAAACAAGAGTTCTCCCCCAAAGTGCAAAACCAGAACCTGACTAAGAGCACTATATTAAAGAGTCTCCTCACAATAAAGGGGATCATCAACAGAATGATGATATGGCCTATAGACTGGAACACAATATTTGCACCTAGTCATTGTAAGGTCACAAAGATGCAGGCCTTCTGTCAATGATAAAGGAGGATCTCTAACTTTGTCAGGGTTGAAATTAGGATGTTGTATGGACCCAGGAAGGGTGGAATGCAGGTCAAAGGCATTGGGAAGGGGTTGTTGGCAGGCAGGCAGATGATGGCAGGAGACCTTGAGAAATACCATTCAAAGCATCCTAATTTCCAGAAAACGTGTTCTGAAAAGCTCTAAATGTGTAGTCTTTAGGCCAGTAGCATTAGCATAATTTTTTTATTCTGTTAGAAGCCTTAGGAATAGGGATCAACAATTTGTTTTATCAAGTTGGGTCATTCTGTTGTACATTAAGGTAAGTCTACTTTAGATCATTATGCATTTGTCTAAAATGAGTAGAATGTAAAACTCAGTTTGATTAATGAATATATATATATAATTGAAAACATTGCAAGATTTATTAACATACCAAAGGATAAGACTTCAACAGCAGAAAGTTTGATATGTGAAACATTTTCATTTCTTGACATTTTTAACCATAGAAGCCATAGAAGAGTTGGTGTTTCCTTTCTTGGTCTGCGAGAGAGCTCTCTCATGTGACTGGGCTCATCCAATCAAGAGTTGGTGGGCTGTTAATTACAAAAGGTCTTCTCAGCCTTTCCTTTCTGCTGGTCCCTTGGAAAATTTTGAGGGCCACATACTGAAGACAGTATCAGCTTGGGTTCATGAGTGAAGGACAGTGTCTGTTGAGGGCACAAAGGTCCTTGTGCCTACCAATTGCTAGGAAAAACAGGAATGTGAAACACTCAGGGCAGTCTCCCAATAGAGGAAATCAAATACCTTCAGTCCATTCAGAAAGCTAAGAGTATTTATTGTTTATGACCTGGTGATCTTTTGCTATCTGTAGAGGGAGATATCACCCAAATCCCCTAGAATGATTATCCTGGACTCTCCCTCTCTAGACATTCATCCTTACCTCCCAGTTAGTAGAAACCATCCTCAGTGGAGATGTCACACCTAGTTTATAGCCTACTGACCTCTATGCTATCTCTGTCAGAGCCTACACTAGATCCTAGGCCTTTGACCTGCAGAGCCCATCTTCATGGTCACATGTACTTTGTAAAGGAGTTTCTATGTAGCCACACCTTAACTTTTATTGTGCGCCTGGAATGATTATTGCCTGGAAACCTGGAATGGGAATGATTGTTTCCTAGAAAAATAGATTTTTCCCAAATTCTATTATATTTATATATACTGACATTAAACTGCCTGACTTCAGACTCCCCGAAGTTTTATCCAGGTTGAGGAAGTCAGTCAGAACCAAGTTTTCATTTTCATCTCTTTGTGATTTCCGCTGCTGCTTGCCTTGACGTCTGCAGAGATTCCCCCCTCAAGTATCAGGTTGGGTTCCTGAATAAAGCACACATACAAAAGACATCATGAGCCTAGGTTCCTGGGTGGTGTACATAAACTAAAGATAGTATCAATCTAGGTTTCTGAGTGACACAAACATACTGAAGACAGCATGAGCCTAGGTTTGTGGGTGACACCTCAGAGGAAACTGCCTGATGTTGGTTGAATAAACTCATATTGCATCTGAGCTGTAAATGGGAAATCTTTCACCTGGGATAGAACATCCCTAGTTCCTATATAGCTAACAGCTGTGTACCATTGTGATGCATGCAGACTCACGCTCTCAAGCTGAAGCTAGCAATAGCTCGTGAACTTGGCCAGGGCAGCTCGGGAGTAGAGTTTGAGCATGGCATGCGGGAGTTTGAAAAGTTTCTTCTGGTCCTTCACCAAGGATGAGTTAAAAGGAGTCACCCTGGAATTGTCACAAACAAGGTATGTGTTTCCAGAGAAGTCTCACGGAAAACTATTTTAAGTAGCAGCAGGAGTGGGAGCATTCTGTAAAGCATAAGACAGAGATTCCAACACTTATAGTCAAAGTTGGAGGTGAGGTTTCTATGAGTATGAAGCACTGAGTAGGTCTAGGTGGAAAGGAATATTTATTTATTTAGAGAGGGTGACAGCCTTGAACAGCATGACGTTACTCTTGACATGGTATTATATGGAACTATACATTCCCTTGACACCTGGAAATATTTCATTGTGTAAATGACTTCCATGTGTCTCTTCTGCAATAAACTCATGATGTGGAAATTAATGGCATAATTGCCTCTCGAACTTAGTTTCATGATGCTAGAATGTTTTCTTTGTGTCTTCAGTAGCCATTGAGATAGAACAGTAGAACATCCCACTCAAGAATAAAGGCATAGGAGGAGAAAGACTGAGCAACCCAGACCTTTCTTGAGACAAAGAATGACTTCTTTTCTTTTAATCAATTAATTCATTCATTTACTTTACCTCTAACCACAGTTTTCCTCTCTTTCCTCTTCTTCCATTCCTTGCTCCCCAGCTCCCCTCCCCACAACCCACTTCTCCATTTCTCTTCAGAAAAGGGAGGCTTCCCATGGATATCAGCCGACCTTGGGATATCAAATTGCAGTACGACTAGGTGCAACAGTGAATAAGATCTGATAAGATAATTAAATTACTACTGATAATATATTTAAATGAGAATTGATAGATTAAAAACATTATATGCTCTTCCACAGAGAGGGAGTGGATTCTTACTGGTCCTGACTGAAACATCTTACTGACCCATCACCAGAGTCTTGCTCTAACCAAGGCACAGGCAGACTTATGGGTTTTCTCTTATGGAGAGCGCTGACATTCATTTTGGAGGACTATGATTGGCATGAATGGTCTTCTTGCATTCAAACCCTCTGACTATCCCTGTGACTCGAATTATTCAGAAAATTTCTTCACTAGTATGAGCTTGCCTAAGAAACTAAACCACCTAGCTTAGAGAATGTGCTTAATTATTTACAGTTCTGTTGATCTTCATTTTATTCTTGGGATTGTTCACTGTACAGTTGTAGATTGACCCCTTGCTAGCATTTGTTAGCACCTAATCAAGATGTAGAAGAAAACACCAGTCTAGCTATCATTACCTTATGTACACTGTCAGGGGTGTAGTAAGCAGAAGAATCCTTGATTCTCAACTTGTAGCAATCTTAATTAAGTTATTTAATATTTCTGAGTCTTAACTTTCTTTAGATATATAGTTCTTAATTGGTTTGTGGTGGAGCTTAAAAGAGAAGGACTTGATAAAAAGTTCTAGTAACAATTGTATTGAGAGTTTTGGTTTCTTAAAAAAAAAAGTTATGTTATGTGAATATGTTTGTGCTTTAACATGGGTGTGGGATATGGGCCAGCTTCAGTTTGTCCACAGCCATTAACTATGATTATCTCGTGCTCTAACAGGGCTCAATCTTTGCCCACTGTAGATAGTTTAATTCTGGGGGACTCTAGGGAGGGTATAAATGAGAGGCACTGAGGGCCAGCAGCAGATGACAGAGGTTAACACGTCAGGACTACAAGGCTGGCCTACTGGATGTGTAGTAACAGTCTAGTAGCCAGTATGACTGCTTGTGGGAGAATTTGCTTTAATTGTTTTAATTTAATTTAATTGTTTCATTGGGTTCTTATTTCTCTACCTGCTTTCCAACCCTTATCCATTATTCCACCTTTTTTTTTGTTTTGTTTTTTTTGTTTTGTTTGTTTGTTTTCAAGACAGGGTTTCTCTGTATAGCCCTGGCTATCCTGGAACACACTCTGTAGACCAGGCTGGCCTTGAACTCAGAAATCTGCCTGCCTCTGCCTCCCAAGTGCTAGGATTAAAGGCGTGCGCCACCACTGCCCGGTTCCCTTATTCCATCTTAATCCCTTCAAACCCCTCAACACTAGTTAGGAGAGAGAGAGAAAGTTGGAGGGGAAAGGGGATGTAGACACCTTTCAGCCAACAAAATAGACTACTTCCTGCTGATTGGGATTGTTGTTTTTCTTGGGGCAAGTCCAATCTCTGTCATCAGAATATCCAGCTGTTCAGCAAACTAGCAATCCAGCAATAGTAAATGCACCAGCAGCCGGGGCAGCAGCAGGGGTGGGGTGGAGGATGGAATAAGGGAGCCAGGCAGTGGTGCCTAAAATTAGTATAAAATGTTCTCATCCATATCGTATATGTAAATCACATAGGGAACCTTAAAGATATTAGTGGTTGGGAAAAAAATCATTAGTTCAGAAGTCAAGTTAGGCTTAAGGTAAATCACCACTCAGTAGCTTTGGCGTCTTGTGTGCTCTCTCTAGGTCCTGAGTCTCTAATACATAATTCAGTTGCTTTTGGCTCCCTTTCATTCCTACTAGCATAGTCAAGATTTTTATAATATTTCAAATTCATATTTATATGTACATTTGTGGGTTTCTTTTTGAAGCTTTCACCTTGTGCCTTGTTCAGTTTGACCCTTCTCTGTCTCTTCTTCCCTTTTGGGTGTCCCCTCTTTCCCAAGCAGTCCCTCATTTGCTTTCATCATGTGCGTATTTTCTCACATATATATCCATAGGTATCTGTTGAGGTTTGGTCTGTTGCTGTCTATTGTAATGTTAAGTGCGGGCCCCGAAGACCTGGTTGTCCCAGAGAGGAGAGATTCTCTATGTAGACCCAAGTGACACTATGTAACCTGTCCCCAGGTTATTTCTGATTGTAAATAACATGTCAACAGCCAATAGCTGGGCAGAAGAGACATAGACAAGGGCTTAGGATTGGGGGGAGCAGTTTAGATAACCATAGGAGGGAGAAGAAGGTGAGGGAGGAGAGAGAACTGCCGTGGGTAGGTGAGTCATGAAAATGTGGCCCTGAGGATTGACCAGTTGGAGTTAAGAGCAGCCCAGATGAAATAGAGTAAGTAATAACTTGGGGTTATCGATAGGAAAGTAGATAACTTATAGCATAGAAGGTATATATCTGTAAGCTCTTGTGTTGTTTAAGGCTTATTGTAAATAATAAAGATTGTGTGTGCTTTTTATTTGGGAACTAAATGGTCAAAGGTGGGATAGGAACCCCGGATTGGGATTAAAAATTTCAACAACAGGTATGCCATACACACATACACATGCACATGCATGCACACACACACATTCTTTATATAAGAGATTATATGGAATAGTTGTCTCTCTGGGTCTGACTTACTGTATTTAACATGGCTAGGTTGCAGTCTTGTTTGTTGTGTTCAAAGAGTCAGTTCTGTTTCACTAATACTGTGCTTTTTTTTTTTTTTGGTTCACATTCATTCACATCTGCCTTTATCTCTGTTATATCTCTGTGTACTCTCTTTGTGTTTGGCTCCTTCTTGTCTGTCTAAGACTGTGAAGTGCATCACTAAGTTAATTAGTTGATGTCACATTGATTTTTTTTTTCAGGTAATCACTTAGGACTATATACTTTTCTCTTAGAATTTCCTTGTCTTGCAAACATTCTGAAAAACTTTTTTTAAAATTTTCATTTGATTTTAATTTTAATTTTCATTTAATTTTAATTTGATTCCAGAAATTTAAAAGCTGTCATGTATTTGGATAATTTCTGGAGTTTCTCTCTCTCTTTTTGTCTATTTATTCTTCTCCAGTGATCTATTATCAGAAATTATTTGTCTCTCTCTTTCTTTGTTAAGGCTTGCTTTTATGTCCTAAAATGTACTTGAAGTTTTTTTTTTGTGTGTGTGTGTACATTCCAGTTGTTTGATGTGATTCTGTAGATTCAGTTAAATCTATTTGATCTATTTGTTCTGAAATGTCTTTGTTGATTGGTTTTAGGCTGAGTAACTAATCTAATGTTGAGAGTGGGTTACTGAAATTACCCAGTATTGTCTTATCAGGACCTACTTGTCCTTTTATTTCCATTAATGTTTCTCTTACAAGACAGGGAGCTCCAATGCTTAGCATATGTATCTTGTAGTCGCTCTACTTTTTGATGGATTGTTCTCTTTATGAATGTGCAGTGGTATTTTTCTCTTTTAATCTTCACTTCAAGTTTCTTTATAGCTTCCATTTATTTGATATCGTTTCCTCCTTTCCACTTCTAGTCTATGCCTTTGCTAGTAAGGTCTTGTTTTTAATTCCATAGGTTAGTTGGTGTTCTTCAATTGCCTAATGAAGACCAGTTACATTTAGAATTATTACTGAGATAGCTTTGCAGATACCTGTAATCCTATCCGTGGGTTTTTTGCTTGATTGTATTATTGGTTTCCTTTTTCTTTCTCCTCTACTTGTGTTTGGAGTTTTCTGGCTTACTTAGCTGAATATGATTTGTGCCTAAGTAGTTATTATTTGTTCATCTATCCATCTCATGATATTTATTGTTCCTTGTCCTGGCATAATTGAGAGTGCTTTTGTTCCTTTTGTATTTAGGATTCCTTTAAGTATTTTCAGCAATGCTGGATTTGTGGCCATGAATCACTTAATTTTGTTTCTGCCTTGCATTGTCTTTCTTCAATTTTAAGTAACTTGGGTGGATAAAGAAACCTCAAGTTAGTAGTTGTTTACTTTCATGGTTTGAGGTATATTCTACTCTTTCTGGGCTTTTGGGTTTCCTGCTGGAAGGTCTGATGTTTTGCCTTTGTGAGTTGAGTTGACACATATAATTTTTCATGAGTGTGTGTGTGTACATATGTATACACACATATATTTAGATTGTGGTTTGACATTGTGATTACACTGATAGTGTAGAGGTTCTTCTTAGGTCACCTCTAGTTGGAGTTCTCAGAGCCTACTGTACTTGGATATTCCTTTACTCCTTTAGATTTCAAGAAATTCTGCTACAGTTTCACTGAGTAGATTTTTTCCATGTCCCTAATGTTTTTTCCTAGTTTTTGTTTGTGTGTTTGTTTTGCATGTATGTATATGTGTGTGAAGTGTTTGCATATGAATGTGTGTGACTGTGTGTATACATGCAGAGGCTACAAGATGCTAGGAGAGAAAAGATCTCTCATTGAACTAGAAGCTGCTTTTCAGCTAGGCTGGATGAACAGCAAACTCTTGAGAGCTGCCTCTTATAAGCAGACAGCACTGTGCCTGTTTTTTTTTTTTAAATGTGATATTAAGAGTGTGAACTTAGGTCTTCCTGCAGAGCAAGCACCTTTACCAACTGAGCCACCTCCCCAGTATCCCTTCTCTTTAGTTTTTAATCTCAGAACTTTCTTTTCTTCCATGGATTCGAAATTTTTTGCCTTGGGATTCTGTCATTTAAGTTCGTGGGTGGTGTACATGCTTGTTAGTTTTTTGTTGTTTGTTTGTTTTGTTTTATTTTGTTTTTTCATCAGCTTGATACAACTTGGAATCATCTGGGAAGAGGGAACGTCCATTGAGAATATGCCTTCATAAACTTAGCCTATAGGTAAATCTCTGGAATATTTTCTTAATTAATGATTGATGTGATGGGTTCAGTGCCCTGTGGGCGCTGCCACCTCTTGGCAGGTGGTTCTGAGTTGTATAAGAAAGCAGTGCAAGCAAATCATGGGGAACAAGTCAGTGAGCAGCACTCCTCCCTCGTCTTTGCTTCAGTTCCTGCCTCCAGGTTCCTGCCCTGATTTTCCTTCATGATGAACTTCAACTGTAAAGTGAAATTTCCTAGCCAAATTGCTTCTTGCCATTGAATTTATCACAGCAGTAAAAAGCAAATTAGGGCAGTGTGGAATACGTACCTACTTATCAATCTTAACATAGTATTTCTGGCTTTGTCTTTTATCTATGATGTCATTTTCCTTTCACGTTCTAGTCTATTGATGATGCTTTTGATTTTCTTTTTCCATTGAATCGTTTCCAATGTTTCTGCCTGATGTTTTTCAAAATCTCAGTTTCTACGCTGAGTTTCTCATCCATGTTGCTGTGTCTCTTCTCTAGGTTCTGAGTTGTTTTGCTGACTTCATTCCTATCCTTGTCTATGTCTTTTTTAATTAACTGATCATGTTTTGAAAAAAAATCTTTTAAATTCTTTGTACAGCATTTTATTCAGATAAATATCTTTAGATCCATTTGGTTATTAGCAAACTATGATCTTTTGGAAGAGTCCTGCCGTTTTTTTTCCATGTTTCTTAGGTTTCTGTCTTGTAAGTTTTTACATTTAGTGGGATGGGAATCTCTTGAAATTTTATTTGGGAATGTTCTTAGTGAGAAGCCTACAGGTGAGGGACCAATCCCCAGTTCCACTCAGAGAGGAGAAAATATATTTTTATAACAGGAACACTACTAAACCACATCGGATACAGAAATATACTTAAAATAAATCAAAGCCACCTACTCAGCCATCAAAGGGCACAGAAAGAAAAATGTCAAAACTAATGTAGAGGGTACTATATAAATATACTTAACAATCACTTAAGGTAGAAGCATAGATAATATTTGAACAAAGTAAAAGAATGCAGCAGAGAAAGGGAAAAGTAAAGAAAAATTTAGCTTAAATAAAGAAGAAACTTATAGAAGGTAGAGAAGACCACTAGGAAGAGGAGACCTAAAGAGGAGATAAAAGCATTTGTATTGTAAAAAAATGTATAAGCAAAAATTGTAAACATATGAGGAGTCAAAACTTAGAGGCAGGTATTTAAATATAAAGTAAAAATAATGGTAAAAGAGGACATGCAAAGGCCGTTTTTTATGTATATGAGTACACTGTTGCTGTATTTAAACACACCAGCAGAGGGCATCGGATCCTATTACAGATGGTTGTGAGCCACCATTCAGTGTCTGGGAATTGAACTCAAAACCTTCGGAAGAGCAGTCAGTACTCTTAACCGCTGAGCCATCTCTCCAGTTCCCCCGCCCCCTACAACGGGCATTTTTTAAACCTCCAGATTATAACAGCAGTGAACTGGAGTAACTTCCTTCTGAATTCTCTATAACATTGGCTCTGCAGGGCAGAAGGGGTGGTCAACTGCAGTTGGACACTCTTTAAACTGCTCAAATTGGCTCATCACTCCAGGGGCTTCCTTCCTGTGTACCAGTTGACATTTCTGATCACCTTTGGCTCTGTAGCCTATGTACTGGGCAGAATTCTCACTCACTCCAGAAACTCTCCCAGTAAACACCTTGGTGAGGCTTATATATATATAAGTCAAGGAATGTCCCTTCTATGGGGCTATGGAGAAGGCAGATGGAGCAATGATATAGGAGGACCTGTGTCAGTACTTTGCAATTCTGTTCTGAATTAAAAGGGAGAGAGGCTGATACAGGGAGTATCCACTTGATCAGACCTTTAGGATTCTCTGTCCTGTGATTGGCAAAGTGCATGGAAACGCAATGGGAAGCCATTGAGTTTAAAAGCTCTCTAGTGTGGACTCATCGATCTCCTCTCAGCTCACCACATGTAAGGTTTAAGCTCTTGTCATATAAAGGATACAAAACATAGAAAATATAACAACAGCTGTCGCAAAGAATTCAGAAGGGGGTGACATTATGTTGTTCCTTTTTTTGAAATCTCTGTTACTATAACTGAAACTGGAAAGCAAACACAAGGGTATCCAGAATGCCACAGGCTGAAACAAGAGCAGACCCACACAGAAAAAAAGGAGTATTGACAGGAAAAGAACATTTTTTACCTCAGAGTAAAACTGATCTGAAGATGTCAGGTAGAAATGGGAGATACTAAGACAAGGCAGAGCCTACATCTCCATTCTCCTGACCAAGCACGCTGATCCTGCCTCATCTGTAGTAGCTCCCCACTGGCAGCAGCTTGTTTAAACCCTAGTAATTTATTTCTTGAGTCATGTTGGATTCTGTGCTTTACCTATATTCAACCCTGTGCCACTACAAATCCCAACTTTTGTTAGTAGGCCAATGTTGGAGGCATACGATGGGAAAAGCTAGATTTCCTCTCAAAATCAGTAAACATATCAAGTAAATTTATGTGTCAAATTAAAACAAAACAGAACACTAAAAAATAAACTACCCTGGAGGTCTGGTCTTACTTCCTTAGTCTAATAAACAAGATATGGTGATCCTCAAAGGGCTCAGTAGGGCCAGAAAATTTTATGGGTACTGCTACTTTGGTTTATGCCATGTGGTTAAATTAACCAAGATGGCAGTGAAACCATGTGGCATTTATGCTGTCATTACCAAAGATGTCATGCAAGTCACATGGATACTTTCTGCTCAAGGTGAGTTAAGCTCTGTGGTAAATTGAACCCATCCCTCATCTTGCCAATGGGATCCACAACTTCGCACAGATTGCCAACTGTTATAGTCTTTTCTTGAGACAAAATAAAGACACTTTAATTAATTTAATATGTATAAAGGAGATGGAATCTATGGCCTCAGCAGATGGATCTAAAATATCAAAATAAAGAAACAGAGGAAGGAATTCAATGGTCTAAGTACAATGAAGAAGTGTCCATATGGAACTATTAGAATGACTAAAACCGGTATGGGGTCTCTCACAGATAGCTTCTAGAGATAGAAAGAGTAGAAATTTGACCACCATCCAAGCTTAGTTCAAGACAACAGTTGGCCTGCCTCACTCTCAAGGTTGTGGAAGAGACAAGGGAAGGAAAGGATGGGAGATAAAGATGCTGTGTAAAAACCCAGAGGTCTATCTTCATGTGGGGAATAATGACTCAGATCTCCCTCCTTCACCCTGACCAGAGTGAGGTAAAGTAACTGTGGATAAAGGCTTGGATTAATAGTACTGTTTTAATATCTGTTCTCAGGTCTCTAGTTCCCAACTGGCTAACTGACTTCCTAGGGCAGTTACATGAGTTTTGGTTAAAACAGAAGGCAAAGGCTAGGGAGATGGCTCAGTAGGTAAATGTTGTTGGTATTTGAGCATGATGGCCTGAGTTTGTTACCCTGAACCTATGGTGGAACTTCTGAAATTTGTCGTCTGCCTACTGTATGTGCACTGTGGCATGTACACACACACACACACACACACACACACACACACACACACACACACATCCATTCTATACTGTTATATTTATACTTAAAACGGAAATTCTGTTATACTAAGTAAAATCTCAGAGGGTAAGAAGTAAGGATAATTAAGTCATCCTGTTCAAGATGTGTTTAACCTTTATTGTCCCGTAATTGAACCATCATGTCAACTCTGGTTATATAAAGAATAAGTTGTTAACCTGTTAATTGTTTTCTTTGCCTGATGGAGATTGGTCTGTTTTCCTATGGAATGGTTATATCAGTTCAGGCAAGTAGTGTCAAGTTCATGGATAATTCCCTTCATTTGGGATGGGCCACGCCTGTCCTCTGAGGTTTTTCATGTTGTGAAATCCAAGGTGACTGCAGGTTTAGGATGGGGACTTATCTCTGGTGCTTCATCCTTGAACTGGAAGGAGGGAGGGTAGACAGTGACTGAGTAGCATATGTAACTGCAGTTGTAAGCGAAGGATCCAAGGAGAGGAAACAAACACAAAGTGAGTGTAGACATACCAGACTATCATCCTTTTATATCTCTCTGAGGGACCTAAGTGAGGAGTCAATACTCTGGAGCAAAAGAACCTTCTGAGTATCTGTTTAAAAACTGATTGGAATTTCAGTTGTATTCATCAAGTAAATGAATGCACAGTGACTCGAAGCCTGGTGGAGTGGTATAGACATAGTGAAAGAAGAGGCCCAATGAGGATCAGGAGAATCTGAAGATCCTGCAGGCTATTCCATTCCAAAAATTCTTTGTATCTTTTTTTTCCTATTCCAATAGTCCAAGGTTTTACCACTTTGTGTAATTTCTTTGGAAACTGTCCATGATTTCTATGAAGTTAGACATTGGAGATAATTAGAAGTTCTATTCTGGTGGAAGTATAAAAGTCCTATAATTACATATCATGTTCTGTAATAATTATCCTTACTTACATGCTCTTCCCCGTGGCCCAGAAAGTCTGCTTTATTATTATAGGGTGAGTGCTGAAAACCTCATGGAAGGAAACATCTGTAATGATGTTTCTTCCTTAGTGGAAGTAAGACAAGTATTAGGGAAGTTCCAAGTCATGTTGCCATGATTCTCTCGTTCTATACACAGCTTGGTTGATTTACCTCGAAGATTTTTGTGAGCAAGAGGAAAGGTTAAGGAAGATGAGTTTAGCAAGAGACAATAAGACAATCTTCATTACAGCACTTGTATTAGTCAGGATTCTCTAAAGGAACAGAACTGATAGAAAGAACATCGTGTGTGTGTGTGTGTGTGTGTGTGTGTGTGTGTGTGTGTGTGTGTGTTATTTATTAGAGTGGAAGCAACTCTAATAAAACAAACAGACATCTTTGCTCCGGTGACTGATCAGACAGGTGCAACCAGCTACACAGAGATAACCAGAGTATAGTATCTCTTGGGACACAGCCCACCAGGGTTCCACCTGAGCCCAGGAGCAGGGCAGCCCCTCAGCAATCTGTGCCAGGGAAATCCCGGTTACCCAGGGGTGCGGAAATAGCCTTGCAGGCTCACAGGAGATTCAAGCACCAACCAGTGCCAGCAGGACCAACTAACACCAGAGATAACCAGATGGCAAAAGGCAATCATAGGAACACTACTAACAGAAATCAAGGCAATATGGCACCATTCGCACCCAATTCTCCCACAACAGCAAGTCCTGGATACCCCAACACACCAGAAAGGTAAGATTTGGTTTTAAATCACATCTCATGATGTTGTCAGAGGATTTCAAGAAGGACATAAATAAATCTCTTAAAGAAGTACAGGAGAACATGAGTCAAAAGGTAGAAGCCCTTACAAAGGAAACACAAAAATCGCTTAAAGAAATTCAGGAGACTATGGGTCAACAGATAGAAGCCCATGAAGAGGAAACACAAAAATCACTTAAAGAAATACAGGAGAACTTGGGCCAACAGGCAGAAGTCCTGAAAGAGGAAACACAAAATCTCTTAAAGAATTACAGTAAAACACAAACAAACAAGTGAAAGAACTGAGCAAAACCATCCAGGATCTAAAAACGGAAGTAGAAACAACTAAGAAATCACAAAGGGAGACAGCTATGGAGATAGAAAACCTTGGGAAGAAATCAGGAGTCACAGATGCAAATATCAACAACAGAATACAAGAGATGGAAGAAAGAATCTCAGGTGCTGAAGATACCATAGAAAGCATTGACTCAACAGTTAAAGAAAATACAAAATGCAAAAAGCTTGTAACCCAAAACATCCAGGAAATCCAGGACACAATAAGAAGACCAAACCTAAGGATTATAGGTATAGATGAGAGTGAAGATTTGCAACTTAAAGGGCCAGTAAATGTCTTCAACAAAATTATAGAAGAAAACTTCCCTAACCTAAAAAGAGAGATGCCCATGAACATACAAGAAACCTATAGAACTCCAAACAGACTGGACCAGAACAGAAATACCTCCCGTCACATAATAATCAAAACACCAAATGTACTAAACAAAGAAAGAACATTAAAAGCAGTAAGAGAAAAAGGCCAAGTAACATATAAAGGCAGACCCATCAGAACCACACCAGACTTCTCACCAGAGACTATGAAAGCTATAAGATCCTGGGCAGATCTCATATAGACTCTAAGAGAACACAAATGCCAGCTCAGACTACTATACCCAGCAAAACTCTCAATCACCATAGATGGAGAAACCAAGATATTCCATGATAAAACCAAATTTACAAAATGTCTTTCTACAAATCCAGTTTTATAAAGGATAATAGGTGGAAAACGCCAATAAAACGAGGACAACTACACCCTAGAAAAAGGAAGATAGTAATCTTCTTTCCTCAAACCCAAAAGAAGATAACCACTCAAACATAAAAATAACATCAAAAATAACAAGAAGCAACAATCACTATTCCTTAATATCTCTTAACATCAATGGACTCAATTCCCCAATAAAAAGACACAGACTAACAGACTGGATACATAAACAGGACCCTGCATTTTGCTGCATACAGGAAGCATACCTCAGTGTCAAAGACAAACACTACCTCAGAGTAAAAGGCTGGAAAACAATTTTATAAGCAAATGGTCCCAGGAAACAAGCTGGAGTAGCCATTCCAATATCGGATAAAATTGACTTTCAACCTAAAGTCATCAAAAAAGACACGGAAGGACAATTCATACTGGTCAAAGGAAAAATCCACCAAGAAGAACTCTCAATTCTGAATATCTATGCTCCAAATGCAAGGGCACCCTCATTCGTAAAAAACTTTAATAAAGCTCAAAGCACACATTGCACCTCACACAATAATTGTGGGTGACTTCAACACTCCACTCTCCTCAGTGGAGCAATCAGGGAAACAGAAACTAAACAGGGACACAGTGAAACTAATTGAAGCTTTGGATCAAATGGATTTAACACACACACACACACACACACACACACACACACACACACACACACACATATGTATATATATATAACATTTCATCCTAAAGCAAAAGAATATACTTTCTTCTCAGTACCTCATGGTACCTTCTCCAAAATCAACCATATAATTGGTCACAAAACAGAACTCAACAGATATAAGATTGAAATAATCCCATGCCTCCTATCAGATCACTATGGAGTAAGGGTGGTCTTCAATAGCAACAAAAACAACAAAAAGCCTACATACACATGGAAGCTGAACAATGCTCTATTCAATGATACCTTGGTCAAGGAAGAAATAAGGAAAGAAATCAAAGACTTTTTAGAATTCAATGAAAATGAAGGCACAACATACCCAAATTCATGGGACACAATGAAAGCAGTGCTCAGAGGAAAACTCATAGCCTTGAGTGCCTCCAAAAAGAAACGGGAGAGAGCATACATTAGCAGCTTAATGGCACACCTGAAAGCTCTGGAACAAAAAGAAGCAAACACACCTAAGAGGAGTAGAAAGCAGGAAATCATCAAACTCAGGGCTGAAATCAATCAAGTAGAAACAAAAAGAACCATACAAAGATTCAACAAAACCAAGAGCTGGTTCTTTGAGAAAATCAACAAGTTAGATAAACCTTTAGCCAGACTAACCAGAGTGCACAGAGACAGTATCCAAATTAACAAAATCAGAAATGAAAAGGGAGATATAACAACAGAAACTGAGGAAATTCAAAAAATCGTCAGATCCTACTACAAAAGCCTATACTCAACACACCTGGAAAATTTGGAGGAAATGGACAATTTCCTAGACAGATACCAAATACCAAAATTAAATCAGGATCAAATAGACCATCTAAACAGTCCCATAACCCCCAAAGAAATAGAAGTGGTCATTGAAAGTCTTCCAACCAAAAAAAGCACAGGTCCAGATGGGTTTAGTGCAGAATTCCATCAGAACTTCAAAGAAGACCTAACACCAATACTCTCCAAACTATTCCACAAAATGGAAACAGAAGGAACACTACCCAATTCATTCTATGAAGCCACAATTATGCTGGTATCAAAACCACACAAAGATTCAACAAAGAAAGAGAATTTCAGACTAATTTCCCTTATGAATATCGATGCAAAAATAATCAATAAAATTCTTGCCAACCGAATCCAAGAACACATCAAAACAATCATTCACCACGATCAAATAGGCTTCATCCCAGGGATGCAGGGATAGTTTAATAGACTGAAATCCATCAATGTAATTCACTACATAAACAAACTCAAAGAAAAAAACCACATGGTCACTTCATCAAGATGCTGAAAAAGCATTTGACAAAATTCAGCAACCTTTCATGCTAAAAGTCTTGGAAAGATCAGGAATTCAAGGCCCATATCTAAACATAGTAAGAGCAATATACAGCAAACCAGTAGCCAACATCACACTAAATGGAGAGAAACTTGAAGCAATCCCACTAAAATCAGGGACTAGACAAGGCTGCCCTCTCCATATCTTTTCAATATAGTACTTGAAGTTCTAGTTAGAGCAATTAGACAACAAAAGGAGGTCAAAGGGATACAAATTGGAAAGGAAGAAGACAAATTATCACTATTTGCAGATGATATGATAGTATACTTAAGCGACCCAAAGAACTCCACCAGAGAACTCCTACAACTGATAAACAACTTCAGCAAAGTGGCAGGATATAAAATTAACTCAAACGAATCAGTAGCCTTCCTATACTCAAAGGATAAACAGGCTGAAAAAGAAATTAGGGAAAGAACCCCCTTCACAATAGTCACAAACAAGATTAAGTATGTTGGTGTATCTTGGTGTGACTTTAACCAAACAAGTGAAAGATCTGTATGACAAGAACTTCAAGACTCTGAAGAAAGAAATCAAAGAAGACCTCAGAAGATGGAAGATCTCCCATGCTCTTGGATTGGCAGGATTAATATAGTTAGAATGGCCATCTTACCAAAAGCAATATATAGATTCAATGCAATCCCCATCAAAATCCCAACTCAATTCTTCATAGAGTTAGAAAGAGCAATTCTCAAATTCATCTGGAGTAACAAAAAACCAAGGATAGCTAAAGCTATTTTCAACAGTAAAAGAACTTCTAGGGGAATCAGTATCCTGGATCTCAAGCAGTACTACAGAGAAATAGTGTTAAAAACTGTGTGGTATTGGTAAAGTGACAGGCAGGTAGATCAATGGAATAGAATTGAAGACCCAGAAATGAACCCACACACCTATGATCACTTGATCTTTGACAAAGGAGCTAAAACTATCCAGTAGAAAAAAGACAGCCTTTTCAACAAATGGTGCTGGTTCAATTGGAGGTCAGCATACAGAAGAGTGCAAACTGATCCATTTTTATCTCCTTGTACTAAGCTCAACTCCAAGTGGATCAAGGATCTCCACATAAAACCAGACACACTGAAACTAGTAGAAAAAAAAAACTGGGGAAGAGCCTTGAGCACATGGGCACAAGGGAATATTTCCTGAACAAATCACTAATGGCTTATGCTCTAAGATCAAGAATTGACAAATGCGACCTTATAAAGTTACAAAATTTCTGTAAGGCAAAGGACACTGTCAAAGGACAAAATGGCAACAAACAAATTGGGAAAAGATCTTTACCAACCCTACATCTGACAGAGGGCTAATATCCAATATATACAAAGAACTCAGGAAGTTGACCCCAGAGAGCCAAATAACCCTATTAAAAAATGGGTACAGAGCTAGCCAAAGAATTTTCACCTGAGGAATATCGAATGGCTGAGAAGCACCTAAAGAAATGTTCAACATCCTTAGTCATTAGGGAAATGCAAATCAAAACAACCCTGAGATTTCACCTCACACCAGTCAGAATGGCTAAGATAAAAAACTCAGGAGACAGCAGGTGTTGGCGAGGATGTGGAGAAAGAGGAACGCTCCTCCACTGCTGATGGGATTGCAAGCTGGTACAACCACTCTGGAAATCAGTCTGGCGGTTCTTCAGAAAACTGGGCATGACACTTCTGGAGGACCTGTTATACACTCCTGGGCATATACCCAGAAGATTCCCCAGCATGTAATAAGGACACATGGTCCACTATGTTCATAGCAGCCTTATTTATAATAGCCAGAAGCTGGAAAGAACCCAGATGTCCCTCAACAGAAGAATGGATACAGAAGATGTGGTATATTTACACAATGGAATACTACTCAGCAATTAAAAACAATGAATTCATAAAATTCTTAGGCAAATGGTTGGATCTGAAAAATATCCTAAGTGAGGTAACCCAATCACAAAAGAACACACATGATATGCAGTCACTGATAAGTGGATATTAGCCCAGAAGCTCGGAATACCCAAGACACAATTCACATATCAAATGATGCCCAAGAAGTAAGGAGAGGCCCCTGGTCCTGGAAAGACTTGATGCAGCAGTGTAGAGGAATACCAGGACAGAGAAGTGGGAGGGGGTTGTTTGGGGAATGGGGGGATGGAAGAGGGCTTATGGGACTTTCAGGGAGAGGGGAAACAGGAAAGGGGAAATCATTTGGAATGTAAATAAAGAATATATCTAATAAAAAATAAGAGTAATAAAAGAAGGTCACAACAGTATTTGTTTCTTATTTGTGTGTGTGTGTGTGTGTGTGTTTCTAGATTTACCAAAAGCACCCAACAAAAAAGCTTTGTCTGGAGTGCAAGTTTGCATGGGCAAATCATCCAAAGTTCTTTAAATTCAGATCTTTCAATTCCTGGTCTACATGGTAAGGAGTTCTTTTGATCCTGCCTGAATAATATTATATTGTGTTTTTTCCCCCAATTTATATACCTCTGGACATCCTTCCCTCTCTTAGTAAAAGCTCCCTTGATCTTCTCTTCTCTTACTTTAAGAAAAAAATCTAGCCTGGAACTTAGCACTTGCTGCCAGATTTCCCAATGATCAGGGATAAGATATGCAGATGACGGTGTTGGTACCTGCTGTTTTCCTTCCCAGACTGAAAGATATATAAATATACACTGTGAATAGAAGTTTCTGGGAAGAGGATGCATCTTTCATTGAAACTTCTGCAAGGCTGACTGATGAGAATTTCAAAGATTTTGGACATGTTGGAATGTTTTACGGCCAGGAAATGATTAAAATGTATCTTAGGTATCTTTAGCCCCCTATCTGCCATTCCTTCCCCACCTATGTGTCTGAGATGGTATCAAGGGGACGATCAAGTGAAAACTTTTTTGAAGTGCATTAACTCAGCAGGCCACCTGCTTCCACCAACTCAAAGGCTAAGCATCTCATCAGGTGGCATCTAGGGACCATGACAGGATTTTCCCTGCTTTTGTTACAAACTGCTTTTTTTGATGGTTCCACCAATGAATTTAGAAAATGTCTTGATTTATGATCCTATTTGGTATGTTTCTATAAAAACCTCCATGAAATTGTTACCACAATGAAACATGGTATCTGGGAAAACCTAAATTTGTGTTTTTGGGTCATGGTCACTCTTATTTGGCTCTAGAATAAACTTTTAATTCATTGAGGTAAGAGCTATTTCTTTTGTCAGTGCTGTGTTTTGATTTCTCCAGTATGGTTTGTTCTGCTTTATCCCTCAACCAGTTTATAGGCAATTTCAGTTGTGAACCTTCCCAGCAACTCATCAGTGGGCTGCATTCTGAAAAACTGATCTACTATAAGCCCCAGATCCCCTAAAGGCTTCTCTAGTCTACAGAAATATCCAGAGCCACAGATCTGATTAGCAGTTTGACTTCTCTCTCTCCTCTCTGCCTTCTCCCTTTCCTTGATGACGCTCTTCACAAATGCTTAGACTATCTGCCCAGGACTATCCTCTCCACAGTTGCTTGGGAACCACAGGAAGCAATTTCAAGTAACAAAGTTATTCATCCTCTTAAATATAATTGTGTACATATCTTTACATGATTCAAATATATATAAAAAATTATCCTCAATGGAACTTATATAAAAAGAAAATCCTTTGGTCTTATTGACAGTCTTTTCTCTTACGATACCTTTTTCACTTAATTCTTACACTTATGTTTTACCAACCTCCCAATAAACATCTACACTTAATTTACTCTATAATCCAATAATTCCAACTCCATGTTGGCTTCACAAGTAGCAAGGTTCTCTTTTATTTGGGAGGGGGGGTGCCCGGGAGGTGGGGAGGTGAGATGGTGTTTTTCTGTATATCCCTGACTGTCCTGGAATTTACTCTTTAGACTAGACTGACTTTGAATTCTGAGATCCTCCTTCCTCGGCATCCAAGTGCTGGCACTAAAGATGTGCACCACTATGGCCAGGTTGACAAGGTTCACTTTTAGTGTGGATTCAGGTGCTAAACATGACCCAGAGGACTATCCACCATGATGTGGGGACCTCATAACCTACTGATACCCTAATAAAGCAAGAAACATTTTCTATGTATACTAACCCCTTAGGGTTCTTCATCTTCTTTTTCTACAAATTCATCAATCTGTTCTCTCATGTATGCAGAGAAGCTGCAAGCAGGACAAGAACACAGCCACACATGTGCGAGGGTACTCGCGTACACACAAACACATATACATATACCTCTGTAGCCTGACAGGATTGAACACTCTAATGCCCTACAGATCACACATTCACCATGCCTCCAGTACCTTATAAAAAGAAGAGCTAACCCATTATAGAGCCTAAGAAATGCAGGGTGGCATTGTAGCATAGGCTAGTCAGTCATTAACTAGGATTGCTTCCACGTGACACAGGGCCTTGCTTTCCCTTGGGAATCTTTAAGAGAAGAAATCTGACTTTGCCTGGTGCCTGGAGTAAATTAAGTGTAGTTGTTTATTGGGAGGTTGGTGGAATGTAAATGTAAGAGTTAAGAGAAGGAAGCTTCTTCCTTCAGACACTCACTGTGCTTTCTGCTATGGCATTAATAAGTCCCTTGCACGAAGGACAGTTTGACTGCCCTTTTTTAGCCTTCCTTCCTTTCTCACCCACAAGTTTGACACAAAACTTAAGTCCTGTTCCACTTTGTTTCCTCAGAGGCGGCAGTTATGGAAGGTAAGCTCAATGGGCAACCTGTCTTAGAAATCTAAACAACCCATTTTTCTTTTATATGTGATCTTACAGTTGAATCAAGCAACGATCTCAACATGAAGACCCAATACCTAGAATCTGATAGAGGAGAGAGGGAATAAGCTTCAGTTTATAAGCGCAGGAAAGGAATTTTGGAACAGGAACCTGGTAGCACAGACTTTAAGACAAACAATTGACAAATGGGACCTCATAAAACTTGAAAACGTTTGGACAGCAAGAGATGCCATCATTTGACTGAAGAGGCAGCCTAAAGAATGGGAAGAAATATTTACCAGGTATTCATCCAACAGAGGGTTAGTTTCTAGAATACTCAAAAGTTTAAAAAAAAAAAACTAAACACCAATCAAACAACCCAATTAAAAAATGGGGCAAGTAATCAAAAGGAGAGCTCCCCAAAGATAAAATACAAATGGCCTAATGTATTTTTTTTTAAATGTTCAACATCCTTAGCCATTAGACACATGCAAATTAGAACTACTTTGGGATTTCATCTTACTTCAGTCATAATGGCTAAGATTAAAAAAAAATGGCAGAAAAGTACTGGTTGCAGATGCAGGAAAAGTAGAATGTTTATTCATGGGGGTGCAAACTAGCACAGTCACTATGGAAATCATAGGCTTCCTCAACATGCTATAAATAGATCTACTGTGCAATCCTGCTATATCTGTGCTGAATGTATTTCCAAAGAACTCTCTTCTAATACAGAGGCTTACTCGTTCTTACTCATTGCTGACTATTCACAATAGCCAGGAAATGGAAGTAGTCTAGATGTCCATCAGCTGAAGAAGGGATAATGGAAACAGAAACCATATGCACAATAGACATGTATTCATCTATAAGGAAAACAAAATTAGGAAGGTCTCAGGGAAATTGATGGACTTGTAAATAATCATCCTAAGAGAGTCAGAAGACAGAGGGAACCATCCCCATTATATATCTGCCTCCTGATGGGGTCCACGTGAGAGTTAGATCCTTCCCTTGGGCTGCTGTGTCTGGTTCATTATTGGCTTTCTGATTTCCCTGTTATGATCTTAGTACTCCCTAGAGTCTCAATTCACAGCAATAAATTTAGCATATGACACCTTCTACTCTCAGGAATACATCACTTATTGGTCTGCCCCATGGGTGGTGCTGGACAGGTACCACTGTTCACAAATCCAAAGTTGTCCTCCATTCTTAAAATGGAGTCAAAAGCTGTTTGTCAAATAGCATCTCCTAGGGAAAGGAAACACCTGAAAAACTAATTTACATGCTATGGAGTAACTAAAAGGAGAGCAAAGCTTGACCTCAGTGTTGGGTATTCTGGCCTTTTATCAGAAAATAGGCATGAGGAGGGCCCCTTCCTACAAGGTCTTGGATCCCTTAGCCCTTGGAAACTTCTAGTGTATTTTGTTCTGCTGATTTTTTTCACACTTGTATCTCTATTCTGAAAGTAAGATTTAGATGTTGTTTCTCTTGGTAGGAGTTTCTAATTTTACTTGCTTTCTTTTCTTACTTTTTACTGATTATCTTGATTACATATTTCAAGATTTCTATTGGGATAAATAGCATGTATTTTTTATCACATTTTTAGAAAGCATTGCTTTCCCTGCATTTTCTTATCAGTAATCCACCCTCGTTCTAGTGCTATGGGCATGGTGTCTTCCTTTTCTTTCTCAGCATTGTAATTATGAGATTTCTACTTTTGACATTTTTCCCTTCTTATTCATTGTCATCATCTCCTTCCAGTCCTATTCTTGTTCTCTCTGTCTGTCTGTCTGTCTGTCTGTCTGTCTGTCTGTCTCTCTCTCTCTCACACACACACACACAAGTTTATTCTGCTCTCATGTTTTGTGTCTCTGACACAGGGATGTCTGCAACTCCAGAGGAGGTTTATAGCCTGGTGGACTTTTCAACAGCGTCAAGAAGCTTTCTGACCAAGACTCCACGCAACAGACCATCCAATCTCTTTAAAGTAGAATTACTCTCTTCTCTGCCCTGTCACTGATGTTCTGAGATCAGGTCAGGGTACAGATGAGCCACCACTGATCTCCTGGCAAACTATATCTCATTTCACATGATTATGGAAGCATCACTCCCTTTGTTTAGTTTGAGCCAAGTCCTGGCTGTTGCCTGGGAAACCTAGGAAGAAAGAATAAAGTTTCAACTTTCTAAGGAGACAGCTGGGATTGGAAGAGGAAAGAGAGTGCTTCCTCTAGCAGGAATATTAGCACTCCAGTTCCGTAGGAATGACCTCAAATACTGAGTATGGTGTCTTATTAGTGAATTATAGGAATTAAATAGAGCAGATTTGGAAGCATTAAAATTATAGGTCATGGCTATGTAAACATGGCCTTTATATAGAACTTTTTAACTATATGTTTGGAGATATCTTTATTTCTTTTTTTTATGTTTTGCAAGGAATTAAGACTGTCTTCAGGTTCACAGGAATGATCATCACCTACATTTTAAAACTGTGCACATTGCTCTGTGTTTCATTTATTGAGTTTTGATTTTCTTAGGGAGAGTAAGGTTATAAATGCTCACTAAAAACATAGTTTGAATAGTTAAAAAATGCTGTATAGAGAAATAAACCTATCAGTTGTATTTTGGGAGGGTTGTATAGAAACAAACGATTTTATGTACTGGAAAGATTCACCACATGGAAAGAAAGTAATGCTTGATGCTATTTGCAGAAAATATAAAGTTGTGTTTCTCATAATTATTTCAAGTTTTTACCAGTAATAACCTGTCTTTATTTTATAATAACAATGCAAGACTTTCTTTCCTAATTCCTTTGTGGTATTGAAAAGTTTCTTTCAAACAACCATCCACGGCTCTGCTCTCCAAGAACTTGCTAATTGTTTCTAAATTGTATTGCTATGTAGAGTTTTTAAATCAGAATAGCTTTTTTGGGATTGTGTATTTTTAACAGAGGGGTATAATTTTAAGGATTTTCATAACTTAATAGTAAGAATAACATTACTTTCAAAATAAGATTAATGATATTAAAAGTATGAAAATTGCTTCCCAGATAACCCAAAGGTTAACTTCTACATAGATGCCAATAATATCCACCTTTAGAAGGAACAGAGATGCTTATGAGTGGGTTTGTTTCTGAGAGTTTAAGAAACAGAAATTTTACTTTCTCACTGTTTTCAGGCTGCAGAGTTGAAGATGAAAGGGTTTCAGTGCTGGTTTCTTGTGTGGCCTTTCATGACGGCTTTCAGATGCCCATCTTCCTCTCTATGTGTCCTTTGATTTTCCTTATTTCCCTATGTGCCCGTCCAAGCTTTCTGTTATCAGGACACCCATTACAGTGGATTAGAGCCCAACCTAGTGGTTTTATTTTAAATTAATTTCCTCTTAAAGCTATATTTAAATAGAATCATAGCCTGTGGGTCTGCGGATGTTAATACTTCAACATACAACGTTTGAAATGGGAAAACACAGGCCACAATGATACAATTTTAGGCAGAGATATTTATCTTTATTCTGTTCTATTTCTTAACTTTCTCCCCCCTCAGAGGTAAACAGATATTTCGGTTGACTCTGGCACTCAAAGTAGCAAGTTCAAAAAGTTGTGGGTAGATGCATAACACATAATAAGTTAAATTGAATAAAGTCATAATGTTTGATCAAAGCATGTCACAGTTAATAGGAAGGACCGTGACCACAGTATGCTCAGTAAACCATGCTCATATTGTATTTGCTGTCTTTCAGCAATGCAAATTAGAAAGGTCAACAATTCTGTGCAACTGGCGTTCATAGTAAGTGTACGCATCAGGCAGTATCCAAATCTTATGAAATATTTGTTAATATTATGAACAATATGCTATAACAGCGTAACCACTAGGAAAAACTTAATAGAGAACACAATTTAAATGTTTTAATGTTTTTCATAGAATTTGTATCATAATTTATAGTTTCCAATATTATTTGGACTAATATCCCTTGTGCCTTCATTTTTATACACTGGTGATTACATTTCTAGTTTTCAAAATGCACAACTATGAGAAATTTGTTCATTGTTTTTATAATAAAATTATGAAAAACTGTATAACTTTTCATGGAAACTATGACACCTGTAGCATGAAGCACTGGGGGATCCAGTCTTTGCTATGCCTTAGTGGATCTGCAGAGACATACATAAGACACAGCCTTTCTTTAGTTTATATCCACTCTAGGGATAAAATGCTCCCCTCAGTGTGTCAACATTCCCTTCTTGGAAGTAAGGGTAAGAGTCAGGTGCTGTGCACCCATATGTTAGCTTTCTTATGCATTTAATAACAAAATTAACTTTCAGGTATTACTACTCCTTATTTATTTATTTTGGGCAAGATGAATTGCACAACACAATTTTGAAAGATGTGCAAAATACCTCAGGTTCTCCTCTATATATGTGGAAATAAACATTTCATGAAATTCAAGCAAGCAGCAGTCTCCCTTGACTTGTATATGTCTTAGAAATGTCCTTAGCCTGTGGCAGTCAGGATAATTCTATGCTTATCTTGAAATTCACCGACTCTCTGAACATAAAGTAAAACAACTAAGCACAGTGAATTAAAACTTGAGACAAGAAAAATATGGAGAGGAGAATTCCTCTGTCAGAAACCAGCTGCAGCCTCAGAAAGGATAGTTCAGAATCTGCGATGCACACAGTAAAGTTATGAAATTTAGTCATTGCTTGTGGCAGTAAAATTTAACCTCCTCAAAATAAAATCACTGCTGCCTTTAGTTACAACCCTTTGATTAAAGACAACAAAAAATAAAAATCTACAAATTATTTTATAAAAGATATTGCAGTGGGTTAATGGTTTGAGAAGGATTGCTGAGGAGTCAGAGATTTATGTTGAACCAACTATCAATGTGATGTACTATCAGAATTAGAGCCAAATGTGTGTGTATTACAAAAATAAAAATAAAAACGATCATAAAATGATTAGAGAGGAGGTTTGTGGTAAGTGAGTTTGAATGATGCTGAAGTTTTCACAATTTTGCATAAGTTTTACTTATGAAATTTGTGGGAAGGTATTTGAGTTTAGATGTATATGATAAAACTTTAGATCAATATAAACAAATAATGAAGATCTGAGATTATATCTAAGGGTCAAATGCAAACCAAAGCTTACTCATGAATATTGTGCTAGAATTCGTGGCATGAATTTTAATTAACTAAAAATCTCTAATATAAATGATAAATTTGAAATTTACTCAATAAAAGAATAATTATACACACACACACACACACACACACACACACACACACGCACCCCAAGAAAATGCCAAAGCCAAAGTGAACTTGTATAAAGATATAGAGTAGAAATCTAGGATGTCTTTGTATTTGACTGAGAAAATGTTTGGATAACTCCTTTCTCTATCACTCATTATGTTAGAAATGACAAAGATAATGACTGTAAATAATAAAAAGTATTATAGAGTCTCCTCTACCTCGCCCTTCTTTGCTGCTTGTCCTGTTCATTCTGATGTGGTAGACCTGTGCCAGGTCTGCCATGGGGGAAGACCCCATTTCTGGGTGCTTTCTAGAGATCCAGCAGCAGCAAGGCATTCAAGATCCAACAGTTTGCAGGACATTCAACTCTTGCCAAGTCTGCCACAGGGAAGACCCCATTTCCTGATACTTCCTGGAAAACCAGCTGTATGCAGGACATTTGAGAGAAAGGGAATCTCAGGAGTATAGATACACAGGCCTGAAGGACAGAGAAGTCACAGTAAGAGACAGCAAGACCAGCTAACACTAGAGATAATTAGATGGCCAAAGGCAAATGCAAGATCATTACCAACAGAAAGCAAGGCAACATGGCACCATCAGAACCCAGTTCTCCCACAACAACAAATCCAGGATACTCTATCACATCAGAAAAGCAAGAGCTGGATTTAAAATCACATCTCATGATGCTGTTAGAGGAATTCAAGAAGGACGTAAAGAACTCCCTTAAAGAAATAAATGAGAACATGGGTCAATGGGTAGAAGCCCTTAAAGAAGAATCACAAAAATCCCTTAAAGAAATGCAAGAGAATATGGGTCAACAGGTAGAAGCCCTTAAAGAGGAGACACAAAACTCCCTTAAGGAAATATGGGAAAACATGGGTAAACAGGTAGAAACCCTTAAAGAGGCAAGACAAAAATCCCATAGGGAACTATGGGAGAACATGGGTCAACATGCAGAAGCCCTTAAAGAGGAATCACAAAAATCTCTAAAAGAAACATAGAAGAACATGGGTCAGGTGGAAGCCCTTAAAGAGGAAACACAAAAATCCCTTAAAGAATTTCAGGAAAACACAAACAAACAAGTGAAGGAACTGAACAAAACTATCCAAGATCTAAAAATGGAAGTAGAAACTATAAAGAAACCGCAAAGTAAGACCTTGGAAAGAATTCAGGAGTCATAGATGCAAGCATCAACAATAGAATACAAGAGATAGAAGAAAGAATTTCAGATGCTGAAGATTCCATGGAAAACATTGACTCAACAGTCAAAGAAAATACAAAATACAAAAAGCTGGTAACCCAAAACATCCAGGAAATCCAGGACACAATGAGAAGACCCAACCTTAGGATTATAGGTATAGAAGAGAACAAGGATTTACATCTTAAAAGGCCAGTAAACATCTTCAACAAAATTATGGAAGAAAATTTCCCTAACCTAAAGAAAGAGATGCCCATGAACATACTAGAAGCCTGTAGAACTCCAAACAGACTGGACCAGAACAGAAATTCCTCCTGTCACATAATAATTAAAACACCAAATGAGCCGGGCGGTGGTGGCGCATGCCTTTAATCCCAGCACTTGGGAGGCAGAGGCAGGAGGATTTCTGAGTTCGAGGCCAGCCTGGTCTACAAAGTGAGTTCCAGGACAGCCAGGGCTACACAGAGAAACCCTGTCTCGAAAAACCAAAAAAAAAAAAAAAACAAACCAAAAAAACCAAAAAAAAAAAAAAAAAAAACACCAAATGCACTAAACAAAGAAAGAATATTAAAAGCAGTAAGGGAAAAAGGTCAAGTAACATATAAAGGCAGACCTATCAGAATTACACCAGACTTCTCACCAGAAACTATGAAAGCTAGAAGATCCTGGGCAGAGGCCATACAGATCCTAAGAGAATATAAATGTCAGCCCAGACTGCTATACCCAGCAAAACTTTCAATCACCATAGACGGAGAAAACAAGACGTTCAATGACAAATGCAAATTTACACAATATCTTTCCACAAATCCAGCTCTACAAAGGATAATGGGTGGAAAATACCAATACAAGGCAGGAAACCACACCGTAGAAAAAGCAATAAAGTAATCTTTCAACAAACCCAATAGAAGATAGCTACACAAGCAGAATTTCACCTTTAACAAAGAAGATAATAGTAAGCAACAATCACTTTTCCTTAATATCTCTTAACATCAATGGTTTCAATTCCCCAATAAAAAGACATAGACTAACAGACTGGATACATAAGCAGGACCCAACATTTTGCTGCATACAAGAAACCCACCTAAGTAACAAAGGCAGTCACTACTTCAGAGTCAAAGGTTGGAAAACAATTTTGCAAGCATATGGTCCCAAGAAACAAGCTGGAGTAGCTATTCTTATATTGGATAAAATTGACTTTCAACCAAAAGTTGTCAAAAAAGATAAGGAGGGTCACTTCAGTCTGGTCAAAGGAAAAGTCTACCAAGATGAGCTCTCAATTCTGAACATCTATGCTCCCAATGCAAGGGCACCCACATTCATAAAAGAAACTTTACTAAAGCTCAAAGCACACATTGCACCCCACACAATAATAGTGGGAAACTTCAACACTCCACTCTCAACAATGGACAAATCATGGAAACAGAAACTAAACAGAGACACAATGAAACTAACTGAAGTTATGGACCAAATGGATCTAACAGATTTTTATAGAACATTCCACCCTAAAGCAAAAGAATATACATTCTTCTCGGCACCTCATGGCACCTTCTCCAAAATTGACCATATAATTGGTCACAAAACAGGCCTCAACAGATATACTGAAATTATTCCATGTACCTTATCAGATCACCACAGACTTAGGCTAGTCTTAAGCGCAAACAAAAACAATGGAAAACACACATACACATGGACTTTGAACAATACTCTTCTCAACAATAACTTGGTCAAAGAAGAAATAAAGAAAGAAATTAAAGACTTTTTAGAATTCAATGAAAATGAAGACATATCATACCAAAACTTATGGGATACAATGAAAGCAGTGCTAAGAGGAAAACTCATAGCTCTGCGAGCCTCCAAAATGAAAATGGAAAGAGCTTACACTAACAGCTTGACAGAGCACTTGAAAGCTCTAGAACAAAAAAAAGCAATTATATCCGAGAGGAGTAGGCGGCAGGAAATAATCAAACTCAGGACCGAAATCAACCAAATAGAAACAAAAAGAACTATACAAAGATCAACAAAACCAGGAGCTGGTTCTTTGAGAAAATCAACAAGATAGATAAACCCTTAGCCAGACTAAGCAGAGGGCAAAGAAGCACCACCCAAATTAATAAAATCATTAGTGAAAAAAGGAGACATAACAACAGAAACTTTGGAAATTCAGAAAATCATCAGATCCTACTACAAGAACTTAAAGTCAACAAAGTTTGAAATCAGGATGAAATGGACAACTTTCTTGATACGCACCAGGTGCCAATGTTAAAACAGGATCAAATAAACCATCTAAATAGTCCCATAAGTCCTGAGGAAATAGAAGCAGTCGTTAATAGTCTCCCATCAAAAAAGAGCCCAGGGCCAGTTGGGTTTAGCGGGGAATTCTATTAGATCCTCAAAGAAGATCTAATACTGATACTCTTCAAACTATTCCATGAAATAGAAACTTAAGGAACACTACCCAACTCATTCTATGAAGCCACAATAACGCTTATACCTAAACCAAACAAAGACCAAACAAGGAAGGAGAACTTCAGACCAATCTTCAGACATCGATGCAAAAATACTCAACAAAATTCTGGCCAACCGAATTCAAGAATGCATCAAAACTATAATTCACCACGATCAGGTAAGCTTTATCCCAGGGATGCAGGGATGGTTCAATATACGGAAATCCATCAACATAATCCACTATATAAATAAACTCAAGGAAAAACACCAAATGGTCATTTCATTAGATGCTGAAAAAGCTTTTTACAAAATCCAGCATTCCTTTATGATAAAAGTCTTGGACAGAGCAGAAATCCAAGGCCCATACCTAAACATAGTGAAAGCAATATACTGCAAACCAGTAACCAACATCAAATTAAATGGAGAGAAACTCGAAGCAATCCCGCTAAAATCAGGAACCAGACAAGGCTGCCCACTCTCTCCCTATCTATTCAATATAGTACTTGAAGTTCTAGCCAGAGCAATCAGACAACAAAAAAAGGTCAAAGGTATACAAATTGGAAAAGAAGAAGTCAAAATATCACTATTTGCAGATGATATGATCGTATACTTAAGCGACCCCAAAACTTCCACCAGAGAACTCCTAAAGCTGATAAACAACTTCAGCAAAGTGGCTGGATATAAAATTAACTCAAGCAAATCAGTAGCCTTCCTCTACTCAAAGGATAAACAAGCTGAGAAAGAAATTAGGGAAATGACACCCTTTACAATAGTCCCAAATAATATTTCATACCTTGGTATGACCCTAACGAAGCAAGTGAAAGATCTCTACGACAAAAACTTCAAGCCTCTGAAGAAAAAAATCAAAGAAGATCTCAGAAGATGGAGAGATCTCCCATGTTCATGGATTGGTAGGATCAATATAGTAAAAATGGCCATCTTGCTGAAAGCAATCTACAGATTCAATACAATTCTCATCAAAATCCCAAATCAATTTTTCATAGATCTAGAAAGAGCAATTCTCAACTTCATATGGAATAAGAAAAAACCCAGGATAGCGAAAACTATTCTTCACAACAAAAGATCTCCTGGGGGAATCACCATCCCTGACCTCAAGCTCTACTACAGAGCAATACTGATAAAAACTGTTTGGTATTGGTATGGAGACAGGCAGGAAGATCAATGGAATAGAACTGAAGACCCAAATATGAGCCCACACATGTATGGTCACTTGATATTTGACAAAGGAGCTAAAAACATCCAGTGGAAAAAGACAGCATTTTTAACAAATGGTGCTGGATCAACTGTCGGTCAGCATGCAGAAAATTGCAAATCAACCTGTTCTTATCTCCTTGTACAAAGCTCAAGTCCACGTGGATCAAGGACCTACACATAAAACCAGACACACTGAAGCTTATAGAGCAGAAAGTGGGGAAGAATCCTGAACACGTGGGCACAGGGGAAAAATTCCTGAACAGAACACCAATGGCTTATGCCCTAAGAACAAGAATCGACAAATGGGACCTCATGAAGCTGCAAAGCTTCTGTAAGGCAAAGGACATGGTCAGTAGGACAAAAAGGCAACCAACAAATTGGGAAAAGATCTTTACCAATCCTACATCTGATAGAGGGCTAATACCCAAGGTATACAAAGAACTCAAGAAGTTAGGCTCAAGAGAGTCAAATAACCCTATTAAAAATGGGGTACAGAGCTAAACAGGGAATTCTCAACTGAGGAAACTCAAATGTCTCTAAAGCACCTAAAGAAATGTTCAGCATCCTTAGTTATCAGGGAAATGCAAATCAAAACAACACTGAGATTCCACCTCACACTGGTCAGAATGGCTAAGATGAAAAACTCAGGGGACAGCAGATGCTGGAGAGGATGTGGGGAAAGAGGAACACTTCTCCATTGTTGGTGGGATTGCAAGCTGGTAAAACCACTCTGGAAATCAGTTTGGCGATTCCTCAGAAAATTAGACATAGAAGCACATATCAAAAGAAGCATGCCATTGTTGTCTTCGGAGGGGCCCTGCCAGAGCCTTATATATACAGAGGCAGATGCTAGTAGCCAACCATTGGTCTGGGGGTGGGGTCCCCAATGGAGGAGTTGGAGGGCGGTCCAGAGGAGCTGAAGAGGTTTACAGCCCCACGGGAAGAACAACAGTGTTGACCACCCAGACGCCCCAGGACTCCCAGGGACTAAACCAGCAACCAAGGGGTACACATGGTTCCAGCCAAAAATGTGGCAGAGGAATGCCTTGTCGGGCATCAGTGGGAGGAGTGGTCCTTGGTCAGGTGAAGGCTAAATAGATGCCCCAACAAGGGGAAATTGAGGGGGGGGTGGGAGTGGGTCGGGTGGAGGGGCATATACTTGGAGGCAGGGAGAGGGAGGAATGGTTAGGGGGTTTTGGGGAGGGGTGAAACTGGGAAAGGTTTTACCACTTGAAATGTAAATGAAGATTATATTTAATAAAAAAATCAAATGCCCTACCAAAAAAAAAGTATTATAGAAAGATACTTACTGATTTGGAGGTTGTTATATAGATAATGTAACACCTAAAAGGAGTTAATATGTAAGCTAGTTTACAAAAGTATGGGGCAGCAAAAGACAAGTCTTACAGGTCTTAAAAATTATAAGTCTTAATAATTTTCAATAAGCTTTTCCCTGCCAACTGTTGAATCAGAAGCACTTTAGAGTATAACCCCAGTGTGTCCCCATTATAGAGAAAATAAAAATGTATTCACTGGCCACTCAGGCCATGGAAGCAGCAGGAAGGCTAACTGCAGATCTTCACCTTTTCCTCCTCTCCTCCAAATCCAGTTTCCCAGTCTTATTTCCAGCTCTGGAGCAGACCGCCTGCAATGGCCTTCCTTCCCTTCCTGTCTGCTCCCATCTCCAACACATAGACTTTCTCCTTCAACTTTCCTTCCTTTATCCCAGCCCCCAACTCTAGCAAATATTTCCTGGGAGCCAGCAGGCCACTTTTGCTGGGCAATCAGGTAACCTAACTGCCGATTCTTACCTTTCTCTTCTACAAATCCAGTCCCTAGACTCATCCCCAGCTATGGAGCAAGTCACCCTCTGTGACCTCTCTCTCTTCTTTGCGCCCATCTCCAGATGATCAGTCAGATCTTCTCCTTCAACCTTCTTCCCCTTCATCTTGTTAACCTAGCCCCCAACTGCCACAGGCATTACTTGCTAAGTCCTCTAGCCAAGCCTGCTAGAGAATCACGTAAGCGGGTAGGCAAGCTTCAGGTCTACATTTCTTCAATTCTACCTGCTTTGCTTCTATGATACAGCTTTTTATTTTAGCTTTGAATTTAAAATGAATCCAGGGATATCATAGCAACCATTTAAAATATTTTGATATTGATTTTGACAAGTTCCTATTTCTATAATGATTGCTTACAGCCATCCTTTGGTAGGTACCGGTAATGATATCAGTCCCACACAGATAGCATCATCCACAGATGCTCAAGTTTCCCACATAAAATTCTCATACAATCTACACTACACACTCTCCTCCATACCTCAAGTCTTCCCTAAATTACCCACGGCAAATGCAATGGAAATGCTATGCAAATAGCTGCTATACCAAGCTTTCAAATGTCTGCATAGCTGAGTACAGACAGATCCTAATTTGCTCCTGGTTGCTGTGACAAGTGAAAGCGATTTGGGGATAAGAAAGGGAATTTGGGGCAGGTAAAGGCAGGAGCCTGGAGATAGGTACTGAATCATAGTCCAAAGACGATGCTTCTTATTGGCTTGCTCAACTACCTTTCTTATATAACCCCTGTCTACCTACCCAGGAATGGTACTGCCCACAGTGGGCTAGATCTTCCTATATCAAATAGCAGTTACAAAATGTTCCACAGACAAGAAATAGGCCAATCAAATAGAAATATTTCCTTCATTGAGGGTTCTTCTTTCCAGCTGTGTCAAGTTTTCAGTAAGATTAGCCATCAGAAGAGTCAGTTACTTCCTGTTTTGCAGCTGATTAAATGTATGGTTGGAGAACTCATAGGTTTTGTGATGGTTAATTTTTATTGTCAAGTTGATATCACCCAGATCTGGGAGAGTTATAAATTATTTGAGATATCTACATACTATATAATTCATGCACTTAAAGTATTAATTCAGTGACTTTTAGTAAAAAAGCATACAACTATCACAAAATATTTTGGTTACTTTTTGCCGTGTCCTTGTACATTTTAGAAATTGTTGAAATTAACATTTTAACAATTTTAATATTTACATAAACAGTGTATATACTTACAGGGTATTTGTGATGTTTCAATGTGTGCATATATTACATAATACTCAAATCAAGACAAGCTTACCCATCTCTTTGAACCTTTATGGATCCACTGTAGCAAGAACACTCAAAATCTTTTGCTGCAGCTGTTGGACACCCATGCATTGGTCTTTTCTCTAGTCACTCTTTGTGCAGCCAAATGAGAACTGGATCTGAAATCAGAAGCAACAAAGGCTTTTGAAAAATTGTTACAGGTTCAACAAGTCATAGGAGAAATAATTCAGACAAGGTTATGAGCTATTTTAAAAGTCAAGGAGTAGAATGTAATGGTGACAATGAAGATAGGAAGACTGAGTTCAGAGACAGTAAGAAAGTAGACCATTTAACGTGTCTTGGCTATGGCTATCAGATAAGGTGGCCAAGGTTATCTCCCGGGCGTCTGATGCAAGTAACTAGGTGGGTGGTGTAGTAGCTGATGAAGGAATAGGGAGCAGGTGACAGATTTGAAAAGTCAGTCTAGTGGTATGTTCATTGAACTTGTAGGCATATATCGCAGGATGAAATATTGCTGTGCACCAGTTAACTCATTATACAGATCTCTTTCCTTGGATGGAGAGGTTGACTTTAGTTTTCAAGAATGCTTAGTTATTGAGATCTTGGAAATGACCTGGAAAAGGGACATGTGCCAGGAGAAGTGGCAAGGTCCTGTGAATACCACTATTAGAGTCAATAATCTATGGATGTATTTTGAATAAGTTAAGTTTGATTGATGTAAGGAAAAAGGACTATTTTAGTTCTCCTTGAATCTCTTTTAGTCTTTAAAATATATACTAACCAGTACCCCCAGAGTTCCCAGGGACTAAACCACCAACCAAAGAGTATACATGGAGGGATCCATGGCTCCAGCTTCATATGTAGCAGAGGATGACCTTTTCAGACATCAATGAGAGGAGAGGCCTTTGGTCCTGTGAAGGCTCGAAGCCCCAGTGTAGGGGAATGCCAGGTCAGGAAAGTGGGAGGGGGGAGGGTTGGTTAACAAGGGGAGGGGGATGGAATAGGAAGTTTTCGGAGGGGTAACTCGGAAAGGAGATACCATTTGAAATGTAAATAAAGCAAATATCTAATAAAAGAAAAAAATACATATGTGCATATAAGCATATGCTTATATGTTTATTTACATACTTAAAAAGTGCATGTAGAGTAGTCAAATAAATGCAATGTACAAAATAGTTAAAATATTTGAGTGAAAAATATTTCATTGAAACTTGTAGGTAAATGGTTGCCTAGTGATGGCTATCCTACATTCTCATTAAACTAAAAGAAGACATTAAAGAAGAAAATAGCAATACTCTAATGCAAACTGCAGAGACATAGCGAGAGAACAGTGTAGAAACAACAGAGAAACCAGAGAACTTGGAGAGCCAAGATGACCCTTAATAAAAAGCAAAATAAGGAAAAAAATTTACATAATTATAATTACATTATATTTCCCCCCTTTCCTACAAAGTCCCCTTTCCTTCCCCCACAAGTTTATAGCCCCCTTTTCTTTGATTACTGTTGCACATGTATGTGTATGGATGTACACATACATGAATAGAACCGCTGGGTTTACCTTTGTATGTATATGGTTTCAGGGCTGATCACTCTGCATTAGGCAAAAATATGGGGGTTCATTCCTGGGAGTATGTAATTCTTCCCCTCTCAGGGACCATTACTTGTCTAGGGGTGGGGCACATCCTGGTATTCTGCTAATCTCTCTTTCTCTTTGTTCCCTGATTCATAGATGCAGACGTAGGTCTGTCCATTAGGGCTGGACTCCCCATTAGTCATTGATCTCTGCATAGGGTCCAGTTGTAGTTCTCTGTGATGGTCTCCATTTTCTGTAAGGAGAGGCTTCTTTGATGATGAGTGGTAGCTACGTGTATCTGTGGGTACAAAGGTAAGTTTTAGGATGAGGTAAGGAATTATGCTGCTGTAGCAAAGTGCTAATAGTAGATATTTATTTTCTAAGGTCCATGACCTCACAAGTCCTGGGAAGCTGGCTAAGTTTCCAGTACTACACATGATCTCTCTCTTATTGAGTGGGATTTTAGTCCAATTAAACAGCTCTTGGTTACCACTAACATGTGAGTGTCACTTACTGTACCTTTATGGATGTCTTACCAATGACCATTGGTCATTGTGGTAGTTCCTAGCTTTTGCAGTTGGGTAGGACTAGCAGGCTCCCTTGGCAGGTTTCATAGTACTCTAGCCCTATGGAGGGTAGACTACAGGAAAGTAGCCTTTGGTCAGATCCAGCATGAATCATCAGGGTCCCATGTCTTAAGTGTGCAGTGTCTTCAGGAATAGGAGCCCAACCTTGACCCCTGAGAGGCAGATAGGGCTACATTGATGATCTCTGTTGTTTCAGGGGTCATTTGGTCTACTCTGAGCATCATTTGAAAGGAGTTTTCTTTTTCCTATAGGCCAGGGCTTTTGTTCACCTGTGGTTCTTGTGGGGAACACTGCCAGACAAAATATTTATGCAATATATACATGTGTTGTGAATAATTTTAAGTAAAGATAAAAATATGGCTGTTATTTTTGTCTCTTATCCCTTCTTCTCTTTTCTAGTGGCCTCCCTCCCTCAACTGAAGCACCTGTATGGAAACAGAACCATAATCCCTTCCCTACTGAACTTCCCTAATCAAGGTCAAGTAGATTCTCTTTCCTTATACTGTATCTTAAAATCCATTTTCAGTTGCCTTTTCTTGAAATACTTCTGTAGTGTGTGCTTGTCTGTACATGTAGATATGAAGGTGTGCATGCTGTTCTCTCTCTCTCTCTCTCTCTCTCTTTGTGTGTTTGTGTGTGTGTGTGTGTGTGTGTGTGTGTGTGTAGAGGTTAGAAATCAATGCCAAGAGTTTTCCTTTATGGACTTCCACTTTATCTTTTTTTGGAGATAGGTCTCTCACTGAACCTGGAACTTATCATTTGTCTAGACTGGGTGGACAGTGCTGCCCAGGGATTATCCTACCCAGGGCTAGAGGCATGCACTAGGATTTTTATATGAGTACCAGGAACTCAGAGCCTTTTCCTTCCATACAACACTTCACCCACTTAACCACTTCTGCAACCAAGAAACATAATTTCTTGATAATAATTTAGTTTGTTTCTGCTGAATATTTTTCTTGTTGATTATTTTTAAATGGTAGTGAAATTATGCCCTAAATTATACTGTACTTTATTTTTTTTTCTTGGACAACATACTTCCAATTTGCCATTCCTAAACTATATGGAATCATGAAGTAGCTAATGCTTGTTACAGAGGTAACATGGAAGTTAGGAATGTATTTCTCTATTGGATCTCTAGCGTCATTCAATGGAATCTCTGTTAACAATGATATTTCTCCCTTCTGTTTGAATTGAGTTTATATTTTGTCTTGATTTGAATTTCAGGACATACATAGGAGGCACAGTAACTCCAGGGGCTGGTGTGGTGTGACTGAATCTGCGGCTCTAGGAACAAATGATTTGCTTTTCATAGTTCTGTGCACTTACTATTCCTTCATTAGAAAATCAGGAAAGGTTTCAGTCAGTTCCATAATTGCAATGGAACATTAATGAATAACAGTTAATATATTAATAATTACATAAATATGATTTATAAATGATTTATGATTAATGATTGATAATTCAACTTTTTGATAGCTGTCATGAAACATATCCTTTCTGTTTGCCAAGAGTCCTTGCTTTGAAAACAGAACGGAAGAGGATTTCCATCATCCCTGTCCCTTTCATGACCCTGCAGAGTAGGAATTTCTTCTTCATCATTCATGAAGAAATTGACACAACAAGTGTATATGAATTATGTAAGTATTTAAGGAGGGGAAAGCTGAGATTAAGCATATAACTGATGTGTGCTTTCTTGTGGGTAAAACACCTTTTCTCAGAGTAGCTTTTGTTGGGACTGGTAGCAAATTGGACCTTGTTTTAAGATATGCAGGATTCCTGAAGCAGTTGAACAACTGATTTGATTAGGCCCTGAGAGTAAAGTAAGTTTTTCTTACTGACGTGGGTCAGTGCAAAAAGTTATTTGGAAACAAAAGAAAGTGGTTCAATGTAAAAAAAAAAAAAAAAAAAGAAAGAAAGAAAGAACAAACAAACAAACAAAAAGCCCACAAGTGTGGCTGAAGAGTTTTAATCTGCTTAAACAATATTAATATATAACTTCCAAAAGAAACATGTTTTAGTTTCCTTGCTTAGAATAATAGTCATGGGCTGGGTGGTGGTGGCACACGCCTTTAATCCCAGCACTTGGGAGGCAGAGGCAGGAGGATTTCTGAGTTCGAGGCCAGCCTGGTCTACAAAGTGAGTTCCAGGTCAGCCAGGGCTACACAGAGAAACCCTGTCTCGAAAAACCAAAAAAAAAAAAAAAAAAAAAGAAAAAAAAAAAGAATAATAGTCATGTTTAGATCTCTGCATTAAGGAATCTGAAAAACCTTCCCTCATTGGCTGCAGCACTCAGAAAAGTTGGCCCTACCTGGACAGCACAGTGTAGCTGACCCCAGGGGTCTAATAGGGGTGAGCCTGCTGGAGGGCTTGAGGGTGGGAGAGCTGGTCCCATCCCAACAACTACCCCATCTATGATCTGCTAGGGCAAGTAAAGGGTCCAGTCTTGCAGATTCAAAGCTCTGGGATTCTTATGACACGGGGCAACAACAGGCTATCTGAGAGGAATCCCTGTGAAGATCCAGTACAGAGAGTGTAGTAGAAAGCCTTGAAACAGACCAATAACTCATTGTAATGAACATTTGCAAGTAAAAGCGTGTGGACAAAAGGGTACACTGTTGGACACACTGTAACATCCTACAGCTTCTATGACAAGATCTTTTTTATTCTATCCTCTTTTTTGGGGGGAGGGGAGGTTGCGAGGGTAGAGGGTAAATACAAGGGGACAGGGAGATATGTTGGATTGGAGTACATGATGTAAAATTCACAAGGAATCAATAAAAATTTAACAAAAAGAAATCAGAAAAAAAAGTAACGAAGCATGGAAAAGTTCTTGTATGCTTATTTTGTGTTTAAAATCCATGTGGTTGCTAACATTTCTTACCCTGGAAGGGATGTGAATATCATTGCTTCTTCCTAAGGCTGCAATGACAAACCAACTTAACATTCGCCCTAGGATACCAATGAGTTTATTGAGTCTGAAGATACAATTATGTGTTAGGGGATGGTTTTGTGAACTATGTGTTCTGATGCTGATTTCTGTGCCCAGAGATCTGGTTGCAGTCTGGACATTGATATTGTCATATTTGGAGCATCTTCTGTCTAAATGATGTGTAAAGATTCTTTTCTATCACCTCTGACTGGTTAATAAAGAGATGATTCAGTCTAGAGTTGGGCAGGAGAAAAGAACAGGGCAGGAATTCTGATCCCAGTCAGGAGGTCCCAAGCAAGAAGAAGAGAAGAAAGAGAGAGGGAGAAGGACCCAAAAAGAAAAGGACCCAGTAGGAGGAGAAAGACCATGATGGATTCAACATGAGATTGTGATGAGAGTTGCCACATGGAACAGAGCAAGTCAGGGCGAAACTTAGATTACAGATAAAGGACTACATGGCCAGGAAGTAGGCAGCCATAGAGGGCTAGAATAGATAAGTATTTGCCTAGCATACTGCCTATAGCTTGTTAGTAAAGTTATTAGGTCTCTGTGTCATTTATTCAGAAGCTGAAATGGGATAGAACATGCATAGAAATGTCCCATTGTTACTTGGGAGCAAAGCGGGGTGAACAGCCCCTCCACCCAGAATTACAATTACAATTATGAAAATATCTTTTACATTCCAAAGGACCAGAACTGTGAGACCTCATAGTTAAGGTAATAATGTAGCCCGGGGTCATTTAAGACTTAAGATGGATATCCTACTGGGTACTCAGCCCATTTGTTAACTTGCTGTTTAGAGACCAAAGCAACAACCAACATTACTTGATGGTCTTGGTGTTCAAATCTACTCAGCTTTTATAACCCAAGCTAGTACATAGGTGTGGCCTTAAATTGTGTGATCTTCCATGCCTCTCACCCAAGAGTAATGCATGTGTTTTCGTATGTGTGTAATAATTAGCTGAAAACCACCAACAGGTTAAAAAGTGACTATATAAAAATAAATATCTGCCATGAGTGTTGGAAGCATCTGGATATAGTATATCTGCAGTGTGCATGTGAATGTTGTGTATCTGCAGTGTATATCTGCAGTAGTATATCTGGATGTAGTATATCTGCATTACTGTTTATTAACTGGGTGCTCATTTACAGTCAATGAATTAATCCCTTGTGAAACTTTGTTCAAGATTTCTGTAAAGTGTTCACCATCTCTTCCCTTTGTGGTGCTTTCTGTTATGTTCAATAAGAGAGGGAAAAGCCCTTTATCAGGGATAGAACCACAAGACAGCATTTAGGAAGATTACACATAGGTCAGAAACCACAGACAGATAGAAGACACAGAGAGAGGAGTGGAGAATTCAAACTTGGGTTACACCCTTGGTTAGACTACTTCCAAGGGGATGTCTGATTTCTCTCCTTAATGCAACAGCAATGCAGCTGGTGAAGGGTTAATGACAGGAGTGTAGGTAACCCCAAAGTACCTATATTGAAAAGTCTCCTCTCGAGAGATGGCTCAGCGGTTAAGAGCACAGACTGCTCTTCTAGAGGTCTTGAATTCAATTCCCAGCAACCACATGGTGGCTCACAACCATCTGTAATGGGGTCTGGTGCCCTCTTCTGGTGTGTCTGAAGAGAGCAATGGTGGTGTACTCACATGCGTAAAATAAATAAATTTATAAAAAAGAAAAGAAAAGAAAAGTCTCCTTTCAACAAGGAAGATAGCTCCCTCATTGTCCCATAGATGAGTCCCTCTCCTCTAGTCTTCCAAACCTAGCCCCTCCCCTAGATCCAAGGCCTTTGGGTAGTTAAGGAAGAATTGTGTACAAATAGCTAGGAGTGCCTGCACAGGCTCAGAAGAGGCTCTGGTGACCTCCTCTTCTCCTTTGTTCTAAAAGGGAATGTTAATAGCCACAGGCTTGACTTCTGTGAACTTTCACAAGCAGGCACAGCTTGACTGAAGCCTTACAATGCGTGTGCTACATGTAAACTTATCTTCAGTGCAGTTTCACTACAAGTAGAAATTTAGATTACTGACTATAAATATGGACATAACATTTTGTATTGATACCATAGTTGGAAGAAGATTAAAGAAAATAAAAATACATGAATGTGATTCTTATTCTTTACATACTAGCCTTGGAAGAATTTTTAAAGACATAGTTGCAGGTAGTAATAAAATAGAAGAAAATAAACATCTCTGCTCAGACATAGTGTGTTTTTGCTAGAAAATATTGAGGAACAAAGAAGCCCATCAGGGGGTACCCAGAAATAAGCAAAGTCCCTTGATTTTTTTGTCATGATTTTTCGTCACTGTCTTCACAGCGTGTATCCCTGTAGTCATTATTAAATTGTCCCTGAGTTATCACCAACTCGGTTTCTCATTCATCATGACCTTCTCTCAAGTTGCTATGACAACAGCATGTGCTCGTGACAATGTGGTGAGTTAAAGCTAAGTTCTAAGTAGCGTGAAACACTTGCAGAAATAGCATTATCTGTCAGGTTTCAAGAGCCTCCAGCTGTTTACATAATTGTAATAAAATTTACTGGAATTCAGATTGCTTCCAAGATTGGGTTTCTTGAACCAAAGATGTAAATGTGATGTAAAAAGCCCAGTCTTCAAGAGACTTAATGTCACTTAGAACCCAGGACGTTCGCCATGGTGAGGAAAGAGAACATGGTGACCTGGGAAACGTTCCAAGGAGAAATTTATCCAGTCTACACTTCCTGTCCACACTTATTATAGAAAATGTGGTCCAAACCTTTCAGTGGCACTTTTACTTGTGGACTCCTGGCTTCCTTTTCCTGCCTCTTTCTAGCTACTTCCTAATCCCAGACAAGCATTTTTTACTTTCCTCTTCCTCAAGCTCTAATGTTCTATCCACTTAAGTGGGAAGAAATCTTCTATGGTGTAAATGAATTTGAAAGTTAATCCCTGTGGGGATGTGTTAAGAAGCTGCAAACTCCAGAATTGTTTGGAGGGGCCTGTTGCTAGTCATTGCAACGAAAAGGAGAGACCTGAGCTAGGACGGTGTCTGTGTGTACGCGATGCTGCCTGCCACCTTGGGATTCTGCAGAAGTCCCATGAAGGAGGAGGGGCTTGACTTCTACTTATTCTTAATTCATTGGACTTCAGAACCACACTGACCAAATAAACCTTTATATTTTATAAATTAGCTAGTCTGAGATATTCAGTTCTAGCAACAGAAAGCAGGTCAAGACAACATTCAGGCCAGGAGCAATTCTTTTTTTTTTCTTTTTTTCCATTTTTTTTAATTAGATATTTGCTTTATTTACATTTCAAATGGTATCCCCTTTCCGAGTTACCCCTCAGAAAACCCCCTATCCCATCTCCCCTTCCCCCCTCCTCCCCCCTCCCCAATTTCCTGACTTGTATTAGCCTATTCTGGGGAATCAAGCCTTCACAGGACCAATGGCCTCTCTTCTCATTGATGTCTGAAATGGTCATCTTCTGCTACATATGTAGCTGGAGCCATGGGTCCCTCCATGTGTACTCTTTGGTTGGTAGTTAATCTCTGGGGGCTCTGGAGTTACTGGTTGGTATATATTATTGTTCCTCCTACAAACCACTTCAGCTCCATGGGTCCTTTCTCTAGCCGCTCCATTGGGGACACTATGCTCATTTGATTGGTTGGCTGTGAGTCATGGGTATTTTGATCCACTTTCCAATAAGGATCAAAGTATCCACACTTTGGTCTTTCTTCTTCTCGAGCTTCATATGGTCTGTGAGTTGCATCTTTGGTATTCTGAGCTTTTGGACTAATATTCACTTATCAATGAATGCATACCATGTGTGTTCTTATGTGATTGGGTTACCTCACTCAGGATGATATTTTCTAGCTCCATCCATTTGCCTAAGAATTTCATGAATTCATTGTTTTTAATAGCAAAGTAGTACTCCATTGTGTAAATGTACCACATTTTCTGTATCCATCCCTCTGTTGAGGGACATCTGGGTTCTTTCCAGCTTCTGGCTATTATAAATAAGGTTGCTATGAATATAGTGGAGCATGTGTCCTTATTACATTTTGGAGCATCTTCTGGGTATGTGCCCAGGAGAGGTATAGCTGGGTCCTCAGGTAGTGCTATGTCCAATTTTCTGAGGAACTGCCAAACTGATTCCCAGAGTGGTTTTACCAGCTTGCAATTCCACCAGCAATGGAGGAGTGTTCCTCTTTCTTCACATCCTCTCCAGCATTTGCTGTCCCCTGAGTTTTTGATCTTGGCCATTCTGACTGGTGTGAGGCAGAATATCAGGGTTGTTTTGATTTGCATTTCCCTGATGATTAAGGATGTTGAACATTTAAGTGTTTCTCAGCCATCCGGTATTCCTCAGATGAGAATTCTTTGTTTAGCTCTGTACTCCATTTTTAATAGGGTTATTTGGTTCTCTGGAGTCTAACTTTTTGAGTTCTTTGTATATATTGGATATTAGCCCTCTATCTGATGTAGGATTGGTAAAGATCTTTTCCCAATCTGTTGGTTGCCATTTTGTCCTATTGAAAGTGCCCTTTGCCTTATGCAAGCTTTGCAGTTTTATAAGGTCCCATTTGTCAATTCTTGATCTTAGAGCATAAGCTATTGGTGTTCTATTCAGAAATTTCCCTCTGTGCCTATGTGCTCCAGGTTCTTCCCCACTTTCTCTTCTATTAGGTTCAGTGTATCTGGTTTTATGTGGTGGTTCTTAATCCACTTGGACTTGAGCTTTGTACAGGGAGATAAAAATGGATCAGTTTACATCCTTCTACATGTTGGCTGCCAGTTGACCCAGCACCATTTGTTGAAAATGCTGTCTTTTTTCCACTGGATGGTTTTAGTTCCTTTGTCAAAGATCAAATGACCATAGGTATGAGGGTTCATTTTGGGGTCTTCATTTTTATTCCATGAATCTACCCGCCTGTCCCTGTACCAATACCATGCAGTTTTTATCAATATTATTCTGTACTGTAGTTTGAGATCAGGGATGGTGATATTGCCAGAAGTTCTTTTATTGTTGAGAATAGTTTTCACTATCCTGGGTTATTTTCCAGATAAATTTGGAAATTGCTCTTTCTATGAAGTATTGAGTTGGAATTTTGTTGGGGATTGCATCGAATCTGTAGATTGCTTTTTACAAGATGGTCATTTTTATTATATTAGTCCTGTCAATCCATGAGCATGGATGATCTTTCCTTCTTCTGAGATCTTCTTCAATTTCTTTCTTCAGAGACTTGAAGTTCTTGTCATACAGATCATTCACTTGCTTGGTTAGAGTCACACTAAGGTATTTTGTATTATTTGTGACTATTGTGAAGGGTGTCATTTCCCTAATTTCTTTCTCAGCTTCTTTATCCTTTGAATATAGGAAGGCTACTGATTTGCTTGAGTTAATTTTATATCCAGCTACTTTGCTGAAGTTGTTTATCAAGTTTTGGGGTTCTCTAGTGGAATTTTTGGGGTTACTTAAGTATACTATCGTATTATCTGCAAATAGTGATACTTTGACTTCTTCCTTTCCAATTTGAATCCCTTTGACCTCCTTTTGTTGTCTAATTGCTCTGGTTAGGACTTCAAGTACTATATTGAACAGGTAGGGAGAGAGTGGACAGCCTTGTCTAGTCCCTGATTTCATTGAGATTACTTCAAGTTTCTCTCCATTTAGTTTGATGTTGGCTACTATTTTGCTGTATATCGCTTTTACTATGTTTAGATATGGGCCTTGAATTCCTGATCTTTCCAAGACTTTTATCATGAAGAGGTGTTGGATTTTGTCAAATGCTTTCTCAGAATCTAATGAAATGATCATGTGTTTTTTTTTTCCTTTGAGTTTGTTTATATAGTGGATTACATTGATGGATTTCCATATATTGAACCATACCTGCATCCCTGGGATGAAGCCTACTTGATCATGGTCGATGATCATTTTGAAGTGTTCTTGGATTTTGTTGGCAAGAATTTTATTGAGTATTTTTGCATTGATATTCATAAGGGAAATTGGTCTAAAGTTCTCTTTCTTTGTTGAATCTTTGCATGGTTTAGGTATCAGAGTAATTGTGACTTCATAAAACAAATTGGGTAGCATTCCACCTGTTTCTATTTTGTGGAATAGTTTGAAGAGTATTGATATCAGGTCTTCTTTGAAGGTCTGATAGAACTCTGCATCGAACCCATCTGGTCCTGGGCTTTTTTTGATTGGGAGACTATTAATGACTGCTTCTATTTCTTTAGGGGTTATGGGATTGTTTAGATCATTTATCTAATCCTGATTTAACTTTGGTATCTGATATCTGTCTAGAGAATTGTCTATTTCATCTAGATTTTCCACTTTTGTTGAGTATAGGCTTTTGTAGTAGGATCTGATCATTTTTTTGGATTTCCTCAGTATGTGTTGTTATGTCTCCCTTTTCATTTCTGATTTTGCTGATTTGGATACTGTCTTTGTGCTCTCTGATTAGTTTGGCTATCTTGTTGGTTGTGGGACCGTGGCGTGAGACAGTCTATAGCTTGGTTAAGCAAGGACTCCTCAACTCCATAATCCTGTGGCCATCAGTCACATGTGGCCATGCCCCAGGCCCCTATTGTTCTGACTGGACTCCACCTGGGCAGTCACCTGGCTATAGCCAGGCTTTCCCTGCCCCTCAGTTACACAGCCAGGTAACCTAGCCCACTATTTAAAGAGGCTTCTCTCCCCTCCTCACTCTCTTATTTTCTCTCTCACCCCCCCCTTTTTTCTGTTTCCCAACTCAATCTATTCTTTCCCCCTTTTCCACATGGTTATGGTCTTCCCTCATCTCTCTATCTTCTCTTTTCTCTTTACTTCCCTATCTTCTTTTCTCATCTTACTCTCTTCATAATAGCCATCAAAACTATGAACTGTCTCTTTTATCAAACCTGCCGGCCACGTAAAAGCATGGAGCAGGTACCAGCGTTTCCAGTCACCAGGGAAAGGATGGAGCAGCTGCCTCTCAGCCAAGCAGCAGCTTCCACAGGTACTGGGGCCATTTGCACAGCCCCACCTTTCCTTCCCTCAGTTGGTTTTTTCAAAGAACCAGCTCCTGGTTTGGTTGATTTTTTTTGTATAATTCTTTTTGTTTCTACTTGGTTGATTTCAGCCCTAAGTTTGCATATTTCCTGCCATCTACTCCTCTTGGGTGTATTTGCTTCTTTTTGTCCTAGAGCCTTCAGCTGTGCTGTTAAGCTCTTAGTGTATGCTCTTTCAAGTTTCTATTTGGAGGCACTCAGAGCTATGAGTTTTCTTCTTAGCACTGCTTTCATTGTGTCCCATAAGTTTAGGTATGTTTTGCTTTTATTTTCATTAAATTCTAAAATGTCTTTCATTTCTTTCTTTATTTCTTTCTTGACCAAGTTATCATTGAGTAGAATGTTGTTCAGTTTACATGTGTATGTGGGATTTCTATTGTTTTTGTTGTTAGTCCATGGTGATCTGACAAGGTGCATAGAATTATTTCAATCTTCTTGTATCTGCTAAGGTCTGTTTTGTGACTGAGTATATGGTCAGTTTTGGAGAAGGTACCGTGAGGTGCTGAGAAGAATGTATATTCTTTTGTTTTAGGATAAAATGTTCTATAGATCTCTGTTAAATCCATTTGGTTCATAACTTCTGTTAGTTTCACTGTTTCTTTGTTTAGTTTGTGTTTCCCTGATCTGTCCTTTGATGAGAGTAGGGTGTTGAAGTCTCCCACTATTATTGTGTGGGGTGCAATGTGCACTTTGAGCTTTAGTAAAGTTTCTTTTATGAATGTGGGTGCCCTTGAATTTGGAGCATAGATGTTCAGAATTGAGAGTTCATCTTGGTAGATTTTTCCTTTGATGAGTATGAAGTGTCCTTCCTTATCTTTTTTGATGCCTTTTGGTTGAAAGGCAATTTTATTCAATCTTAGGATGGCTATACCAGCTTGTTTCTTGGGTCCATTTGCTTGGAAAATTGTTTTCTAGCCTTTTACTCTGAGGTAGTGTCTGTCTTTGTGCCTGAGGTGGGTTTCCTGTATGCAGCAAAATGCTGGGTCTTGTTAATGTATCCAGTCTGGTAGTCTATGTCTTTTTATTGGGGAATTGAGTCCATTGATATTAAGAGATATTAAGGAGAAGTGATTGTTACTTCCTGTTATTTTTGATATTAGAGGTGCAGTTATGTTTTGCGTGGCTCTCTTCTTTTTGGTTTGTAAAAAGAAGATTAATTTCTTGCTTTTTCTAGTGTGTAGTTTCCCTCCTTTTCTTAGTGTTTTCCATTCATTATCCTTTGAAGGTCTGGATTTGTGGAAAGATATTGTGTAAATTTGTTTTTGTCATGGAATACTTTGGTTTTTCTATCTATGGTAATTGAGAGTTTTGCTGGGTTTAGTAGCCTGGGTTGGCATTTGTGTTCCCTTAGGGTCTGTATGACATCTGCCCAGGATCTTCTGGCTTTTGTAGTCTCTGGTGAGAAGTCTGGTGTAATTCTGATACGTCTGCCTTTACATGTTACTTGACATTTTTCCCTTACTGCTTTTAATATTCTTTCTTTGTTTACTGCATTTGGTGTTTTAATTATTATGTGACAGGAGGAATTTCTTTTCTGGTTCAATCTATTTGGAGTTCTGTAGACTTCTTGTTTGTTCATGGGCCTCTCTTTCTTTAGGTTAAGGAAGTTTTCTTCTATAATTTTGTTGAAGACATTTATTGGCCCTCTAAGTTGTAAATCTTTGCTTTCTTCCATACTTATAATCCTTAGTTTTGATCTTCTCATTTTTTTCCTAGATTTGCTGGATGTTTTGGGTTAGGAGCTTTTTGCATTTCACATTTTCTTTGACTGTTGTATCAATGCTTTCTATGGTATCTTCTGCATCTGAGATTCTCTTCTATCTCTTGTAGTCTGTTGTTGATCCATGACTCCTGACTTCTTTCCTAGGTTTTCTATGTCCAGAGTTTTTTCCTTTGTGATTTCTTTATTGTTTCGACATCCATTTTTAGATCCTGGATGGTTTTGTTCAATTCCTTCACCTGTTTTGTTGTGCTTTCCTGTAATTCTTTAAAGGATTCTACCTGTTTACATGTGTTCACCTGTGTTTCTTTAAGGGAGTTATTTATGTCCTTCTTGAAGCCCTCTATCAGCATCATGAGCTGTGATTTTAAATCCAAATCTTGCTTTTCCAGTGTGTTGGGATATCTAGGACTTGCTGTTGTGGGAGAACTGGGTTCAGATAGTGCCATGTTGCCTTGATTTCTGTTGGTAACATTCCTACTTTTGCCTTTTGCCATCTGGTTATCTCTGGTCTTAGTTGGTCCTGCTGCCTCTGGCTGGTGCTTGTCCCTCCTGTGGGCCTGCAAACCTGTCTCAGCCTGGTTTGACCCCTGGTTGGCTGGCTCTCCCCTGGCACAGTGTGCTGTGGTGCTGCCCAGCTCCTGGGTGCAGGTGGAGCCTGGACGGACCCTGTCCCAGCAGCTCTGCCACTCTATGTTCCCTGCGCTCCTGGGTTTACCCACCTGCTCAGTCGCCAGAGAGAAGATGGTGGCCTCATCTCTAAACCCAAGGGTTAAATCACTCCCTCACCTTACCCCTTAGCCACATCCTTTCTTGTTCTTTCTCATTAAAAAATGAACATGCATCTATAATAATAATAATAATAATGATAATAATAATTAACAACAATAATACAAGATAAAGGCAAAAATATCCTTGAATAGGTCAAAACAAACAAACAAACAAACAAAGAAACAGAAAAGGGAGCCAAAGAAAAAGCACAGAAAGACAAAGGGACACACGCATTTGCATACACAGAAATCCCATAAAGACACAAAATCAGAAGCCATAATATATGTGTAAAAGACTAGCGGGGGGGGGGGGGGAAATACCCAGCTAAAGCATTATGAGACAAAAAATAAAACAAAACTCTCCAAAAATGCCTTTGAGTTCACTTTGTGTTGGCCATTTACTGCCGACCTTGGAGCTGCCCTTAAGTGTGATTTGTACACCCAGTGAAACTCCATTGAGGAAAACTAATATTTTCCTTATGAGCAGCTACCAATTAAGATTCTTCCTTTAGAAGAATCTTTAACTGGATTTTACTTTCTGATAGTGGTCAGATATTTTCCTGTTCACTGGTGTGCTTTGTCTGTATAATCCAAGGCACCAACCAGGGCAATCCAAGGGCAATCAGATATTATCCTCTTTATTGGAGTGGTTTGATTATTCAATTCAAGGCACTGATGAGGCAATCTAAGGGACAGCCTTTTGTTTGCTAGGTCCTGGAGTTACCCTTCCTATTATTCATAACCATGTCAGCATAAAATCAAATGTCTCACTCCAAAGGCAATAAGAGAGTTTAGTATGGAGCCAACTATGAGTGATCATAGCCTGGGAACATGGATTTATGTTGCCCAATTCCATGTTCCAATGAGTTAGCAGCTTGATGAAAGTTTTATAGTAACAGAAAAAGAAAATTTATACTCAAAGGAATATTGTATTCATACATGCAATTTTCACAGAAAATATGATCAATTGTGCTGGAATCCTTATTCTCAGCTAAAGCAGATACTTAAGAAAAGAGTATCAGCAGAACATGTGAGCTTTTGGATGTCATGGAAAGTCCAGATCCATAAATCACAGTCATAGAGAAGTGAAGGAAAGAAAAGAACAGGCAAGATAATTATTTCATGGTCAAGACAAAGTAATAAATAAATAAATAAATCAGTTTCAATAAAATCATAGAAGAAAAATTCACAAAAGTACTGAAAGAGATGGCCAATCAGGTACAAAATACAGAACACCAAATAGACAGGACCCTAAAAGTAATTTCTCATGTCATATTATATGAAATCACTAAAAATCCACAACATAAAAGTGTTTTGAGGGCAGGGCATGGTAGTACAGACTTTTAATCTTAACAGAAGAGAGAGTCAGGCAGATATCTGTCAGTCAGTCTGTTTAATATAAGAACTCAAAAAAAAATACCAATTGTACTGGCTGGTTTTGTGTGTCAACTTGACACAGGCTGGAGTTATCACAGAGAAAGGAGCTTCAGTTGGGGAAGTGTTTCCATGAGATCCAACTGTGGGGCATTTTTCTCAATTAGTGATCAAGCAGGGAGGGCCCCTTGTGGGTGGTACCGTCTCTGGGCTGGTAGTCTTGGGTTCTATAAAAGAGCAGGCTGAGCAAGCCAGGGGAAGCAAGCCAGTAAGAAACATCCCTCCATGGCCTCTGCATCAGCTCCTGCTTCCTGACCTGCTTGAGTTCCAGTCCTGACCTTCTTTGGTGATGAACAGCAATGTGGAAGTGTAAGCTGATTAAACCCTTTCCTCCCCAACTTTCTTCTGGGTCATGATGTTTGTGCAGGGATAGATATCCTGACTAAGACACCAATGAAACAATTCAGTTTAAAAGTGGGCCTTAAAACCATTTATCAAAAGAAGAGATCTGAATGGTTAATAAATGTCCTAAAATGTATTCAACAGCCGTAGCCATCTGAGATATTAAAGCTAAAACCACTTAGAGATCCATTTGATCTGGATCAAATAGCCACCATCCAAAAAAAAAAAAAAAAAAAAACCAAAAAAAAAAAAAAAAATGGCAAGAGATGGCAAGGATATGAGGTGATCAGAGTCCTTACTCCCTCTTGGTGGGTGCATAACCCATTGCAGCCACGATGGAAATCGATGCTGGGGTTTCCCAAAAAGCTAGAATAGAGCCATCACATCACCCAGCTATAGAACTCGTGGGCATCTATTTAAAAGACCATTCACATTCACAAGGTCTGTAGGCTAACAAAGGAACATCACATACAAGACAATGTATGAGTCTATAGTACTAAGGAAGAGCACACTAGCCATGGGAGCCCCCCACTTCATTTTGCCAGTGACCTACTTGCTAACATTCCAGTTCTGCATGTGCCACATGCGGTAATTGACAGGGGACATGATAACTTTGCAATTGTTGCATCTTTTAAGTTCCAACGACAGCATGATGCTCGGCAATTCCTCTAGTACTGTGGTTGCAACACTGTCTATTCTTCAGTAGACTGAAATATTTTGGCAGCGCTTTGCATATAGTTCTTTCAGTGATGAAGTGCATGCTCACGAGGCTGATGTTGGGGGTGCTGTGGATTGCTCTGGTGCTGTTTGCATTTTGATGGTCAAGATATTCCTCAAGCCTTGCAGTTACTGACTCAGATATGGTCAACAAATGAGAGTAGAAGCTCCTTTCTACATATAGTGTCAAACTATAGCTGTCTGACTGTTATTTACAGTTTCTCTCACTCTCCCATGTGAGAGACAGACAGAAGGAACTGCCTGCATACGTTGTTTGAGAAGACGTCATTAAGAACCCCATTCCAAAATGGTCCACTACATACTCACAGAGGTAATAATTCAGTTGAGGGGATGTGAACTCTCACAGACAGGTTTGTTGGGTTCCTGCCTTTATTTTAATCAGCTCACACCCCTTGTCCGAGTTACGGTCCCTTGTGGCTTCTTTCCCCTGTTACTCTCATCCATCCTGAAAACGGTGGCAACCCTCCACCCTCTGATTTAGGTTATTTAGAGTATGTTCTCATTCTTTGGGCTCTCTTTTTAGTAGACTCTAGACTCCCCCAAATTCTCATGACACTGGAGGTTAATTTCTCAGCTGCATACAATAAATAGATTTTTCAAATGTTGCAGATTATGGAGCAAGGTAAAACAAAGCAAAGCAAAACAACAACAGCAAAACAAAACAAAACAAAACAAACAACAACAAAAAACTAGGGGCAAAAGCATCTCAGAGGGAGGGAAGATCATTAGACTCCGTCAAGCGTTTCTAAGGCTATCGATGGAGAAGAAAGATTTCTCTCTGTTCAGCAGGCAGATATTGAAAACAATAACAATCTCAACATGAGTCTCAAAAGAGTATAATTAGCTTTGGGGGGAAATGAAAAGCTGGTTTAGACCAGCAGTTTCTAGCACTCTGTGTGTGTTAGCATCATCTCTTTAGAGACACAGAAGTCACATCACTGATCCTGTAAATAATAGGACCCACTAAGACAGGCATGCTAAATTTCTCCCGGCTTCCTTACTCCATAATTATGAGCAAGGTACCCCACTGTGCGTGGCCTGCTCAGCTAGAGGTAGGGGCAACCTGACCATCAGCAATTATTAAATCTCCCTGATTTTTTTTTTAAAGTTTAATCAAACTTGCAACTACCAGTCCAGACCATCATTTGTCTCTTATTCTTGTTCCCCTGCAAGATGCCTTTGGTGATTACCACCCCCCAAACTCTCTTTGTGTTCGACTTGCTCTCACATGACTGTCAGTGGGGTGAGTTGGTTTGTGGGGCAGGGCTCTGAATTTGTAGAATTGCTTGTTCTATCTATTCCTTCATGGGTGGCTCTGAGCACAACTTAGTCTGGTGCTCACATAGGAGGAGTTTGATTCCAGGCATCTCCTAACAATGACACACTCACATGTACAGTGGCTTGCCCACATGTATGATGACATGCTCACATGGATGATGGGACGCTCATATGTGTGATGGCTTGCTCTTCTTTTCGCTGCCCTTCGGTAAACAGCTGGTGGCAGAAGAAATAGTAACACGTGCCACACCGACCCCAGTAGAATCTGTGTGACAAGTTCTAAAGACTGAGGCATTAGACTTCAAAAGAAGGAGGTCTCCTGGAACTGGTTGTGGAACTCTCGGCCAGAGAAAACAATTGAGCCATAGTTCTCATGGCAATTTTTCTGTTTTATTTTCTTTCATTCCTTTTCTTACCTATGGGTTCCTGGTAGCCCAGACAATGATCTTAAGCAAGAATAACGGGTACGAAACCACCCCTTGAGATGGGTCACTAACATGACCTTATCTCCAGGGAAACCAACGCTTTACTTTTCAAATCATTTACAAAATTATTATGATAGACAAAATCTCTCCCAACAATAAAATTTCATATGGCTACATGTGTGTCATCGGAGGTGGGTTTTGGTATATGGTAAAGAAAGCCTTAATTAGAAAGAATTAAAATAGTTTAAATTTATGCTTTAAAGATTTATAAAAAATCAGATATTAGATGTTAAGCAATAATTAACCATAGGGGCTGGAAAGTTTGCCCAGTAGTTAAGAGCACTGACCATAAAAGATTTATTAACCTGTTCTTGGGAATATGCCACTAGCCTTGGATGATCGCCCTATTGAATATATTCTTTTAGAATTGTTATGTTTTTGATGATGACATTACCTGTTCTGTGTGTGATTCACTGTACACATAGTTTCAGAGTCGTAATGTTTGGATGATTTCTGTGCTTTTCTGTATCAAGTGATTTTTGTTGGTATGCACAATTGTTTCCTTGGATGTGGTTTCTAAGAATTGTGTCATGTTTGGTTTAATGTATAAAATCCCCTGCTTCAGAGCTGCAAAATACACTCATATTCAAACTGCCTCTGTGTTTATTTCTGTTTGACACTGCCAAATCCTTACCCACCTGGAATTCAAGAACCCTCATCCCAGGGACTCCCATACCCGGCTGGGGTGGTCCATGGCAAACACGGAACTTATCAATTGTCTTATTTAACTTCACATACTACTTACTTTTGTTTTTGTGTTATTTATGTCTTTGTTTTCTAAAAAAGTCTTTACATTTTAATTATAACTTACTTACTTCTGGCTGTGGATGTGGCTTCCTGGTAGAGCTCTTGTCCAGCACACATTAGGGTTTAAGTTCAATTTCCAGCTCCCACAAAAAAGGAGAGGAAAAAGTATCTGCTTTTTTTTTTTAACAAAAAAGATTTATTTATTATTTATTTATTTATTTATTTATTTATTTATTTATTATATATAAGTTCACTGTACCTGTCTTCAGACACTCCAGAAGAGGGCATCAGATCTCTTTATGGATTGTTGTGAGCCACCGTGTGGTTGCTGGGATTTGAACTCAGGACCTTTGGAAGAACAGTCAATGCCCTTAACCACCGAGCCATCTCTCTAGCTCTGGTATCTGCTTTTTGTGATAAAAAACCAGATGGGCTGCAATCGAAATCCCTTGCAATTGTCACTAGATTTCCTGAGATGATTTGCATATTATTATAGTTGGAGAATCTAGGTCAAATTGTAACCTGGTTGTCTAGCAGTTAACCTTAACCACATATCTGTGTCTTGATGCCCCTCTTCATAGTATAACGGAAAAAAAACGGAGATGTAACAGTTTTTTGGGAATGTTCTTGAAATAAATCCACTAAACTGATAAAAAAATGGGTGTCAGAGGCTCATGTAGTTACTTCAGGCTTAGCTTTTAAGCTTATATAGCTGTCTCCATCCTGTCTGGTGTTAGTTAAATTTAGCGAGGTACATCCATATACGGCTGGGAACTATTGTTGAGGTATGGATGGAAATGGTTTTCTCTATTTTTGTTGGAGCTATTTTCCTATTTTATCATAGTTTTAAATTTTATTTGATGGACGAATGTAGTTCTCTGTCTGACCCCATTTATATATTACTAAACTTACATAAAAAACATTTGCATATCTTGTCAGAACATTATCCTGATAATGGAAAAACAGCTTTGTAAATCAAAATGAGTTTGTTTTGACGAAAAAAATGTTCCCTTTTTGCCACTTTTTGGTTTTTACAATCCTTTTTATAAATTCTGGAACAATACATTTTCTAATCCCATATAGTACACAATTTAGTAAAATGAAGACTTGCATTACAAATGCACGGTACGTAAGCTTATGTGTGAAGTGCTTTTATTGAACGGGAATAAATCTACTGGCTCTGGAATCACTGTTCCTATTTGAATGTTGGTCAACATCTCCCCACCTGTAAAACTTAGTGAATATCTGTTGTGGAGAGAATTCAGGCCCATTAGTTACTGTGGCAACATCCTTTGTAAGGCCTTCAGAGAGAGATTGGCTCTAACAGAACTGCAGCACTGATCTACTGCAGCAAAAACATTTTAGCTGCTGTTCTATTGATGTGAGGAAATACCATGTGGCTTGTGGGTTTGTTTCCAGTTTCAGAGGGTGAGTATGTGATGATTACGACAGTGAGTATGTCAGCAGGCAGGTAGGAATAGTGTTAGTGAAGTAGCTGAGAGCTTACATCTGATTGACAAGTCTCAGGCAGTGAGTGGCACTGGGCCTGGAATGGACTTTTTAAACCTCAAAGCCCATCTCCAATGAGGCCACGCCCTCCTTATCCTTCCCAAACATTTCCACTAACTGGGGACCAATCATGCAAAACTATGAACCTATGGGGGCCATTCTCATTCAAACCATCACAGAAGACTCTGTTTGTCTGTCTGTCTGTCTTTTCAAAGCACAATAAACTTGCTTACTGAAAGTAAGGAACTAGGACAATGACCTGGAGCTCAGTAGTGAGAACAGAAATAAGGCTCTCAGCACTGTCTTCTTCTGTGTGTAGACTTCACATCCTCGGGCTTCCCCCATATCTAACATAATGATCCAGAAGGGCAGTTTCTTTCCAGCTGGTTGATGCCAAAACAAAACAAAACAAAACACCACTGGAGGCCTGGTGATTTAACAATTTAAGTAATGTGACTAATGGATTTCTCTGGGCTGTGGCATGAACTCAACCTATGAGAGTATGGTGAGGAATGATGTTCTTGACCATTCCTTATAGTGCAGTAAGAAGGAGATAACATTGCCAAGGGACAAGTCAGCATTACTAGAAGGTAAAAACTCTACTGGTCAGACAAACCTATCATGTAGGAATATAAGAGCAATGTGAGAAACTGTGTAAATTAACATAATTTCCTTAACGATAAGTTTAATGGGGTAACAGTTCAGAAAAATGTTCAGATAAGCCTTCTCATCAAATTACTTAGCCAAGTCCCACAATATCTTTGTGAATAAAATACATATTATGGACTGTATGGCAGCTTCTTGATAAATTATTAATTTGAACAATCTGAATTCACTCTTTTCTGAGGTTTAAATAAGCATTTCATAGAACTCAATCTTCGCCCTGTGGAAGTCTTTAAGTAACTAAGGCAGTAATTCAATAAGCATTTACCAAAAGATTATCCAGGCAGAAACTCTTTTTACACTATTGTGAGACAAAACATAGCAGACTCATTATCTTCTCAAGGCCTCATTACCTGCCAGAGTAGACAAATACAGAAGCAGGGAGCTCCTTAAAAGGACATTATTTTTGTGATGATTAGGTTTTTGTTTTGTCAACTTGGAAGAAGCTAGAGTCATCTGGGAAGAGGGAACTTCAGCTGAGAAAACGCCTCCATTAAATTGGCCTGTGAGCAAACCTGTGTGGAATTTCCTTAATTAATGATGGACGGATGTGGGAAGGCTCAGCATATTGTGGGCAGTGCCACCCCTGGACAGATGGTTTTAGTTTGTTTAGGAAACAAACAAACAAACACAGTTGAGTAAGCCAAGAGGAGCAAGACAGTAAGCAGCAATTCTAAATAGTTTCAGTTCCTGCCTCCAGGTTCCTGCTCTGACTCCCTTCATAATGGGCTAAAAGCTGTAAGCTAAAATACACCCTTTCATTCCCAGATTGCTTTAGTCACGGTGTTTGCCACAGCCATAGAAAGCAAACTAGGACATCTTGTTGTTCATTTGTTTAAAGCAAACTGTTCCAAACTAAGCAGCTATAACAAAGTTCTCAGCAGTGTCGAATCTTGGACTGTCTCTTGAAGTAGAGCGAAAGGCAGGAGAAACACATTCCAGGCAGAAGCATGAGCCACAGACTAGGAAAAACATTGGATGCTTAGGATCTGCAAGGAGTTATGTAGTTAAATATCTGGAAAGATTTTAAAATCCAGCGGTGGTGGATGACTTGAAGGAAAGTGTTTTCCAGACATAACAGGGCAGACGCACATATAAACTCACAGAGGCTGTGACAGCATGCACAAGATCAAGCCAAACAAGGTGTATGCAGAAAGTGAACTGGGCGCAAAGTCCTTCTAAACAAGAAGCTGTTTCTAACCGATAGAAGATGGGAGAGGAAAAAAATCATTGGAGTGATGCTGGGTATATTGACCACACTCCAGGACAGTCCCCATGCCCAGGTACAGTTAGTCAAAACAAGCTGGACTCCATAGGTATCAACCACACTCCAGAACAGTCCCAGTGCCCAGGTATAGTTAGCCAATACAAACTGGACTCCGTGGTTTGTTACTGTGATTTTGGGTGAGTAGCAAGGAGGGAGAGGCTCTGAGTGAAGTTGGGGGAGGGGAAAGAAGACAATCAAAATATATTGTAGGACATAATCAAAGAATAAATAAAAATATTTTAAAAGAATTAAAAATACAGATAGAGTGTAACCCTATAAACTAAAATAGGCTGTATGCTTGCAGCTAGCATTGGTGGTTTGGGCCAGAGGAGCTAAGAGTTAATAGGTGGTGAGTGGTTAGATCTTCAAACAGCTCCCTGAGGCATATTAGAAGCCTGGTGATTGCAGATGGGGCTTGGTAGCTGTACACATTTTAAAAAAAAAAAACCCATAGTTTACCTGTGGTTAAAAAAGTCTAGTAAAAGCATCCTAGCCTTGTTCTAATAAGTGAATTCCATTTTAACCCTCTAAGAAGGAATTTCTAACAGCTATGCTGAGCTCGAAAATTGTATGTTGTCAGATGTCCAATAATTCTTTGTATCTCCTCAGGGAATGCACCGACAACTTTGTTTGAAACAGCCAAGCTCTGAAATGTGGGGGTTTGTAAAAATATCCCTGAACTCCATCTGTATCCCACAGATGTGCACAGACAAGGCAGGTGAAATGGGAAAGGAAGAAGAGAAGCCTTTTTCCTCCTCAAATTGAACTCCTGGTATAATAGGCTGGAGCAGAAAGGGTGAGGGGGTGGTACAGCTGAGGATGGTGGCCAATTGCTCAATCAAAGTACACACACACACACACACACACACACACACACACAGACACACACACAGATATATGGACACACACACACACACACACACACACACACACAAACTTCTCATAAAGAAGGTTCTTCTCTTATAACCAGGGAGACTTTAAGCTATGTGTTAAATGAGAGCATTTAAAGACAGTATAGCAGAACACTGCTTAAAAACAAGGAAACATCCAAATCACTGTCCGACTCACCCTCCTGCTGTCACCTTCCCTCAGACAATCTTTTTTCTTTTTTTTTTGGTTTTTCTAGACAGGGTTTCTCTGTGTAGCCTTGGCTGTCCTGGAACTCACTTTGTAGACCAGGCTGGCCTCGAACTCAGAAATCCTCCTGCCTCTGCCTCCCAAGTGCTGGGATTAAAGGCGTGCGCCACCACTGCCCGGCTCCCTCAGACAATCTTAATAAAATATTGGGCTATGATAACGCCTGACTGAAAACCTTAGTAGAAGGGAATATGATGGTAGGATGTACTGACGCACTTGTACTATGTAGAATTGTGTGATGCTGGAAGGCGTGGCCCACAGGTTTGCTCAGCTGGATTTGAGAACGTTATCCAGTGTGAATTCTGTTGTCCACAGAAGTGTCTTGAGGGAGCTTGGAAGTTGGCCTTTTCCAGACAGCCACCTGAATCCTTGATGTGTCCCTGTGAGATTCTGTGCTGAGGAGCCAATCACAAGCAGACCTGGAATTTCACCCCTAACAATGATGTGATAGTAAATTGTGTTGTTTTGTGCTGAAATGTGTGTGGTAATACCACACACAACAATAGAAAGCTAATACATATGTGGATACCATTCATGATTGTCAACATTTACAGAAAACTCGGAGAGATCTGGAGAAACAAAAGCTATTTTAGGTAGAGAGTGGTAAAAGTTGGGCAAAGAAGTTGAGAGATTTTCGGGAGAATGAGGGTGATGGCAGCTTGTTGGATCCAAGTAAGAAAAAAATCTCATTCTGATCCTTGCTCAGAAACTTTTCTGAATGATGTATAATGTTAGTTTGAAAGGATCCGTAACCACCCAAGCGATGGGTCTCTGGAGACATCTGTGAAGGATTATGTTGAGTAGGTTAATTGAAATTGAAATTGGCTTGGTTAGGGTTTTTATTGCTGTGACAATACACCATGATCAAAAGCAGTTTGGGGAAGAAAGAGTTTATTTCAGCTTATGGGCTGTAGTCAGTCTATCTATCATTCAGAGAAGTCATGGTAGGGAGGGACTCAAGACACGAACCTGGAGGCAGGAACTGAAGCAGAGGTCATGGGTGACCACTGCTTCCTGGCTTGCTTCTTCCTGGTTTACCCAGGTCTACTTAGCAGGGATGGCACCACCTACAATGGGTTGAACTCTCCCAAATCAATCAGCAATTAAGGAAATGCAGTATGGCTTACAGGCTGATCTGATGGATGCGTTTCTCCTTGAGAGTACCTTTTCCTAAATGATTCTAGCTTGTCTCAAGTTGACATAAACTAGTCAGAAAAGGAAGAATGCAGTATTGTGGGTAGCACTGTTTCCTGCCGGAAATCCTGGACTGTTTAGAGAGAGGGACCGGAAGAGCCTTGAAGAACATGCAATCATCACTCTGCTTCCTGCCTGTGGATTTAATGTGGGCTCCCACCATGTTGACAGCATCACACCCCCCCCATGATGGACTGACTGTACCTTGAACTGTAGCCAGAGTAAACCTTTTCCCACAAACTTAGCTTTGTCAAAGTTTTGATCACAGCCACAGGCAAAGGAACTAAGACAGGAAGCAGTACTGCATTTTAAACAGCTCATTAGGCAAAGGTGATTTGCATATGGCACAGGCCACTCCAATAGTCGTGTGTTTAGATTTAATTTATAAATTAGGTGTCTACTTTTAATACGATGTTTCAATATGAAATTTAGATTTAAAAGAAAGTGGAGAGCTGAGACAGATGTAACAGAGTACTGAGGTTGGGGACCCGAATTAACCTTAAGACCCTGAGCAGATTTGTAAAGCTGATACTCAAGGTTCAGCATCCTCACCTGACTTGGCTCATTCACTGAGTCTGTGAGTAGAAGAAAAGAGATTCAAATACAGAATGTGCTGATTTATATGCCAACAGGTAGGTAGCGAATACTAAAATACTGTTTCAAAGCATCATATCAACAATTCTCATATAGATGTGTAACAAATGCTTGCCTAAAGTCTTCATAACATTAACTCATTTAACTTATAACCTACGTAAACAGTTAGATGTTTTAACAGGCCCAAGGGATAAACTTGAAGACTGGAGTAATCAGAAATACTGAGATGATCTGATAACATTCCAAATTTAGTGTCAGGAATAATTAACTCTATAGATTGAAAAAAAAATCCAACTTCTCAAAAAAGTATTTGTAAGTTCTGTGACTGAGAGCGAGCTTCTCAGTTTTCTTCAGTTTACAGAACTGTGAGACAGGCAGAGATTGGGAGTACAAGCAGATCCCCATGCCTGGAGTTGAACCTAAAGGGTCTCATTAATTTCTCCTTGGTTTGAGTTTTTCAAAAGTTTTCTCTGCAATAGTGTGAGAAAAAAAATGTATCCAGGAGGGAAGGTACATTCATAAAGGGACAAATGGCAGAGAGGTCCATCTGTTCTGGTGAGAGTAGAAGACACAGGGGACACAGGGGCAGATCCTTTGTCGGCGTCTTTTCACAGCTCCAAATTAGAGTTGGTTTTATACAGGACTTTACGTAGTTTATACAGAAACTTCAAATAGGTACTAAGAGAGCAAGAAGACTAAAAATAAGGAGACATTTCCCCCAGGAATAGCCTCAGGGAGGCTTCAAGCATACAGAAGAATTGACCTATTTGTCCAAGCACTTGCATACAACATCGATGGAGAGAGCCGACTAAAAATCTTTGAGAGAAAAAAAAAAGACTAAATATACAGGCCTGAGGCTATGCTCCTGGCTCCCTGTGACCTGTGAAAGGCAAAGATTGAAAAAGAACTGAACTTTCTTTCCACACCACCGACCATGCAGGAATGCTAGAGGACTGGGCAGTGGCAGCATGCTGTCTTAAGAGAGGGGTAATCACGTCTGCACATGTGTGTTTCTGTCATGTCTAGAACTTGCTAGACCCTTATCCTTGCTATGCTGATAAGGGCTGATCTCCTTACTTTACTGCACTTCCTTTCAGAACCAAAACTATAACGAAGACACATTTTAGGGAATTACATGTTCACAGTCATCTCCCTTCTTCCGGTGATGGTTTATCTTCATTGCCAACTTGACTGCATTGAGGGAAACCTAGATGATGACCTACATCAGAGTATGTCTGTCAAGATGTTTCCACAGATGATTGGCTCACAGGTCAGCAGACTGATAGGGAAGGTCTGCTCTGAATGTGAGCGTCTCTGTCCAGGAGTGCGTACACCCAGAAGCAAGCAAAATTAAGTACCAACATTCTAATAGTCAAGTTGTACCCTTCTTGATTCAGTGCCTTTTATGTTTCCATGCTGATGCCATTGTGCAGACATCAGATTCCAGCTCCCTCAGCCCTTGAGTACAGACTCATTCCAGTAACTCTTGGGAAGCTTTCAGGCTTTTATATTCCACTGTGGTCAGTCGTGTGAGTGATTTCTCTTGTTCTGAGGCTTCCGTCCACGTGCACTGAGAAGCTAACTGCGTTGCCCAGTTCTGCAGCTTGAAGACATTCATCGTAGATTATTTAGTGTGAGATTCTGTACGACAAGCCCCTAATAATTCAGCAGAACGGCTTTGCCCTTACTAAAGAGAACACGCAAACAAACAAATCACAACTAATAATTAAAAAAAAAAGCCACCCAAAGGGTCCCTGCGTGCTTTGTCATGTTCTGAATGAGGTGGATGACATCCTTGCACCACTGTCTACCACAAGAGTACTTCATTAGCCAGCTAAAGTTCGGAAGTCAGCCACTATGCTTCTTCTGTTTAAGCTGTGTGGAAAAGATCGGGAGTTAAAGTGAATCAAGAGTATTTCCTGATATCATGACTAGTGTGCTTTATTCATATGGTTAAATGTAATTGGGTTGCTGGCTGGAACCTGCATCAGGGTCCTGTAGAAGGAGAAGATCAGAGAAATGTTCTTCTCTCTATCAAGGTTGACATGTTTTGTTGATCGAAGCACAACTGTGAAACAGCTGTTCAGAACTTACTCATTGGTAGAGTCCTCCTAGCAACAGATGATCCTGTCCATGTACCAATATAATGCTTGAAGGGAGCTAAGCCCAAGTGAAATCTGGATTCTAGTTTTGTTGAGAACACGAAAATACATTAACATCCAACTGATATTCCAAGAGAGAAATACAATCCTTTTGGGCCTTGTCTTCTAAGGTTGTCCCATAGACACAGGAGACTCAGGTATCCTGAATAATTTCTCCCAATCCCATGAGTTTGACATCAAGGTATCTGGCAGTCTCCTTTAATCATGGGACATTGATGGCTAGGATACAGAGGGACACAATCTTACACACAGAGAGTATGTCCATACTTTATAAAAGCATACTTTGATAAGGACTTAGCATTTGGTAGTTTTACTTGGATACACATAAATACTATAATGTTAAACCGAACTGAGGTTGTGATGTCCTATATCTGTGTAGCATTTTTCTTATCAAAAAGAAAATTATCAGTGAGAAATAGTTAAATAAATAGCATCTCATATGGTTAGGCTTAATGTCAGAGGAGTTCACTTCCTTGTACTGGTAAAAAATTATATCAATAATTTAAATCCTTTTTTACTTTTCTGTGGGGCATTTAAGACCATGCACACAGCAAACATAATAATTTTTTTGCCATTGACAAAGCCAGTTGAGGATCTGGTACTCAGGGGTTACTTGCAGTTGGGAGGAGCCTGTGGATACTCTGGCATTCCTTTAACCAGTTGTTTATTGGTGTGAGGGTAAGTTCAAGACCTTGTTTGACTGTGTTTTTTCTTGGAGCCATGAGGAAATTCTGTTTTCTGTGGTGATCCTCTTCTTTGCAGACTGGATACCAGTTAGAGTTCACTAGGTGGAGTCTCCATGACATTAGAGACAAAAATGTTGTGAGGATGTCCCCCAGTCCTCGGTGACTTGATTGACCTTGGAGGGCAAGAAGCAAAATATTGGCCTTCTACCATCTCTGTATTAATATAGGCCTCTGAGTATGGTCATTGAACATACAGAAGGTTAGTTACACTAGTCTGGCACTTTTAACTACTGTGTGATACTTAGACAAAGCTTAGCCAAAAAAAAAAAAATAAATTTTAGATAAGTCTTGTTTAGACATATTTTTAAGTAGGTACTTTTCACTGGTACTAAGAATGGGGTTCTTTTGAAAGCTCAATTGAGGTTTTGAAAACTCCATAGAGGTTTGAGATAAAAGTATTAGATTTTAAATTTAGAAATTTTGCTTTGAACATTTTTTTCATACAATATATTTCTATTAAGGTTTCCCATCCCACGTGTCTGCACAGATCTTGGTCACCTCTCCGCTTACCTGAATCCATATCCTTTCCTTCTCTCTCTCACTGAAAAACATATAGGCATCTAAGAAATACTAATGATGAAATACAAGGAAACCAGAATATGATAAAACAAATAACAACCACACAGAAAACAGCCAAAAAAAAGCACAAGAAACACAAATGAACACAGAGTACAGGAACATACATTTACATGCACAGAAATTCATAAAAACAAAATCAGAAACTATATTTTAAAAAAAAAAACTTATAAGGTAAAAAGTGCCCAGATCTAACATTGTGAAATAAAAAACTCTATTAGAAATTTTTCTTCTCTGCACTTTGTCTCCATATTTGCTCCTGTGAGTATTTTGTTCCCCTTTCTAAGAAGGACCAAAGCACCCATACTTTGGTCTTCCCTTTTCTTGAGCTTCATGTGGTCTGTGAATTGTATCTTGGGTATTCGGAGCTTTTGGGCTAATATCCCAAGATTAGAGAAAGGACTGAAGATGCTGAAGGGGTTTGCAACTCCATAGGAAGAACAACAATATCAACCAACCAGACCCCCCAGAGCTCCCAGGGACTAAGCCACCAACCAAGGAGTACACATGGCTCCAGTTGCATATGTAGCAGAGGATTGCCTTTTCAGGCATCAATGGGAGGAGAGGTCCTTGGTCCTATGAAGGTTCAATAGATGCCCCAGTGTAGGGGAATCGAGCAAGGAGGTGATAGTGGGTGAATGGAGGAACACCCTCATAGAAGCAGGGTGGATGGAATAGGGAGTTTTCGGGAGGGGGAAAACCAGGTAAGGGGATAACACTTGAAATGTAAATAAATTAAAATAAATAAATAAATAAATATTAAACAAAACTAAAAAAAAAAGGGATTCTTTCCTTTACTCTATTCATGTCACACTCTAACTAAAAGGTGAAAAGAAGGTCAAGGGTGTTCACAACTTGATAGGGCAGGAACAAAAGCAGACAAGTGTGGAGTATTAAGATTATTAAAAAATGGGGTACAGAGCTAAACAAAGAATTTTCACCTGAGGAATATCTAATGGCTGAGAAGCACCTAAAGAAATGTTCAACATCCTTAGTCATTAGGGGAATGCAAATCAAAACAACCCTGAGATTTCACCTCACACCAGTCAGAATGGCTAAGATCAAAAACTCAGGAGACAGCAGGTGTTGGCATGGATGTGGAGAAAGAGGAACACTCCTCCACTGCTGGTGGGACTGCAAGCTGTTACAACCATTCTGGAAAGCAGTCTGGCGGTTCCTCAGAAAACTGGGCATGACACTTCCGGAGGACCCTGTTAATACCACTCCTGGGCATATACCCAGAGGACCCCCGGCATGCAAACCAGAAGTTGGAAAGAACCCAGATGTCACTCAACGGAGGAATAGATACAGAAAATGTGGTATATTTACACAATGGAATACTACTCAGCTATTAAAAACAATGAATTCATGAAATTCTTAGGCAAATGGTTGGAACTGGAAAATATCATCCTAAGTGAGGTAACCCAATCACAAAAGAACACACATGGTATGCAGTCACTGATAAGTGGATATTCTCAGAAGCTTGTAATACCCAAAACACAATTCACGTATCAACTGACTCCCAAGAAGAAGGAAGGAGAGGCCCCTGGTCCTGGAAAGACTCGATGCAGCAGTGTAGTGGAATACCAGGACAGAGAAGCAGGAGGGGGTTGGTTGGGGAACGGGGAGGGAAGAGGGCTTATGGGACTTTCGGGGAGGGGGGAACCAGGAAAGGGGAAATCATTTGGAATATAAATAAAGAATATAGAGAAAAAAAAAGGAATGTGGTCCAGCACTGCTCTCTCTCTCTCTCTCTCTCTCTCTCTCTCTCTCTCTCTCCTCCTCCTCCTCATCATCATCATCATCATCATCATCATCGTCATCATTTTATGAAAGAGAAGAGGAGAGGAACCTCTTCCTTTTCCCCTCATGGTGCAGAGACTTAGTCCTTAGGCCAACTGGACAGTTTCAGTCTCTAATCACAAGTCTTTGGTCACCATGTGGTTTAACTTTATTAAAGAATGCTTGTACATTCTTCACTACTTGTTAACAGCTCTTTTTGATTTTGATTCAAACAGGCTTAAGAAGATAAGACACTGAAGAAATATAGTCACTAATTAAGGAAGACTATGATTAGATAAAATGAGAAATGCAATCTCATTAGAAGCAATGTTTGTAAAGTCTCCCTTAAGCCAGCTGCCAATATTAACTCTTGAAAAGCCATCAATCTCAGCCCCCAAGAACTTAAATAACATTTTGTCCTATGATATATAAACATTAGAATTAGAGAGGTATCTAAGGGGAACTTCTTTTTTTAAAGAAAATTACCAGCCTGGGACCTTTACCCCACTAATTTTTCTGGGAAGTGGCTGCCATTCCAGGATGTGGGCGGAAGAGCATCATCTCAATGGGCACATCCACCCTACTATTTTTTAATGGCTTGGCTCTGTTTATTCTGACCTTAATGAGTTAGAAAACCTCAGACAAACCTTGGACAGGTTCCTAAATAGTTACCATATGGGGTCTTGATGTTTTTCTTCGCCCAATTATAGAATTAAAAGGCAGGAAAACTCTTAGGTATGTCAGATAGAAATAATCTGTTTTATTAAACTTTGTAAAAGTTGAGAAACACACAAATACATACACAGGGCGTGTGGGAGAGAGAGAGACACACACACACACACACACACACACACACACGGCACAAGGGGAAAGAGAGGCTCCTTACAACATGGAGAAAGCTCTTCCTAGAAGGCTGGGGTTTTCAGTGTTTTGGGTGGTTCAGATGGGTCCCTTTCCCTTCATTTCAGATTGGTCAGTCAAGGAATCAGAGCACAAATCACTTCAACTACCTCTCAGTTAAGAACAAATAATTTATTAAGTGCACAACACAGGACTGATTGATCAGGCACACAGCACAGACTTGGGAGCTAAGACTGCAACCTGAATGTTTCCCTGGGCAAGTTTATAAAGGCAAAAGCCACAGTGAGCTCATATGTAGGTGTAGAAAGGACTGTAGGGTGGTCTGTTCTAACTCAAGCTATTTTGACAGTTTGGACATAACTGTTCAAACTGACCTTTAATTTGATTGGTCCTAAGTTGAGCCTGTGGTTGTGGAATTTCTTAAGAATAACAAACCTCATAGCAGGCTCTGTGGTCAATTCAACCCTACTCTGAGTCAAACTATTTTCTGTGTCAGCAGTAATATGAAATGGTTGACAGGCTTGCAACAAAATACGACCACAGCTATGCTAGGGGAGTAGGCCTCAACAACATGTGTAGGACTTACCTTAAACATATCTGATCAGCCTGAACTGGTCAGTTGGAAGTAGGCTCCTCCATGCTGATGGGAATCAAGGCTTGCCAGGCTTCAATGTCCAGTCAAAAGGAATCTGAAGAAGCTAGAAATTGGCCATCTTCCTCATTTATCATTGGCCCTTATCTCTGTCTTGTTACAGGATACTTGAACCTGTTTCTAGTTAGTCATGGCTCAGCCCTTAGCACACACCTTTAGTCCTTCTGGCTGAAATACAAACACATAGTACTCGCCTTTAATCCCAAACAATGACGATTGAGTTAATTTGTAGAAGGAAGCAGCCTTGTTTGAAAGTGATGTCTAATTGAATGACAGACAAAATGACAAATCAGAGAAAGATTTGACAGAATGGGATATGCCCAACTCTCAGGAGAAGAGAGAGGAAAGGGAAGTTACTTGAGGGAGAGACAGACAGTACCGGAGAAAGAGAGTATAGTACATGAATACAATCGAGTTCATGGGGAGCAGCATAGGAGAGTTGAGAGGGAGAGTGGAGCAGCACAGAAAGGGAGGAGGAGACAGCTTTATTGGAGGAGTTTTACAGGGACAGGGTGAAAGGACAACAAGCTAGATACAGGTAAAGAGAGAATGAGAAGGAGCCAGAGGCTTAGCACACACTGCCAAAGCTAATGCTCGAGTCATTCAAGAGAGGCCAAAAGAGAGAAGGCAGATTTAAAAAATCAGCTTAGAGAGGCATTTGAGCCAGAACACCCAAGTTGAACCAGCTAGTCATAGCTCAGAAAGCACTAGAAAGGGTGAGCTTACTCAGCAGTAAGTCTCAAAGGCTGAAGACATTCTAGACCTAGATCAGATTACATGGAGACTAGAAGCTTCTAGGACTAGGCCTAGGTTAACAGACTGAGGCAGTAAACTTCCAAGATGACAATTACTGCAGGAGAATAAGAGTGACTTTTGCACTGTCTTTCTGCCTGGTAGGGTTCTGTCCAACTCCCAGTTCCTCACAAGACTGAGTGGAAAGTAGAACATCTGGAAGGCCTCATGCTAGAAGCATGAATACAAGGTTTGTGGTTGCTAAGTTGACCAAATGCTTTATAAGGTTTGCTAATTAGCATATTAATTTCAGAATTTTTATTGGTTAATTTGAACATTTAATTAGCTATTAATTAGCTTTAATTGTTAATGTCAAGTATTCTTAAGACATGAATGTTGGCCAAATCTTTTAGAAATACTTATGCATGCACATGGTATAAACAGCCTTCTAACCTAGACCTTCAGGAGATTTATACTCTAAATGGTCCTGTGTCTAATGATTGTAGTGGAGATTTCTTGGCTACCAACGCCCACTTCATTCCAGGAAAAAAAAAAAAACCAATCTTTTCTGGACTGTGATGTATAACATTTTCAATAAAAGTAATAGTTTAAATATGTGGATGTAGAATAACATTGCATTTACTAAACAGTTTTTGTTTTTGGTCCTTCTTGCTAAGGAATTTTGTTTTAATAAGTGTGGCAGAATTTGGTCTAAGGATGTCTGTCCCTGTGACTAGGTTGGGGTTTTAGTATGGTAGTAGTTCATTCTTAGGCAAGTGCTGTTATTTTCTAAACAGGGAGTGCAACTAACTGATGTAACAGATTAAGTCAGAGGTATGAGTGGCCTAATACCATGCATGCTTCTCTTGCATGCACATAAAGTATGAGTGGAAACTGTGTGAGAGAGACAGGCTCCTAGTTCTACAGTCATCCAGACATCCAAGGTGTTAGGAGATACTTTCAGGATTCTGCTGATCTTAGTAGTCAGGGATTAGAAAGAGAAGTTTTGAGTGGGAAGCCTTCAGCGCTTGGCCCAGAACTGCAAACATTTTCTCTAGATTTTTCATTGGCCAAAGGTTAGGCAGTTTCATAGTCCTATTCAGATATTAGTGAGCTAAAATATAAAATTCCCGGGGCACGGGCGGAGATCTGTCTTATAGCTCCTCTAACAACAAGCGTACTCATAGAAGAGAGTGAGAATTTTGTTGAATAGATAGGCTCTCCACTAGTGAACCTGAGAATAGATAGGCTCTCCACTAGTGAACCTGAGAATACATAGGCTCTCTACTAGTGAACCTGGGAATAGATAGGTTCTCTGCTACTAAACCTGAGAATAGGCTCTCCACTACTGACTTAAGTTTAGGTAGGTTCTCTGCTATTGAACTTGAGAATTATTTAAAACCAGCTGCTTTAAATCAGCTCTCCAAATTGCCCCTTAGAAACATCTTTTTTTTTTTTGTCATTTACCAAAAACATAACATTTTAGAAGCAAGAGTCTGTTTTATGCCTTTTAATGATAATGAAATATTAGTATCTGAGGCATAGTTCACATGATGTGCACTGAGTTGGAGATGTAGCAACTAAAAAAATTAGTGCTTCATGTTGTCAATTATGCTTACTAGTCCCAGAGGGATTATATATATCATATATAATATATATATTATATATGATATATTATATATATCATATATAATATATCATATATAATATGATAATAATATGAATATAATATGATAATAATATATATCATATATAATATATGATATATAATATAATATATATAATATATTATATATTATATATAATGATATATATGATATATGATATATGTGATATATATGGATATATATGATATATATACATATATTATCACATTTATATATCATTCAGCTTCCCACACACACCTTTGTAATAGTTCAAATTTAATAAGTCACAACAGAATTGTGCCTCTTGTATAAGACAAAAAACAACCAACCAAACAAGAAAGAGATGATAGCATAAAGCTTGACATTTCGGGAGTTCAATAAAGGGATTTTAGAAAGTTCTGGGACAAAATTAAGTACTCTAAGGTAGGGAGAGATGCCTTGAGGCCAGGACCCGTGAGGACTTGCAGCCTGAAGGTTTGGAGAAGAATAACTGAGCAGTTGGAAGACGACAGAGAGAGTGGTCAACACCCAGAGGCCACCACCTGAAGTCAGGGTGTTGTTAGTTGACACATCCCTACTGGCTTTACCTGTTTCCTGTCCCCACAGGTAAGCAGTAATGACTAGGAGGGGGACCATATAGTCTAGAGTCGGACCATGTTGGGGTAAATATTATTTGGGGGTTTCTTCCTCACCTTAGATCATTTAGTTTCCAAATAAAATACTGAAAACCTTTACATTTATAATAAGTCTTAAAGCACAAGAGCTGGGCAGATACCAACCCTCAAAGCTATTTTATGTAGGTCTCTGTCAATAATCCTGAGAGATCACTGGCATGTTCCACCTGGGCCCCTCCTACTCCAACAGGCTGGCCCTCCTGGCCATGCTCTCATGATCCACATATACCCAAGCACCTTCTTCCTTCTCTTCCTCCTCATGGTCTCTGCCTTAGACATTAAGCCTGGAAACTGAAGCAATGCCTACCTCTCTTCTGCCCAACTATAGGCTATAGGCATCTTTATTTAACCAATAATTTTAAATTAAGTTGTTTAAATTAAACAACAAAAGCTGGCATATGTGGGAACTCACTCATCTTGAGGCAACTAGATCTTGGGATACCAGATTTAGCATTACAGTACACAGCCACAGAGCCAATCTCCACAAGACTGGATTTAAATTCTCATTTTGCCACTTAGAAATCTCTTTTCTGCTTCAATTTTCCCATCTGAAAATAGAAACTTACCTTTGTTGAAAACCTAAGTGATTTACTATAGGTAAATTCTCAGTGAAATGTCAGACACATGGAATGTATCTTGTATATGTTTTATTGTGCTTCTTGCAGTTTAATTTCCTTGATAGAGATGTAATCATACCTTAAGTCATGCCTTGGATTTCGAATCTGTAGAAATAAAAATTGCTACACGAAAATCAACCTGGAGGACTGTTACAATGCCCTTAGTTTCTTTAAAAACTAGTAAGTTCACAGTCTTTTCATGCCAATTCTAAGCACTAGAAGCTTAAGAAAAAAATGGGTTAACTCATTTGATCTTAATAACAATTAAAAGACAGGAGGTACATGTTATTCTGTATTCATTTCTTAGCAAGGTGGGCCCTTCTGTTAAGTTTGGCAAGTAAGTCTTCAGAGTAAGAGCACACTATAAAAAGTGATGTTTGGCAAGTTATGTTTACTGACATGGAAATGTATAAATTCATCCTGTCGGGAAAGAAGGTACCAAAACTTAAAGGGGAAGAATCACTTTGATATAAAGATAACACCTCTACATGTACGCATGGATATTTCATGAGGTGAGGTCCAGATAAAAGCATATATTTAATATCTCCTGCATTTATACATTTTCAGTGAAAAATTTAGAAAAGTGTTCAGCGTGAACAGTGAACATATGTATAAGCATGTATGTGTGTGAAATTTTAATAAAGTTGGTTTTTCCCCTAAGGAAATGTTTAGGAAATTGCTGTTTTTCCTGAAATGAAATGTCAAGTCATGCTAAATGTTCTTCATTCATTCATTCATTCATTCATTCGAGTTGGAATATTTAATAATATATGTACTATTTTTTATAAAAATAATGTAACTTAAGAATACCAATAACTCCCGAAAGACTACAAAATCCTTAATGAATATCGAAACATACCGAGGACTAATGGGTTAAAGGGGAAGAATCCTGGCAGGACTATCAGATAGTCCCTCCTGGATTCATTCTTTGAAATATCACTCACTGGGGAATGGATGTCGTGGAAGAAGACGACAAAAATGTTGAGCAAAGTAGAACAGTTTCTGATAATCCTAATGCACAAAAAGCTTTGGTGAGCCATTCCCGGGACCTAATGGAACCTAATGGTGCCTTTGCCTGTGTGTGTCCTGAGTGTGACTGAGGGGAGGCAGTGGAATGAAGAGAAAGGTAAGGAAGGCCTTCACACAAAAGAACTCGCTGTTCTTGGGACTCACTGCTGTGCACAGGCAGAGCCCGGGACCAGTTCCTGGATGGAGCAGGTAAGGAACCCAAAAACCCTGAGTAGATCACCATGTTCTTCTCGGAGGTCTGGCTCTAGAAATCTCTCAACCTACCACTTTTATAATTTTCACTCATGAGGAATTGCCATACATCTGTAGTAGCTTCGATGTGAGTGTGTGCTTGTGCACACACAACTATGGAGAACATTGACTTGATGTATTACATGTGACCCTCCCCGCTCCCAGGGATCATTGCTCAATATTGGTCCATGAGGGAAAATGGAGCGAAGATGATGAATACGCGGCACAGAAGCCCCGTGAGTAATGAGGACCCTGGGACCAGCTGCAAAGAGACAGATATCTTTACTTGGGGTGATTAAAGGATTATATAATTTGGGGGGGGTGGGGGGGGCAGGGTAGGAATATTCAGGATAGGCAAAGGTCATTGGTTTAAGACCCCGAGATGCCTCGGCCTAGGGAATCATTCCCAGAATCCCAGATGCTAGCTGAAATGGTTCTTATCGGAAGAAAGGAAGTTGACCCTGTAATCTTAACTAAAGCTTTGTGACAGACATTCTGTAGGTCAGAGAAGGGGAAGCCCTGCTAATAAAAGGAGTCCTCTATTTTGGGCTTAGCCCAGAAGGACAAAGACAAAGGTAGGCTTTGGCCTTAGCAGGGCAACAATTACACATTCTAATGCAAATGAGCAAGCTTATTTCCAAAACCCGGAAACCTAATGTAGTCAAGAGAGTCTGGAAATGGTGTCTTGAAGTTAGAGTGAGAGGCTGTCTGGGCTCTGGCAATACCGAGAAAAGCTCATTGCCATGTAAAGACCATGATTATTTAAATCTCATTCCTTGAGATAACAACAGGTCTTCTGATGAGGCCTTCTTGGGTAGCAAGAACTTCTCCAACTTAATCTTGACTGGAGTTTCTGTTTCTAAAGCTGGTGTAAACGCTCTTTTAGAAGCAAGAGATCATATAGTCTATGATAAAAATTCTTGTCGCTAACTAAGATTGTTCAGAATTACAACCTTCTCTCCCTACCAAATCCCCCCCCCCGCATGATTTCCAGAAATATTTATTTCTAACTGCCCAACTTTCAAATAACACAATATTTTAATTAGGAATATATATATATATTCTTCAAAGAGTATTGGAGGCTCCATATTGAGAATCTTAGCTAATCCTGGTTATCATTCATAGAGCCCATCTGTGGCCCCCAAGGTAAGGTTGTGTACAACCTCAGCATCACCCCCACAGTAGGGATTATGTTGTAAGCCATTAGGAACCTTCATCAAAGGGGAGGTAGCATTTTGGTTATAGTCCAGGACAGATAGCCAGATTTTCTTGGAGAAGTAGGCTAATATTAGGAGTAGAATAATTTTGTGTTCCAGAATAAACCTGGTGGTCAGACCCTGTATGTGATGCTCCCATTGCTATACTGCGACCTAAGTTCTTCTTCAGCTGCTAACCAGAAATCAGCCACTTGTCACCTTGCTGCCAGTCAGTAGACAGAGGACAATCATCAGGGCAACTGCTGTCAGCCCCGCAGACCTTAATTAAGCAATTGCTAACAGGCACACCTCAAAGAGCACACTCCTTCCCTTCCTTCTGTAAATACAACGAAATTCAGAGTGCTCAGGTTTTTACTGCCTTCTGCCAAGACCTGGCATGAAATATTTACTCGAAGAAAATGCGGTACTGTTCTAGAGGATGGCGTTAGAGTTTTAATTGGTGTCAGACAACCAGAATTTTTATCTAAACAGTCAGATTCTGTATCTACTAGAGCAAATCAATCTGACAGTCTTTTCTCTTTTCCCTGTGCTGACTTCCTGGTCTTCATATTGATCTGAGCTGATCCCGGCAGCCAGACAGGAGCAATCCCTGTTTCTGACTGAATGCTGTTGATGAGGCCCACAGTGTGACTTCCTGATTAGGGCCACAGACTCCCCTGAGAGTCACTTAAACTAATTCATGAGCAATACCACAGTGTCTGTGCTGAAGTTTTCAATTACAACACTCATAACACCCCCGTGATTACCAGTCGACATTACTTGCTAGAAACCCCACTGAGATCATCCATATTTTTTTGGTATATCCCATCAACTGGGCAGCTAGAACAATATGGAGAATGAAGAGAGATATGTTGTAAGTGCCCCATTTAAAGCAATAACATTACTTCAAACTGAAGTAAAATGGCCTTGATGCTTTGTATTAGCATTTGTGCTCATTCGTATGCTACCAGCATAAACCTTTGGCTGGTAAAAGGGTCTAAAATTCAATACACCAAAGCACAGCATATATACTTAGCTGCTTAATTTGATTAATAGTGTTTCAGAGAGCATACTTGACATTTATCTGTGAAATATGAGTCCTTTGGGAATTATTTTTCTACTCAGCAATACCTATAAATTCAAATTAATGTTCTCTTCCAAAACTAAAATTTCCCAATAAACGAATCACGTCACTTTTGGTTATTTTTAAGACATGAAAATAGAGGATGCTTTTATGCAACGATTCAGCAAAGCCAGAGGAAATGCCCATTTCTCTGTCATAGATAAATGACTTCTATCAGCCAAGGGCAATATGGCAGGCAGGTGAGTGTGTTCGCACCTCCCAGGGACAACTATGTTTAAAGTCTGCTCCAAAATAAGAAAATAAATTGGATTTATTTTATTACATTTATTATGAAACGTGACTGGACACTCATTCGATCTGAATACTGCAAAATTTTCTGTCTAACGGGGACTCACCATTAGTAGCCCTGGCTGGCCTGGAACTCTATATAGATCAAAGTACTCTTTAATTTGCAACCATTTTGTCATTTCTACCTCCCAATGGCATTAAGCATGGACCACCATTCCCAGAACACAAAAGTAGTTGTCACTCTATGTGACTCTGTCTTAAAAGAGGCATGCGGATTTCACAGTCTCACCTCGACATGAATGAATCCTGCTGTGTAATCCTACTAAGAGAGTGTAATTACAATTGTAGACATTATTCAGAGTGTCTGCTTTATCACTGGCTGCGAAAAGACAACAAACCATTATGTGAGGTTCTGCTGAGAGATTTTACTGGAGGGTGGATGGAGCTCCAGGAGAGGACGGGCTAGTAAGGCTGCCAGATGAAAATAAGAGATTCTTTGTTTTTGTTTCTTCGATTTTAGGTAGATAAGAAATGTTTCCATTTGTTTTAGATTAAGTGTATTTCATAACTCATGCATACACATACTAAAATAAATGACCTCGTCTATGTGGAATTCAGTTTAAACTGTACATCCTTTATTTTTGGTCACAAAATGTGACAGCTAGTTTGGAGCTGAGGAACATGGGGGAGTTTGTATTTCAGTTGAATCTGAGCTGTGAATGTTGTCTTTTAAAGGTAGTGATTCTAAGGGAACACTCCCTTAAGAAGTAATTTTGAACTGAGAGTCAAAGCCTCTAAAAAAAAAAAAAAACAGACACACATATACACACACACACACACATACACACACACACCCCACATAAAACCCTATCCAGGTCTTTATTTATCTAAGACAGGCAAGCTTCAGTTATTTGGGAAGAATGACTCAGGGCAATTAGAAGGGGCCTGGAGGTGGAGGGATGCTGGGACATGGCTGCTGGTAATTTGTAGACTGCCTGACAATTTTGGTTCAGGGAGGCTCTACGTTAGTAAGTCATACTGACCTTTAAAATAGGACAGAGTTGAGTCCAGCTGCAAAGATCCTGATTCAAGTGAGGGCATTGTTAGCTGTTTAACATTGTGTTTGAAAACCGTAGCACTAATCCTGTTATCAACATGAAAACACCCAACACATACAAAGATCCTATAAACAGAAGCACATCTTTTGTAACTTTTCAAGCCATAGTATTTTATAATAAAGTGGGTATTTATATCCTTTAAAAACATTTAAATCTATTAAAATCATTTAGGGAAAAACATTCATTTCTTAGATAAATTAAACTGAGAAACAGGAATAATAGGAATAAGGAAGACAGTTTTCCCTAAAGGGAGGGAAACTTTTTGTTGCTTATATGTTTCCCCTCCCCCATTAAAATTTTATCTCCTACTTTGTTTTGTGGGCCATAAAAATTTTCACCTAAACTATTTTAAAATATATTTTAGTAACCCATTTTTATTATCCATTCATCGGTTTATGAACATCTAAATTGTTTCCTATGTGCTGTAAATTGGGCAGCAATGAACATAAATGAGGAAGTGCTTCTGGAGTGGATATAAAATCCTGTGGGCTTATGCCTAAGAGTCAGGTCACATGGCTGGTCTGGTGCTAGATTTAAGGGACCACTATACTGATGTCCACAGAGGCTGTACTGGTTTGTGATGGTTTATATATGCTTGGCCCAGGTAGTGGCACAATTAGAAGGCGTGGCCCTGTTGGAGTAGGTGTGTCGTTGTGGGTGTGGGCTTTAAGACCCTCATCCTAGCTGCCTGGAAGCCAGTCTTCCATTAGCAGCCTTCAGATGAAGATGTAGAACTCTCAGCTCCTCCTGCACCATGCCTGCCTGGATGCTGCCATGTTCTTGCCTTGATGATAACAGACTGAAACTCTGAACCTGTAAGCCAGCCCCAATTAAAAGTCCTTATAAGAGTTGCCTTGGTCATGGTGTCTGTTCACAGCAGTAAAACCCCAACTAAGACAGGTGTGTATTCCCACCAACAGTAACTACGGTTCTCTTTTCCCTCAAGCCCTAGCTAACATTTGTTGCTATTTGTTATCTTGTTAGAATTCTGACTGGGGGAGAGGGGTAAGATGAAATCTCAAAATATTTTTAATTTTCATTCCCCTGGTAGTTCCAGATGTTGTACATTTTAAAAGCTATTTCTTAGTGATTTTTATTTCTTCTCTTGAGAACTCACTGTTCAGTTCTGTGACCTATTTTAAAAATTTGGGATGATTTGTTTTCTCAGCATTTATGGTCTTTTCGTTTTGGTTTTGGCTTTTGCTGCTGTTATTGTTTGTTTGTTTTTTGTTTCTTTTATATTCTAGAAACTAATCCTCTGTCCGATGTATAGCTGGGAGAGAATTTTTCCCATTCTGTAATCTGCCTTTTCACTCTATTGATAATTTCCATCAAAACAATAGAGACCACTGCCATCCCTCTTGGTGACAATGTAAAGTCTGTGTAGCTTAAGTTACTACACAATTGGGTCACACAGAACGGAGAGAAACCATGGTTTCTGACCTGGTTGTTTTGCTCCCTTCTGGGTCATTTTCACAATGCCAGAAGATGCTATACAGGTTGTCGGCAGAGGAAAGTCATACAGTCGTATCCACTTGTGAACCTGCAAGCTATAATAACAATTGGCCTGGCTAACTATGCCCATTGGTGTAAAAATATCAAGAATGTTATGGAGTAATCAGTCAATTCCTGATTGGATTCAAGGAATATTTCACAGGATGGAACCTGATGTAATCAACAAGTCATCAGGAAAGGTCATTTGTCCTCTTGGACAACCTGCTATTATTTTGCTGAATGGGCATAGTTTCAAACTTTCTGCCAAGTACTTGTCTCTAATAACCACAGATCAGTATAGCTTTCAACCCTCACTGGAGAATGAAAGAGAATTTTAGAATGAATAGTGGTTAAAACAGAGACTCAAAATTGACCAAAGTACAAATAATAAGCGATTCTGGAGTGCTCAGCTATAAATGAGTCATCTATATCAGACACGTCATGCTTCTTACCTCCAAGGCTCAAGGAACATTATGCTGCAAGAATGGCAGAAATATTGTAAGAGCCAGAAGTTGGGGAAGACTGCTGGGAAACTGTCTTCTGGACAGGACAAGGTAGCTCACACTCGACCACACAGCTACTGTGGTTGTTTGCCCAAGACCTGCCCAAGATCAACCATTCAACACTCTAGAATTTGTGAGTGAGAAGTTCAAGAAGGCCCACCCTTAGCCAAGAATCTATAGGCACTGGAAGGTTGTGTTATGGAGTTTGTGACCTCTGGGAAAAGACCACAGACTCAATCCAATTAAAAGATTTATCGATTAACTGCTAGCAAAATAAACAATCTCAGAGCCAAATTTGAGAATGCAGTGAAGGGGGTAGAGGGTATAGGGAAGAACTTTTAAAGGGGAAAAACCACAGAAAGACCTTCAACATCTATGCAAGCAAGTAAAAACTGCCCTGTTTTGCCAAGTTAAGTGGCTAAGACAACTCAAAACAATCTTTGGGTATCTGTGTAATCAACTCATAGAAGCAAGAAAAGCAGTTAGTCATATTATAACAACTAGATAGTCATGGGGTAGGTGAGTAGGAAAACTGAGTTAGGTTATAGAGAACTTATCTGGTGTTGTGATCATAAAAAGAGAAAGCGATGAAAGGGTGTGGAGGAAGGGGTGACTCAGCAGGCCCATGACAAGGCATCCCTTCCCCCTGAGGGACCAGACACAGGATGGTAAAGTATAGAATAGAGTTTATTCGGGCATGGGAGGGGAGTTAAGGGGGTAGTAGAGGCAAAGAGAAGGAGAGTGTAGAGAAGTAGAGGTCGGCCATGATCACATGAAGAGAGGAAGGAAAGTAAGGGGAATGGGAAGGGGGAAGGGGAAGAGGGAACAGAAGAATCCAAGAGGGCAAGAGGCAAGAGAGACAAGAGTGTAAGAGGATAAGAGAGAGAGGAGGGGTAAGAAGCCCGTTTTATAGTGCGCCAGACCTACCTGGCTGTTGCCAGGTAACTGTGGGGTGGAGCTTAGACAGGATTCTAACAACTAGAGTCAGAGACAAATCGCTGGTGGGTACCAAGATAAATGCCTAGCATAAAATAGAGCTTCTTTTTGCTATAATATTTTCCACTGACTCTAGACCATAGGGATCAAATCATTGATTCACATTTTAGTAGGGGTAAACTTTGATATTTTAACTAAGCCATTCGATCAAATTCCAAAACATCTTCAGTAATCCTTTTTGTAACTGTCTGATATTAACAGGTATTTCTAATACCAAAGGAACCTAGAGGTCAACCTGAAGTTTGGTATGCTAATAAGTACCACAAACAGCTATTGTTTCTTTCCCCAGTCAATAGGGAAATGTATCTGTACTGGCTGGTTTTGTGTCAACTTGACACAAGCTGGAGTTATCACAGAGAAAGGAGCCTCCCTTGAGGAAATGTCTCCATGAGATACAGCTGTAAGGCATTTTCTCTATTAGTGATCCAGGGTGGGAGGACCCCTTGTGGGTGGTGCCATCCCTGGGCTGGTAGGTAGTCTTGGGTTCTATAAGAAAGCAAACTGAGCAAATCAGGGGAAGCAAGCCAGTAAGCAGCACCCCTCCACGGCCTCTGCATCAACTCCTGCTTCCTGACCTGCTTGAGTTCCAGTCCTGACATCCTTTGGTGGAAGCAATGTGGAAGTGTAAGTTGAATAAACCCTTTCCTCCCTAACTTGCTTCTTGGTCATGATGTTTGTGCAGGAATAGAAACCCTGACTAAGGGGGAGCTTGGTTTGACTTGAGGGGAGCTGGTTTCCTTTGAACCTAACATTCCAGGCTTTTGTTAATGATAAGGAGAGATGTTGTTTCTTCTGTAACTGCTCCTCAGCTGAAATAGGATGTTGCTGTCCGGCCCCGGAAGGCTAGAATACTGGCCAAAGGCTGGGAGAGGTCAGGGTACATCTGACTCGCTGTCCATGATTCCTTGGACCATCTGAGCTAGTGAAATGCAGGTGTCTTTAGAGCAATCTGGAATGCTGGTCCAAAGCTGGTTCTCAAGCTGGTAGGACATTTTATCAGAAGCACCTCGTTTACATTGACTTGAAGTTCAGGGCTTGCTAGGTTTGAAGGACCACCCGAGGCTGGTGTGCTTGGAGCAGTTTGCTTTAGTTGAGTGGAAATCTGCTGGGATAAATATATAGACTAGGAACAAACGTTTGAGAACTTAAAATCTTACATTTGGAACTTTTAGGCCCATTATCCTGATAGTTGGGGGAGGGGATGAGTTCCAAGATGGGGGAGGAGAGAGAGACAGACAGAGAGAGAGAGAGAGAGAGAGAGAGAGAGAGAGAGAGAGAGCGAGAGAGAGAGAGAGAGAGAGAGAGAGAGAATATGAATAAGATCTCGACCTGTGAGAGGTGAATCCAAGTCATATGACTCTCTCTTTTTTTTAAAAAATTATTTATTTATTGTATTATGATTGTACACTGCAGCTGTCTTCAGACACACTAGAAGAGGGCATCAGATCCCAATACAGAGGGTTGTGTGAGCCACCATGTGGTTGCTGGGAATTGAACTCAGGACCTCTGGAAGAACAGTCAGTGCTCTTAGCCACTGAGCCATCTCTCCAGCCCCCTATGACTCTCTTGATACCTTGAATTTTACATGAATTTTTTTAGTTTGAAACAAAGATAAACTGTTTATAATCTCTACTAAAATCCACATTGTAGAAAACTCAGCTAACCGGTGTCTGTAAGATATCTGGAATAGACTCACACCTTCAAATCAGCAAAAGCTCTGGCTTTAGGTTAAAAAGCATGAACATTTTTCAATTTTCATATATGACTGGAAAATTTGAAATCTTGAGCTTGTGATAGAATAGGAAGCAGTGAGTGCTCTACCAGCTTTTCAGAACTCCATTGGTGGTTTTTGTTATTGTTACTGGCTTTTGGTTTTGTCGTTGTTGTTTTCTGTTACTAAATTGCCTCTTTCCACAAAAGAAGGCTCTACGAATGAGATGATACTGTCCAAAAATGAGACTGCAGCATCATCAACCTAGGCCAGAGACAATGAAATTAGAGCTTAAGGCAGCTGGAAATTCCATGCCCAGAAATTGTGACAAGAAGCAGTTTGGGTGTTGCATCTCAACTCTCACAAGTTTGCTCACATTGTAGCTAATTATACTCATCTTAGGGGAGTGCTTCAGTAACAATGTACCGGATTCCTGACAAAAGAAATACTTTAAAAATAACTATTACGGGGGGGGGGGGGGGGGGGGGGGGGGGCTGGAGAGATGGCTCAGCGGTTAAGAGCACTGACTGCTCTTCCAAAGGTCCTGAGTTCAAATCCCAGCAACCACATGGTGGCTCACAACCATCTGTAATGAGATCTGACGCCCTCTTCTGGTGTGTCTGAAGACAGCTACAGTGTACTTACATATAATAAATAAATAAATCTTTAAAAAAAATAACTATTACAATGGAATTAAGATAATAACATTTAAAATGTATTATAATAATAGTAAGGATATGCCATGATACTTAAATACTTAAATGTTTTTATTTATTCTTTGATAATTACATGCTTGCATACAATGTAAAGGAGGATGACAGGAACTGAGAAAATACAGAGGCAGTCAAAATGAAGTCATGCCATGAGCAGCTACACAGCCAACAAATGAAATGGATTTTCTAAACTTTGAGTAAATTGTGTTCTTTGGAGATGTTCTCGGAACCATCCAGTATTTCCACCAGAGGGCAGTAATGCTCTCTCCTATCTTCGTGGACAATCAATACACATCAGTAGGATGAGCAGTAAGGGTTGCTGCCTAGTCTGTAGACAATAGGTAACAGTAACAACAAGCTAACTTATCAGTATAACAACAGCATTAACTATAAGGTAACTTACCAGCATTTAATAAACAGTGCTTAAATGCTACATATTGTATTGTTGAATATTTGTAACTTTTAAAGTATAGAGTTGATACAGTACCAAAGGCAATATGAGACACAGTGGAGAAATAAATGTACAACGTCCAAGGCTTTTAAATTAAAAGTACAGATAGAATAACATAGTTGTTAAGATGTGTGGAAGTCAGGGCCAGTGAAATGGCTCAGTGGGTAAAGGTGCTTGCTACCAATTCTGATAACCTGAATTTTGGTCCCTGACTCTCACCAAGTTGTCCTTTGAGCTCTACAATCATGCCATGGTGTGTGTGTGTGTGTGTGTGTGTGTGTGTGTGTGTGTGTGTGTGATGAAGGTGAACATAAACTTTCAGCTCATATCCTCCCCCCCACAAAGAGAGTAATAGGGTGACATTTTATTAGAAGCTCAAATGTCTAAATGATTTTGCCTCAAGCAGCAGAGTGGCTCTTGTCTTGACTGCACAGATCTCTTATTCTGCTCTTGCAGATTTGATTTATCGGAATCAGAAACTTCTGTGATATCAGGGGTGCATAAAGGTTATGAGCAGTCAAATCCCGTGGCAGGAAGCTGAAGAAATCAAATCTAGACAGAGATGAGGCTGAACTGTGATGTTCTGGTGAAGCTTGACTCACCTGCCTGGTAAGTCTAGGTAAGAATTCTCCCTCAGAATGCTGTAGCAGGCTAGCTATATTGGGTCTTTTTATACATCTCAGTCACATGTGGGTAAGTTACTACAGGAAGGGATGGGAGAAATCTTGGAGTGCTCCAAAGGGGTTTGATTTTATTTACATAGATGAACTCCCTTTGGGAGTTTTATAAAGTTGTAAGGAGGACTCCCTCTCAGCCATTCTGAAGGTCCCCTCCTCCAATGAAGTCATACTATAAGTTTTCTACAGAACAAGTTTGTCCTGTCATAATGGCATAGTTTCCCAAATACATTATTGAAAGAATTGCACATGTTATCCTGGTGACTAATTAACTGTGTGAATAGGGTGTGAGACAGGGGAGTTGAGAATAGCATTCTGAAGCTGGAATGCTAAGTGTCTTAGTCAGGGTTTCTATTCCTGCACAAAACATCATGACCAAGAAGCAAGCTGGGGAGGAAAAGGTTTATTCAGCTTACACTTCCACACTGCTGGTCATCACCAAAGGAAGTCAGGACAGGAACTCACACAGTGCAGGAATTTGGAGACAGGAGCTGATGCAGAGGCCATGGAGGGGTGCTGCCTAGTGGATTGCTTCCCTTGGCTTGCTCAGCTTGGTTTCTTATAGAACCCAGGACCCAGTATATATATATTTCATATAGTGCTCAGGGATGGCACCACCCACAATAGGCTGGTTCCCCCTTGATCACTAATTGAGAAAATGCAGGCACCTTTCTAGTCTTCAACGTTAATAAAACACCAGCACACATGGGAACATGTCCTAACTGCAAAGATTTCTTAGTGGTACCATTTGCTATAGAAATCATAATAGTAATCAGTCTCAGTCTTTCTCTCATCCCATTTCTCTGATTTACCGTTTTCTTTCTGTCTTGCGGTTGTCCATGTCCCCAGTGTCTGATGACTCAGTCTGGACATCACGTTTGTCCCTATTTCCCAGCTCTTAAATATCATTTCTTCGAGTCAAATTCACATTTGTCTCTTTTTTGTTTAATTTTTTTCTTCACCTGATCAGGAAGGAAGTGCCGGATACTGTTTCTTTTGGCTGGGGGAACCAGCAACTGAGGACAGAATTAATGGAAGACTTCACACACACTGTCAGGACAGAAGGCAAATATAAGGAAAGTGGGACTAAGTATTGGAAAAAAAATAAGATCCACAGCTGAAAGAAATTTGCAATATGCTCCAATCCATCTTGACAAGAATCAACTCTTATACACAGTAACAGGCTATTATATGGTTGACGATTAATAATAAGTATTCTCTGCCAACAAACGAGCCAATTCAAGCCAGCTTAAAGTATAAAAGCAGGTTTATCAGGGTTGCAGCTCTTGGGAAAGTTCAACCACACAGGAGGGGGTCAGTAAAGTTGCCATGCAGAGTGAGACAGAGGGAAGGAGAAGAGAGAGGGAAAAATGTGCACAAGGAAGAAAGATTGAGAGAGAGAGAGGGAGAGGGAAAGGGAGAGGGAGAGGCAGACAAACACAGACAGACAGACAGACAGACAGACAGACAGACAGACAGACAGAGGAGAGAACCAAAATGTCTGGATTTATATAGCTGGGTGAGAGGAAGCCCAGTCCCTATGTTGGAAAGTTCAGCATAGAGGGGTGGAGCATGTCAGCTGTGCCTGTGACATGTAGGGACTGAGGGATGCTGGGAGAACCTGCAGGCCAGGTCCACTTTGGCATGTTAGATATGCACCTCAACAGCTTGTCTGGGGCTTAGAGACAACTCTACCCCACCCCCACAGTGAAGAGCTACAAATTAGTATCCTTATCACAAGTTCTCTCCAATAGGTTCCTGTCTAGACCTTGTGGGGGAGAGAGATTATCACAGAAGCCCTCTACATCTCCCATTCTCAACTGTGAGTCTGTAATCATTCATATTACAGCAAATGAAGCTTCCTTGCAGTTTATAGTGTGCAGTATCACAGATCAAGAACTTCCACATGCTTTTTGGCTACAGCACGGGCCACAGCTGTACGTAGTTTTGCTGTCTGTGGTTTCGCTGTCTGTAGTTTCGCCATTCTCCTCTGTGCATCTATCTGGGTCTGTTCTGCCATCTTTTCTTCCAGTTTCTTGAGCCCCCATATTGAAAGCACCTTTCCATAGACCTGCCTTTCTCTAGTTTTTCTAGGGACACTGTGGCCTCTGCAAACTCCTCTGCTGCCTCCACTTTGCCTTCCCTCAAAGCCTCCGTGGGTCTCTCACGCTCCTCTGAGCTTCTCTGAGGGGTGGGTGCCTGCTTCTTTCATAGCCTTGCTTCAGGTTTTCGTCCTGGGTGGTGATGACTTGTTCCTGGATCTGGTTTAGCAGCACCGGCTCTTCCACCCATTCCATTTTAGTGTTGGGTGTGTGTATAATGGCTTCAGAATTGACCATTTGATATTGGATAATTAATTAGGGGTCTCATTCCTAGGAAATATTAATTCTCTGCCTCTTAACAATCATTAGCTGGTTGTAGTTCTTTGTCTTAGGGTGGAGCCCGTGATATTGACCCCTTCCACGTTAGCATGTCTGTGGGTATTTGTCATTGTTTGTGACTTATTTCGTCAGCCATATTGTTGAGATGTTATAGGTATAGCGTCCCTGTTATTTTTAGACACAGTCCTAACATATTTACTGTTCATCTGGTTTTTACAGCCTATGTCCTGCCTATTCTGTGATGTTCCCCGAGCCTTATGTTCTGGAGTTGTAGTGTAGATATGTCTAGCAGTGGTCACTTTCTGCTGCAAATGGAGGTTTTTTTTGGTAATAAGTGATAGCTACACTTATCTGGGGGTATAAACATAAGTATTTAGAATGTAATCAGGAGTTCAGCTTGTTGAGACCTGCCCCCTAGCATAGATGTATCCATTTTGTTTATGTCTGCCAGCTATTTCATATCATTGCTGTAATACACCTGTCAGTCACTGATGCAGAAAAATAACTTGACTCAGATCAGGGTCATGCTGACCACATACCCTGTTATGTTCTTTGCTATGAGGTTTGTTACTCTTGAGACATTCTATACCTATAAGCTTCATGTAGGACCCATCAAATCAAAGGTCGATATGAAATGTTATGTCTAAAATGGCTTTAGTCAAGGCTGACCACTGTGCAGTACTTCTAGCACCTGCATATGAGCTCATTGTGGTTTTTGAAGTTTTAGCCTTTATAAGCTGACAGAAAGATGTTCTGGGTTGTAGCTTAAATCCCAAATTCTGAGCTACAGCCATGATCTATCAGTCTTTAGGTGTGTGTTCAATAAACCACCCCCGTATGATGGAGATGGGTGTTCATGTGGTTTGTGGGGCAACACCTGAACCCCAACAATTCTGATCAAGTAAAGTGATAGCAGTTTGTTCTGCTCTAAGATTAATAACCTCACTAAGCCTGAGTAGTTGGCCAGGTTCTTAGTATCAGGTATGATTTCCCTCCTGTTTAATAGGCATAAAGTCCAAGTAGACAGCTGTTGATTAGTGCCAACATATGAGCACCATGCCTGCATGTTTAGTGGTATCTTGCCATGCTTATTACTGTTGCAGTTCATAGGCATCATAGACCTCAGGTGCTTTCAGGTCAGATCCAGCTCAAATTCTCTAAGTCCTGTGTTTGAAGAATGTGGTCTCTTCAGCAAAAGTGATTAGCCTTCATGACTTCATTTATGTGATATATATCACATAATATACATATCGCATTACGTAGATCACATATCTATCATCTATCAATCTATCATCTATCATCTATGTATAGATATGTATGTATGTATATCTATCCATGTATCACTATGTATGTATGCATCTATCTATCTATCTATCTATCTATCTATCTATCTATCTATCTATCTATAATCTATTTAGAGTGAATGTAGTTCTTTGAAGATTTTCAAACATCCTGAATATTATTTGTGCTTCCTTCCTCCCTCTCTTTCTGTATTTTCTTCCCTTTTCCCTCCCCAGTTAAATGCCTCTTCTCCCTCCATTAAAGCATTGAGGTCTCGTAGCTGAGTGTCTCTTCCTTTATATGCTGCTTTTGTTTACAAGTGACTTCTCCTTATTACTATAAAAGCCTTAGTCAAACTCTGTCCTTGCTGATCATCAGCATTTCTGAATTCAGATGTAGAAAGGTTAATACTAAGTATTCAAGTTTCCTTCTAACATCAAAGCACATTTGAAGTAATGTGACTGTGGCCTGAGGCTATGTGGTAGGTCACTAGATGTTCTCAGTTATAACACATTCTAAATTACAGGCTTACATATGAGTTAATCATTTTGGTCCAATGCCTTGACTCTGTCTGATTGACATACAGCTTTGGTCTCACTCCTATGTCACTGCATTCCTTCCACTCATCTGTACTCTCTTAATTGTTTTAGTGTATGTGTTAGTGCAGTTGTCTGTTATCTCTCCTGAAAGCCTTATCTATATGGTTTTCACAGCTTAATTCTTTTCATACTTTTAAAAAAGGATGACTGTATAAATGCTTAATGACATGCATATTTCTAGGCCGAGAATACATACCAATCTCAAGCTCATTATTTTTAATAAGCCCTGTAATTTGTATATTAAGTTCAAAGTAGTATGCATGTTTAGGATCACATGCTCGGCATGATGCATAAGAGATAACACTTGCTTATGTGAACATCTTATTCCTCTCAGATCATTAGCCTTTGCAGGTTTTCCTGGGCATCTTTCCACAGTCACTAGATACTTTCTTTTCCACGCTAGAATGATCATTTGAAAATTCACTCAGCTGGACGTTAGAAAAAGATCATTGAGATTTTAATTGGATGTTCAGCAGAATCTCGGTGAGATTTTGATATAAAGACCTTGAAATCAGCAATTAAATGAAAAACACGGATAATTCCTTCAAATGTTATTTTTAATTCTCAGTATAGCAGAAATACAAATTGCAGGAATAAAAACAAAAATGTCAGAGGAGAAAGTTTACAAAATGAAGTCCACAAAATGGACTGTAAGTCACCCTGTGCCAAGCCTGCGGCTGGCTCGGTGCTGTGAATCTAGGCCTCAAGACATTGGAGGATGGAGTCAAACACAGTCCTGTGAGCAGGCATTGACTATGTAGTACTGAATATCTCACACATAGCAAGTATGAGGTGCCTCCCGAAAAGGACACATTGTGATCCCCCACTTGGGAGAGGAGGGGAGGTAATTCACATACAACTTTGTAGAGGGACAGAGGTCTCCAGTACTGATAACGTAGAAAGAAGAGCACTGAGCAAAGACAATGGAGAACATCAAATGCTTGGGAATGTGCAAAACCAGTTGCTGAACTTGGTATAGTGTGAGAAGTGGGAGAGGGTCCTGGGTGGAAGCAGAAAGAAGGTGGGGTGTTGCAGGATATTTGATCATACTGTGAGCCCAAGATTTCGAACTAGAAGAAGCCTATAGTGTAGCTCAACCCTAGCACACAGCTTTTACCCAAGAACTTTCTGTTTACTGACAACAAGTAGTTATGGTGTGGCTTAGCCTGAGCACACACCTTTAATCCAAGATCTAAATAAAGTCAACTCTAGGTCAGGAGGCAAAGCAAGCGACCAGATGAGAGGGTGAACATACGACAACTCAGGAGAGAGAAAAGAGGATCTTTGACTTGAAGGGTATTTAAGACAGTATGAAAAAAAGGAGCCGGAGCTCTTTGCCTTCTGGGACATCTGAGGTATAGGAAGGTCAGCTGGGTGCTTTCTCTGCCTTTCTGAGTTTGCAGGTTTTCACCCCAGCATTTGGCTCCTGAGTCTTTGTTGGTAAAATCAAACAGTTGGGATTGTTGTTTGTAAGACAACAGTGTGGAGAATTCACAGTGGTACTACTGAGATGAACTTATCCTTTAGGAAGCAGGAGACTGAATAACACATGAAGCACAACTTAGGAAACCCACAGTCAGTGATGGGTAGAAAATGCCAAGCAGGATGGGAGAAGAGGAAGGATGGGACATCATCGGGAGGTATTAAAAAAGTAGAAACTCAGCTATGAGCTTTAAAGCTGTGATCTTAGGGAGATAACTGGGACTACTAGTTAAGGCCATCAGGGTAGAGACCAGTGGGTGAGCACAGGTGGCTTCATTAGAAGAGATAAACACAGACATTCTTACGTAGACTCTGTCCTTTGCCACATCATTTCCTTGTGACCAAGGCAACAAGATGGCCAATGAATGCATCGTTTTTCTTCATAACTTACTTAGTTTTTAGTACTGTGATTAGCAACAGAAAACAGACTGAGGAGATGTCTACTCTCTCTATGCTATGAAACAGTGTGGCTGGAGACTTTTGTAGGGAGAGAGTCTCTTCAGCTTATCAGAATTTTGATGGTCCACTGAGTATGTTCAAGGGGACACCTATTGATGGAGTACGTTTATGGTTTGTTTCTTTGTTTGTTTTGCCTTCAGTAGATTTATATCTGCAGCCCAAATAAGTCCTTGTTTGATTTCTGAGCTGACATGTACTGGTTCACAAATGTTCAAAGCAATGGCGTACTTCCTTTATCCTTTGGCTCAAAGCACATTTTCCTGTCTAGATAGGCAAGTATCTGTCTTAAGGTTTAAGTGAAACACTTTTTGAAATTAACATTGATTACTGTCATAGCCTGTGTTTTATTTATATTTTCTTTAGTCAATTTTATCCTACTTTTTTTTTTTTTTACTTTTTTGGTTTTAATACAGCTTTCCATCCCAGAGTTCTATTTGACAACACTGGTTTTAAAACACAGAAGGCAGATTTTCTTCTAGAAAGAAAACAACAATTTTTTTTTCTCTCTGCATTGCATTTCGCACATAAGGAGAATTCTAATATGAATTAAAAGCTATCTCAAAATCAGCATGTAATTTTCATTTTGTGAAGAAATAAAAACCGGAAAAGTAAGGCTCAAAGACATTATTTTGTAATTACAGAAAAATAACTATCAGCAGTCTTTCAGAAAAAGAATTTTGTTCTTTAAGCAAAGAAGAAACTAACAAAAAACCCATTGAATTTTATCTTCAAATGTCTTGAGGTAAATGGGAGCTATTTTTGTTATCAAAATTTCTATTTCTGGTAGTTTTCCTAAGGAGTCAAAAACAACAGACAGTCAGAAATTCTTAACATTAACTGTTCTCTGATTTCCTGTTATAATTTTAAGAATCAGAGATGGGGGATTGGGATTGATTAGTATTTCTTTCTCTTTTTATAAGAAAGAGAGAAGCAGGGAAGGAGGGAAGAGAAGGGAAAAGAAATAGACTCAGACCGTGTTTTGTTCCTTCCTTTGTAGATATTATGTAGCATTGGGGGTTTTCTGGCATCTTATGATGCCAGAATCACAGGTTGTGAAAGGAGAAATGTTCCCTCAATGTTGATAACACTGAGGTGCAGCTTGAAGAGGATGGACAAACTACAAGTGAGTTGTAGCTTGGTGCTAACATGTTTAATGGTTTGTATCTTGAAGGGTCTTAGAGATCCATGAACTACTTCATGAACTTCAATTCTGCTGGTCACTTACTTTCTTACTAGCTCTAATGCTGGCATAGGTAAAGCCTGTTACCAGACCCGGCATCAAAATTCAAGATTGATTGACTAGCACAGATATTAAACATGGCTTCTATGTACATTCTTGAATTTTTGGAGAGTTACCATTGTAGGCTTGTATTTTTCCAAAACCTACTTTAAAACTTGTACTTAAAAGCTTTAACCTCTCTTCTAGCCCACCACCCACCAGAGGTAGTAGAAAGGTAAGGTTAATAGGAGAAAGGAGGATATGGATCTGTTTAGAAATAGTTCTTTGGGGCAAATCCAATCTGCGTTGTTAGGATATCAACAGTTCAGTTCACATGAATCAGCAGTAATAGCTTGATCCACTCACAAACACAATTCATGAATTACTAACAACAGTTAGATCTAGAAGAAACTGAGAGGCTCTGCCAATCAGCCTGAGTCAGCAAAAGTGGCAAGAATTTGCCAGAACACCACCAGAAGTTCTTTGGTGCATTTCTCTCTATTAAGTCATGACAATTGATGATCATCAAAGAGTAGCAAGGCAAACCAATACCACACAGCATCATCAGTGAAGACCGCCCTCAGCAAAGCCCAACAAAGACCAGCAAAGAGTGACAAGGTGAACCAATGCCACACTGTGCCATCCACTGTCTGTTGGGTTCTATTTATACCCTTTTCAAACATCACATGTTCTTTCAAGCATCCATTTTAGCAAAATATCGCATGGACTTTTCCAAGGAAGCTTCCACAAAACACCATGTGTCTGTTCTCAGCAAACATCCTTCTGCATGTCTGCCTCAGCAAAAACATCATCTCATAAGACAGTTTCCAGAAAAATATCACATGTCACAAGTGAGTCTCCAAAGAAACCAGAAATTTCCACTTTCACACCATGGTTAAGATAATGGGCAATAAATATCATTATCCATCTTATAAACCAAGCAATATCAATTGAAAACTGTATCAGGTTTACTGTACACCAAGCCTAGATTTTACTTAATGGAGAAACTGGTGAAGTTAATATAAAATATAGAGCTTATAAAATTCACACTCTGGAAACACCTACTCCCTCTTGAGTCCAAGCAGAGACACAATCTTCAGGAGGTTCTGGGTCTCCAACAATCAATGTGGTGATTTGAATTTCAGAACACCTGTGCTTATCACTCAGTGATTTATAAACTCCCTACATTGTGAAAAGAGCTTGGGATTTATTCATTAAAAAAAAGGTAATGATATGGTGGTCTATTCCATTTCTAGTAACAAACTCCCAGAAATTAAGAAGTAGCTATCTTTGTTTCTTTACATTGAAGCACAAAGAAAGTCTCTGCTTTTGGCAAATGTACATGATGAATTGGAAGCCAAGTTCAGAGGGCGTGAGGAGAATGTTCAGGGCATAGATGGACCACCAAGTTACTCCTTAGCTAACAATCATTTTAACCTTTTAAAATATTTGAGAATTTGATCCTCATATATCTGAAATTTATACACCTAAAAGATTATTAATTTAAATAATTAACAAAAGGGGATATGTAGGCTTAGATTTTTAAAACCTACTTTTAATAAAAGTTTTCAAATTCTTCGACCTCCCTTCTAGCGCACCATCCAAAGGTAGGAAAGAAAAGATGGTAAATAGGACAAGGGGATGTGGACCTGTTGAGAAGTAGTAGTTCCTATTGCTTCTCGGCCTTTTGACTAAGATCAAGTGAAGTAGTTCCTTAGGGCGCTTCCAGTCTCCATTTGTCAGGATACCAGCAATCCAGTTCAGTAGTGTCAGGATACTAAACATGAAATAGCAGCAGTGGAAAGATCTAGGAGAAACTGGCAGGCCTCTGCTGAATGGGCACTAGTGATCAGGACCAGCCAGAATACCAGGAAAAGTTCTCTGCTGGGCCTCTCTCAACAAACTGAAGATCAGCAAAGATGAAGACGCTGGACCAAAATGCATTGCACTCTCCAAACATCACATGTCCTCCCACGGGTTTGGCCTCAGCAAAACACCATGTGAGTCTCTATCACCTAATCAGAAACTTCCACTTCAGGGACACAGGTGTTTCAAAGGTGATAAAGAATTAAAATGATTCATTCCGTTTACTTGCAGATGATATTATCCACACTACTGCTGTATATATGTCAGAGAAAATGTCTTATGCCTTCTCCAGGTATGCTAGAAGAAAAGGGTTGCTCTAACAGGCAACTTGATGTTTGATATTTTAGAACAAGCATGTTTTGCAGCTGAAACGCTACAAACTACTTGGAGTATTCTTTTGAAAGACTGCAAAAGCATTTTTCTTTTCTTTTTTTTTTTTAAATGTGTTTTAAAAATATCCCAGTGAGATGGCTGCATAGGTAAAGGCACTTGCTACCAACCTGAGTTCTGTCCCCAGGTATCATATGGTGCAAGGAGAGAACAAATTCCTGCAAGTTGTCCTCTGACACCCACATGTATATTACAGTAGGTGCATGCCTCCTCTGAAAATAAAATAAAAATAAATAAATGTCACCAAAAAAAATTAAAGGCAAGACATGAAATTTAATTTTGCAATTATAATAGAAATAGTCACAATATATTCTGACAGTATAATGAAGAATACATAATTGTTGGTTGATGGATTAAAATTCAAATTCAGGATACAGAAGATGATACAGTGAACGGAGAGTTATTAAGCGGAATTACTGAATATTATAAAATGTTATTTCTTTCCAAAATCAACCTATATGTTAAATACGATCAGATTTCTCACAGGGCTATCGAAGTTCACAGGGAACAATAAAGATTCATGCATAAACAACTTCATTTTGAAAAGGGAATATAGATATTTGTCCTCTCAGATTGTTCTGTTTTCCCTGATAATAGTTTACATGTTTTCTACATGTTTCTTCATACATATATGTAAATAGCAAAATTTAGCAATGTGCTTTTCATTGAAACAAATAGCATCTTAGATCTGTAAAAAATATCTTAAGCAATTTCACTAGAGACTTTCTAGGATGATTTGCAATAGACATTACAGGAAGGAGAAAATACTGCCTTGTTATTTATTACCTGTCATTAGCATCAACTCCCATGAGCTGCAGAGGCAGAACTATGTTAACCCCAAGAATCTGAGTGTATGGTGTCCTCATTACTTAGATCACCAAATGAAGTTTTCTGTTTGAACTGAGGTCTCTTCAAATCATTGTTTAACTTTTCCATTTCATTAAGCACTGGCAAGTTTGGCTTTCTCGTGTGTATGTGGTGTGTATGAGATTTGTCACAGTTGTGATTTGCTAACAAGAGCTGACGCAAGCTAGAAAGTTCACTGAATAAGTTCCCCGGAGCATCAAGTTCTCACTTAATTTAATTACGTACTTAATTAATCAAGCCGCTAATGGCAGTTTCTTCTTCTTTTTAATAAAACACTGTATAACTGTTAGGACTTAAGTCAGGCTAGGAAACAGCTTGCCTTAAAAAAAAAAGAAAGAAAACCTGAAACTTTTATCTGGAGTAATGAGTACACCTTCTACAGGTGTTTATCTTCAAAGCTTCTGAACAAAGGCCTTTGAAATAGAAAAGCTTTTTATCAAGTCCTCTCTGCTCTTGATTGAGGCTTATGTAGACTGACAATTTTATTGATTCTATTTCTAACCAAAGGTTGTGCAGGAAACCTAAAGCAAAAGCAATTTTCCCACTGCAAAGCCTTCCTTCTTGTCATTTCTTACCAAAAATCAGACTTTCGTGTTAATTAGTTTATCAAAAATATGATTTTAAGGGATATATCTCAGTTTGCAAACTTGTCATGTGTTTCACAGTCTGATTTTTACACACACACACACACACACACACACACACACACACACACACGAACTTTTTCCCTACATTGCCTGAAAGTGTAGAAAGGTGATTTTAATGCTAAAGTAATGGTTCTTCATCTTACATATCAACTATAGCTGTTCTATATTTGTATATTTGAAGATTTCATTTGTTTTTTATACTCTCAGGACTAGAATAATTGAGAAGCAAGTGTCCCATTGAGGCTTCGAAGGGAACATTTATTTGTTGTGTTGGATTTCTGTGGCGGAATCCATAAAGTTACACTTTGTGACAGGCCTCAGGTAGGAGGTTTATTCAGGTAGAGGGAGAGGGGATATAGAGGCTGTCTGGGTGGAGGAAAAAAAAAGGGGGGGTGAGGAGGAAAGGAGCCGTCTCTCAGAGATATGGAGCGTGCATGGGAGGAGAATATGCAACATGGGGCAACAGTGGGAATGTAGTGCCTATGAGCAATTAGTGATGATGTAATTTCCTGTTGGGCCCCTGAGGCTGGCCATGAAGGTGCCTGATTTCTAATGTGTGGTACTGGTGAGAATGGAGAAAGTACTTGGGGATACAGCAGCAGCTGCATTTGGGCTGTGATTTCCTTTGTTTTATGTAGATATTATTGAGAGACACTACCAATATCCATTCAAATCTGTTCATGATTCTAAGCAAGTCTTCTTATCAGTTTCTTATTATTACCTTGCAAGGATGAGGAAGCAGAACATGGACCTAGTAATATTGGTTGGGAGAAAATTCTGAAAGATTGATAGTCTCGAGTTATAACATTAAAGCCTTCAAATTTGAGAGTCTGGGAAGAGGCGGGATAAGTAACTAGAAAATTAAGAGAGATTATTGGGAAACATGTTTATTTTAGTGATCACCCACAACAACCACGATGTGAATGGCTGGGAAGCCAAGGAGACACTCAGTTTGACGATTAGAAACAAATGGTTTCAGCCAACACAAGGCAGAGCCAGGGGAACTCCACAGAAGAGAGGGAGAAAGAATTATAGCAGCCAAGGGAGTGGAGGACATCAGAAGAACATGATCTGCAGAATCAACTAAGCAGAACTCATAGGGACTCACAGAGACCGAAGTGACAACCACAGACCCTGTATGGGTCTGTGTTATGTCCTCTGCATATATGTTATGGTTGTGTAGCTTGATTTTTGTGGGACTCCTAACAGTGGCTCTTTCATCTATTCTTGGGACCCTTTTCCTCCTAATGAGTTGCCTCATCCAGCGCTGATATCAGGGTTTGTGCCTAGTCTTATTGTAACTTGTTATGCCATGTTTAGTTAGTATCCTTGGGAGGCCTCCTCTACTGATTGGAGGGAAATGGAGGAGCAGTGGATCTAGAGGATTTGGGAAGTGGGGATAGGGACTGGGAGGAGCGGAGGGAAGGGAAACTATCATTGGGTTATAATGGATAAGAGAAGAATTTTTTAAAAAGGGAGGCGGGGAGAAACTAGTGCTATAATCACATAAGACGAACAGATACACAGCTAGGGTGTTACCTTATAAATGGAAGTGCACCTTTGTCTAGTTTGTGAGGTGCCACCTGTATTGAGTATTAGTTTAGGTCTTTGTTACATAAGCTACTTTGGGAGGATGGTCATAATGAGCTCTATGAAAAGATCTAACTCAGAAAACCAGAGGACAAAGAATAAAGAGCTTCAGCAGAGGTCACTGTGTCTATTAGTGTGGGGCAAACAGAATCAAAGACGGAGCAATGCCTACAGGGCCAGGAAGGAGAAGCATTATACTTGTCAATGCAAAACTCAACTCTCACCTTAGAGGGGATAAGAGAGAGTTTATTCTGGAGCCAAATATGAGTGACTGTGGCCTGGGAACACAAGATTTAGGGTATTCAGAATACCATGCCCTATTGTGGAAGCAGTTTCACGAAATTTTTATAGTAATAGAATAAGGAATGTCACACTGGAAAGCATCAGAGATGAGGGTTTCAGTAAAGCAGGGAGCCTAAGTCAAAGCCCTTGGAGGGCATCTGATGATGTGCTTAGATTTCGGGTTGGTTGGATCTGATGGCGCCTGCGCCGCCACGGTACCGAGTATCAGGCGTAGGCCTGGGGGATTAACAGAAAACACAGACTTGGGTCATTCTGGTGAGGAGAATGCCAAAGCTTTACTGAGGGACCAGCAATATATACTAGAGGCCTGGTGAAAAACAACAGGGAAAAAACAATCATAGCCATAGGTCAGGCACCTGGCAAGTCCCTCCCACACCGGGCGGGAAGACAGAAACCAAGCTAAGCCGCAGGATGCTCTGCTCTCAGGAAACCTGTGTAGACAGCTCAGCCGGGGGCGTTGAGCTACTCACCGATGCCCAACAGGATCTAGCAGCCTGCTAATTCAACACATTCCAAAAGGTTTTGTTTTTTTTTTTTTTTTTTTTTTTGCCTATGAGACCTGACACAGAGGTGGGACTGGAATCGCTACTTAGTAGGCTAAAGATAACCCAAGCTAAATTATAATTAGTCTCTGGACCTGCCACATCCCAACGTCTCTCCAACACCGCAGATGTAATCCATCAATCAGCCTTTGCCAATAACAGATTCTTGCCAGGAGTTCTTCATAGCTTGAAATTCAGAAACTGCAAGCTCGGCAGAGGGCTGTAAAATACGTTCAGTGGGGTCTTGTTCATTCCATCTCACGAGGAACCCGATTCCCGGTGGTGATTAAGGCAATTGGAACCCCTTCCAGGCGAGCTTGCTCTGTTATTACTGGCTCTGGGTTCCATGCTCTATAGTAAGGCTCTCTTGGTGGGTATGAGTGGCAGTTGGATAATCCAGTTTGTTTCTTAATGTTCTTAAAGAGGCAGAGCAAAGGTTGCTTGGGTTCTTTGATTAAATCTGGTCTTCTGTCTCCTCTGCTCACCAGTACCTCTTGCTGAACAGAAAACAAACCTGAGCTGCGTTGGATGGAGCTGCAACGTTTCTATCTACCCTCTGCCCTCCCCCATATGTTGGAAGTTTGAGATAGATTTCATAGTTTATGATAGAAATGTCATCCCCTTCCTTTTGTCTGGAACTGACAGCGGATGACCTAGTTAACTTTCCTTCAATCCATTTTCTTTCATTGACTAAATGTTGACAACTTGTTTTAAGATGATTTCACCATCATACAAAGAATGCCCACATCATTAGTCCATTGATACAACAGCCAAACCCAGAGTGCATATCATAGATTCAAGTCTCTTAGAAATCCACTGATCTTGTGCCACTCTGAGCTGATTAAATCTCCTGGTTGTTAATGGGCGGAACTGCAGCTTGGGGCTGGGGTAGATAGAATCCTTTGTCCTTCACTGGGAGGATTTCTTGTTGGTGACACACATCACGCATCTCTGTCCTAGTCATAGTTGCAGCTCCTGTACTGGACCCAGAACATGCTCAGTAAGACCTGCTGAAGAATAACTCCTTAGCCTTCAGAAAGTTATTTTCCAGGCAGAAACTATACTCCAAGGAAATATCTATATATTACATATAATATTATATACACATGATAAACATGTTTTTGTTTATATATATACATACATATATATGTATATGTATGTGTGTGTGTGTGCGTGTGTAGGAATGTTAGATACACATGCTAGATCATAGATCATTTATTTTGTATTAGGTGGTAGTTTCTAGTTATCATTGCCAGATACCTAATTAGAAGCAACTACAGAGAAGGTCTGAAGGGTATGTAATCCATTATGAGAAGGCATGGTAGAGGGACTAGCTCCTCCTTATGGTGGCCCTAGTGTGAAGTTCCTACTACTTCATGGGGTCAATAGGAATCAGAAGAAATGTTACAGGATATTTGATTTTTGTACATAATTGTTAGCAGAATATAAAAGCTTAAATAGATATGGCCTTTGTCAGATACTGTGAGGTGTGTCCTGTAGCGATACAGTTTGGTTGTCCCTCTAAAAGCATCCATGGATAAAAATGCTAAAGAATGGAAAGTTTCTGCTTATTTTAAGGCAGGTTGATTGGGAGAGGTCTTGTGATCTTTGCTCTATGACCAGAGGTAAAGTTAGCTCAGTAAAGGTGAAATGGTTCAGTCCCTACTGACTTGGTTTAGAGCTCCAATTCCTCCCTCTTTCCCCTCCCCCTCCTCTACCCCTCTCTCCCTCTCCCTCTACCCCTCTCTCCCCCTTCCCCCTTTCCCCTCTCCCTCTCCCCCCCTTTCCCCCTCTCCCTCTCTCCCCCTCTTTCCCCCTGTCCCTCTCTTCCCTCTTTCTCCCTTTCCCTCCCCCTCTTTCCCCCTCTCCCTCTCTCCCCCTCTCCCTCTCTCCCCCTCTTTCCCCCTTTCCCTCCCTCTCCCCCTCTCTCCCTCTCTCCCTCTCTCTCTCCTATTGGAAGAGCCTTTATGGAAGGAGCTCCAGGAAAGAGAAAGGGATTTTCTCTTTGGGCTTGCAGAGACAACAGAGAAGCAACTGGTAGGACACAGGTAAAACAGAAATCTAGGAAAGAGCTAAGATAGCACCATCAGCTGGGCACCAAATGTTCAAACGCACAAGCCCATGATGAAGGTTTCACATTTGAAGCATAGCATTGTTCAAATGTACACAATAAATGAAAAGCTGTCAGTGGTCTGCTTTCTTCTTCCTTCCTCAATAAATCACCAGTCTTTCTCTGCGTCCTAGCGCTCTGGGAACCCAGCTCTTCCTTCCTTAATAAATCACCAGCCTTTCTCTGAGTCCTAGCGCTCTGGGAACCCAGCTCTTTTCTGAGTGAGCCGGTCTGCTGGCGGTCTGCTGGCGATTCCATTTCAACATCTTCCTCATTATTCAGGGCGCTCTCATAGCAGGTGATCTTATTTAAATAAGATGCACCCTAGAAACTGAAGGACGTTTGTGATGTGTATGACAGTGTGGAAAGGGAAAGCTAGCATATTTGTTTCATATATTTTAAGCATATAAGCTTAAAATAACAATCCACGGTAAGCCTGTATAAAAATATGTCAATGGAAGTCACCAGCATAATATGTGGCCATCAACTTAGTAAATATGAGTTTTTGCTTCTATAAATTCAGGCTTCCTCCAGCCGAGGAAAAATGTACCACATGTAGTCTTGCAAACTTAATCCTGTAGGCATGGTTTCACTCCGTGAAATTTTTCATGCTGGTAGCTTCCTTCTATGCTTATCTCTTTAGAAAGAAGCCTAGACCACTATGTTCATAGCAGTCTTATTTATAATAGCCAGAAACTGGAAAGAACCCAGATGTCCCTCAACGGAGGAATGGATTCAGAAGATGTGGTATATTTACACAATGGAATCCTACTCTGCAATTCAAAACAATGAATTCACGAAATTCTTAGGCAAATGGTCAGAACTGGAAAATATCATCCTTAGTGAGGTAACCCAATCACAAAAGAACACACATGGTATGCAGTCACTGATAAGGGGATATTAACCCAGAAACTCGGAATACCCAAGACACAATTCACATATCAATAGATTTCCAAGAAGATGGAAGGTGAGACCCCTGGTCCTGGAAAGACTGGATGTAGGGGAATGCCAGGACAGAGAAGGGAGAGGGGGTTGAATGGGGAACAGGGGGAGGGAAGAGGGCTTATGGGACTTTCCAGGAGGGAGGACTCAGGAAAGGGGAAATCATTTGGAATGTAAATAAAAAAAAAATATAGAAAATTAAAAAAAAGAAAGAAAGAAGCCTAGAGCTGACATCAAATCTCCTCTGTGGATCTCATTGGCTGCAACCCACTCACGAGTCTCCACAGACCTTGAGCAAGGAGCACAAATACTCTCTCTGCTCTGGACCCCTGCCTAGGATGTGCATGCAAGGAAGAAGCAGAGAACTTACTGTCTAGGGTACTGGTGACATGGGAGAATCCCAATCATCATCACCCCAGACCTAAGATTTATTATTTTGTTCTAAACACTTCAAAGAGAAACATCACTAAGAGACATAAGTTTTCATAATTTACCAAGCATCAGCTCCGGGTATTTGGAGGAAAAGTCATGGAAGAAGATCATCCCTCCAAAACCTTATTGGTTTTTGAAATGTTATGGCATCTGCACAATCCTCATATCCTTTTGTTACTGGGCCAATTTCTCCAGTGAGGTGTCAGTAAGAAACCACTCCAGAGCAGAAAAAAACTAAAAATTCACCACTCAAGGTCAGCTTCAAATGTTCGAAGAGATTACTGTATTTTTAAAAGTTTCCTTCAGTTTATTTTTTTAATAGTGTTTGAAATATGCAGTTCTTCCTCATCTGTGAAGTTTCTTCTGTATGAACTTTGAAGAACAGAGCTATACTCTCAACTAGGTGTCCTGTTTTTACAAAAACTATAATTTCTGTAAACTATGGATTCATACTAACTGTGGCTTTTCCTTTATTGCCAAATCCTGGCATAACTGACATAACCAAATATTCTCCACCAAAGATATTAATCTAATTTCACATGCAAAAAAATCAACCAACCATTTAACCAACCAACCAACCAACCAACCAACCCAAACCAAAAACAACTAACCAACCAAAACCAAACCAAACCAAAAAAAATCCTTTGAGGAACAATCTGCCTTCTCTGTAAGCTCCTAAACTCTAGTGATTTAACTCAGTCTACAAAGATGGAGAAGCCCTGTAATTCCCTTCCTGAGGCACTAGGTTATTTCAGATGCTGATGATCACAGCATAATTTTCCTTTTACACATCTGTTATTTCCTTTGAATGTATCAAGCAAATAGAAATAAATGATGAAAATACGCAAATACAGTGGGGAAGCTTACGCCTTTCTTTAGGACAGAAATAAATTCATATGTCCACAACTAATTGTTCACAAAAAATTTCAGTTCATTGCAGGAAACCTAAAAAAGTTCAGGTGGTAAGCCTATTTCTGTGATAAGTCATTTGATTTAAAAAAAAAATTATACGTTAAAGCAGACATAGTATTATAAAGATTATAAGTGTGTTCCTAAATTTAAACAAAACAAATAGATTTTCAAAAGTTCTTTTAAAGTGTTGGCGAGTTGGTTTACTTGCCCCTATGTCAAGGCCCAAAGGCTAAAGTTTAGTTCCTGAAGTTCAGATGGTGTGAGGGAAGAACAAAGTTCCATGGCTGTTTCTCAGTCTCTACAAGCACATCATGGCCCCAGACTAAGTAAATGTAAAAAAATTTAATTCTATTTTGTTAACACATGAAAATTTATTCTAATGCAGTCAAATTTTAATAAAACATGTGCTATGAATAAATGCAGTGTTTCTGACCATTTTCTACACTGTCACAGTGAGCAGAAATTATATCTAAGATTTTCTTGTGTCTAAAATTTTTTTTTTTCATTCTGTCTGAATTTTGAGTATTCTGTTTCATTTATCAAGACAACTTTGTTATATGTCATGTAAGACTCTGGGTATCACGAACATGCAATAGCTTGAAAAGCTTTTAAATGTTTGAGAAATCCTTAATGGAAATAGTGCTTTTGCCATTCCTGGGTCTATGTAATTAAAAGTGGCTCCAATCAAGTGCCTTCTCTTCCTATACACTGTTCACACATACTTCTTAAAGACATACTTTAGAATGGGAAGTCTGTAGCAAACATACGAGAGCTCTGGGTGGATCTATGACATGTGACAAACAAGTCTACTTGCTTTGCTGGCAGTGGTGTGCATCTAGAAATTCACATGTATGTGCGTGCTGTGCTGATGGACTAGAGAGAGCGTTGTTCATGGCGTTGTGTTTCAGAGAGATTAAAATTCACATCACGCATTTCAGCCAAAGTTTCAGTATTATCAAGGTTCTTTTAAAAAAAAATTTTTTTTTGGTGGGGGAGGGTTCACAATTTCTTTCTGATGTTTGACTCATTGGTGCAAAGACTGATTGGTAGAAGGGATCATTGGATAGCAAGTTGGTTCTCTCATTGTAAAATTCCCCATCAATTCCTATGTGACAGTTTTCCTACCTATTGGAAATCAGTACCCTGTAGACTGCTTCATTAGGAGTGCCAACGTGGTGTCTGTTATAGTCTTTTCAGGCTGCTATATTAAAGTAGCTTAGAATGAATAGTTTATAAACAATAAAAAGTTATCACACAATCCTGGAGACTGAGAAGCCCATGACAAACATTCCCACAGTCAGTTTCTAGTTGGTCTGTTCTCAGGGATGATGCTTTCTATACGTCTTTATGTCTTAAAGTACAGATTCACTCCCTAAGGTCTCCTTTAGCAGGCAATAATCCCAATAATAAGGGCACAGCTTTCCAAACATCATCTTCTCCCCGAATCCTCTCTTAATATTACAATGGTCTAAGTTTTAATGTGTGAACAGGATGGAAGGGCAATCATTCAAACCATAGCAGTACCTAATTTGATAACCTATTATACATTTACTAGCTAGACTCTTTCTATTCAATTTAGTAATCTTGTAATCTGTCTGTAAGAAGTCAATATCCAATCTTCCATTATTAAACTTTAGTGTAACTGATGCACTGATATAGTTGTCTTGACAACTCGAAACTCACATATCAGGCAATCTGCTAGTCAATCATTTGCCTTTCAGCTATTTGAACACTACATCTGTAGCTGCTGGTAATCATTTCAAGTGGCCACAATAAGGTGTGATGCTTGTTGAAATTACCTAGACATGAAATGACCCACATTCTCTATTTACTTTTTTGCTTTAGACCAGAGTCAGTGATTTTCCTGTGGTGTTCCCTCGCTGAAGGAGAATTGTAGTCATAAAGCATAGTCTGGGTGCCAGGGACATGTGAATGAAGGAAATCTTCTGGAAAGGATTGAATCTTCCTTCCACTGCAAGGCTAAGAAACTGACCAGAGCTTCGCTGCTTGTGGAGACTGGGATATTGCAAGTCCAGAGTCAAATTACCTTGGGCCATCTTTAGTCCTCTTAATAGCCATTTATTTGTTCTCTGTAAGTCAGAAAACATTAGGAGACTTTGTGGCTGTTAGGTAAATAATTTGGAGTATACAAACTCCTAGTTCCCACCAGCCAAAAGATTGAGATGCCACCAGATAGCATCTGAACAGAGACCAAAACAGAGATTTATTTCTCCATGCTTTAACTTACCTGTCTTTTGTTTCTACCAATGTATTTGAAAAATGTCTTGATTTATGACTTCCTTGTTCTGTTACTATAAAAATTCAATCAAACCATTGTAATGCAGAATTTGGGTCTCTTAGATCCATATTCCCAGGCCATGGTCCCTCATTTTTGGCTTAAGAATAAACTATGTCCTGTCTCCTTAGAGGTGAGACTTGTAGTTTTTGTGTTGATACAGCTTATTGTTATAAAGTTTTCATTTCCTCTGTTTTCTATTTTATAATAGACAGGGCTAGAAATTATGGGTGTTTATAACAGCAAATGATTAATTATTATTCTATGTTGATCTTTCCAAATAAAATTAAGATTATAGTTTTTAAGATTAAATAATATAAACTTTTTTCTTATGATAATATAGTTGCTTAAAACATATTCAATATAGTTAATACAGTTATTTGCTTGCTTCACGTTGTATTTATAGTTTCAAAATCAAGATGCCAATATTAATAACAATAAAATCACTGGATCTAGATTCAGATTTCTTTGGGGTTTGCCCTTTGATTAAATACCATTAAAGAGATGTGACCAAGTCATTGCTTTAAAACTCTTTGAAGTAATTACTATTCTCCTTGTGTTCATATAACAATGACATAATAAAAGAAATTTATTCCAATATTCATTTAATTAACAGCTATTGGTTTTTAGTATTTCATTGAAATTGGTTTTTCTTAATTAAATAAAAGTAATGATTTCAACATAATAACTACAGGAGATCTAGAAAATATTGTCTCTAGCAAGCTTTGAGGGTTCTCTCTGTCCCTGAATATGTAATGGGTTTTGTTAGCTTTGGAGAGAACATTTTAGAAAATGTGGAAGGGATTCTTCATCCCTATTGCCTTGGGTGTGCCCTGTCTGAAACATAAATGAACATGTCTGTGTCTTTCTACAGTGTCAGAACTTATTGGGTAATGATAATTTCTCAAGATTTAGCCGTTTCAATGACAGCAATGTATCACAAAATCCATGTACCTTAGTTGCCTGGCTGAGGCGACTACAAATTCTTTCATCCAATATTAACTATTCATATTAACCCCTACATCACACAGCACATAGGATCGACATCTATGGAGACTCTACAGCATTGTTCTCGTTCTCTCTCTCTCTCTCTCTCTCTCTCTCTCTCTCTCTCTCTCTCTCTCTCCCTCTCCTGCTCCCCCCTCTCTCTCTGTGTGTGTGTGTGTGTGTCTGTGTGAGAGAGAAAATGTCTGCTTTTAGTAAAACTTGTCTGAATGCTAAAAATCTTAGTTTTCCTGCCCTTTTTTTATACTATTTATATTAGTAGAGAAAAAGAATCCATTTCTGAAACCATAGATGATGACCTCATCATAATGGCATCTGTAGGGCAAAACCAGATCTCAATTCTTTTTTTTTATTTTAAAGACTTCCTACTCTGTAATTTATTTAATCAGTCCTTTTATGAAGGGCAAATGTTTTACTGAAGATCTTACAACATTATAGAAAATCCCTATAATTGGTATTTTTAAAGAGCAAAAGCATATGAGACTTTGCAGATATTATTGATTGTTTTTAACAGTTATGTGATTTCATACTCCATCAGCACTATACACATAAGAACACCCTTTTCCCAAATGATGTGTTTATCAGCTTGAGTGGATGCTTCATGGATATCACTTAGGGAGGATATAATTTAGACATTTTTAAAATGAAAGAACCAAAGAAAAATCAAAATGTTACTCACAAATGCTATTTCAATGCTGATTATACCATGACTGTTCAAATTGTGGTTTGGAATTGAAGTGAATTACATCTGCATCCCAGTGTTTGATCCAATTTATAGAAGCAAAAGCTCAGTAATGCATGAAATTGATTACATTCAAACAATGAGCTACCAAACACGAAGGGTGAGGAAAGAAAGCAGCAACAGCGTGGATCTTGGACTTTTCCAAACCTAGAAGCTACAAAAGAAAGCAGAAAGAGTCAGCGTCACAGTCAGCACATTGAAGGTCTTTCACTCTGTCCTTTAGAGCAGTGGCTCTCAACCCTTCTAATGCTTTAATCTTTAGTACAGTTTCTCATGTTGTGATGACCCCCAGCCATAAAAATATTTCAATGACACTTCATAGATAATTTTGCTACTGTTATGAATCAGAATGTGAATACCAGACATTCAACCCCAAAAGGGTCGCAAGCCATAGGTTGAGAACTGCTGCTTTAGAGGAAATGCCCATGGCTCCTTCTGTGGTAGAGCTTTTGGAGGTCAGAAAACTGCTATCTTGTCAATACACAAAGGATATTAGCAAAAAATGAAGGAAATATTTACATTGACTTTTATGTTCATTTGGAAACATTCAGAAGATTATAATGGCCGTATGCCGAGGATTGAAAGACAAGAAAGAACATTCATGCTGAGGCCATAAAGAGTGATTTTAAAACTGTAGTTCTGCCTTTCTAAGGGATAAATTTTTGCTTTGTTTCATTTCTTCTAGGCTGACAGATTTATAGCACTGTTTTGCATCCAACTCTTTATGATCCAAGTACTATGAGAAAGACTGCTCTATTATCCATTCCCTTAGAAGATATGAACCAATATTTATTAACCCCAAATAAGGTACTAATGGCATACCAAAGCAATGAACCCACCCAAGTACAACCTAAGTGTCTTCTAAGCTAGTGGTTAGTTAAAAACAAAAGCCAAAACTATTCATATAAGTAACTCATTTGTTGTCCAGCATCGACAATCTCAAAGTTTAGGCATTGTTATCTTAAATAATATTTATCTATTATATGTATTTATATGTGTATGCACATGAGTGTTTGAGTGCATGTGCCCATGCCCTGCATGTGTGAGTGTATGCGTAAATTGATAACAAGTGTCGTTCAACAATCACTGTATTGAAGCAGGGTCTCTTACTGAACCCTAAGCTTGAAAACTTCAGCTTTTTGTCTCTTTATTTCCCAAGCACTGAAAGTGCAGAGGCCACTATGAGCCTCTGGGGATCTAAACTCTGGTCCTTATGATTGAGTGGGAAGGGCTTGACCTACAAAGCCATGTCCGCAGGACTCCTGTTTTAATTTTTTTTTAAAAAAATTTTAATTGCCATTCTCTTCATTTTTATTTATTATTTAGAGCTTATTAGGATAGAGATTGTATCCCTATAAGGCAAAGGAAATATCTAACAGATATTCAGAACAGAGATGTGAACTCTGTGTCCTGGGATTTAATCAGAAAGAGAAGCCGCTGCAAAATTCATCTGTGAGGTGGAAAGGCCAAACAACTATGGGGCAGGAAGTAGGGCAGTAGCAGGTCAGGTCCAGAGCCAGACAGGGGAATAATGATGGCACACATTCAAGTTGACTGTATCAGCAGCAGGGGACACAGCTGAGTTGGGAGTCCTTGGTTCTTAGTGCACATACCAGGTATCAGGGGTTAGGTTGGTATGAAGCTATGCCATGCCCAATATTAGGTCTCTGTCACTTTATGGAATCCAGGTGAGGAACTTACACCTTCTCCCTAGTCTGTTGTACCTAATGCGTTCTTAGCCCTAGTTTTCCTGATATAATTGTAATAAACTCACACGCTCCATATTTTCTATTCTTATTCCCAGGAACAAGTCTCTTATACATCTGTGATGCACAGGTGGGACCAGATGCTTAGTGCAGTTTCTGACTCCACCCACAGGCTTCTGTCACCTTCCTACCTCAAAATGGACATGGAGGCTTTTTGTGGAATGGAGTCTCCTAGGAGAATGCACATCCTGAAATAGCAAGTAACTTCCAAGGGTACTGAAACTAGGCTGTGGGTGTTCCTTCCCTGGGACAGATAAAGACATGGCTGTTTGGGAAAGACAACAGACTGAAATTCAGAGACTGAAAGTGGGAGGGGGAAGTTGACAGCTCCTGTTGGGATGGGAGGGGAAACCCAGTGTTGGGCATTCACTGCCAGGCTTTGGGTTAGGTGCTTTGTCCTTCTTTGTCTTTATCAACTCATCCAAATGTTTGTCTTCCATTGAACCCTTTTCTCTCCAGCATTTTTTCCATGAGAAAGGAAGCAGGTGTCTTAGGAATCCCAACCCTCCCCTCCCAAACTGACTTTATTCATTTAATTTTCCCTCAGTAGAGCATAACCAGATCTCTACAGCCATGGAAAGAAACTCTGGCCAGTGAGAGCATCATCCCAACCACTTTTGAAGCACCAATCAGTGTTTCTAATCTTTTTGTGACTGTGCTCAGATGTACGTACAAAGATGAGAAAGATATAAATGAGCCTGAGGAGAAAAGGTGTGTTAAACATCTGGTTTCTTCGAAGGCCAGGGTAGTCAAATAAGGGTCACTTTCTCTCCTCTAGAGGTTCCAGTTCTTGCCTCTGTTGCCCTCCTTGGGATTATCAATAGAAATTGGCCTTCGCTTCCGTGAACTCCCTGCTACAATGCACGCTCAAGAGTTAAGATGACTTTCATCCTGAGACCATAAAGAAAAGGAGGCTGGTGTTTTATTGCAGCACTGGCTGATGTCGACACAAAATGGCTGATGGGAAATTTAATATAGCTGGATCTATTGTGCTGGAAACAGGGAAAAGGCCTACTGTGCCTTATGTTCAGGGCTTCTTGTCTGTCTACCAGGAAGGGGGACTACACAAACCAAAAGAGGGAAACTTGTGATAGCATAGATGTCAAACTCTACTTTTCAAAGTAGAATCAGCAGGCAATGGGAACCAGAGGAAACACCCCTTACCTCCACAGAGCTCCATCCCACATCTACATTTTCCTGTTTACCTCAAGACACCAGGATAAAAGAGACTTCAATCCTAGAGTGCATACATACTAGGAGTGGAGATCCTTGCCAGTCATTCTCTCCTATGCTTATAGCGCTTCCCTCAGAGGGAATGCATAACTCCATGGGCACAATTCAAGTCTAGGTCTTTTTCTTAGTCACTCTGCCAACACTCCAAGAAACTCAGACAGTTCTTTGAGCACCCATCCAGATTTATCAATAACCCTCAGGCCTTCACCTTAGCTTACCAACTGACATAGAAAGTCCTTGGCCATTGTGTCTAGGACCTCCCTAAAGAACAGATCCCTTATCTATGAAGAACAATCATTTTAAGGTAAGGATATTAATAACCAGCCAGTCCCTGACATCCTTAGAAAGCTCCAAAAAGGACCAATGGGATCTCAGATCCCTTAGGCTCAGATGTGGGACACTACCTTCTCAGTGGTCATCAACTGAGATCTGGAGGAAGAGGCCAGGAAAAGAAGAGAGTAGAGAGAGGGCTCCAAATGATTGATACCATTAGCTGACCTATCTACCAAGAGATTCTATAAGTTTCAGAGATCAAGAGTCCAAGGCTAGACCTATTTTTGATTCACTCCCTGCCAAATCTCATGTGTAAAGACTCAAGGGCCTGGCATGGAGGATGTATTGTCTACCTACTCTCCAAGAACCAAAACCTAATACTTTGGCAACTTTACAGGACCGAGCATACCAGAGAATTGGTGTGGCCCCACTTCCAAACATTTTGGTCTTTGACAAAAGAATCTTAGGGTGCCTTAAATAGGGTCTCGAGAAAAGTAATTTGCTTTTCTTGATATAAGATATTGCTCCTAGGGCTATATCCTTATTTCTTTTCCTGGAACTCTTTCCTTATAGTTTATGGAGACAGTAGAGGTATAAGGAACCCTCAATTTCAACTTTTATTCCTCTAGAACTATGCTATTATGAAGACCATGTTTTAAAACATTTATTCCTGGTGGTTCTTCAGTGCCCTTCTTCCCTGCTGAGAAGAGACATATTGATTTGCCTAAGGACAATCTTGCACTTTGTCAGTATCTTTAGAATTATGATAATCCTAACTTCTTACATGACCTAAGGGATTCCAATCAATTCAACTGTTAGAGACATGGAATCCCTGGTTTAGCCCAAACTATTTTCCCAATCATAATCTAGACTGAACCTGAGCTTAGTTATATTAGTAAAGGACAATAGCAGGGAGATAGGATGCTGAACTAGGATTGAAGCCTATCATTAACATTCTCTAAAATTCACCTCCTACTATATTACAATTCTACTTAGATATCTTAATCCCAACAGTAGATAAACCACGAAAAGAATGTCACATGATACAGGCTTGTCAGTGAGACCATAATCCCTCTATATTCTCTGATGGCCTATCTCTATACTATTCTGTTTCAAGCGAAGGAGCTATTCACTATGTAGATGACATTTTTATATGTAGCTTTTTCATGGAAAGCTCAAGTCAAAATACCATCAGAATCTTAAACTACCTAGTCCATTAAGGCTACCAAATCTGTCAGAATATGACCCAGTTAGCTCAACAAGAAGTGCAATATCTGGGATGTTTTGATGTAGGGGCAAGACACTCATGCCCTCTCAAATGAAAGTCACAATTCAACTAGTGCCACCAAAGACAGAGAAACAGCTTTGATCATTTGGGTGGGGGAATGGCTAGCTATTATTCAAAAATTGCCAGTTTTAGATTAATGGCCAAACCTCTCTGAAGTTATCAAGGGCTTGTTCTGAAAGTTCTAGTAGTCCAATAGATAGGTCACATCCCCATATACCCTCATAAACATATCTAGAAATTTTTTTCTGCAGCATTTGAACAATCTAGTGAAGATATCTTGCAAGCAGATGAATGCACTTCTCTCAGTCTGTGGAGATATGAATTAAAGATAAGTTTGAGAGTCCTCAGGAATTACCCATAGTAACTGAAGGTTTGACAATGTTAATGTGGACATTGTCTTACCCAGCTTCAAAGCTTCAGTTATTGTGTAGACAGGAAGTGCAAAAGCCCAGAAGCAGAAGCATATAGGGCATGTCCTAATAATATCCAAGAATATGGGTGTGATTCCAGGCAATTGAGCTTGAGAGAAAGAGAGAAGAACTGAGTAAAGAGAAATGATTGGGTAGGGTGTGTGTGATCAGAAAGAACTCAGCTTTAGTCCAGCTAAAGTGAAAACTCATCCCTCGTATCAACAGGGAAGTAAGATAATACTATTGTTTTTACTAAGTATTTCTTAAGCTAGCATAGAAAGTAATTGCTCTTCATATAGAATTTCCAAAGACACCACTTTATTTTTATTGTCTTGATTGTTTTTTCCCCATTTCATCTTACACACCTATACTACCATCCAGAAAAACATGGGGCATATTAACAACCAAAACTTACTCATATAACATAAACAAAAGATTCCAGATCTCTTAGGAATTATCCAACTCCCCAGATGGCTACATATCTCTCAATTTGATATTTCTTAATCTGTTTAATTTAACAATGGAGACAATGCCCCAAGAGCAAGATTTTTTGTTTTTCTTCCATAAATAACCAAGAGACTGGGGGTGCTCAGTGCTAGAGTTTCTGTGAGACCCCACTTTATTAGATTAAAGGATTGCGTCAATTGACTATCCCAGTAGAAGGAACTCAGAATCTAGGCTTCTAGTCTATTTGTCAAAGCAACAGTTAGAAGCATGCATATCTCACCAAGTAAAGGCCATGCTAGAATTAAAGAGACTTGTTTGGTTAACCAGAAGCAAGATGATCCAGATGTAATTAGCAAATCTTTGGCATTCTAAATCTTGCCTTCCTTCTGGCTGGGGAAAGTTCTTCCAAGCTGGCATATTTGCATACTGCAACAGTCTCCTCCACCCATGCCAGCTGTGCTGACTCAAAGGACCATCCTCTAGACAGTTCGGAGGAGATATGATCTGCTGACAGGAGCGGTTATTTTCTAAGTGGAGGGCACAAGGCAGGACATATGCTGTGCTTGGCCAGATGTCAGTAACAGAGGCTTCCCCATTATCCCCTTTACTCTGCTCCAAAATGCTAAACTCAGAGTTCTGTTAAGGGGACCAATTTGGGAGAAAGGAAGGAAAAAAAAAAAAAGATTAGCATTTGCATTGATTTGATGTATATCTGTACCATCTTTCATGCTATACTAACATCTGGAAAACGTGATATTAACAGCCAACAACTTGCCCATAAAACATAAACAAGAAATTCTAGATCTACAATGAATTATCCAACTCCCCAAACAAGTGATAGTCTGGTGGACAGAGCGGCAAAACAAAATACAGTTTTATGGTCCCCCCTAGAATTAGAACTATTCCCTCTAAGAATAAACTATATAAAACCGGAGTGTATACTCCAGAAGTAGAGTGAGCTACAGAACAATGTGGCAAGTGAAGATGACCATGGATCTACTCGGGAATTAAAATACTAATATCCTAGGCCTTACAGTGGAAAATAATCAAGAGAATGCATAATTCATTCCACTTGGGGGAGAGATAACCCTCAGAAATGCTAAGACATCTATTTATAGCACCGGAACTGCGCTGACTAGTTTATTATGTCAACATGAAACAAACTAGAGTCATTTGAAAAGAGAGTATATGAATTGAAAAATAATTCCCCAACCGATTGAACTGCAGGAAAAGATATTTTCTTAATTAGTGATTGTTGTGGGAGGGTCCAGTTCATCGTAGGTGGTGCCACCACTGTAGGTACCTGGTCCTGGGGGTACATGAGAAAGTGAACTGAGTGAGCCTTGGGGAATGGGCATGCCAATTAAGCAGCACCCTACCATGGCTTCTGCAGGTTCTTTGCCTTGCCTGAGTTCCTGCCCTGACTTGCCTCCATGATGAACTGTTAACCTAAAAATGTGATATGAAATATGATATAAACCCTTTCCTCCCCGTGTTGCTTTTGGTCATGGTCTTGGTGTTGTAACCCAGCTGTAGAAGCCCTAATATAGGCTAACCATCACAGTAAAGAAGACCTGTCATATCTCACTCTGTGCACACCAACTCTTGCCCTCCTCCTCCTCCTCTTCCTTCTTCTCCTTCTCCTCCTCCTCTTCCTCCTCCTCCTCTACTTTTGAGCTAATACAGAGGATAAGCACTCTTATAGCAAAGGGCTGGCAAATAGACTTTATTCAGATGCCTCCCTGTAACAGCTTTAAATAGCTGTTAGTGTTTGTAGATACCTTCATCAGCTGGATAGAGGCTTTCTCTAGTAAGACTGCAAAGGCCACTGAAGTTACAAAGGGCCTTCATAAAGGAAATAATCCCAAGGTCTGGCCGTCTTCACTCATCACAGAGCACAAATGGATCTCCCTTTACTTCACAGTGATCAATTCTGTGTTGAAAAACCTTTGGATATTACTTATACTCTCTCTAGAGGCCACAGTCATTAGGCAAAGCTGAAAGAAGTGGCCAAACTATTAAACGGATCCTAGCAAAACTTTGTCAGGAAACCTCTGAAGTATGACTAAGACTCTATTACCCATTATCCTCAAGAGAGTCAGAACAGTGTTAACTCAAAGCTCGGCCATGCCAAATTACTATATGGAAGGCTTTTCTTCGCACTGTTTCTGGTCTTAGACTCTGTAGTCAAGCAGAAGATTCTTCTGTGGACATAGCTACATAATAAACCTGTGGTGTGTCCAACACCAACAAGCCCTGTTGGTATGGAAACAAGGTTATGGCCATTCCAAAGGACAGGGTCACAAATTTTGTGAATTCTGGGGACAGAATCCTCCTTAAGACCTGGAAAGAATAACCACAACCTTGTTGGATTTTTGGTGGAAATGACATTACCATGTGGTCCTGAGCACCCTATGGCTGTGGGGCTTCTGGGGGTCATCAGATAAGTTCTCATCTTCAGAATAAAACCAGCACCCTCAAGCCAGATTTGACTTTGGCCCAGAGGCAAATGCCTACACTAACCTGTAAGCTGATGGAAGCCCTCAACTTTCTGTTTAAAACCAAAATAAAATGATGCCCTGGGGAGTACTGATTCATGTTCAGGAGCATCCCTTGCTCTGACTCCTCCTGTTTCTCTCTAAGAATTCTTTCCTAAACCAGCACAGAAGTACTTATGTGCTCTCAACAAAGTAAAACCATTTCCTCTATTTTTAGTTTTCTTTCTTTATACAGGACTAAGAGATCCTGTGGTTTCTGGTTTAAACAAGGTAACTGGCATCACCAGCCCCTCTGATTGCTGGGTTTATCCTAACCTGTGATAACCACAGCAGAAACCACTATCCCTTAGGGGGCCTCTCAATCAGTGTGAAAGAACTGGCCCACACTGAGGTCTTATACACAGGTTTTAAGTATACAATGAAATAAGGCATTGATAATTTGGTGGGAGGTAGCCCCAGACCTAAAGCCTCAAATTGGAAGGCTTCCCACTTAGAATGTATCTTTGAGTCAGAGGGCTACATACATTTCATTGAAAAAAAATAATGAGTTTATGTTTTTCTCATTTTGATGGAACTGGTCTATTTGCAGGGATGCTAGAGGTCTCTCCATGTAATTTCAGTGTATTTTAACTAGAGAGGATGGACCATACTGGAAATCAGAGAGTACAGGGAACTCAGACTAAAATCCCATGATATAGCTCTCAGAACGACAAGGTGTCTGTTTTCTTAGTAACCATTCTGAATCTGCCTTAGTAACCAATAGGAAAGGGTCTTTTGCATATCTCTGCCAAAATAATGTGTTCTTGTTAACAAGCTGTCACAGCAAAGGCAATCCAGACCATTTCCCACAATTCAATAGTCTCACCTTTGTCACCTGGCCATGGTCTACAAGGCTCCCCACATCTCTTCTCTTCCTGTATATGAAGACAATAATCTCCGTGAGACCTGCCCCTCTTCTGTTGGTCTTCAGGGAGCACTTAGTCTTGCTAGCTCATCTCAGAACTTTTTCATAACTACATCCTTTAAATGTATTTGGTATAGCAGTGCACTATTATAAAAACATCTCTTGCATTCTAAGAGACTGGAACTTTTACTGAACCTCACAGCCAGAGTCAATAATATATCTCGAGCTCACTTAAGACTTAAGAATGCTGTCCTACTGTATGCTCAGCCTGTTTGTTTAACCTACATTTAAGACAATAATGCATAAACCAACCATACTTGCTTTGAATTGCCCATGTAATCAAATTTTACAACCTAACATAAGGCATAGCTGTCATCTTAAATTATGCTCTCTCCCATGCCCCTGACCCTAGAGTAATTCATGTGTGTTTCCATGTGTGTGATAACAATAATTGGCTGGAGATAGCAGATAGGCTGAAAGCAGCCTTATAAAAATGAATAATCACTATGAACGTTGGAAGCAGCATTTGAATATTGCTTAATAGTGTTTGCTATTTGCTATCTGGGGCAGGAGGGGTCAGTTGGAGTCAGTGACTTAATCCCTTATAAACCTCTGTTGAAGATTCCTGCAAAGATCTCTCATTCTTTCCTCCATGTGATGCTTTCAGTGCTGGTCAATAAAAGAGAGTTAAAAGCCCTTTCTCTCTCTCTCTCTCTCTCTCTCTCTCTCTCTCTCTCTCTCACACACACACACACACACACACACACACACACACACACACACGACAGGGATAGTCAGATTCACAAGGCAGCATTCAGGCAACTACAGATTCAGGCTCATACAATAGACAAGATGATGGAAGTCACAGTGAAGAACAGAGTTTAAACATGGGTTAGCTCTTGGTTAAATGATACCACGGTGAGATATGTTGGTTTCTGACCTTACTGATTGATATACCCACATATTATTGACTCTGCCTTTGTTATTCGTGTGCTCAAACTGACACATTTCAGTGCTTTGTGCGAAGAACCCTAATGCATTAAAGTCACTGCAATTTAGAACTCTGGATACCTCTTATGTTGATGTATTCTGTTCCATCCAGAGATGACGAGCCCTATATACTGTTGTGTTCACCTTTATTGGCTACTAAAGTATACTAGAGAGAATATCCCAGCTTTTGGGTATATTACCAGCTTGGTGTCTTTTTTTAAGGACATTTCTTAAAAAGGATATACATGGCCTCAGGGATAGCAAATATTCCTGAGTTTAATGGCCTAAAGTACTAAGGTACCACAACAATCAGGAGTGGATTGATAGACTGAGGGGTTTCTTTTCAGCTGCAGAAGTTTTAAATGTAGAAAGTTCAACATTTCTACCTTTAAATGTTGGTGGCAGACATGGAAGGCCACTGTGGTTGCCATCAAGGCACAGCTTGAAAACCTTGACTCTTGCATAAATTGTCTCATAGAACTACAGGGCCTTAAGTATCTTGGCAGTCCAGGCAGGAGTTTGTGCAATGCTTAGCAACATATATCATTTGGGGGTAAGTAATTCATTTAAAAGTTAAACAAATTTAATAAAATTAAAGGGTATGATGAAGGTATACTTCTCTAAACTGACATCTATCAACAGTCACAGCAAGGCTCCCCTTTTGGACTCACAAGGGTAATAACAGCCCAGCACTGAACTTTGTATTCTAGCTTGTGCTTTTGGTCTCTGTGTCCCAGGCATAATTATTCTATTTGTGGCTTCTAGAATCCAGCAATTAATGTGTGTAAAAAAAAGGTGACACTCCAAGCTACCAACCAGTTGCTGGCCCAGAATGACTTGAGCCTGAGATGGAGCCTCCCCTCTGAACAATGGATAAAATAAGGAGAGACTATTGTTATCCGTTTTAGGCAGGGGCTAGTCCACCATTAACATGGAAGCAGATATAGAGGAATCATCACCCTTGCGCAACCACAACTCCCAAGGAGAAACTGAAACACAATGGGAAACAGTAAAAAAAATGAAGTTCCAGAAATTAAAATATGATAGATGGTAGCAAAGTAAAAAGGGGAAGCCTTCAGTCTATCCAAGTTTCACCATTCAAAGACTGTTAATTGTCTTGTGGAAAGAGTACCCCAGTTGTCCCACCTCTGGCCTCAATATTTCAGCTGGAGTCTCTGATGAAGCCATCCCAGCTGTTGGCTAGCTAAGAGAAGCAACAGGGATGATTGCAGGCAGGACAAGGAGGCTTGGAGGAAAGCCAAGAGTGATAGCTATGTCTGGGGTCCTTCTACAGTTTCAAGCTCTCTTTGTGATTTTTTCAGACAGTCCAGATACATTCCATAAAGTCTAGCTCTAGGATACACACATCTCACTCCTACAATGAGTAATGAGAATTTCTAGGGCCGCCAGCTAACCAGGTGGGTTTATCTGTGTACCTTGTCCCACTGAGGCATTCTCTTTTTGATTTTCTTTTTTTTTTTCTCTTTTAATTTATATCCTGAGAGCTCAGTTTTTCATGGTGAATCAAAGACCACAAACACAGTGGCTCTGAGCTTACTAACCAGTGTCACTTCTAAATTGCCATCATAGATCTCCTGTTGAGGAAGAAATTACATTCCACATTCTTGTTTCTAAATCAGAGAGCAGGCCTGACCAATAGCTAAAACCACAATTTATGTAGATAAGGGATTCATTGCAGATCAGCCAGGCTAAGGGAAAACTCCTGGGTTTTGCTTATCATTTATATATCTCTCTGAAAATCTCTTCCATCTTTTGCATCTTTTGTAAAGCATAAGATAGCACCCAGTTTTCATCGGAATGACATAAAATTGTAATGAAAAGCTGCCTTTAACATATTGCATCTAAGATCACACTTCAAAGCAATCAAGGTACTTATCCTAATAGGTAGAAAAACAAGACGATTATAAATGATACGCTTAAATCTTATGAGGGATAAAATGACATCTAGAGCAGCTGGCGAGGTGGCCCAGCAACACTGGCATCTCTTCCAGAGGACCCCTGTTCAACTCCCAGAACTGACAGGATGACCCACAACTTGGAACTCTAGTTCCAGGGTTCTGATGTTCTCTTCTGGCCTCCACAAGAAGAGGGCATCAGATCCCATGATGAAAGGTTATGAGCCACCACGTGGTTGCTGGGATTTGAACTCAGGACCTCTGGAAGAGCAGTCAGTGCTCTTAACCACTGAGCCATTTCTCCAGCATTAAGATCTACTTTTCAAGTCACATTTCTCACTGTAGGGTGGCATTTAGTGATGACACTTTGAAGTAGGAATTTTGGAGACCATTCTCTTTCAGAATAACAACAACAACAATAGCAGCAAAATGACTGCAGAGACACTTGCAGAAGTATAGGGCAAGATCTGGGCTGAAGAGCTGGCTAACAACCATGTAGAAAGAGGCAGTCAAAAACAAGTGTACTCCAAAGCAAAAGAAGAGAATAAAAATAGAATTGTGTTTCATTTGTATCGCCGTGGACCCTTGAGAGTTATCTGCTCAGGAGAAATCGGCTTACTTTGTTGGTTCAGAAAAAGAACTGGACTGAGCTAACTTGCCTGCTATCTTCTGGTATCCTCAATTTGCTCATCACTTTGAGCTCTTACAGATTTTAGTGCAGCTCCTCACTGCAAATGGTATAAGCACAGATTAAAATCTGAAGTTAAGACTGAAAGAGAGCTCAGGATGAGTCAGAACCCTGGACCCTAAGATCAAATGAAATAATTAAATAATGTAAATCCAAGTAGAGCCCAATTAGTCTCTGATTAGGAGCGGAAGTCAGCATGAAATGAATTGTCTGGGAACTGGGAGAGGGGGAGTTTCCGGGCTCCAGAGTCCTCACCTCACCATCTAAGTTACTCTGGGTACCTGCAATGTACACCTAGCCCTGGGTTAAACTCTGGGCCCAGGATGACTCTTTGGTCTCAATTTGACCACCAGATCATTTTGCTTGTTCAATCTAGACATCTCCAAAATCTTAAAGGACACTTTGCAAATTAAGTCTTTGGAAGTTTGTAGAGTAAAGGAACAACAGACACTTTCCTATAATAAATAAAAGAAACAGTGACTCTAACAAAAAAAAAAGTAATGACAAAAGGAAGTGGTTCTCTCTGCCTGGACTTGACATTGGTGGTGTCCGTAGTGCCACACTGAATTAAGGTTTCAGAAGGTGGAATGTTTGTCATGCAGAGACATACAGGAAGAGAAAGATCTGCCTGAGGTGGGGAGGGACTAGCTAGCTGCAGCCACAGCGATCTCTCACGAATCCTATTCAGTTCTGCTTGTTCCATCTAGGTGCAGGCTCAGAACTCATTGAAGACTGGTTGAGCATAGATAGAGGAAGACCTCTGGTTAGTCATTCTATTTCACTACATAGAAGATTGGGTTGTAACCAATTCAGAGTCAGCTGGCCACTTTCGTTCGTTCTTTCTTTCTTTCTTTCTTTCTTTCTTTCTTTCTTTCTTTCTTTCTCTCTCTCTCTCTCTTTCTTTGTGTGTTTTAATAAAAGTTTATTATATATATGATTATATAAATTATTGGATATTTTCTTTATTTACATTTCAAATGTTATCTCTTTTCCTGGCTTTCCCCCTCCTGGAAACCCCTTATCCCATCAGTCCTGCTTCTATGAGGGTGTTCCTCCACCCACCCACCCACTTCCTGCTCTCATTCCCTTATGCTGGCCCATCTATCGAGCCTTCCTAGGACCAAGGATGTCTGGTCCCTACTGATGTCTGACAAGGCCATCCTCTACTACATACGCAACTGGAGCCATGTGTACTCCTTGATTGGTGGCTTAGTCCCTGGGAGCTCTGGGAAGCTCTGGTTGGTTGATGTTGTTGTTCTTCCTATGGGGTTGCAAACCCCTTCAGCTCCTTCAGTCCTTTCTCTTACTCCTCCATTGGGGACCCAGCACTAAGTCCAATGGTTGGCTGCGAGCATCTGCCTCTGTATTTGTAAGGCTCTGGCAGGGCCTCTCAGGAGACAGCCATATCAGGCTCCTTTCAGCAAGCATTTCTTAGCATCCACAATAGTGTCAGAGTTTGGTGACTATATATGGGATGAATCCTAGGTGGGACAGTCTCTGGATGGCCTTTCCTTCAGTCTCTGCTCTACATTTTGTCCCCATATTTGCTCCATGAATATTTTGTTCCCCTTTATAAGAAGGTCCGAAGCACCTACACTTTGGTCTTTCTTCTTCTTGAGTTTCATGTGGTCTGTGAATTATATCTTGGGTATTGGGAGCTTTTGGGCTATTGTCCACTTATCAGTGAGTACATACCATGTATGTTCTTTTGTGATTGATTGGGTTACCTCACTCAGGATGATATTTTTCTTGTTCCATCCATTTGCCTAAGAATTGCATGAATTCATCATTTTTAAAAGCTGAGTAGTATTCCATTGAGCAAATGTACCACATTTTTTGTATCCATTCCTCTGTTGGAGGACATCTGGGTTCTTTCCAGCTTCTGGCTATTATAAATAAGGCTGCTATGAACATGGTGGTGCATGTATCCTTGTTATATGTTAGGGCATCTTTTAGATATATGCCCAGGAGTTGTATAGGTGGGTCCTCAGGTAATACTATGTTTCTGAGGAACCGCCAGACTGATTTCCAGTCACTTTTTCATTAACTCATTTTTTTCCCTCTGTTCTTAGAGGCACAAGAGGAAAGGAACTTTGTTGATTGTACTTCTTATTTTAAATATGAAATATCTACTTAGTGTTTCTGCTCTTAGCAAGTGTGGTGGTTAATATTGATTGTCAATTTGGCAGGATTTTGAATCACCATGGAAACAGACTCTTGGCATGTCTGCGAGAGATTATTACAATTAGATTACTTGAGGTGGGAAGAGCCACCCTAAAAAAGAGCAGTGGTGTTACATCAGCTTGGATCCTACACTGAATAAAGAGGAGAAAGTAAGCCTAGCACACTCACTCATCCAGACTGCATTCATCACTATGCTCTCTGACCTGTGGATGCAATATGTGGTGGTTTGAATGAGAGTAGCTCCCATAGGCTCATATGCTTGAATGATTGGTCCCCTTAGTGGAACTGTTTGGGAAGGATGAGGAGGTGTGGCCCTGTTGGAAGAAGTATGTCATTAGGGGTAACCTTTAGGATCTCAGAACCCCATGCTGTTCCAAATAAGTTCTTCCTCCTTCTCCCTGATGTTTGTTGATCAGATATAAGCTCTCAGCTACTGCCCCAGCACCTTCCTGCCTGTCTGCTACTATGCTCTGCCATGTTGGTAATAGACTCATGCTCTGAAACTCTAAACAAGCCTCCCCCAATTAAATGCTTTTTTTCGTAAGTTTCTTTGGTCATGGTGTCTCTTCATATCAACAGAAAAGTTGGTAGAACACAATGTGACTAGCTGCCTGACAATTCTGCTGCTGTAACTTTCGCACTATGACAGACTCCACTTATAGAAAAATAGTATTTTCTCACGTGAAATTATGATATAAATATCTCTGGTTAATAGTTCAGCAGGATTCAATAAAAATGATATAAAGTTTTAAAAATAATTACTGCACTGTAAAGAGCTGTATTTTTGCTTCTACTTTTAAATCAGCATACAAAATATAGGATTCTACATGACACTTTAATACATACTTAAGTTTGGTTGATTCCTTTCCAATCCTCTACCCAGCCCCCTGGCCCCCATCTGGGATGTATCCTTATCCTTACCAACGTATTTTTGACACTTGATCTCCTCATGACAGCCATTCTCACAGAGTAAGATGGAATCACAAAGTAATTGTATGTATGTGTGTATGTATTTATATTTTAATTAAATTATTGTATGTATTTACATTCCCAAAGATGCCCACTTACTGGTCCCCCTCCCTGAGTTCTTCGCCACCACCCCCGCCTCTCATAGGGTGCTCCCCCAACCAACCACCAACTCCCACCTCACCCCCATCAGCATTCCTCTTCCCTAGGCCACCAAGTTTCCACAGGATTACAAATATCCTCTCCCACTGAGGTCATACAAGGCAGTTCTCTGCTACACTTGTGCCCAGGGCCCATGGATCAGTCATTGTATGGTCCTTGGTTTTTGGTTTAGTCTCTGGGAGCTCTGACGTGTCCAGGTTAGTTGGCACTGTTGTTCCTCCTATGGGGTTACAATTCACTTCAGCTTCTTCTGTCCTTCCTCTAACTCTTCCATATTAGTCCCCAACCTCAATCCAATGGTTGGCTGTAAGTATCTACATTTGTCTCAGTCAGTTGCTGGTGGAGCCTCTCAGAGGCTAGCCATGCCAGACTCCTGTCTGAAAGTACACTATGGCCCCAGTAATAGTGTCAGGATTTGGTGTGTGCACATGGGATGGATCCCAAGTTGGGCTGGTCACTGGGTGGCCTTTCTGTCACTCTCTGCTTCATTTTTGTCCCTGCATTTCCTTTAGACAGGAACAATTCTGGGTTAAAAATTCTGAAGATGGGTGGGTGGTCCTCTGCCTCAACAGGGGTCTATGTCCATCTCCTGGAAGTGTTCTCTTCTGGTTCCATCTCCCCACTATTGGGCATTTAGGCTAATGTCATCCCCATCGAGTCCTGGGAGCCTCTCACATCCCAGGTCTGTGGGACCTTCTAGAGGTTCTCCCTGCTCCCTAACCCCCACTGCTGCATATTTGAAGTTATTCTCCTGGCCCTCTGGGTGTCCCTCTTGTCTCTCCTCATACCTGATCCTGCCCTTCCTTTTCCCCTCTCCCACCCAGTTTCCTCCCTCCCTCTGCCTCCCGTGATTATTCTGTTTCTTTTCTAAGTAGTTTCAGATATCCACACTTGGGCCTTCATTCTTGTTAAGCTTATTATGGTTTGTGAGTTATATCATGGATATTCTGAACTTTTTGGCTAATATCTACTTATCGGTGAGTACATACCATATATGTCCTTTTGGGTCTGGGTTACCTCACTCAGGATGATATTTTCTAGTTCCAGGAACACAACAAAACTATCATTCACCATGATCAAGTAGGCTTCATCCCAGGGATGCATGGATGATTCAATATATGAAAATCCAACAATGTAATCCATTATATAGACAAACTCAAAGAAAAAATCATGTGACCATCTCATTAGATGTTGAAAAAGCCTTTAACAAAATCCAGAGAGATCAGGAATTCAAGGCCCATACCTAAACATAATAAAAGCAATATACAGTAAGTCAACAGCCAATATCAAATTAAATGGAGAGAAACTTGAAGCAATCCTGCTAAAATCAGGGACAAGACTAGGCTGGACACTCTCTCCTTATATATTCAATATAGAACTCAAAGTTCTAGCTAGAATAATAAGACAACAAAAGGAGATCAAAGGGATAGAAATTGAAAAGGAAGAAGTCAAGTATCCCTATTTGTGGATGATATGATAATATACATAAGCAGCCTACCAGAGAACTTGTATAGCTGATAAACAACTTCAGCAAAGTGGCTGGATATAAAATTAACTCAAGCAAATCAGTGGCCTTCCTCTACACAATGGATAAGCGGGCTGAGAAAGTAAATAGGGCAAAAACACCCTTCACAATAGTCACAAATAATGTAAATTATCTTGGTGCAACTCCAACCAAACTAGTGAAAGATCTATATGGCAAGAACCTCAAGTGTCTGAAGAAAAAATTTGAAGAAGACCTTAGAAGATGGAAAGATCTCCCAAGTTCATGGATTGGTAGGATTAACAGTAAAAATGCCCATCCTACCAAAACCAATCTACAGATTCAATGCAATCCCATCAAAATTCCAACACAATTCTTCACAGATATGTAAAGAGCAGTTCTCAACTTCATATGGAAAAACAAAAAACGCAGGATAGCAAAAACAATTCTCAACAATAAAAGAACCTCTGGGGAAATCACTATTCCTGACCTCAACCTGTATTACAAAGCAACAGTGATTTAAAAAAAAACATGGCATTGGTACAGAGACAGACAGATCAATCAATGAAATAGAATTGAAGACCCAGAAATAAACCCATACACCTACAGGCATTTGATCTTTGACAAAGAAGCCAAAACCATACAGTGGAAAAAAGAAAACATCTTCAATAAATTGTGCTGGTCTAACTTATGGTCTGCATGTAGAAGAATGCAAATGAATCCATATTTATCTCCTTGTACAAAGTTCAAGTTCAAGGGGATAAGGGACCTTTTTATAAAACTAGATACACTGAATCTAATAGAAGAGAAAGTGGGTAATAACCTCAAACACATTGGCACAGGGGGAAAGTTCCTGAACAGAACTCCAATGGCTCATACTCTAAGATCAACAATTGACAAATGGGACCTTATGAAACTGAAAAACTTCTATAAGGCAAAGGACACTGTCAATAGGACAAAACAGCAACCTACAGATTGGGAAAAGATCTTCGTTAACCCTATATCTGATAGAGGGCTAATATCCAAAACATACAAAGAACTCAAGAAGTTAGACTCAAAAAAAAAAAACCCCAATTAAAAATGTGGTTTAGATCTAAACAGAGAATTCTCAACAGAGTAATCTCAAATAGCTGAGAAGCACTATAAAGAAATGTTCAACACCCTTACTCATCAGGTAAGTGCAAATTAAAATGACTTTGAGATTCCACCTTACAGCAATGAGAATGACTAGAATCAAAAACTCAGGTGATAGTACATGCTGGTGAGGATGTGGAGAAAGAGGAACACAAAATAATTTTAATTTGTATTTCTACGATGGCTAAGGATGTTGAAGATTTAAAAAAATTATTGGCCATTTGTATTTCTTCTTTTGAGAACAGTGTGTCCAAGTTGTTATTCTATATATCGATGACAGATTTGCTTTTTTTGATGTTTAATTTTTATATTTCTTTACAAACGTTATTTGTATGCCTAAGTGTGAATTGTATGACTGAAGAATAGCTGTCAAACTCTTCTCTCATTGTGAAGTCTGTCTTCTCACTCTGTCTTTTAACAACTATAATTTTTGAAACACATAGATTAAAATGGCAGGTTTACTTCACTCTTAAATGAACATTGATTTTTATCTGAACTGTTTAGTTGTATTTAATTATTAAGTATTTGAAAATTAAATGGTATTTCATTTTTATCTCATACCATTTAATTTATGATCTATTTGCTGCTTTTGGGGTGGGTTTCAAAGCCCAGGCTGTCTTTAAAATCGGCCCTTCTGCTTCAACCTCACAAGTGTTGAGATTACAGGCATGTGCTATTATTCTTGGCTCAAACAACTGCTATTTCAAATGCTCTAGAATTATTTTAACTTTTCTTGAACATTGAGAATACTTCATTTGTACCTGTCACTTATATCTTCAGTTGCCACCTTGACATAGACTAGAGTCACCTGAGAGAATCTCAACTGACAGATTGTCCAAGTCAGATTGACTCATGTGTCCCAAGACAGTATAATGGGGACTCAAGGCAGTAACTTGGAGACTGGAACTGGAATGGAAGGCATGGAAGTCTGCTGCTTATTGACTTGCTCCTTGCAGATTGTTCAACTTACTTTTTTCCATAATGCAAGACTGCCTGTCTAAGAGTGGCATCTCTCTTAGTGGGATGACCCTCCCAAATCAATCATTAATCAAGAAAATGCCATATGGGATTGCCTACGGGAAATCTGATGGAGGAACTTCCTCAGTTGATGGTTCTTTCCCCAACTAATTCTAACTTCTCTAAAGATGGCAATAAAACAAACAAACAAACAAAATAAAAAACAAAACCCAACAAAGATAGCTAGCTACTGTACTATTCCCTGAGAATAGAAACTTAACTGATGCACAAGACAGTGATTTCAAAGTAAGAATTATGAATGTGTTCAAGGAACTCGAAAAGAATGTGACCACAAAAATGCAAACAGTTGAACGAAATAAAGACAACAATTCAAGCTATGAAGACAGAATTTAACTGGAAGATAGAATTTCCGAAGAGAAGGCAAACTGAAATAAAACTTCAGTAAAATTCAGGAAGTTAACCAAAAATCTTAGTGGAAAGCCTCACTATATAATGGATCAAGTGGAAGTGAGTATATTAGGGTAGTATGATCACTCAGTTAAAGAAAATGCTAAGACTAAACAAACAAACAAAAGAAGACCAGGAATAGTAGTTTCAGGAACTCTGAGACACCATTAAATACAAAGAGTGACAGCTTTTTATACAAGAAGAAACCCCAATCAAAGGCACAGAAAATATTTTTAACAAAACCATACAAGATAATTTCGAAGTTTAAAGAATGTGATTTGTGGTGGATTTGGTTTAATGCTTATATTATGTTTATTGGGTTCCCAAAATTAAATGAGAGCCCACATGTAAGCTGTGGAAGGTCCCTGTCCCCAACTGGGAAAGATATCATTGTATTTCAGATCCTCAGAATTCATGTCACAGGTCACAGCAAGTGCTTTATACATTGAACCATCTCCTGGTGCAATGTCTCTCCTGTCATTTTACTAATTTGGGTCCTCACCTTCTGGATTAATTTGGTTAAATATTTATCAGTCTTGTTAACTCTTTCAAAGTACAACTCTTCATTTCACCAAGTCTGTGTAGTTTGCACATACCTAGGTTGGTAGGATTGATAATAAGAAAGTGACTGTTCTACCAAAAGCAATCTGCAGATTCAATGTCATACCTATTAAAAATGGCTACATAATTCTTTCAGAAATGGGAAAAATCATCTTAAATTTCACACAGAAACAAAATTTACCCCAGATAGCTGACATAATCCTGAACAATATAAAATGCTGGAAGTATCACTGTCCTAAATTTTAAATCACACTATAGGTCTACAGTAATAAATTACAGCATCATGCTGAAATAAAAACAGATATGTTGATCAAATAAATAAAACTGAGGACTAGATATAATTCCATGTACCTACAACTACAAAAATAACATAGTAAAGAAAGGATAGCATCTTAAACAATGGTGCTGATCAAACTTGATGGCTCCATCTAGAAAAACAAAACTGTATGTTGATGTCTCATTTTGTATATAGCTCAACTCAGAATGGACCATGTACCTTTAACATAAGACCTGATACCCTGCACATGTTTGAAGAGGAATCAGAAAGCATGCTTGAACTTACCTTGTCAGAATACTTTGTGATAATGAGTCTAGTAATTCAGGCAATAAGATTAAAACATGACAAGTAGAACCACATGCAACTAAAAAGCTTCTGTATAGCAAAGGACACAATCTTTTAGTGAAAAGGCAACCTACAGGATGCAAAAAACATTTACCAACTACACATATAACAGAGAGTTAGTATTTAGAATGATATATACACATATAGATATAGAATATATATTCTATTATAACATATACAATAATATAGAATATATAGAACCTAATAATATAGAATATATATGTGTGTGTGTATAACTAAAAAACCCTAAACACCAAGAAAACAATCTAAAAGTGTGGCAAGAAACTCAACAGTTCTCAAAATATGAAATTGAAGCAACAAAAATATTCAACATTATTAGTCACCAGGGAAGTTCAAATTAAAATTACTTGGGAGTTTTCCCCAGTCGGAATGGCCAAGATAAAATAAAATAAACATTGAGGAGGATGTGGGAACTGCTGTTGGGAATGCAAACTGGTGTGGCCACAATGGAAAATCAGTGTGGTTCCTCAGAAAGCTAGAAATCGATCTACCATATGATCCTGAGTATAGACCTGGTCATATACCTAAAGGACTCTATATCCTGCTAGATATTTGCTCATTCACGTTCACTGATGCTCTGTTCATAAAAGCCAGTAAATGAAAACAATATAAATGTCCCTCAACAGTTAGAAGGATGCATAAAGAAAATGTGGTGCATATACACAATGGAATATTATTCAGCGGTTAAGAAAAATGATATTGTTAACTTTATAGGTAAGAGGAACTGGCTGGCTTCTGTTGCTATGCATACTATTGGGGAGGGGGGCAGTTATCAATCTTATCCAGCTGTGAACGCTGCAGGCTACAATAACAACTTTCCTGGCAAGGTATGCCCATGGACACAGTAAGTGACATCAATGTTACGGAAGTAACCAAACACTTTCTGATTAGATTTAAGGTCCGCTCAACAAGATGGATCCCATATGTGGTACCATTTTCAGGACCAAGGACACGTGACTACGTAGGTCATACGCCGTCACGAAGAAACTAATACTGCTTGTTATTCTACTAAATGGCCATGTCATTAAATTAATCCCTAATGATCTATCTCTACACCCTTAGATAGAGTACCCCTCAGCCCTCATCAGATCACCTTCTTGGCTGTCAGCCCAGAGACTGCCTACAATTGATCAATGTACAGAGACTAAGAGACTATAAAGTGTTCAGTTCTTCTTATCACATCCCCTTCTCCCAAAGCTTAGGCATTACCACGGAGAAGCGGTAGACAGATTGTAGAGTCTAGAGGGAGGAATATGATGAAACAGTCATTTCTGGACACAGCAGGACAGCTGCGCATATAAACTCACTGAAGTTGCAGCGCGCACAAGATATGTGTAAGCTCAAGCCAGACCCAATCCCGGCATGAAGACAGGAAGTGAGCCAAAGTTCTAGCCCTAGCTGAGGAGCTTTTAGTGACTGACAGCCGCTGGGAGAGAAGCATCGGTTTCCTTCTCGGATGTGAACTCTGAGAAGTCAATCATGCTTCACGAGATAGTGCTATGCCCTCCAGTATTTGAGTGGCAAAACTGGACCAGCTGGCTTAAAACAAAAGAAAGATGGGTAGGTAGGGAAGTGTGTGGAGTTCTGGGATGAGTCGAGGGGATGCATATGACCAAAGTACGTCATATGAATTTTTCGAAGAATTAATAAAATGTTGCTTTCAAAAAGAAAGCTAACGGAGAATAAGCCAGAGAGCAAACCAGTAAATAACCATTCTCTGCTTCAGTTCCTGCTTAACCAGTTGTCCCATGATGCACTGGTCCCGATAGACCATTTTCTCCATAATTTGCCTTTGGTCAGGCTGTTCATTACAGCAAGAAAAATGCAAGTAGGATGGTACCTCATATCATCTTGACATAATTTTTCCTCTTTTCATTTTTAGCCTCGAAGCTATAGACACATTATCATTTTATATTTGACATAATATTTTCGATAAAACATGGTTTATAGGCGAAATCTTCCCTTTTTATGCTTAATATAGTCATTTTATGCTAAGCAGTGAAATTTGGCCCTTTATTCAAGAATTATATTTTCTTTAATTTTTTTTGGTACTTATACTCAAGTGTTCATAAGGCAAAATGAGAAATAAAAATAGAATATTTGATAGTGTAGTTGTTGACAGCCTCAACGGCTGTGGGCCCCGCTGTGATGCTACCCCTTTGGGAATATTGGAAGTTGGAAGCAGCTGCAGAAAAGAGGGCTGAATACTATCAGGGGCTCCAGTTCCATTAAACTTCTACCTGCAACACCATGCCACAAACGTACCGCAGCCTAGTTGCATGTGACTGCCTATCTTGTGTGGTTTTACTTGGTGCAATTAGATTCACTCCTGCTTGGATGGGCTTCTGCACAGAGCAAACTCAAATAAATCCATCCCACAGTCTGCTTCACAGGTTTGTAACTCAATGCAGGGGCTATTTGCAAGTTGCCCTTGGTTGCATGTGGCTTATAGAAACAATGTTGTTCTTCAAATGCTTCTCAAAGTAATTTCATACTGTGTTGGTAAAACTTAATCGTTAGGTTGTTTATGTTAAAAAAAAAACCCAAAGCCAAAGATGTTTTTCTGGAATGGTGCTTTCTTCCCCGCCAGCTAAATCTATAAATTTTATAGGAAAACTGAGCTAGAAGAGGATTCCTTGAAGGCATGGTGAAGCTCAAGTCAGATGGCCACCAATATGGACCATATTGTAAAACGGAGATGTCCCTCTAAGGATCCGTAGCTGCTGATCTGAGCCTGCTCCAGGTCCCTCATAGTATTCTTTGTCTTGCTGCATTCATTTCCTCTAGCATAGGGAAGAATTAGTAAGGCCACACTAGGGGATTTCAGGTCCCCATCTCAGGCCTGGTCCACTTAGGCTGACCAGCATGCACTGGGCTATCATCACTGTCTATCATGTAACACTTTTCCATATGTATTTTGAATGATCACTTTAGTGCTTTAACTCTGGGTAATTTAAAAAGCATAATGAATGATTTCATATGCTCTTTAAGATGAAGAGTTAATAACGAGATGAACACATCTTCTCTCTAATTAATGTTCTTTTTATGTATAGTCTCTGAGCAGATGATTACTATTGATATTATGAATTAATCAGAGAGAACTACAGAAGTGTTTTGACTTTTATTTCAGGTCTTGAAACTCAGTGAAATTGTAATAAACTCTCTGGCAAGGATAGGTAAAATAGTCTTTGCTACTTGTCATAGAAAAAAAAATGAAAAAGTCATGTATCAGAGGCTTCTGATACGTGGAAATTCGATGTGCTTTCTTGTTTATTAGGCTCTGAAAACTTGTAGATAGATATGAAGGAAGGAAGGAAGGAAGGAAGGAAGGAGGGAGGAAGGGAGGGAGGAAGGAAGGAAGGGAAGGAGGGAAGGAAGGAAGGGAAGGAGGGAAGGAAGGAAGGGAAGGAGGGAAGGAAGGAAGGGAAGGAGGGAGGAGGAGGGAGGGAGGGAGGGAGGGAGGGAGGGAAGGAAGGAAGGAAGGAAGGAAGGAAGGAGGGAGGGAGGGAAGGAAGGAAGGGAGGGAGGAAGGAAGGAGGGAGGGAGGGAGGGAGGGAGGGAAGGAAGGAAGGGAGGGAGGAAGGAAGGAAGGGAAGGAGGGAAGGAAGGAAGGGAAGGAGGGAAGGAAGGAAGGGAAGGAGGGAAGGAAGGAGGGAAGGAGGGAAGGAAGGAAGGGAGGGAGGGAGGGAAGGAAGGAAGGAAGGAAGGAAGGAGGGAGGGAGGGAGGGAGGGAGGGAGGGAAGGAAGGAAGGGAGGGAGGAAGGAAGGAAGGAAGGAAGGAAGGAGGGAGGGAGGGAGGGAAGGAAGGAAGGGAGGGAGGGAGGAAGGAAGGAAGGAAGGAAGGAAGGGAGGGAGGAAGGAAGGAAGGGAAGGAGGGAAGGAAGGAAGGGAAGGAGGGAAGGAAGGAAGGGAAGGAGGGAAGGAAGGAAGGGAAGGAGGGAAGGAAGGAAGGGAGGGAGGGAGGGAAGGAAGGAAGGGAGGGAGGGAGGAAGGAAGGAAGGAAGGAAGGAAGGAGGGAGGGAGGGAGGGAAGGAAGGAAGGGAGGGAGGCAGGGAAGGAAGGAAGGAAGGGAGGAAGGAAGGAAGGAGGGAGGGAGGGAGGGAGGGAGGGAAGGAAGGAAGGGAGGGAGGGAGGAAGGAAGGAATGTGGCTAAGTTTTAATAAGTCACCTTTCCCCAAATCTTATTCGAACACAGCTATTTTTGTTTCCGAACAGACCCACTGTTAGAACATGGGCTTGGCCTTTAAGACAAGAGTCACTTCCCACTGCAGCTCTTGCTCAGGGACTGAGAGTTAAGAAGCTGCCTGTGCTGTGGTCCCGGGTTTATGGTCCTAACCGATATCTGGCTCTGCGCCGTTTATTGTTGCCATAGGATGTGTTGGGCCAAGTCACATGGTGTTAACCTCTTTCCCACCCTAGAATACTTATAAATGGCTGATGTTTCCTTTGAGCTGGGGATTGCTCTGGTTTCCCTCCTATCCCCCATCCCCTTCAAGGGATCTATCTCCCTCCCTCCCTCCCTTCCTCCCTCCCTTCCTCCCTCCCTCCCTCCCTTCCTCCCTCCCTTCCTCCCTCCCTCCCTTCCTCCCTCCCTCCCTTCCTCCCTCCCTCCCTTCCTCCCTCCCTCCCTCCCTCCCTCCCTTCCTCCCTCCCTCCCTTCCTCCCTCCCTTCCTCCCTCCCTCCCTTCCTCCCTCTCTCCCTCCCTCCCTCCCTCCCTTCCTCCCTCCCTTCCTCCCTCCCTCCCTCCCTTCCTCCCTCTCTCCCTCCCTCCCTCCCTCCCTTCCTCCCTTCCTCCCTTCCTCCCTCCCTCCCTTCCTCCCTCCCTCCCTCCCTCCCTCCCTCCCTCCCTTACTCTCACTTTTAATAAAGCTCTTCTCCAGGTCTTAAAGGGAAACTTTTCCTTTCCTTAAGGTCAAGTCTTGTTTTCAGTCTAATATTCACCCTCCTACCTCAAAGAAGCTGTGCCTTCTAATAAAGAGAACTTTCCAAAGGAATAATCAATGACTGTTGCTATAAAATAATAATAATAATAATAATAATAATAATAATAATAATAATAATAATAAGTCTTTAATAACCCCACCCATCTCAACAGATTAAATACTTTAATAAAACTGTGTCAGGTAAAACTGACTAATTCCCGCCTCTACTATTTATGTACTTTTCAGACAAGTCACGCAACTTTACCCTTCCCAAGTCTGTGTCCTTCCTGCCTAAACTAGAGTGACAATGTCTCCATCTTTGAATTCTTGTAAAGATGAAAGGAAAACACTGTGGAAGAGATATTTGCTCTTCTTTGCTCCCATCACATGCCTTCACACTCTTCCCTGTCCTTTTGAGCGAAGTTTAAAGGATGTTTTTAAGCCATATGTTGAAGGTCACCCAGTCACTCCTCAGACTCCTCCCCTTGCACAGACGGGGTGTCGTCCCCTGGAGCTTGACTTTATAATAAAAATGATAGTCACCATCTCCTCCATCCAACATGTGGATTTCATGACTGCCACATCCATTTCTTGAGTATGACATGAATTCCCTCAAATATGGAATGCTTTTCAGAAATCAGTTGCCAGTAGAAACATGACCGTGAACCATGGATAGGATTACAGCCCTGCAGGATAGAGGAGACACTGAGTTCTAGAGAGAGACACTTGTGGCCCTTCTGTGGCAACCATTGTACCATCTTTTTTTCCCACTTATAACACTAGTGTATTTAACAGGCATGTAGGAACTTGAAACCAATCTGCAAAGAAAAGATTAAAAGGGTGCCCAGTCTACACCTATCAAGGCAATGGACCTGGAGAGCAAAAGACTATGCCAGGTCCTGAATGGACCCAGAATAGGCTGGGGCCTTTTATCTACCATCCACAAAACCCTGGAGACCCTGTTTCAAAAATTGATGCTCTTAAGACCAAAGACTTACCTATTCTCCTCAGGCCCAGACTTGAGTAGCTGCTAAAAAGAAAACAAGAAAAAGGAGGGAACTAGAGTCCAGTGTCTTTCCCCCAGGAATGGAGCATTGAACTCTCCTCACAGCCAAATCTATGCATCTCCTGGCTTTTGTCTCAAGGTTTTCTATAACTTTCAAAAACTTCCAGTGTCTTTTAAATGGTACAAATTGCTATGGGTCTGTATGAGTTGAGATTTTAAAATGACAACAAACCATCAAAAACCATTAACAGTCCTTCTTGGTGCTGCTGCCAAATATCAGTTTATGTGGCGTTCTTCCTTTTCACACACCGATTCCAGCACTCAAGGTGTCCTCCAGATCCTCCCTGCTCAAGTAATTTGATTGCTTGAATTATAAAGGTGCAAATACACAATTTAAATGCTAATTTTGCCATTTTCCTTTAAAACGTATTAATTAGAACTAAAGAGAGTTAGAGAGTTTCTATGATTTAATATTTTGCTTCATAATAGAGAAAAAATCATTTTATTTATTATTATCATGCACCGGGGCTCATAACATGCCACTACATTACAAGAGATCAGGGGATAACTGGTGGTGTCATCTTTCTTTTTCTCCTTTTATGTGGTTCTGGGAACTGAAAGCAAGTCCCCAGGGTTGCTCAGCAAGTGCCTTTTCCACTGAGGTATCTCGTTTGCCCCCTGAATTTTTTTGAATTAACATAGTCTTCCCAAAATATTGAAAAATGATATTAAGGCACTAAAACATAGAATTTGAAACCATTTGAACAACAACTGCTAAAAATATCATGCTGGTGTGGCCTCTGCACTTCTCATGCTTCTCAGCCATGTGGACATCGTCAAGGTCCATTTTCAGCATCAAATTTGTCTAGAAACATTTGAGTGGATTCCTTAAGGTGTGCTTGGATTTGCCCCAACAAAATCAGGTCCATGTGTGAATATAGAACACATTTGATTTGTTAATTTTTTTTTATTTTGGGGAAAAAATTTATGAGCTGTTTGCATATAGGATCGGGAATGTTCTTCTCAATTTGCTTATTCTTTCTTCTTGTGTGCTGGCAATCCATTCTCTAGGCAACGGTGTCGATGGATGTACAACTATATCTCTGTCACACCATGTGTAGTATAGTAGAAATGACTGCTTTGAAATCTGTTCTGTACCCATCTATTTATATGTTGTGCACAAGTATGTGTGTGCAAATGAGACCTGGCTACCATGACGTTCACGTGGAGGCGGGAGGACAATCTGAGGAAGTCAGTTCTCTCCTTGCATGTGCATGTTATGTGGATGAACTTGACTTCTCATCTCAGCAAGTACCCGATGAGCTACTTTAAACGCTCACTTTTACATTTTCCAAATACCCTTGTAGACATTTCCTGTGGACTTGTGTGTATATGTTTGTATTTACCTCTTCTATATAAGTGGAATTATAGTTGAATTCTCTTTTTAGTGCCTTCAGCTTTTATATTTAGTCTGCAGGTTGGAGATCTCTGTGAGCATGGATCTGCATAGTTCTTTTTAAAAGCTGTCTTGAGTGACATCTAAGTTGACTTGCATATCACAAAGAATGTACACACATGCCTTTGTTCAGATATCTTTGAATATGTGTTTGTGTCTGCAGGACGCTTTCTAAAAGGTTAAATGCATAGATCGATGAATGAGTCTAGAATATATCCATTTACAGTCTGGACAGCTACTTCTAACAATCTCTCCTCAAATAAATGTTGCAAAAATACTATCAATTTCTATTTATAATTAATATATAAAATAGGGAACTGGATCTTAAAGATGGGTAGTTTGTTAGTGGTCAGAGTAGTGAGTCAGACACAGAGAAAACTGCTTCCCAGTTCCCTTCCTGATGTTCCAATTAGCTATGTGTCATGGTAGAAGTCACTTAACTTTTCTACCTCCTCGGCTCCCATAACATGCTACATTTCAATGCTAGCATGCAGTTTCCACACAGTCTTGGATTCCAAGTTTGTGACAGAATTTAGCCTCATTAACATGCAATTTATAAAGGCAGTACTTCTAAACCCCGCTGGTGAATCTGTATGCCTCAGTTCCTTTAGAATGGCACGGATCTCAGGAAAGCTAAGGCCTTTAAGACATGCTCAGGTCCTACTTCTGGTAACACTTTGCTGACAGTGCTGCTTTGACTCGGAGACCAGATTTGGGCTTGATGGAGACCTGGAGTGGTTGCAGATCATCAGCCAATCAGCAACAAAGCCAGCAGACAACCGGGAGAGCAAGGTGAGGCACGAATGCGCAACACTTGCTTTTACTGACATGACTATCACCAGAAGATGCAAGGCACCTTGAGATGTTGGAGAGGAAGTCAGCTGCCCAGAGAACAGAATTCCAGTTCTTGCTGGAAATGTGAGATCATCTAGGACTGCTTTTCTTGTATGCTCCTTTCATAGGAGAAAATAAGAAAGGTCTTTAAACCAGAATTCTGAGATCCAGAGGGATACGGCTGAGTAATGGGTACTGAATGGAAGTTACGGTCACTGTCTCTTCACCCTCCTGGACACTTGGCATATCTCCTCCTCCTCCTCCTCCTCTTCCTCCTCCTCCTCTCTTTTATTCTTTTTTGAATTCTTCTTTATTAAGTATTTTTGAGATAAGGCCTCTGCATCAGCTTCTGCCTCCAGCTCCCTGCCCTATTTTCATTCCTGTCCTGACTTCTTTGGATGATAAACAGCGATAAGGAAGTGTAAGCCAAATAAACCCTCTCCTCCCCAACTTGCTTTTGGTCATTTTTTTTTTAAAGATTTACTTATTTATTATATGTAAGTATACTGTAGCTGTCTTCAGACACACCAGAAGAGGGCATCAGATCTCATTACGAATGGTGGTGAGCCACCATGTGGTTGCTGGGATTTGAGCTCAGGACCTTGGGAAGAACAGTCAGTGCTCTTAACCGCTGAGCCATCCCTCCAGCCCCTGGTCATGATGTTTAATCACTGCACTAGTAACCCTATAGGATACTGGCCTTGGCTGGGTTTCTGTGGCCTTTGTCCTTCCAGTTCAAAAGTCATGCCCTGCTGTAACAGAACTCTGAATGCACCAAAAATTTCTCCCCTTTTGTTTTCAAACCCTTGTGCTTTCTCAGCGTAACTCAGACTGTCCTAGGTTTGAAGACTACAGGAGGTAGGGAATTAGGGAGGAAACTATATTCAGAGATGTTGACTCTCAGTCTGAGAAACCTCCTGGAAGCTGTAATTTTCAAAAGCTCCTTGAAAGAAAGATGTCTTAATGCAGAGCACAGTGAAGAAGTCAGCTCTGTAATCCCAGAATGAATAGTCATGTGTGGCAACTTGAATACATGTTTACAGTCATCTGTGACCATCTCAGAGACTCAGTCACACGGGGTTCAAAGGAAGAACTCAAGAACACACAAAATATTAATAATATACTGTATAAAATGAATACATTTTAAGACAAGTTATTGCTATATAGTCTGGGCTAGCCTGAGACTTGCTATATTGACTAGACTGGCCTTGAACTTGTGGTGATCCTCTTGTGGTCTGCCTCCTGAGTCCTGAGTTACAGGCATGGACCACCTTACCTAGTTAGTTGTCCATAAAGTCAGTGTGAAGATATTAGAAGACCCAGCATGAAGACTTGTTCTAACAATAATTCAACTGGAGTCTTTGCTTTAGAATGTTTTTCTTTATAGAAAATAAACTTTGGAAATCTTAGGATTCATATGTTTTATTGTCTTAATGAACTAATACTCCAAAAACTTCTTGGAAAAAAATGTTCTGTTGTTGTTTGTTGTTTTGAGACAGGATCTGTCTATGAAGCTCTGACTGTCCTAGAATTCATTGCATAGATCAGGCTGGCCTTGAACTCACAGAGATCCACCTGCATGCATGTGCCACCACACCTGGCCTCCTTGAAATGTGTTTTAGTCTTGACAACTTCATAATTCATCTTCCATTATCTTTTTTCATCCTCTCCTCCCCGAACTGAAGCCCTTCTTCTGAAGAAGCCTCTTCATATACTTATGCACTGAGACTAGTTAACAGTGGCTTGCATGGGCATGTATGGGAGATTATTTATGGAGACATGGAAAACATCAATGGCTAGCCCACTGACTAAAGAGAATGATACACTCTTGGTCCCTTGGCCAGGGGTAGGGCTTTGCCCATTCAGGATGAAATGGTGACAGGTCCAATCGTCTATATTCTTGTGCTTGAGCAGGTAATCATGATTGTAGTGAGCTCATGAGCACAACAGCTGTATCACATCTGGAAGAAACTGTTTTGCAACACAGTTCCCCAAGCTCTGACTCTGATTTTTTTTTTTTTCGAGACAGGGTTTCTCTGTGTAGCCCTGCCTGTCCTGGAACTCACTCTGTAGACCAGGCTGGCCTCGAACTCAGAAATCTGCCTGCCTCTGCCTCCCAAGTGCTAGGATTAAAGGCGTGCGCCACCACTGCCCAACTCTGATATTCTTCCTATGCTCTTCTTCCACAGTGTTTCTGAGCCTGGGCTGAGGAGTCCACGGTCATTTATTGTCTGCAATTTGACTAATGTTAAGTCTACATTAGCCTCTGGTCATCACAAAAATAATTGTTTTGCCTACTGACTTTGATGTTTTTTAATCATTATGTCTCATAGTCTGTCTAGTAAATGATGCTTGTAAATGGTTACATAGTCCAGATTTTCTAGCATATATAAACAACCTATAAATATTATAGTTTAAAAATATTTTAATTAAGTCTTCAGACCCAAGGCATTTAACTGTTATTAACGCAGGAGCATTTTTATTAGTTGAAGTTTTTAAAGCAAAGCCCTTGGAAGCATGCATTTAAAAAGTAGCTTTGGTGACCTGGATGTTTATATTTTCTAGATACTCCTGCAGTCTAGATTGAAAATACTGTTTCTTTCAAAGCCACGTTGACCTAAAAATTACTGTGGTCTTCTACTGCACAATATTAACAGTGACTTGGCTTTTTCCCTGATGGTTCAGAATTCCAATTTCAGGAGTTATGCAGGAATTGTGTTAGGATTCTTTCCAGCTGTATAGAGAAAGCTATTAAAGAGCTCTGATGACAAAAATTCTCTTAAGCTTTGAGCTGATTAGATTAAACTTATGTTCTTTAGGTGTGTGTGTGTTGACAAAAACTGAATAGTATATTGCCTGTGTAGTATTCTGTTCCAATTTGGACATAATTTCCGAATGCTAGGTTGTTTTATTTGAAATTGTTTCATGTTTAGTCTGTCTGCACATGATATTTGGCTGGTATCATCTAAATTCTCAACATAGATCCTATATTGTGGCTTGCAGCTTCTTGACCTTTTATTGCTATTTGGGTTGCAATAGGTTTTTGTCTCTTATACCAACAATCATTTGAAATTTGTGAAAGGGTTCATGTCTATCAGTTGTTACTCGATACCACACTACCAGGTCCCAGACATGGACGTGACAGGAGTTTTAATAACCGCATTTGCTGCAACTTAAACCTTTCCAGTTCAGTAGTATCTATTGCTTTCCCCTACAGCCTCTTAACAAGATAAAGCAGCCTCCACTTACAGACACTTTGAAGAACTTCTGAAAAAAAAATCTCTTTATTGCTACATGGCTCACGCAGTTAATTTTGGGCTCAGCAAACTAAATAATTTGTTTAGTAAAGCCCTAAGTTTGAGATCAGTTAGCGTATTCAATGAGGTCTTTGCCCGTCATTTAATCAGCATAGTACCATGAAGTTCTGCTATAGCCAATTCACTTCACTACAACTATGAAGACTGTGCCCTCCCCTAGCCCTTGGGCGGGGAGTTTCAGAAACTCAGGAGGCTGGCCATTGTTTCCCACCTAGGGTGGAGAGTTCATACCAAGGTGAAGCCCTTTGATCTCCAAAGACCTGCAGCCCTCTAAGAGGCACTAGCCAGCCACCTGTAATTTCCTGAGAGCTACCTGACCCAGTCACAGCCATTCAGCAGAGCGGCAGAGTGAAGCCGGTCCCCCAATAAATCACGGACTTTGAACAGCCATGTTGTCTTGGTCCATGTTTTTCCCTTGTCACCCCGTTTTCTTTCCCCAGCTCTCCGTCCAGAGAACCCGATAACCCGTTTGTACATAACCACTGGGAGGTTACACAAGACAACCAGAATACACTTTTCAGGACATTGGTCACAAATCAAACACTTAGGAGGCTGAACATTTTAAACAAACACATGGGTGAAGAAAACTGACCAAACGGAAAGCAAACACCCATGCTAAGGATAGAAAGGCATCCACAGCCTCCTGGTTCTTCTGCAGCCACTGGTACATGACTTGCTTCTAGATTCTCTCCTGTAAAGGTATCACTCTGCTTTCATTGAGTGTGGACATGTAGATATAGGGAAAAGCCAATTGTCCTTGTTACTCTCCCCGGTAAACTTACCTAGACCCCTGCTGTAGCAGCAAAGCCTGGTATTTGGCCTGCCCATGCTCACAGTAACTTTCACTTTATGCAGGGCACTTTTTTGTTTTCTTCTGCTTTTGGATTCTTGCTTTCTTTTGTCACTGAAGTTACTCGCCAGGAACACCTCTACGAGTTTTCCAATTGACATATAAATTACAGACAATTTCTTTAATTTTTAAAGCCTGAGGATAAATAAGATACAGGAGCTGATGTGTCAGAGCTCCCCTGTTCTTATTATGGAAGAGAATCAAGTTAGTAACACAGAGAAATATGCTGACTATGAGACTAATACTGATACTTTTTATATCATTACCGATTGGTACCGATTGTTTTCCTTTGTTAACTCTGTGTGTGTGTGTGTGTGTGTGTGTAAGTGTAAGTGTTTGTACATATACCTGTACACAGATTGTATATAGAAAATTTTGAATTCTCCAATTGACTTTTTCTCAGTTGTTCTTCTTCTTGGGTCTGGACATCTTAAAATGCCCCCAGCAATTACTATTTTTGTTTTTTGGGTTTATGTCGTTATTGGTGATGGTTTTATTTGGTTTGGTTGTTTTTGTTCAATATCTTTAGCCCCTAAAAATATCCTACCCTGGGTGCCTGAGATCTGAAAGCAAAAGAACATAAGAGATTTTAAAAACCAGTTGATTTCTATATGAGAAATTAGCATGATTAATCTTAAAGTTCATATAGGCAGAAAAGTAGAGGCTTGCAGCCAACCATCGGACTGACATGGAGACCCCAGTGGAGGAGTTAGGGGAAGGACCGAAGGAGATGAAGGGGTTTGCAATCCCATAGGAAGATCAACAATATCAACCAACCAGAACCCTAGGGCTCCCAGGAACTAAACCACCAACCACAGTGTACACATGGAGGGACTCATGGCTCCAGCTGCATATGTATCAAAGGATTGCCTTATTTGGCATCAATGGAAGGGGAGGCCATTGGTCCTGTGGAGGCTCGATGCCCCAGCATAGGGGGATGCTAGGGCCGGAGTGGGTGGGTGGGTCAGGGAACACACTCATCAAAGTAGGGGTGAGGGGGTGGGAAAAGGAGAATGCACATGACCTTTAAAGTTGTGTGAAGAAAGTAGAGCATGTGGTTGGTGTTTAATTAATCATTATAGGAAAGATATGGAATATTACATACTTCAGAGTATTGAGTCTTTTGGACATCTAGAAACACACACACACACACACACACACACACACACACACACACAAACACACAAGCTGTTGCTTTTATTTAAAATCGTATACTCAACGTGCCAGACATAGCCCACTCACTGCTTTCCCATGAAGTCTTCTTGGTTACCTTGCTTACCCTCATTTGATGACCAGGGATTGGCTGCTTCGTGGATGAAAGGCTGGAATCACACTGGAGAGCCTCAGCACAAGATGGAAACCTAGGCTGGCCCCAGAATCCAAGCCTAGAGCTTGTCTACTTTTAACCAGCTTGAGAGAGGTTGGATATAAAATGCAAAGAGACGAGCCAAAATAGAATTAATTTGAGTTGTTTGGGTAAAATCTGTAGTTTCCTTGGAGATATGCATTTTGGGTTGTTATATTAGCGAAGAATTCTAAGCTTAGCAAACAATGGTTATTTTAACACAATGAATACTTTCTTTGTATTCTCTGTTTTTCATACTGTTATACAATACATATAACATCCAACAACAACAACAACCACCTAGCATATAGTGTTCTAAATTAACAACACAAACAAAAAGGTCTCCCTAATACCCACCCCTAGTCTTGTCCTGCCAACAGGAATCGCTTTCAAGCACTGTTGACTGTTTTCTTATATTGATTCTGTTCACAACACTAAGTGATGATTGGGAAAGTATTGCATCTGAACTTGGTCCTGTTTCAACGGTAAAATGTGTATAAATAACAAACATATAAAATCCAGCTTCTTGTACCTTTCTGATGAGAGACAGACAACTCTGGGTAACTGGAGAGAGGGGGGCAGGTGTCAGGAAGACAGTGAGCCCCAGTTAAGTGAGGAGTGATAGGAGAGGTCAGAGGTCAGAGGTGCTGGGAGGAAATCATCCTGATTGGTTTGTTCCTTTTGAAGTATAAGGTCTCTTTCCTGTAGGGTTCTCTCAAATGTCTTAAGGCTTTTGAGTGGTAAATTGTGTTCATTAATGAGGGTGGACTGTGGGAGCAACTCATCTCACTTCCTCAAAGAAAGGAGGGGATCTGGACTTGGGAGATGTAGGTAGGCAGGGTTAGTCTATCATCGGGCAGGTATCTTTTCCCAGGGCTGGCAACTTAAAGCAGGAATCAGCTGTACCTTCCCATGCATGGGAAGGGTTTAGTTCCAGGTACAGGCTCAGTAAAAGCAACATAATAGACTGTCTGGAATGTGCAGGTTTCAAGGGTAAGTGCAACTTCCTAGGGAGAAAATTTGCCTCAACGGATGGGTTCTGGAAAGAAGATGGAGGAGAGTGTGCACAGATAACATTCTTGTGAATGACAAGATTATATGCAATTTCCTGATAACCAAACGCTAAACTCATTTCTCTTAAATATTCCTAAGCCAAAGGGAGCAGATGCCAAAGCATGGGTGTGGGACTTCTGCTTAGCACAGTGTTCCCGGTCTTCCTTCCTTCCTTCTAGCACACAGAAAACAATATTTGATACCATATTGTAGTGAAAGAACGAGCTTTCTAATTGAGTGCTTCAGGACCTGCCTAGCTTTGCCAGAGCTGAGACCATCGGTGTCTGAGGGTCATAATAATGGGTTTACCTTATGCATTCCATATTGTGCCTGTTGACCCAGAATAGTTACTGTTAATCTTCCTCTTCACTGTAGAGAGTGCTGCTTCCGGTATCATTCAGTCCCTTCGTGGCACAAGGTGGCTGGAGAGTCCTGAGAGCCTTTTGTGGGGAGGTGGTTGCATCTGTTCAGGAAAGGATCCTGTTAGCCTATGAGCTAATTCTATTGCCTCTTCAGAAAAGAAGACAGGACGGAGAAAAGTATGGTTATGTCATTTTCCCATAAGTTCCTGTACATGCTAAAATTTCTCTCCTAGAGCATCCTTACATTTCCATAGTTATCTATCTTGAGATTGTGATGTTAAATAACTGAGCCACTCCCTGCTGTTGTGTCTTCCCAGGCGTGGATAAGGATACATGCTTTGCTTCTAGCTCCTTTATCCTAAGCCCCCACGTGGGTTCTGTACTGGGTAGATGCATTAGTCATAGCCCTTTACTTTGCACCATTAGTGAATGGATAGCACATTGGATTTTTATCTTACTGGAACTTGAACATGGAAGAAAGATATATGTGGATGCCAGTTTCTACATCTTGAGATAAAAACTTTTACTACATTTTCCTATAGACCCAGTTGGAATTGGAGAAATAGACCCTGAACTATGAATTCCCTATCATGGCTAGAGTAGCTTCTTTTCTTGTTGCTCTGTCCAAATACCTGAAAACACAATGTAAGATATGAGTGCTTGTTAGGCCCTATGCTTGAGGATGTGTCTATCCTGGTGCAGAAGGATGAGGTGGTCATCCACATCATGAGTTCAGTCGGGAACCAGAGCGAGATGAATACTTGGCTCACTCTTTCTTCATCTTCAATTCAAGACCCCAGCCTATGAAACAGGGCACCCTACATTCACAGTGAGTCTTCCCTCTGTAGGTAAGTCTTTCTGGAAACACCCTTCAGGCCTATCCAGAGGTATATTTCCAGGGCGAACGTAAATCCAGTCAAGTTGACAATTAAAGTTAGCCACAGCAACAGAGTCTTACATGATTAGTAGGGTTTTGCCTTGAAATGTAAGGTCGCTCTGTGAAACGAAGCTTGCTTGGAGATCGTGTCTGATTTTGGTGTGTGGCTTTGAGGTTGTCCTGCCTGTCAAATCTCAAGTTTCTAGGCTACGTACATCATCAGTCTTTGTCAGAAGCGATGTATTCGTTAGCTGTGCATTGTGCCTTCCACATGGAGCAGTGTCCGAATAGCAGTTTGAGACACGACCCAACTTGTTAGCTTGCCCTCCCTCCCTGCCTCTACCTCTCCCGCAACTCCACTCCCACCCTCTCTGGTACCTCCCCCCCACCCCACCCCACACACACACTTTTAAGGTAGATTCCAAGTGAGACATTTTAAAAGTCAATACTGTGTTTACCATGACATGCTCTGAAGCAGAAGCCCCAAATAGACTTTATCAAGCAGATTAGCAGTGACATTTTATAACCAATACTTTCCAGTGTCTCTGAAATTAGGAGTGAGTGGGAGAAGGGGAGTACCGTGGAAAACTGTCATTTAAATGGCAAGCCTTTGTCTGTTAATAAGCTGCTTCCTTCCAGGCTTTGGAGCTTCCCGGGAAATAAGTGACCTGTGACGCAGCAACTCCTTCAGAGATTTCATCTTTTACCTCATGTCTCACAGAACGGACTCCACACAAACCAAGGTTGCTAGTAAATGAGTTAATTTTGTTATCTAGACTTGGAATTTACCCCAAGGAAAGCCAGTCTTGAAAGTGACAGTGTCACCATCCGCAGGGAACCATCACATCCAGGATTCAGAGGGGTCAGAGCGGGACATCTCTTGTTTCTGATCTTTGAGTACAGTTCCTGGGCAGTTCATTTTGACAGTCTCTTCTGGGTTAGATAGTAGAGGCTATGCCTTTTTACTAGCTCTCCAAGCCAAATTAATGCCTCGATTTTTACAGTTCCTTTTCTGAATCAGAGTTATGGAAGGATCACATAGTCCAGTGATGTCTTTTGCAGACAGACAGATAGCAAAACAATGCCTCTGAAAGAGAGGGAGGCTGATTTTTTAAAATCCATACAATCCCTTTTAATATATGTTAGCTTGGAGAGCCACCCTTGCCTGTAATCCTAGCATCCAGGAGGCTAAACAAGCGGTTAGTGAGTTTGGAGCAAGCCTGGGCCACATGGCAAGATCCTGTCTCCAAACAAACACAAAGTTAGCAATTGGATTGCGTCTTGGGAAACAGTAAAATGAAGAGGATCATATAATCATGTGGAATGTCTGAGAGGACTTCAGACATGTTCTAACCCACATTCCTTTAGGTAGAGGGCATGAGTAGGCTGGAGCCTTAACTCTGCCTCTCACTGGTAGGTCTTGGCTGAGACCTTAAGCTTTGGGCTTCCCCTGTGCATGCAGGGGTAACAACACCCAACTCTGCCATTCACCAAATTCTAGTAACATTGAGTAAGAAAACATTTGAAAAATTCTCTGGAAAGTTCCGAGGTAGTACTGAGTATAAGACCAGGGTTGTACTGTTTATGTATATGTTAAAACCCATTAGCTGAAAGTGGCCAATTCTCTCTTATGTAAACCATTGCTTAAATATAACACTTCCCCCACCCAGTTTAAGCCAGATACTTGTCAGTAGTTATAGTACACAAATGTTTGTAAGAAATTGATTCTCTTCAGTTCCAATTATTTCCATCATTGATCATTTGATCTCAGAAGCATAGCTTGGGAACTATTGATCTGTAATGTTCTGATATGGAGAAGCATTGAGTTCTCTAATCATATAATTTCAGTATGAAGTCCTTGATGCCTTTAACATAGTAGTGATTTTTTTCTCATATGCATTCATATTTTGATTCAAAGGAGATTTCTAAACTTCAGTCATGTACCTAAATTCTTGCTTCCTTTTGGTTTAACTATTACCACGTTGAACTTGATTTCTATTGAGAAATCATTCACACTGATATATCTGTTCTGTCCAGTTCAACAAATGTGTGGTGAGTCTCTTCAAGCTTGCATGTAATTTAGTTAATTTAGGACCATTTCATCCACTTGGATTCTTACAGCGTCCTCCTACATTCTTACTAAGAATAAACGTAGCAAATATCACAACTTGAGTCATGAGGTCTGTGTCTCATTAGGGGCCCTTACATCTAAAGGAAACCTCAGGGTGAATCCATGCATACAAACCTGCCCCAAAGCCTATTAAGCCAGAAAAAAGAAAGTCACTTTAGCTTCTGAATTTCAAATTGCAAAGCGACATTCTGCCAGAGCCTATGCAGAATTCTTACAGCACACTGCTGAGACTGGCTGGCTTTTGTAATGTCACCATTCTGGCCCTTGCAGCTCCTCACAATCTTTACCACTCCATGGGCTATGCATTATGGAAATGGAAACGAAAGAGCTTCCTGTGATGGGCTGTTTCATTTCTCAGAAAAGTTGGTTTTACTAAACTACCACTGAGAACACATCTATTGATGGAGATAAGACTACCCTGTATCTGCCCTTGAAATGTAGGCTCTTTGAAGTAAAAAAAAAATATATCAAAAATTTCAAATCATTGTCAAATTGAATCAAGGGGAAAGAAAAAGCATCCTCTAGGTACAAGTATATTGAGAAATGGCAAACTGAAGAGTAAAGAAGTCTTCCAATGACCAGAACAGCTTCCTTTAACATCTGTTAAGTACATCTTATTTCCAGACCTACTACATGTAGAATAATGAATCTAATAATTTGTTTAAGAGCAAAGAGAATTAGTCACATCCTTGCTCTGTTTGAATGAAGTTTTCGATTGACTAGGAAGCGGCTTTATTTTTTCCATACTTAAAATATCCCAAATTATGGAAGCAGAATAGACCCGAGTCAGGGAAGGCTGGGAAGGATGCTTAGCAGATAGTGTCCTGTCACCTATAAACTGCAACCAATATTTATTATTGTTTGAACCCACAAAGGGTTTGGGGTTCAAATCTTTTTCTGACCACACTGGAAGATTATTTGGCTAAGTTTTATTTCTCTGTAAGTAATGTGGGCGCATGGTAAGAGTTAAAAATTAATACGAAGAAATTACTTGAGGTTCATTGTTAATACGATTGAAATCCCACTGTAATCTCCTGTGGGGAATGCACTGTGGTACCCTGGAAACATTAGTGAATTTGGAATTAAAGCAGCTGATTCCAGGACTTGCTGACTGAGCAATCCAAAGTTACGTATTTGTTAGGCTTCAGCTTCCTGTGTTTTTTTTTTCCCCAAACAAGTTTATTGGACCAACATTTTAAAAGTATACTTTGAAGCCACAAAGAGACTGTGTGCTGGAGGACAAACTGCCTTGAGGAGTCTTTGTGGCAGAGTGAGAGCTATCAGGATTGGACCTTTGCACTGTAAGTCTTTCAATACTGGGTCAGGAGAGGCCCTAGATCCTCAAACCAGCTCTGTTGCAGTGTGTGGGTAGTGGAGAATTTGTTCAGTCTTGATGCTAACTGCCTGGTAATCAGCCCAAAGTTGCCTAGCCGTCAATATGACCACAGTAATACTGCTGGGACTTTCCATTCCGTGAGGGTTGTACGCTAACAGAATGTAGCTGCAAGCCGCAGGTGTCTCTATGGGCATGTCTCTCTGGATCGATCAGGATGTGGTTGAGCTTCAGAACCCAAACTACTTTTCTCAGTCAGATGTTCCCTCAACACCAACCTTAACATAAGACTCCACCATGATCCAGGTCAACTCAGCTACTCTATCCAAATTCTTAACAAAGAGAGTGACTGTAGCAAGCCCTAGAGTATTTGTTTAGCATATAAGTATTCCCAGGATGCATCCCCTACATAGGATAAATCTCTGTAGAGAGAAGTGTGCTACTTTTAATTTTAAAGTGGCATAAACATTTACTATAGGAATTTTCCTAGTTTAGAGAGATGATGGAAGAGACCAAAGATTGAATTTTTTTAAAGTTTTATTTATTATTTATATGAGTACACTGTTGCTGCCTTCAGACACACCAGAAGGGAGCATCAGATTCTATTACAGATGGTTGTGAGCCACCATGTGGTTGCTGGAATTGAACTCAAGACCTCTGGAAGAGCAGTCACTGCTCTTAACCACTGAGCCATCTCTCCAGTCCCCCAAAGATTGAAATTTAAGAGACGTGTATAACGTATGTTTGGTCTTTCCTCCTAGTTTTTAGCAAAGAGCCCTTAAAACCTTTGGAATTCCCTGAGTTCCAGGAGTGCCTTTGGGTCATGAGCTCGTTTATGCTAAAGAGCAGACAAGGTCTAGAGGGAGCCTAGATGGATTCAGGGTGGGAGTTGAACATCAGAAGCACCTAATATTCCTTTCCCTGTTGCTCCCACCCCAGACCTCCAGAAGGGATTAGGAAGTTGGATATTTAAATTATGACAACTCTTCGACAATGCAGGCAAAAGATCTTCCAGGCTTGGGGGCCATACTGAAGTCTTAAGTTGTATCAATGATAATAGGTCATGAATAGTAAGTAATGTGGTCTCTTTAGTGCTGTGTCTCATTCTCTCAAACTGTCAAACCCGAGGAAGGTGTTAGACTGCATGAATTTGTAGCTAGTTGACAAATCAGAAATACAGATTGCCTTGTCCTTTCTTCCAGTCTCTGAAATTTGTAGAACTCAACCCTTATCCTGTAAGTTTTAGTCAACTTTGTGATTCAATTGTTTGATGCCCATTAGAGATATGGAGAATTGCTTAGTGTCAGAAAAGACACCATATATTTTTGGTATCAGAGAGAATCAGATGGATGAGTATAAACCAGAGATGGAAGGCAGCTGTCTTTTCAATGGGCAGGGCTCTATAGAATCCATATAAGAACCGGGAAGTTCTGCCTTCGCTGAAAGACCTTGCCAGCCAGGTCCTGATTGTCAGACTAGGATTTGGATACTTCTAAAGCTGAGTTTATGGAAAGATGCTTCCAGCTTTTTTGATGTTTGAGCTTCTCTTATCACAGAGGAAACTTCTCGCAAAGGCAGCAATAGTGAATTTATAAAATATATGCACATAACAAATAAGAACATATTTGAGTTTTATTTGCTTTGGGTTTTGTTTTGTTATTTGGAGTTGTTCTAGTTTTGAGACAGTGGCTCACCATGTAGTCCAGAATTTTTTATCCTCCTGCCTCAGCCTCCCAAGTGCTAGAATCAGCCCACTACCACATCTAACAACTGTTTCTTTTTTTTTTTTTTGATGTTGTTTATAGTCACACATATCAATCTTGGTAATTAACATGGAGATATAAAATACCTTATTGACTTTAACTTCATTGAATTTTCACCATATTGCCAAAGTTAGTCTTCAGAGATTTCATGGTAAAAATCTTAATCATGGGACCTGGAGAAATGGCTCAGCGGTTAAGAACACTGACTCTTCCTCCTGAGGTCCTGAGTTCCATTCCCAGCAACCACATGGTGGTTCACAACCATCTGTAATGAGATCTGATGCCCTCTTCTGGTGTGTCTGAAGACAGCCACAGTGTACTCATATACATAAAATAAATAAAATCTTAAAAAAAATCTTAATCATGACTTCAAAAAATAATATTAAAGGAGCATTAACTCCCAGACATTTCATGATCAGGTTATGTTAGCCTTCCTCAATGAAGCAGTTGGCTGTGTTAGACCATGACATTTTCAACTTTCTCTTTTCTTCTTCCTCTTCTTCTTCTTCTTCTTCTTCTTCTTCTTCTTCTTCTTCTTCTTCTTCTTCTTCTTCTTCTTCTTCTTCTTCTTCTTCTGTCTCTTTTGAAACAGGTTCTTAACATGTGGTCTTGGCTGGCCTAGACTTGCTATGAATATGTAGCAATCCTCCAGTCTCTGCCTCCCAGCCACAACATTATCAATTTTTAAAGAAATGAGCCAGGCAGTGGTGGCGCATGCTTTTAATCCCAGCACTTGGGAGGCAGAGGCAGGCGGATATCTGAGTTCGAGGCCAGCCTGGTCTACAGAGTGAGTTGAAATGAATTGAGCCTAGGATCCTTCTTAAGGTGAACTTACTGTCAACTCAACTGAGACAAATTCCAAGTTCAGCCCCTAGTGCTTCTTTTCAATGGCTTAAAAGGAAGCATTTTTTTTAATTTTTATTTATGTATTTTTTTTGCACAGTAGAGCATCCAGTCCTTGTGGTTGTGAGGCATATTTTATCTTCTACGGCTTTTGATGATCAAGACTGAATTCCACTGAAATGGTATACTATTAGCATTGTGCTCCCACACCAAGGTTGGTCTGGTAGAAGAGGCCCAAATTATTTACCCCCTTATTAATGAGGGCTGTGTACAAACAACCACACACAAACCCTTACAAACTGAGTCAGGCTTTGGGAGGAGGGGAGGCCGTGAAGGGATGGAGGATAAGACACAAGACCTAAAGCCAGCCTGTTGAGGAGGAGTACCAGCCAAAAGGGTCAGATTCTATCCTGGACCAGAAAGGCTTCTCCTCAAACAGACTCGTGAGTCTCAGCCATATAGAAGAAGTTCTTGACACTGTGTAAATTCAAAGCTAATTTGTTTTATCATTTCCTCTTGCTACAGTGCCACAAAAAGTTGGTTTTCTTTTGCAGTTTCTAAAAGAAGCTGGGGGGAGGCGGTGGTTGTCTCCATGAACATCCAATGAATGATCCATCCTCTCTCAAGTGAGACCCATGGGAGATGTTGCCAGTAAAATGCTTTGCTCCTTATCTTCAGCTCTCAGCAGACAATGTATTTGTCTATTTTTTTTAACAAGGAGTCATAAATTTTTCAGCTAGTGTACAAATAATAACACTATGTAATTTCCAATTGGTCTCTGTCCTTGGGGTTTTGGAAGAGAAGGAAAATGGGGTCGCTTTGATTGACATCGGCAATGGGGACTGTGAATCCCGAAGTCTGCTGGGAAGTTCAGGAAGCGGGTGGAGGAAGGACCATGTGTGCAGTTATAAATCCTCAGATGCATTGCCAAAGCAGTAGGCATCCGGTAGCCAGAGAATTCCAGCTGACTGCCCCTGTGATGAGGCCAGAGCAGAGGACTAAGATGGTCAGCCTCCTGCCTCCACTAGCAGCGTTCCAGTGGACGACGATGTGGAGGGTGCCTGGAAACTGGAATCTCTCCCTCCTCCTCTCTTCCACCTTCTGCCAAATTATTTCACCAATACTATTATTGATCCGGTTCTTTGAACCCCTTCTTCAGGGCTCCAATTCCTCCACCCTGCTGCTGATCTCCCTTGTTCATAAAATGAAGCAAAATTTCACATTGAATCAGGCTGTTGTAGGGACTACATGATAGGAGGTTTACAAAAACTCAGAGAGCACCCCATTTGCAGACACTCAATCCATGAGGATTATTCTACTATCGACAATGGGACTCAAGGGTTTGCAAAGCAAGAGAAGCTCGATGAGCTTTAGATCAAGTAGGCAGTAATGACAAGCTTTCAACTTCCCTTTGATTCCTCAGAATACGGTAATGGTTTGTTGTAATGAAGCTACATTAAGGTTAAATTCATCATCTTAATTATTTTTCCTTATCTGACCTAGCGGCTATTAACATTTGGCTTTAATTAAATGTCTTGGCTTTTGAGAATATTGACTGTTGAGCAGATCAAAAGAGAAAGCACGCTATTGAGTCAGAACCAGGGTAAGAAATGAAGGCCATCTGACCCATGTCGGCTTGGGTTATACGTAACTAGTAACAACGGTGGAGTTTCTAAGAGCTTTCTTCAAAGCAAACATGAAATAGACATTTAGCAGTAAAATGCTAGGAAAGAGCCCATGGTTCTGTCAATTAAAATGTGAAGATTAAGTACAGGGAAAACAAACAGAGCTGCTTCAGCTGAGCTCATGTTAAGAGCTGGTCTACCTGTATCCATCACCTTACAGAGGCTTCTATCCCAGGAGAGTAGTAGGCCGTCCAGTGATCAGAACTTCCAGAGCCTTGCACATGGCCCCACTCATGTGTTCCATGCTTTCTGCAGTCTCTCATTTGCAACATCTGTCTCTGTCATGGCTGTCGGCTTCTGTTTGCCTCTCCTTTGACTGTCAACAGTTTCATTTTCTATCTCAGCAGCAACTCTTTGGCCCGTTTCCGTCTTTTCCACACTCCTGACAATTTCAATCTGTATCAGACATTTGAGAATGGTTCGGTAGGTACTTGGCTATTCACCTGCACTACGCTGAGGGCAGAGAGCCAGCCTTGTATTTAATCACATCTTAGTGAAGTAAGTAGGCAGCTGTGCACCCCACCCCCAATGTGCACATGCGTTATTATTCCTATCTCTCTGTTATAATAACTTCCAACACTTGAAAGTAAGTTGTCATATGACTATAAAGTTTTAGTCACAATCTGTAAACAAGACTCATTTGCCTCATAAAACAATGACTTACATTTTCAGGAGATGAATATTTCACAGCAACTTAATCTTTATTTCTTTAATCCCTACTTCTTTCTCTGTCATCCATTTTCATCTGGCAGATGACATTGTTATCTACTTGCTTGTAACAAGCCCTGTACTAGGCAATTTACATGTGTCTTTCTTATTTTCTTCTATGTTTTTCCTTATTTACAAAAGCAAATAATCTTTGAGCCTTAATTGTTTCATTTGAAAAATAGAAAGTTTACATGAGGATTTAGGAGATGTCAGCCCCTCCTTGGGTTTTCAGTCCATAAAATAGAACCATCCAGCTTACAGCATTTTGTTGTTATTTAAAAATTCCAGGAACTTCAGATTGTGAAAAACATTAAACTTAAACAAACTAACTTCAAATATGCCACCCCCTCCTTTTACAAGGAACATAACTAGTGGCTTATGGACCATGGCTAATTGGAAATCCAACCTTTTAAGTGAATAAGAAAACTGGTCTTGTTCTGAACCAAAGGGAACTGATTCCATGATTTAGAATAAGCTGAACTGAAAGCTTGGGTTTGTTTCCTGTCTCTTTACCGACAATTGTGTCATGTGACCTCTCCTCTCCAAGCCTTAGGCCTCTCAGTAAAACTGAAAAGACACTCTATTGTTTGTTTGGAGACAGGGCCTTGTATGGCCAAGGTTGGTCTCAAACTTGCTATGTAGCTGAAAATGGCCTTGGATGCTCTATCCTCCTACCTCCATGAGATCACAGGCCCATGCCTGGTTTCATATGGTACAGAGAATGGGAAACAAGCATTGTGCATGATAGGCAGGAATTCCTCCAGCCTTGGAAAGATAGACTACAAGTATCCAGTTACACAATGCATGCAAGAAACTGGTATATAGTGCATGCTCAGTAAATATTACTTGTGTCTTCCAACTAGGCTTGACTAAAACTTACTCATATTTTAAAATGAGTATTTGACAAACTTCTGTAATTTTATGTTTCTCTAGCACTGACGGAGATGACTATCCAAGAAGGGCAATTTTTAGTATCTGTCTTCCAATTTTTGTCCAGAAAAACACAAAACCAACAAAACTTTCAAATCGAGCATCTCATTCTTTTTACACCCAAGTTGACAATCTAGTGTTGGAGATACAAAACTTCACAGATGCCAAGTGTATTCACCCTGCTCACAGTCCGTTCACTTTAATTACTGATGCTGTCAGAGTTTTGTAATAATGGTCCCATAGATGAGATTTTCTCTAAACTTGTCACTCCATTTTTATTTTATACTTGCTGGGGTGCAGGGACATTGGTTTTTAATGACGTTATCAAAAGGAGAGCCCAAATCATTTTACTTTAGGCATTCAAGTTCACAGGTTGTCTATGAAACTCAAACCCCATAGTTAATATAATCAATAAAATTGCCAAAAAAAGAGTCTGAAAATGTGAGTTGTATTTTTCAGAACATAAATAAATATATTGAGCATAACTCCCCGAGGTATGTAGCTTGATCCTAAATATAACGACATCATGTGGGAGGAAGAGGAATGGGTGAGTTAGCATCAAGGAGCTATATAGGAAGGGCATCACAGCTGTCTAAGGAATACTGACCAGCAGATAGCTGCTGGGCTTTCAGCCTTCCAGTGACATATACTGAAAATTGTGATTCCTTTTCAGTTAGATATTTTTTTTTATTCACTCTATAATCATATGGAACGTTTTTTTTCCTTTGGGTTAAAAAGACTAGATTTGAAAAGAGTGTAGCATGACTAACTATTCTGGGAATAACCAACTTCTTTTGATTATATTTGAGGCCCACTCCATGGAGGGAATACAAACATGGTGCTGTAAATCTTGTCAAACACATGTTACTTGCAGGCCACAGGTCCTGGTGGGGAGTGAATTACTGATGTCTGCTAAGTAGACATATAATAAAATTGCTTCCTATGCATTTCTGTTGATACCCATAGACTAGCACTGCTCACAGCCTTGGTCAAAGAAGCTTCCCTTTTTCATTGGGCAATGATTAAAGTAGAGATTTATAACCTCTCAAAATCCCAACAATAAGTGACTGTTGTTTGCTCAGTTTCCTAAAGGACCTCCATATCAGTTATTCTCAACCTCCCTAATGGTATGACCCTTTAATACAGTTCCTTATGTTGTGGTGACCCCCCCCCCAACCATACAATTATTTTTGTTGCTACTTCATAACTGTAAGTTTGCTACTGTTATGAATTATAATCTAAGTCTCTGTGTTTTTCCAACGTTCTTAGACAACCCCTATGCAAGGGTTATTTGACCCCCAAAGCAGTCGTAACCCACAGGTTGAGAAACCCTGCTCTAGATCATCTCCTTGAGGGCCCAGAGAACAGAGAGGAAGAGCAAGACTTTTATAACTACAGTTCATCTGGAGACTGATTGGGAGGTACCAACACCTAATATGGATGTGCAATTAGGACAGAGGTGATGTGGTAAGACTGCTGTATGCCGTCTTAAATTCTCTCCACTGACTTGTAAGTAATTGCTCATTCCTTATACATTTTTGATATTTACCCTATATAAAATTAATCCAGCATAAAATATATAATTTATCAAAATTAGCCTGTTTTATTATATGACACACGCATCCCCAGTGGTTCTTGGGTTAGCAGCAGGGAATCTCTAAATGGTTGGCAGAGGTCTGTTAGTGATCTTGTGGGTACAGTTGCTCACTTTCTCTTTCAGCCTGTTTGGATTACTATTGTGGATTAGATACAGCTGGTGTGTAAAATGTGACCAGGGCAATGCCTCCAGGGGTCTGTAGACCAAAGGGCAGCGCTCAGTGTCTGGAAAAGAGCATTATGCTGTGAAATATAAATATTTGGAAAAAATGAATACCTGCATTCTCGGTGTGATTACTGTGCACATTGTCTCTCCTAACTCCACCTTGTCAGCCACAAGGTTCACATGCTTAATACAATGAGGAAAATTAGTTTGCTCAAAGTATGTAATTTACAATGACTACTTATGAATCTTTCAGTAGATCTGTGAATATTAAATTGGTGCATCCTTGAGTTTCTATTTTGCATAAAAGCTAGGAAGAAGAATCTCCTAACTTTCATGCACAGGTCTAAGAGGTAATATGGAGGAGTGGCCCATTGCTGGGTTTTAGAATCTACTCCATGATTGGAAATACAGATATGAAACTCTGAAAATTCTAGAAGACAGATTATGGAATTGACTTCAGGATCTAGGCTCAGTGAAGGACTTTCTGAATAGGACTGTAGCTAGTCAACTAGTAGATAGTCAACTAGCGTTTTTTTGTAAGACTCAAAAAGTTTCTGTATTGCAAAGGAAAGCATCAATCATGTGAGGAAGTAGCCTACTGAGTGGGAAAAACAACATCATTGGCAGCTAGACATCTACAGAGAACAGTTTTCTAGAAAGTGCAAGGAACTTTAACAAAAGATCCCTAAACACCAAAAAAACTCAATTAAAAAGCAGATTATGGAACTGAGCAGAATGTTCTTGGGGAGCAAAAAATGGCTAAAAAGATATTTGAAAGCAGTCATCATCTTTAGCCACCAGGGAAATGCAAAGTAAAACTAATTTGAGATCTCATATTAACCCAGGTGGAATGGCCAAGACTAAGAAGGCAAGAGATGGCAAATGCTGGTGAGGATGTGAAGAATGGGGAACCCCAGCTCACTGGTTGTAGAAATGCAAACTGGTGCAGCCACTATGAAAGGCTAGAAACAAAGTCAGCATGTGACCCAGCTACAACACTCTTGGGCATATACTCTGAGAACTCTGTTTTACATTACAGAGGGATATGCACACCCATCTCATAGCTGCTCTTTCACAATAGCTAAGGTATGACAACCTAAGATGTTCACCAACTGATGAATGGTTAATGGAAATGTGATACCTACGTACAATGAAATTTCATTCAGCTATAAATAAAAATGAGATCGTGAAATTCTCACTTAAGATCATCACCATGTGCTAAAACGTGGGAAGCATGATTTTTTTTTAATTTCAGAGTTTAAACAAACCTTCTTTAGACCAATATAATACACTTAATAGATGTCATGAAGAAAACTTTCCATGATATTTTAGAACTGATAATGCAGGTAAGTGGGTTGAGCTAAAGCACATTATACCAAGTGAGGTAGGCCAGGTTCAGAAAAACAAAGGCTTTGAACATTCTCACTCACATGTGGGTCCTAGGATTGGATCTTTAGATTTGCATGTTTAATTTGCTGTGCCTGTAGGATCCAGAAACTCCTTAGGGGACTTTGGTGAGAATGAAGGAAGAAAGGTTATAAAGGATGGGAGGGAGCAGAACATAGAAGATATAAAGGGAAAGGGGGATTATGGGATGTTTAAATGGAGAGAGATGGGAGCTTAGGCAAAGGAAGAGCCGGGAAAGGAGTAAATAAGAGTAAGACTGTTTGAAAAAGCCATATGAAAATATACCATTTTATAGAACACCCCCCACACACACATGCATTCATGCATGCACACAAACACACACACACACACACACACACACACACACAAACACACATACACATGCGAAGAGTTTAATGGAAACTGCTTTACAGAGGGGATACTGCTTCTCTCCGAAGCCATAGGTTTCCAAATGAACCTAATACTTGAATATTGCCTTTCAAGGTATTGGTGAGAGGTATCCCAAAACAATATAGGATATTGCTTTTGCTCTTGATGGTTTGACCCTATTGCTGAAGACACTGTACGCATTGATCACAGGTCATGGAGAAATCAAGTTCGTGATGGCTAGCTTTCATAGTACCAAAGAGTGCTTTGTGAGATGTTGGAAGAAAAAGTCATCAGTAGTCTTATTCAGTTGTGAACTCTGCAAACTGCAAGAAAATAACCTACATGACAAGATATACCCATGGATGGAGCTGTGGCAAAATGTTTTAAGTGTAACCAAGTACTTTCTGATTGAATTAGAAGCCCGTTCCAAAGGAGTTAACATATATCTGCTACTGTAAATCTGGCCAAGAGCCCTTGTTTGGTGGGGTCATAGACCCCAGGGGCAGACATATTACTTTTATTCTTCTGAATGGAGGTAGTAGCGACCCCTCTCTAAACCTGTATCTTTATACTCATAGATTAATGTGGCTCTCAGACCGCATTAGAGAGTTTCTTTGTATAGTGGGTAGTAGTTAATGTAGAAACTCATGAGATAGAGAATTAGTGTTACTGGAGGGTTCACTTACAAATGAGACACTTATATTACCCCTCCCCAAAGATCAGGGATCATCATGGAAGATGGAGGAGAAGAGCCAGGGGCAGGGAGGATGAAGGCAAAACCGTCTTCTGGACATGATGGGACCACAGCACTCATGAACCCATGGCAGCTATGGCAGCCTGCACAAGATCAGCTCAAAATCAGTAGCCAACAGCCCAGGGTGGACCGAGAAAGCATCGTTATCCCCAACACTAACTGAAGAGCTATGGACAGCTCTGTGGATGGCTTCTGGGAGAAAGGGAGACAGGGTTATTTTCTTTTGAAAATAATTTTAAAAATATTTTGAGATTGTAATATAATCATTCCCCTCTTTCCTTTCTTCCTTCCAACCGCCCCCAATGTATCCCTCCTCTTCTCTCCGAAAATCATGGCCTACTTTTCTTTAGCTGTTGCAACATATACAGACACATACATGTACACACACATATATGTATCCCTAAATATATAAATACAACCTGTTCAGTCTGTATAATAGTAATTGTATACATACGTGTGTGTGTGTGTGTGTGTGTGTGTGTGTGTGTGTGTGTATTCAGTTCATGTTTAGGCAGTTCTGTGGCTTAGACTTCATGGGTATAGCTTCTCTGACATTCCTAGGAGATACAGTCTCACAGAAAACTTCCTGTATCTCCAGCTCTTACATTCTCTGATTCTTCTTCCACAACGCACCCCGGGTGTAGGTGAAGAAGTTGCCCTGTAGCTGTATTTGGTTGAGTGAGACTGAATCTATATCTCTGTGTTTTGATCAGTTGTGGTTTTCTGAAATGATTTCGGTTTGTTGCAAAGAGAGGTTTCCTTGAAGAGAGGTGAGAACTACATTTATCTATTGATATTAGAATAAAAACTTATAATGTAGTTAAGTCGTATTCTGGCTTACTTAGTAAGGTAGCAGTTGTAGCTTCACGTCCAAGAGTAGTAACTTCATACCCTCTAGATAGTTACAACTACCAGTACCAGGCACGATTTCTCTCTTGTTGAACAGGTCTTAAGTCCAATTGGAGAGGTATTGGTTACTAACAAGATCTGAGTGCCATCTTTAGGGACTTCTTGCCTTGCTGGTCATTGTAGCACAGACATCATAGCTGGATAGGACTGGATTGCTTCCCTCAAACAGAAACTTTCACGGCACCTTCCGGTACCATGAAAGCTAATCCTCAGGGAGAAGGCTTTCAGGTCAGCTCCTGGTTTTGTCAAGCCGGGTTTCCTTTAAGGACATAGCTCCTTACACATGCACACATTGAGTGTGGAATGAAAAAAGAGAGGATCAAAGAAAGATAAATGTAAATGGACGGATGAAGAAGAGCTTAATGCAGGTAATGGACACAGTTATGAAAGCAGATATAAAGCTAACGGATTTTCTGTAATTCTGTCATTACTTTTGTGTTGATGGTGGACAAGGGCATAGAATATATTCAATACTGAAAATGTAAAACTTGTGAAACTACACTGCTTCCATTCTAAATACCATTTCTAACTTCAAGTTGTATAGACTTGTGGTCTAATTTGGCTGTGTGATTTTTTTTTATTTATTTGAAAGTTGTTTTGAATAATAAGGTTTATTTTTTAAAAAAAATAATAAAGGAATGTGGCCCCTCATAGATGGGCCATACTTCATAGATAGCCACATATCCAGGAGGTTACGGGTAACATAAATTGTACTCGACAGAATGCTATTTTTAAGTTGGACATGAAGCTGTGTGCATAGGGTGGTAAGGGTAGATCTGGGAGGAATTTAGTGAAGAAGTAGGGACTGAATATGATCAAATTACAGTTTGTGAAATCTCAAGGAATTTATAAAAATATTATGTTTAAAAGTTGGAGATATGCATTTAATTGCTAGTATTTCCAGTTGCCTGCGAATGTACTGTATATGTTAGTGTTTGTGAGTGTGTGTGTGTGTGTGTGTGTGTATATGTGTATGTCTGTCTGTCTTGCATGCTCACACTCCTCTGTGCACATGTATGTGGAGGACTGAGGTTGATTTAGGGTACCTTTCTCTATCACTTTCCACCTTATGTTTTGTGACAAGTCCTTTCGCTGAGCCCAGAACTAGCTATTTTGGTTAGACTGACTGGGAAATAAACCCCTGGAATCTGTTGGATTATGTATCCTAGACACATCTCACCACACCTTACTTTTATGTGGACACTGGGATTGTGAATTCGGGGCCTTATGCTTGCTCAGAAAACACTTCCTCTCCCTGAGCCACCTCTGCTGCCATTGTGAACACAATTTTAATGAAAGTCTGTGAACTAAGAAAAACAATAAGAAGAGCTCAAGACTAATGCCACTCGTGGAAAGGCTAATGTGTGCATGTGAGATGAGAAAAAACCATACAATTTTGTCCAGAGAGTTCCAAGTCACAATGAATTATCTCAGGACTTACCTTCTACTAGCTTTGTTTGATACATGGGTCTCTCATCTACACATTCATATAATGGATAGAAGAAATATAACGGTTTTTATTACGTTTAGATTGGATGCAGATCTGGACCAGGTCTGGATCAGTGGATGTGTTGGCTAGTTTTATGCCAACTTGACACAAGCTAGATTTATTTGAAAGGACAGAACTTCAATTAAGAAAATGCTCCCATGTCCCAGGGTAGAGTGGTACCCAAGGTGAGGGTCTTCCCCTTCTCTGAGGAGAAAGGGAATGAGAGGAGAGATTTATAAGGGCACAACTGGTAGGAGAGGAAGGAGGAGGGATGTGATTGGAATATAAAGTGAATAAGTAAATGAATTTTAAACATGATGCAATAAAATGTTGAAGCATTTATGTATAAAAAGAAAATGCTCCCATAAAATCAGACTGTTAAGTATTTTTTTTTTTTTAGTTAGTGATTGACGGAGGAGAGTCCAGCCTTTTGTGAGTAGTGCCATCCCTAGATGGTGGTTCTGGGTTCTATAAGAAAGCAGGCTAAGCAAGTCATGATGAGCAAGCCAGTATACAGCACTCCTCCATGGCCTCGGCATCAACTTCCGCCTCCAGGTTGAGTTCTTGCCCTGACATCCTTCAATGATAGACTATGATGTGGACATGTAAGCCAAATAAATCCTTCCTCCCTGACTTACTTTTGGTCATGACTTCATCGAAGCAATAGAAACCCTATCTAGGACAGTGGGGAGCAAACTCTGTGGCATTTCAATCCTGGAGTCCTTGGTTCACTTAGAATTCTCTTAAGAATGTCTGAAAATAGCTCAGAATGATTTGACACTCCGGGTCAAGAGCTTAATGAGCTTAGAGTGTATGGGAATGGGACCCATTTCTAGCGTGAAAGCATCTTTGAGATGTTACAGTTTGGATTAAGGTTTCTATTGGCATCCATTAGCTGGGCTAAAAAGGCTCCCAGGACATTTTCCTCTTCTTGGTAGGAAGAAAGAGGCTTTCATGCCACGCGAACTTTCTAGTCTGTGGTTGAGCTTCCTCTTCTACTTCCTTCCTTTCAGAGTTCCTATAAAATATACATATGGGATAAAAATAATTAGTCGTAATTCTTTTCTCAGTTGCCATAGCAACGGCAGTTCCTTAGTGTATCCTCTCTTCCTTCATGTCCTCCTGAATTAATTTAGCACAAAGCAGCCCAATTTTCAAAACAAAGGCCTTTGAAAATGTGTCACCTGTTGTTATGGGGATTTTATGGTGTCCAGATGAGAGTATCTAGGCACATACTGAGGGGGCGGGGCCTGTGCCCATGGACAGAAGTGAGGGCTGTTCCTCCACTGGTCTCTTTTCGTTCCCGTGTGTTTTAATCGGGGTTTCTATTGCTGTGAAGAGACACCACGACCACAGCCGCAGCAGTTCTTATAAGGGCGAACATTTAATTGGGGTTGGCTTACAGTTTCAGAGATTCAGTTTCTTATCGTCATGGCGGGATGCATGGCAGCAGGCAGACATGGTGCTGGAGAGGGAACTGAGAGTTCTACATCTTGAACTGCAGGTGGCGGGCAGGAAGAAGTGAACCACACTGAGTATAGCCTGAACACATGAGACCTCAAACAACGCCCCCTAGTGAAACGCCTTCAAGAAGGTCAAACCTGCTTTGCACCTCTTAATAGTGCTATTCCCTATGAGCCTACAGGGGACTATTTTATTCAAAGCACCACACCATGCTTATTCTAATGTAAGAGCAATCAGTGGGAAAACACGTATTCGGAATAATATGCGGAGTCTTTTTTCATGATCTCACAGCAAAAGAATGTATTCCCACCAGGCAGTGGTGGCGCAGGCCGATTTCTGAGTTTGAGGCCAGCCTGGTCTACAGAGTGAGTTCCAGGACAGCCAGGGCTACACAGAGAAACCCTATCTCAAAAAACCAAAAAAAAAAAAGAAGAAAAGAAAAAAAAAGAATATATTCTTTACACTTTTCTGAGTATATTCAAAGGGAAAAGTAATATATTTTAAGACCATTTGTTTGTTTTATGTGTTTGCGTGTGTGCCCACATGAGCTTATTTGCACTAGCTGGGACACAATCACCATTCAATATGTTATAACTGTAATCATTTTAATCAGAAGGTTCACATGATTTTGTAAACATTTTCTACCAGAGACTGAGAGCTTTGACCCCATTTTGAGCAAATGCCACTCTCCGTAACACTCTGCCAAGAGATGAGCACAGAAATGCTAAGATGCATTTTTGATCCCTCATTGATTTTTCAAGGCTGTAACTCTTAAATCCCCGGTGCTCAAGTGAGCTTTCTGCATTCCCACGTTCACTTCCGGGGACTGATTTGTTTCAGAATCAGCCCTGATGGGAAACAGAGTTAATCAAGTAGCAAGTGGGAGGGGATTCTTACACTTGGCTTGAAGGGTGCTATTCCCTAATGCACTGTTCTCACCTCTGACCTTCCTGGGTAAGAACTGCCGTGCTCACAGATGGCCAAAAACCTGGAGCCAAATAACACTCAACGTGCAATGAGGGAATATAGATGAGACTTCCTGTCTAAGGGCGACTCTTCTTCATTTCAAGGCGTCAGGATTGAAGTCATATGGAGGAGCATGTAATGGTTTCTCTGGCTCATAGTACAAAAGTCAATGAATGAGGTAATGTGTAAGCCACATTGGGTTTACTTCTTCTTGATGAAGGAACACTGGGCCGTTGTGACTTTTTAAGCAGTAATGATGAACTCAGATCTCTATGCTGTCTATAAACAAGATCTAGTCAACGACAGCCATTCTATCTAGGGAAATGAGTAAAATTTGGTTAGACAATAAAAAGATTGAATAGACGTTGTTCTCACATGAAAGTGTCCTGAACAAATGAGGCAAGATTCCTCGTGGAAGAGAGTGACAAGGGGAAGGCGTTGATCTCTCAGTCTCTGAAACTCCTCACTAGGCACTTCTTAAGACATATGTCAGATATAGAAGGGCTCTGGTGCTGTTTAAAGGGATCTGTTAGACTCCGTATCAGAAGACCTCAGGTTGAGCCGTAATCATTCGACCAACAGTTCTTCAGCCCAGCTGTGGTGCCTTCAGCCCAGCTGTGGTGCCTTCAGCCCAGCTCGCTGGCCTCCTTTAAAATGAATCCCAGCTGAATGAAACAGTACTTCCCGTTTGCTACACAGTAGTTCTGGAAAGGCAAAATAAAATGAAATGTGTGCAGTTTTGTATCACTACAGTGGTCTCTACTACCAAACAAGCAACAAAGAAAAGAAAACCATCGGAGAGCTGGAATATCCCACAGTGTAAATCTGAAATCAACTTAGGGTTGTTAGGCCAACAGTTTTTGTATTAAATAGACCAAATGTTTATCAGATATTTTTTGTAAGTGCTTATAAATTATCTGCTGTATATATACTACGTTTATACCACATATTGGTTAATTACAGTGAACAGGCTAACCGTTGAGATCATATGAGTTCTAGAGAATTCTGAAAGTGTGAGGCCAATGGGTGCTCTGGCTGTTTCAGTTTCATAGAGGAAATAATTCTTGTCTTGTATTCTGTAATGTTATAGGGATGTAGGTACTGCAATACTGGGTCCTTGCGATATAGTAAAAGCTCATTTGTCTTTCCTGATTCACTATTTTGCTTTTGTTTGTTTGTTTCTTACTCTCATCGTAACTGAATGCCGCCACTCACCTAAGCTTTCTGCCCTCTGGGGTTGTGGATCGCTCTCTGCCACACACATACACACAAACTCACATACACTCACTCACACACACATATACACACACACACATACATACACACACACACTCACACGCACTCACTCACACACACACAGGCACACACACAGGCACACACACACACACACACACACACACACACACACACACACACACACACGGCTTGTCCTGAGATCTCGCTTCTTCCTCCAGTTTCTCCTCAGTGATTTAGGGAGGTGTTTGTTATACCACTGACAAAGTGGAAGTAAAACAGCCATCACTATTCTAAGCTCAGAAGAAAGGACACTGATTTAAAAGGCAGCCTCTGATGTTAGCTGATAGTATGAGAATTATTTGACTAAGAGTTATGTCTTATTAAATCAGATAAGACTCCAAAATGACTTCCGACTCAGTCTATCCACCCATCAAATGTAGGTGACGTCCTCTGCCTTTCCTTCCTTTATAGCTTAAGTCAACACATGTTTTGTTCCAATGCTGGGATGGGATCAGAGAAAGGAACGGTCACGGCTCTTCTCTGAAGGGTTCGAGGATGAAACCCAAGACTAATTGCCGAACTGAACACCAGATATTCTCAGCCTTGTCTCATCAGCCCTAGACCCAGCCCATGAAATAGGAAGTGTGTGATAATAAAATGATTAAATCAGGCCTGGAACACTCAAGAACCAGCCTTTGTTTAATTCTATCTCAAACACACTGTGCTGTGTGTCAGTTCCACCCAGTGCGTAGGTCTAGATAAATATAGTCTTAGCACTGGCTGCTATTGCACACTGTCTGCTATAAAATGTCCAACACCAGCCTCCACTTTCAGCTGCTGACAACTTTTATTATTTACTAAGAGAAGAAGAGGCAAGTAAACAAATGCCCCATTGCTCTCCAAGCATCAAAGTGACCGGCACAGTCCAACAGAGGCAGGAAGTCTCATCCGTATCCCTCGTTACACGTGAGTATTATTTGGCTCCTGGTTCTTGGCCATCTGTGAGCACAGCAGTTCCTACCCAAGAAGGTCAGAGGTGAGAGGCAAGAACAGTGCACTAGGGAATCGCAGCCCTTGAGCTGAGCCTCCCACTTGCTATGTGATTAACTGTTGCCCGTCAAGGCTGATGCAGAAATAAAACAGTCCCGAAGCGAACATCCAACAGGCACGTGTTTGCCTCTCTTCTCTTGCATTTGCTGCTGCTCCTGGATGACAAATGCTTCTATGCTCCCATCGCACCCGTGTATCTGGCTGTAAAAGAACTCTCGCCGCCACTTCTGGCTGAGTCGTCAGTCTCTTTCTCTCTGTGTCAGGACGTTCCCGTCAACAAATATGCATGCCTAGCACCTACCTCAGCAAAACAAACACGCCTCCTCCTAAGAATCTATACATTTCCCTGACTGTGGAGCTTCCCAGATGTGTCTGTGTGGGCTAGCTCCACTTGCTCACATTTCCAGCTCTGTGTGTGTGTGTGTGTGTGCGTGTGTGTATATATACATGTGCAATGTGTATGTGTACATATGTATACCTTTATATACCTGTATAAATATAAACATATACTTTTATAAACTTTTATACCTTTATAAACACACACACACACACACACCACACACACACACACACACACACACACACATATGCATGTCTATCTCCTCTCCATGAATATCTAATCAAAGTTACAAAATGCAATAGTCAGTCTCTGATATCCTCTAAGCCAGGCCTCAGATTGAATGTAAACACAAGGGGCCGCTTCTAGAAAGAATTCTGATAGCAACTTGCCTCGGGCGTTCTATGATACACCTAATTGACTGTTTTCAGTGTCCCTTGGCTCTGGATTTGATTGCTGTCTTTATTATATTAGCTTGGATCGGTAATGCTCCTGGAGAATCCTGTGTTTAAGGCTTGGTCCCTGGGTGATGGTACCTTGGGAAAGTCCTGAAAACCTTAGGAGGTGGGAGCAAGTAGGATGAAATGGGCACTGGGGGCATGCCCTGAAGATGGTATTGGTAACGTTACCTCCTCTGTTGTGTCTCTGATCCCTGGCCACCATGTGAGTGCCTTTGATACTCCATTCTGCCAGTGACATTCTATCTTCCCACAGGCCAAGAATCAACAGAGTCAAGAGTGGATAGACTAAAAATGATGAATTCGTTCCCCAACACAGATACTTTTTCCTTTATGCTATCATAGGTATTTTCTCCCGGTGATAGAAAAAGGTGACTGACATACTCTCCCATAAGTCCATGCCAGGCCGTTCTTCAGTGAGCAACAATCTCTTTCCTGTCATACCTTCTGATCCCTTGTCTTTGAGTGTCTATATAAGGGGTAGCTCTGAGTGTGCACCGACACTCATGTCTATATGACAGGGTAGCACCGGGTGTGTCCAGACTCTCGCTCACAAGCTTGCTCTTGGTCTCCCTTCAGTCTTCCCTACCCCAAGTCTTTGCCGCCCCACTCTACAACTTCTCTCTTTCCCTTCTTTAATGAACACATCACACAAGGAAGTTCTGTTGGGAGTCTCACTTGGCAGTCAGTCAGACCTTTGACACCAGCCCTCCATCTCCTTCACTCAAGCCTCTCATTCCTCTCTGGACAAAGCTTGGAAGGGTTTTTATTCATATTGCTCTTTGATTTACTACAATTCATATTCAAGAGTGCTGAGGAATTCTTTTCAAAATCACATTATATTTCTCACTTAATGACTTCCACATGATTATAATTTATCACTTCCAAACAAATTGACCATCAAAAAAAATTTTTTAAAGGAAATTAGTAAACCCAGGAAGAACAGATAAGGATATAGGGATAAAATAACACAATTTAGGAGTTTTCTTTAAAATAGTACTATATGCTAAACCCTCAAGAGGATGGAAAAGAATAATAAAAAGTAAATGAAGGTATATGGCAAAAAATTGACTACCTACTGGTTCATTACATTAGACTGTCAACATATACATATGAGGAAGACAACTAGGAACATTCCAGACTTTTGTCATGGCCATATACAATGACCTTTTTGTCTCTCTTTCTGATATCCGCTTTGTTGGTTATAAGTCGCCCATGTTATCTTCCTCCTAATGCTTTAAGGCTTTGTTCTTTCTGGTTCCAAAATTTGGTGCACAATCAGCATGCTTCTTCAGATCTTACTGGGAGAGAGGGTTGTCCTAACCATCACACAGCCTCTGCTCATTCCCACACACTATCTTTTGTTAATTCAACAACTTTCATTATTCACAACTTTATTGGTTATTTTCTACTGCACTTTACTTTGCATTTTATTTATATTTATTTTATTCTGTGGTGTGGATGTTTTGCCTGCATGTGTGTATATACATATACATCATCTCTGTGCCTGGTGTTCACTAGAGGCCAGAAGAGGTCACCAGATCAGAATGCCCATAGTAGGTTTATAACAGGACCTTATGATCAAATGCATTTGTATTACACTCTTCTTGGGTCATCCGTCCTTCTGGCTGTACATGACCAATGTGAACTGATTCATTTGGGATCAGCTGCAGGGGATTCTCATAAGGTCTAAACTATTGACATTCCCTTCTGGAAGGATGGACAAGATTCATGGAGCTCAGGGGCATGCACAAGATCCTCTGGAAGCCTTGCTCTCTGGGTGACTGGCTGGAACTTGGAAGTCCTTGATAGTATAGCTGCCTGTATGCTGCCCAGAGAATGTCACGTGGTTCAGTTTTACAGGAGTCTTCCATGTTACAAACAGGTGTCTACAGTGGTATACTTGCCTGCAAACTGCCGAGGACATGTCTGGGTGATGCTTTTGAGTTGCACATGGTTCTGTAAGTAACACTAATAAACTAGCTCATTTAGCAGGACTTGGGTGGAATGTTTTCTTTAATATGCCAGTCTCTAAAAAAAGTTGAAACACATGATGATTGCAGTGTGTGTGTGTGTGTGTGTATGTACCGCATGCACATGCATGTTTGCATGCCTGCGTTTGTGTGCATATACATACATGCAAGCATGACTGTGAGAAGGACAAAGGATGAGCTTGCCTTGCCTGAATCTGTCTTTGGATATCTTCTTCATCTATTGCTTTCTACCTTATCTTTTGAGTCTGCGTCATTCACTGAGCATGAAGCTCACAGTTTTGGTAAGGCTGGCTGCCTAGAGCACTCCAGGGGCCCTTCTTCCTCTTCCCTCATCCTTTCCCAGTTCTGGGGTTACAGATGTGTGCACCAAGTGGGCCTTTATATGGGTATGGAGTTCCAATCTCAGGTCCTCTCTTATACTGGAATGCACTTTTAATCTAATTTTTTTTAAGTGCAACATTTACCAAAAGGAACTGTGTATTCTAGTTTTTATAAGCTATTTATAGTCACCATACTGTGTAGTAATAGAACAACAGAGCCTTTCATTCCTCTCTAGCTGCATCATCAGAACAGTCCATGGTTCTCCTTAAATATGTGTAACTTTTCTGTATTAGTTAAATTTACTAGAACCTTTCAAAGTTATGCCATTTTCTAGTGGAGTGAACCAAGAGAGGAGGCAGCACGGGAGAGGCTTCAAGAGAACAAAATTCACAGAATTAATTTGGGAAGAAATTCCATGACTTCTCAGAGGAGATCCAGACCCCCTTAAGTCCCAGTGTTAAGCTGGGTCATTCGTTTGCCACCAGGGCCAGCTTATGGTGTTAGTGGCTCAAAGCCAAGTGAGAAGTTTAAAATACTCCCTGCTTAAAAGCATTGGGTCACACAGTCCTAAACACCTTCTTCAGTTACTTTTCCGGGGCTATGACAAAGTTACCATGACCAAAACTGACTTCTGAAGGAAGGTGTTTGTCCCGGCTCGTGGTTTCAGAGGCACAAGGGTTCATCATAGTGTAGAACATTGGTCACAAGCAGAAGGCAAACAACAGCAGCAGGAAGCTGAGGCTTCACCTCTTCAAAAGCAAAGAAGAAAGAGGGAGGGGAAGGGAGGGAGTTATGGAGGGAGGGAGGGAGGGAGGGAGGGAGGGAGTAGCGTAAGGTGCACAATCTCCAAGCTTGCTCCAGAGACTTAAATCTCTTCAGGTAGCACCACCAACTAGGACCAAGTGGTCCAAGAGCCAGGACTCTAGGAGGGCATTTCTCATCTGTGCAACCACACTACGAATGCCTAACTCTTAACTACCTTTTATCAGTTTATTAGTTTTTCTATAGGACATTAAATGTCCATATTTGCTTTCTTGTCTAGAATTTCAGCAATGTCAATGTTCACAATAGTAAAAAAAAAACATACCAAAATAATTATAATAATTATAATAAGCATATAAGTATGCTTCCAATGGTATGGTGGGACTTGAAAAGAACAAGAAAATTAGGAATTGTAGTTATGTTAATCTCTCTCTCTCTCTCTCTGTATGTTTTTGTTTGTCTGTCTGTCTGAGTACCTGTACCTTCATATACATTCTATATATAATATATAACAAGGAAATGACATCATTTTGTCTAGCATCTCTGCAGTTTCCAATAAAAGAAGCATTTTCACCCTCCTTTTCTTACAAGATACTCTGGAATTTACAGCAGAATTTAATTTCCTAATTGAATATGTCACTTAGAATTTACTGAAACACTTATCTATTTTCCTTTTTCCCAGTGTTCAATGGTGCTGTTTGTATAGGATGTTCAGTGGGGCGATGTTTAACCAGGTGGAATATCAGACAGACTTCCCAAATGAGAAGTTAAGTGTGCTGGCTTGCTTCAGTACATTAAGAAACTGAAAAATTATAAAATTCATTATGTCAGTAGGTTCGTAAATTTTTCCTGAAGTTTGAATTGTTGTGAGCTTTCCATCAGAGAAGACTAATCAGATAATGCTTTAAGACAATAGACATCTTTATTAGATAGTCGGCAACTAAATTGGGTATTTGAGATTTTAATGTATCCTTGAGTCTTTCTTAGAGTGAGCTTTTAAGCACAAAACCCATATTCTGGGTTGATTTACTTCCAATAACAAGAATAGTTAGCCAGAATTGGAACTACAGATGCCAGAAAGCAATGCTAGTGCATTTAGGGACTTTCCCAGAAGTACACATTTTGATGGATTAGGTCTTTGTTCTCATTTCAGCAGATGTTGCTGCCTACATACTGGGTTCCAAGCCTCAATGGTACTTCTATCATGGTGTCGTTTGTGCTACAGTATGTGTCTGGGGGCCTACTAAGATCTGGGGGGGGGGCGGCAGTTGCTATTAATAAAACCTATTTTAATTCATATTGATAAGCCTTTCTAAAGTATTATAATCAATTTATCAGAAACGGAACTCCTGGGACTAGTATATTTTTGAGGAACTAAGTTTATACACTACTAAGTTTTGTACACTGTAAAGGATACCAAATAAATGCACTAAAAGATACCAAATTATAAATGAACTTTAAGTTGTGCAGTGACACATCTGTCATCAGTGATGAAGGAGTTTTCTGCTGACTCTTGTGACAGAAAGAGCAGTGGGGTTGAATCAGGGACTGTTCCCACTCTACCAAGAACATATGTACAGGGTGTATCTAGTTATTGAGTTGTACTGATTCTTACTTCGTGGGTAAGACAACTCCCCTGAAAGTTGTACAGTACATTAGGTGAATCCGTTGTTTTATTCCTGCACCACCTACCTATCACATGTAGGCCTGGCCTACATACTGCTGAACTCCATTATCCACCAAACAGAATGTTGGACCCCGGTAGGTATGTACAACAGAGCATACTTAATTATGGTGTGATCTGGATTATAAGTTCAAATTTATTATTTAATAAACTGATCCCTGGTGAAAGAATGAAATGTTTATCTACTTTTCTTTCTTAAACATTTCAAGCAAGTGGTAGAAGGTAGTAGGTAGATCCTACTTCCTTGGATACTCCATCATTGATTCATTACTGGGATGGAGAACTCCTTCCGCCATGTGGGGGCTATTGCTTCCTCTTCCTCTGATGAGGTCGTTTACATATTATCATTGTCTAGACATACTCTGCGGGACAGTAGAGAAGGGCTGCTCTCGAACTAGGCCAGCGTGCAAGCTGTTCTGTGACCACACCAGAACACATTCTGAATAATATGTCGGCATAGCTGACAGACACTGTTAAGACACTGATGGCTCTGGGAAAGCTCAGAACTATTGGCTCTTGTTAAGGTCTCACGCCTAAAGGAAGAGCTACCGAAAATCATTGTTTGCTAAATGAGGGACGACCGTTCTTCTCCAGGGACGAGTCACCCAATAACCCCAAATGGTCAGCCCTAAACACATACATATATGAACAACACTAAATAGACTTATTAGGTTATGTGTGTGTGTGCATCTATACATATATGTGTGCATATACACAAATGTGTGTATAAGAAGATGTTCATGTCTGTCTTAGACAGTGGAAATACCACATGCAAGAAAGAACTCAGAACTCTTATGATAGTTCTGATATAAGGCCATCGTCAAAGCAGTGAATTTCCTATCTAACAGGCCCAAGTCCACCAGAGAGATACTTACAAGTAGATTTACATGGACAGAAAATTGGGTGAAAGCTGGAGAGCACCTGAAGTTCAAGTGGGGCATGTATCTCCATGTCTCAGGAATTGGGATGCCTTGCTTCATATTGAACTTCCCATTTCCCTCTTTCCACATGTGCAAAACCACTGGCCACCGTACCAACCTGTCCTCGGAGCCTCCATTACACTGCTACTTGTATTGTCAGTAATTCCTCTTCTCTTAGACGGTTCTTTTTTGCAATCGGTTTACTGAGCTTGTTGAGATCAGTCTACACCCTGATCTTAAGTGATTCTATGTTTCATAAACAGTGGCTCTTCAGCTGTGCCTACACAGGAAGACTTGAATTTCCAAGCAGGCTACATTTCTAATGTGAATATGGGATGAGAATGACATGCACTTTGCTATGCATGTGAACAGTACTCCCCGTCCTGCATCACACATGAAGCACAGACTGGTAATATAAAAATGCATCACCTATAAATGTCTGGAGGCACATCAGGGCCATCTATGAGCACATGACACAAGTATGGTGGCTGTAGTGGCACATCCTGACATGGACTTCATAAAGAGGAAGGCACTTCACTCTGGCTCCGTCAACCTGTCACCTCACCCCTGCTCTGTGCAACTGATGGACTGACTTCCAACTGGCCTAGGGTCTGTAGCTCAGCCCACTCTCTGCTTCTGACACATCCCTTTTGAATTGTTGTAAATTTTTCTGCTGACCCTGGATTTTGTGTCTGTGACTTCCATGTTTCCACACCTTGCCTTTCTAGTTTGATTCAGACCCGGTAACAGGTCAATGTTGTGACCCTGTGGCTTGGTTCTGCAGTGGTAATCCCAACAGAGCTCCTTATCTAGCCCAGAAGAAACTCTTTCTTTATTCAGCCTCAGCAAAGTCCTTTATGGATTCCTTAAAATACGCTGTAGCCTCTTTAACCCTTTACAGACACTCGGTGACTTGAGTAGATAGCTATGATTGTAAGATGTATAGCCCTCATCTGATAATTAACAGTAATATTTAAAATTACAGTAAAAGAATATGTGTTTGCTCATGGTCAGCTGTCAATCTGGGACTTCTTGACAAATTGCCTACAATGAAACTCAAAACAGCTCAAGATTTTATTGTTCTTTATAAATTCTGACATGAAGAAAAGCAAAAAATATATTTATGTTCCTGGAATGGCACACTAAACAGAATTCTGGCCTATGCTAGAGGACATTGACATACATGTTGACAAGGTTTTCACTGACATCTTAGTTCAGGAAATGAGTGAGATAAATCAGTTAAATATGGAGTGTGCTGGGTAGGCAAAATTAAACAGAAATGTGGATAAAAAATTTGTGTGTGTGTGTGTGTGTGTGTGTGTGTGTGTGTATTAGATTTAAGTTCAGTGATGTGAGAAATTGGCCATTGATAATAAAAGCTGAGAGTCCAAACCACAGAGGCATCTTAGGGGAGAGCACTCAGGCCAGGGGAGAGTAAAGAGAAAGGATGGGTCAAGGGGGTACCTGGCCTTTCTAGGGCTAAACTGTGGCAATAGCAGGGGTTTCAGTGGAGACAAGTGTAGAAATCGTCACAGGGGTCTAGAAACACTATTGGAAAGGGCATCTTGCAAGGTTTGTGGCTTTTACTCTCAGATGGGAAGTCACTGCAGGGTGTAAGCAGGTGTTTCAATGCATAAAGTTGGCTTATATATTTAAGAACAGAGCATGAAGGAAAAACTAGTCTAAAAATAAAGTAGGCTTGTTAGGCATATGAAAAGATTAAACTATACAGTGGCTAGAGGATTACACAATTGTAAGGTTGTGTAGCAAACACTCATGTGAAACATCCAAACCACAATGACTAAGACTGAAATGAGGGCAGCCAGGGACCAGCCTGACTATGAGGTGACTACTAACTGTCCTTGACTCATTAGGTATAATGGTTTGTAAAACTTACTCCTTCTTTTGCTGTGTGATGAAACATCGTGACAAGAATATCAAGTAGGCCACATAGCATGGAAGTCTAGAGAGAATCTATCTGGTACTGAAAAGGAGAGCTGGGAATGGTATACATAAAATGGTATTTCTACACATAGGGATAAATGATCAATATATTTACAATAGCAGTATAAAATCTGAAATCAGCTAATGGAGATTCCACCCCTGAGCCCTGAATATTATCACATCCTAATATCTTCACATTCAGGCTTTGGGAAGATGTAAAGATACAGGAAAATAAACCGATGGAAGCAAGAGGAAAGGTAGGGTTGCGTTTCATCTGGGTCTCAGCTGGAAGACTGCACACACCTTTCCATCTGCTGCTATAGAAGGTATGCTCTGAGTGAGAAATGTGTCCTGCACACAGCAACAGGGAGCTCAGACCTATCAAGTCTATGCATCTCAGTTCAGGAGCAAGAGTGGACATCAAAGTCAGAGGGAGGAAGAGAGACAGTCAATAGGTCATTAGTAGCTCTTTGGTGAGGAAGCCTAGACAAGTGGAGCTGTGGCTGAAGGGACTGTGAGAGGAAGTAGTTCTATTGGTCTATGAGAAGGGAGAGACCCCAGACATTGTACATGAATTTAAGGTTGGGTGGATATCTTCTCCTACATGGCTATTTTATACAGATTTCCACCAAGAGGGGTGACATGGGGAATCAAATTGAATTCAGGGCATAAGACTCATGAAGAGAGAACACGAGGGTGACGAGCTGCAGCCATATCAGAAAGTGGCAGAGTGAACTATGGGAGCACAATGCTCACACTGTTGAGATTCACATGGTGATTGCTTTCTTGAAGAAGAATAGAGACTAAAAAGCTGGGGCTTTAGAAATGAAAATGTCAATGCCTCATGCTGAACCATATTCAAGTAAAATGTCAGAGCCAACAGAAACACGTGCGCTATTACAAAGTGGTATGGATGCAGTGGTCCCCAAGGGCAGGAGACAAGGGATAATGTGGGCATTAATGTCACTAAAGTTCTGGTTTAAGCCCTTTGGAAGCTGGTTAACTTCCTCTGGCTGGAGAATAGAGAGGTGACTAGTATTTCCAGGTGAAGGAACTGAAGAGTTTGTGAAGCAGGTGAGTGATGTTCAGTAGGAGTCTATGAAAGCTATTTAGTCAATAACAGACAATGGGCGAGGGTTTCGGTTCAATTCAAAGGCTGCAAAATAAGCAACCCGTGTCATCGATAATAATTATAACAGCTTTCACCCTCTCTGCTCTGGTGAGAAGCCAGAGTCGCTCTTGTAGAGGATCCGGAGTAATTCATTCACAAATGAGAACGGAGTAGTGGCAAGCTCCTTCCTGGCTTATATTATTTTAAAGGATAAATGCAGAACTTTAAGAAACAAAACAATAACAAAACAGATGAATTGAAGAAGAAAGCAGTCATTAGCTAGAACGTGGGGCCTTAATGACCATAGAGCTAATGTCTTCAGACACACACCCCCAACCCCCGGCAGATTATTAGATAATGGAATGAAGAAATCTTGTAATCAGCATGTTACCCAGACTCTGAACCCAAGACTATAGATACCCGAGACAACAATATTCCTGGGCTGCTTTAAACCAATAGTACATTTCTACCTTTACAATTCAACAATCTAAGTTTTTATTATTTTGCATAATATCTATGATTAGCAACTGGTTCTGATTGTGTAAAGTTATGCTTTTGAGATAATTAGGAGTTACATTCCAGATTCAGTAAGGGGATCCCGTGATTTCCCATTTCTGTCTTGTGCATAATTATCTATATTTGTTGAGTATTTAAAAAGAGGCTGAACAAGCTGGCTCAATTAGGATGCGGTTTATTATGTCTATGGAATGAGAGAAGGTGAGGTGACTGCCTGCCAACAGAGGATCAGTTAGTGTCCCATGTCACTGTTTTGTGTAACCCGCAGATCCTGTAACATCAGCTAAATGCATGGTTAAAAGTGAAGCTATAACCCAGAGCTTCCATAAGCCAGGCAGTTTATGTACCCAGATTTAATTTCAAATCTCCTTGGATTTATTCTCAAGATTGTGAGTTTTGAAAGAGGCTGTTCAAAATAATAGCAGGTTGTGGGTGGGGTTAAAACCGGAAATAACAATGCTTTGGGCAAAATTCTCATTCCCTCCCAGGGAAGGTCTGATGTTCTATATGTATCTGCAAATCACATACAAGAGCTTCAGCTCATATTAATATTTCATGTTTTTTAATATCAGAAAGCGAGACAAACATTTCAAGGCAGCACAATCCAGACTAAAATTAGATTTCCAAGTATAATATATTGTGAAAAATCCTTACTGCTTTGTGGCAGAAAATGCATTTAAAAAGTCATTCAGGCTGAAATGAATAACTCCCAGGAGAAATGCTACAGAAAAGATGAGGGTATGACAGGTCACAGGGCAGATCATCACAAAGCCACACACTAAAAGTACTGCTAGGAGGATCGGTCTTCAGAAAACAACTTGTGCAGTCTTTGTGGTGTGTACTAGATAGACACTGGGAGATGGAAATTAAGGCTCAGCATCTCTCGGCAAAATGGTTGCTATATTTTGGATTTGACATATCTAATGAAGGCTGTGCCAAAAGACTGATCTCCATGGTGGTGTTACTGGGAAGAGGTAGGACCTAGTGTGAGCCTTTAGGTCACTGAAGGGAGCTGCGGATCTCTGACCGTTTATCTGTTTCATTTCCTGTTTCTGATGAGAGCAGCTTTGGCTGAAAGAAGACCCAGCCAATCAACCTTGGGCTAGCACCTTCACGGCTGTGAACAACGTAAGCGTTCCCGGGTCCTTCAGGTCACATGTGTAACTTAATTTTTTTATTTCATAAAGTCTGACAGGTATAGAATTTGAACTTGAAATTCGCATAATGCAGGCTACGATTTTTCAAAACCTACTTTAAGAAGGGTTCTCAAATGCTTCGGTCCCCCTTCTAGCCCACTGTCCGAAGGTAGGGGAGGAAAAATGGTAAATAGGACAAGGGAGTGTGGACCTGTCTATAAATAGGGTTTTTTTTTGTTTGTTTGTTTTTGTTTTTTTTAGGTGATTCCAATCTCCGTTGTCAGGATATCAGCAGGACAGTTCAGAGGTGTCAGGTTAGCAAACACGTGGCACAATCCATCAAGACCATGCAAGATCAATGAAGCATTGCACAGTTAGCTATGAAGGGCCTGTCACTGTACTCTCACCAAACATCACGCGTCCTCCTCAAAGCATCACATGAGTCTGCCTCAGCCAAACGCCTGCATCCCATGACAAAAACTTCCACTTCAGAATAATGTGGGATGTTTTGCATTAGGGAATAGATATGGGTTTTAGGAGACAGAAGCAAAACATGGTGGCCTGAGTGTGACATGTCCTCCACAGGTTCAAGCTTTGAATGCTTGTGTCCCAGAGAGTGACACTGTCTTAAGAATCTTGGCAATGCTGGGCTAAGCTAACAGAGTAGGTCACGAGGGGTAGGCCTTTGACCATTATCCTAGGCCCTGATTCCTACTGTGTTCATTTCCTGCTCTGCAGTGATGGGAACAACCCGTCTTATGCTCCCACTGACGTGATCGGAACCATTCTGCCTGCCCCCTTTTACAATGCACTAGAACCCTCTGAAACTGTAAGGCAAAGTAAATGCTTGCTCCCTTCAGTTCTTTCTGTCAGGCATCACCATTACAGGATTATTCTCTAGAGGAACAAAATTGATAGAACATGTGTGTGTGTGTGTGTGTGTGTGTGTGTGTGTGTGTGTCTGTGTGTGTGTGTATTTCTGGGTTTACCTGAAAGGGAGTCTGGAATCTGGAATTAAGATGGGAGCTGAGAGAAGAATGGAGCCAAGACAAAAGTTCTGATCAAGGCTCAAAGTTTAATTTTCAGTTCTGCATTTACATAGGTAAAGACCCCTCTTTCGTTTCAGCTGAGTTCTTGTTTCAATACAAGTTTCAGCAAGCAGTCTTGTTTTTGTAGCAATACTGTAGATGTGATAAGCAGGAGACTTCCATCTGGTTGGAAGACTCTACTCCAGGTGGGCTAGGCAACTGTGGCAAACAAGGTCTGATTAGCCCACTCAAGGCACATATTACAGCAGGCACTTGTTGGACTGGTGCTCATGTTCTGTGATGGGTTGTCTGAGAGCCTAGAAACTTCGCTCCTAAGGCTTCAGCCATGCTGACCTGGTGATGGAGACCTACAGGATTCCTGAAGCTCTTCCATCCACACTAGAAGGCTAAAGATGCTGAGTTCTGATGTCAGTGGAAAGTGTTGGTACATCATCATCATCATCATCATCATCATCAGTAGCAGCAACAGCAGAGTAGAGGCAAAGGCAAAAAGTAATGGCTTTCCTTTCCAACCTCCATATATCTGGATCATGCCTGCAAGAAATATCTTCACTTTAGAGAAATATCTTCTCCTTTTAGTTAATCCTTGAGGGAAATTCTCTTATAGACCTACCCAGAGGTTAGGTCTTAGTTAATCTCAGATCCAATGAACTTGGAAACCATCAGTGACACAAAAATAATATGAACAATCTGTAATCATCTTTGTGATGAATCTTTCCTCCACCTGGCACCTCTCAGACCTTTTCAACACACAAAGGAAATATTTTCCAGGTTAAGGACCATAGACTCATCTGGATAAGCCAGAATAATCTCTCAAGTCTTTAATCTCATTTGAAAGATCCTCTGCTGTGCAAGGTAACATTCGTGGGTCCAGTCATTAGATATTAACAGTGAGGCAATTGTCTTACCCATCACACTGGGATCCAAAACTTCCTTCCTGTCCAGATAAAACCCCTTCTTCATTTGTTGACATGCTCAATAGCGTCTTGTTTGAAGTTTCTCTGGATTGCATAATGAACCATCCTCATCTAAATCGCCTCTATATAGGAAGCATTACATTAGTTGATTTCTTTTAGAAGTCAAATATATTTTCATTTCTCAGCTGTCATTCTATCATTCCTAGGTAGAAAATCTTTCTTAGACTCTCCTGGTTGGAATGTTCCTCTTCCTACATTTAGAGTCATGGAAAGATCCTGATGGTTTCAGGAAAACAAACACACAAAAACAAAAGCAAAACAAAACCACTGGAGGAATTCGTTAGATCTTTGTTTCTGCTGGGATGCAATCTCATGACTGTCTCCGTCTTTCTCCTGCTAAGCTGGATGTTCACGGAAGACCTCTGCTTTGCTCTGGGTTTTGGAAACTTTGAGTCCAGTAGTTGAGAGCTTCCAAAAGGCTCGACATGCCCATTCCCTCACCCCACCCAGCACTATCTCTCTATAGAGTACTTTAGAGTCCAGGTCACAGGCAGAACAGCAGTTTTCTTTTCCTTCAGACTGGTATGCTGTGTTAGCCTGACTGTATTGTCCTCATTTCCTTACTATCACCAAATGCAAACACTTTCTCGCTTATTTCCTTAGAAAGATTTTTTTTTTGGAAGGCAAACTTTGGAATACAAAAAATGCAAACCCCTGCATTTTTTTAAAAGGCCTTTACAAAAAACTCTTTAAGAAAGTGAGACCTTGGAAGAAATATTGCTAGAACAAAACTCAAGTTAATAGATTCATGATTGATTTCTTGGTTCTGCAGTGATGGAGGAGTTCTATGCCCTGCCACAGCTGATGTTAGTCGTTCATTGGATGGATGTACACCTCAGCTAAAACACCATGTGTGATTAAAACCCTTGAGTTTATATTAGTAATGTTAGGGGGAAAATAGCAATGAAATTGAGACTTAAGAGATTTAAATTGGTGCTAGGGCATAGCTAAATGCTAGACTCTTTTCCTAACATAATATTTGAGCCCCTGGGTTCGATTCCAAATAGATACACTAACACTGTAGTATGTAAGGATAATATATAAAATGGGACATATTCTCTATTTCACATGAGCCACTAAAAATCAATGGTATTTATTTAATTTATAATTTGAGTGTGCTATTCTGCTATTTGTTATTGTGTGTAGGTATACCCACACATGTGTGGGTGTCTTTGGAGGCAAGAAGAGGATGCTGGATCTCTTGCTGGGAAAAATAAGCTATTAAATCTTACCCAGTTGTAAATCCAGTAAACTACAATAATAACCAGCACAGCAAGATAAGCCCAAAGGCACCATTGTGGGCCAAGATCTTAGTGGTAACCAACAGCTGTCTGATTGAACTTATGTCCCACTCAGTAGGGGAGAATTCATGCCTGATACTAGAAACCTAGCCAAGAATCCATGGCTGGAGACATCATAGACGCTAGAAGAAAGCCTACTATTACTATGCCACTAAATTGATATAATTACATCCATATGTCCATCTTAGCAAAGATCAGAGAAGTTTCTTCTTGCAACAGATGCAGGCTACTGTAGAGATCCAGAACTGGTTGAAATGCAGATAATAAGTGACTGTGAGGTCCCATCCCCAAAGGGGTTGTTTATACCGCAGCTCAGGGAACATTGTAAAAGAGGACGGAAGAAAGATTGTAAGAGCAGTGGTCTGAGAAGACTTACCTGCTCAAGACCACACAATCTACTTTCCAGCATGGATAGAAGGGCAAGCAAGGCCTAAATGGTAGTTGAGCAACTACAGGCAGTCAATAGATGCTGAGGGATGGAAGGTCTTTTTTCTTTAGTCTGCCCCTGACCACGTAGATAATACTCATGGAATAACTCAGTAGGTTACAGGTTACACACATGCTCAGGCACACGCACACATGCACACGCATGTGCGTGCACACAGACAATGTGTGTGCATATATAAAATTATAATATATATTTATAATTTTTCTAAAATAGAAGTAGAGAACATGAATTTGAGATGGGGTGTAGGCAGTATGAGAGAAGTCAAAGGGATTAGGAAGGGGTTGTTGGTATGTCGAAAACATACTGTACTCCTATATGAAACTCTCAAAATATTGTTTAAAAGTTACTTGAAAAGTGATTTATAACAATGCTATTAGTAATAATTGCTATCGTTGCTGGTGTCATTTTTGGATTTTCAAGATAGTGTCTCACTAGATAGGCCTGCCTGGTGTCAAACTCATTGTAGCCTGAGCTGGCCAAGTGTGGGGGCTATAGGCATGCACTACCATACCTGGTTTCTTTGTTCCTTCTTGTATGTGGAAGCAACGGTTATCAAGTTCACTGTGGATATGTTGTCAGGCGCGCACATCTTCTGCTACAAAGGCTTGGGATGCCTTCTGCTTGGCAATGGTTCTTCAGAGCCAAGACCACGCTTTTCCCTGGCATTTCTTTAGTTTAATATAATTTCTATGTACACAATGCCGCCTGTTTCCACAATCTCAATTTTCTGGAGGAGACAGAAGATGATTCCTTGGGATGTTGTCAAGTGAATTTATTATATTGATTTTTCAACTATGCATTGCAAATATCTCTTAGAATTTATAGTGCGTTTTTCCGCTCTCTTTTTAGGGGCTTTTATAAAATACAATTTCTTAACTAAAATATTGGAAAATATTTTTGCTTTTTAAACTCGTAACTTAATAAGTGCTTTTAAATTCTTTGTCAAGAGGATCTGGTGTTTTTAATGATAATAGAATCACATCTCTTTCATCTTTTCCCTTTCTCCCTTCAGTCCATTTTAGCTTCTCTTCTGCCAGCCCCTCCCATGTCCTCCTGACTCTCATGCTGATAGCTCTTTTTTCTCTACTATTGTTCACACACACCCCCACACACATGAATATGCATAAATACATACAAATACAAGGATGTTGAGTCCGTTTTCACTAAGTGAATATGGTTTCAAGACTGATCACTCAGCACTGGAGGACTGTAAAGGGGCTCATCTGCTAAGGGTTAATTCTCTTTCTCCAAACTGCCATCAGTTCCCTGAGGTTCTTTGTCTGGTGGTGGGACCTGAGATTTTCCCACTTCCACATTAACATGTCCGTCACCATTGCCATTATTCTGGTCTAGTTTATGCAGCTATTTCTGGGAGAGACTATTTCACAGCAGACTTCCTGATGTTCTGGCTCTTACAATCTCTCATCCCCTTCTTCCCCAATGTTTCCTGAGCCACGGGGGAAGGAGCTGTGATGTAGATGCTGCTGGAATCCTCATGATCTGGTGATCTCTGCATCGTGTCCAGTTGAGCTTTTCTGCAATGGTCTCCATTTGTTGCAAAGAGAGGCTTCTTTGATGAGGGGTTGTAACTACATTTTCTCTGGTGCAGCAGCTCATGCAGCCAAGATCTAGTGTTTTAAGAATATTTTATAGTCATTCCCTGTCAGATTTAGGTCGTCAATCTACTTAGAGTCGATTTTGGGCATTCCGAGATTATATAGAGAATGTATTGTCGCAGAACAATGAAAAGGATGTCAGCCCCAACTAGTCTACAGAGGACTGTCTCTGTGGTAGATAGACATAGCTCTTAGGGTACGCTCAGACTCCTTGTGTCCAATTGGCCCAATTTTCTTTCTCTTTGCCATTTTGAAACTCTTTGTTTGTTTTACTTTATAAAAAGCTTGAAATACAGCTGGAAATAGATCTTCCCACCCCCTTCAATAGTCTGTTAGTTTTTATTACCATTAAATCTAAAACTAAATTTGGAAAGATTGAATATCCTTTGAATACAGATTTCCCAATGCTGTGGTAGTTTTTCCTTTTGTTTGTCTTTTGAAACTAGTTTCCATTGCATTTCATGTCTTTATGAAGTTATAGGTTTAGTTAATAGTGTTTCTAGCTTTTCTGTGTTTTTAATGCTGCTGTAAATGATCCATTTTTTTTTTAAACTGTCACACTTTCTATGCGGACTTACAGAGCATGTTTGAATTTATACGTCAGTTTTATTTATCAACAAAACTTGCTGTACTGCCATCAATCCAATAATTAATCTGTATGTTAAGATATTCTCTATAGATAATTTTAGCATGTGGGAGGAGATTGCAGGGCTGGCTCTCATTGAGCTTGTTTTGTGTTTACTTTCTTCTTCCTTGACTAATTGCTAGGAGGAATTCCCAGTACATAGTTAAACAGAGGTGGAATTGTTGTCAAACTCTGAAACAGTGTTACTATTTCATAATTATGCATGAATTTAACCATTTCTAGGTATTTCTAAAATGATAAAGAGTTAGGTTTATTCTATTATTAAATATATACAGGTAAAACACTCACAGATTAAAATTAACAAAAAAGAATAGGTTTTATCCTGATGGTTTACAAATTTAATTACCATGAATGCTTTTGTTGATCATATTATAATTATATTATTACATACCTTAATTACCATTATATAATTTAACTAAAATATAACAAAAGCACTAGAGACTAGCCTTAGGGGGGAGTCATTCTGCCATGCCAAAGCTAAAATTTTGATTTTAAATAAATGTTAGAGAAAACACAATTTTGAGACAATTCTAAAATAGAAGATATAGTTGTTTCCAAGCTTACAGATTTTTGGGAATCTGGGCACTAATGTTGTCTTTTTATTAATGTGAGTGATCTTTGCTCTAACAGCTCTGAGTAGTGCCATTTTTGAGCCTAGATTAATAAAGAAGAGCAAAGTTCCTGCCGTGAGAGTCTTCTATAAGGATTTGTTTATATAGTAACCTCAGGGCAAGGGCCCAAAACGCTCAGCATTCATAATCTCTCCCGGTGTTGATCGGCCTGTAGGCAAGTGTGTGGGGCATTTACTTGATCAGTGATTGACGTGGGAGGACCCAGCACACTGTGAGGGGTCATGGGTGGTATATGAAAGCAGACTGAGCAAGGCACGAGGAGCTAGCCACTAAGCAGCTTTCTTCCACGGCCGCTGCTTCAGTTCCTGTTTTGAATTTCTGGTGTGCCTTCCCTCAATGGGCCAACTATAAGATCTATAAGCCAACTAAACCCTTTCCTCCCCAAGTTGTTTTTGGTCAGTATGTTATCGGAGCAAATGAAAGAAACTCAGGCAGGGCCGTGGTGGTGCACACCTTTAATCCCAGCACTTGGGAGGCAGAGGCAGGCGGATTTCTGAGTTCAAGGCCAGCCTGGTCTACAGAGTGAGTTACAGGACAGCCAGGGCTATACAGAAAAAAACCCTGTCTCGAAAAAAACAAACCAAAAGAAAAAAAAAAAAAGGAAATCAGAGCAAGATCTTTAGGTGCAGTCTCAGTGGTCACATGACTCCACCTGCCCGTGTAATGAGAGCCCAGCCTGTCAAACTGTTAGGCTTCTCTCCTTGGTTTTCTGATAGACTCTAGCAGTTAGAGAATCCCCCCCCCCCCCCCGCATGAATTGAAATCAAGCTTATATCCCTGCACCACATCTTGGCTGCTTCAAATTGGTGTCAGTGAAATCCAGGTGTATCTTATTACTTAACAAAGTGCTAGAAATATAGGTCAAGTGCGTGTGATAAAATGAGTCAGCGTGCTTGAATTACATAATAGTAAACTTATAGAAATGTTGGTTTTAAGGCACGATGAACACAGAATTGATTGCCTTTGTCATCATCAAGTCCATCTTATGTTTATGCCTTGGAATGTGCCACATTTATAGAGCTATGAATTCAGGAGACCTAATGATGTTTGCTTGGTGATACTTGTCACAGGGAAAAACTTAAGAATTGGCAAACCAGGCTCTTAGGTTTTGATATAATTCAAAACCAACTGCATTATTCTGTTGGGTAAACTTGACAACCAAGTCCCCCTGTATATGTGAATATGAGTGCATATATGTGCATATGTGTGTGTGAATACATACTCAAAATATCACTAATAAACTGTATGAGCCTGAATTTGCATTATGTCGATTAAAATAATTTGCTTTGAAATATGAAAATGCTGAGCCCTGCCCCACTAGCATAGCTGTAGTCATTTTTTGCCACGCCTGCCAGCTATTTCATATTGTTGCTGTAATATGCCTGCCAGACATTGGCACAGAAAAATAACTTGACTCAGAGCAAGGTCATGCTGATTACATATCCTGTTATGTTCTATATGAGGTTTATTAATCGTAAGACATTCCACAAAGATTTCTATAGGACTCATCAAATTAAAGGTCAATATGAACTGTTATGACTAAAATGGCTGGAGTCAGAGCCAACCACCAGACAGCCCTTCCTCTACCTGCATATGAGCTCCGTGTGTGTGTGTGTGTGTGTGTGTGTGTGTGTGTGTGTGTTTAGTGGTTTTAGCCTTTATAAAAGCTCACAGAGATGTTCAGGATCATAGCCTCAGCCCCAAATACTGCTCTGACTTATCAGTCTTAGGATGTGCATTCAGTAAACCATCTGTCTGACTGAGATCGGCGTTTGTATGGCTTGTCCGGGGTGACTCTTGGACCCCACCAAAAATAACTATGTACAAAAAGGGAATTGCGTGTCATGTTGCTGGTCTAAACAGAGGCAGTGGCCTATAACCACTTCATGCTTTTATTGTAGTTTGAAGAGTACGTCAGATATCTACAGTCCTTCTACCTCAGGGTGTGCCACCCTAGCTTTCTCAAGTGAGTGTTGGTTGTGTGCAGCTCATGAAGGAATGCAGGCAAGGAGGAAATCACCGAGGCTTAGCTTTATGTTCCTCTATGGTGTTGAGTCTTGAATTTCTGAAGACTTTTCCTACCTCAGAGAGAAAGTGAATATGCCTTCGAAGTTCAGTCCTTAATGAAATTCAACAAATGAAAACTGCTTCCCAGAAGATGTAAAAATAATTGTCAGTGGAAGAAGCGTTAGCAAGGTTCATCCTGTCAAAGTGCTAGGAATGTTTACCACTCAATTTAATCTAACAAGCAATAAGACTTTTTACTTATGCAATGGATCACCAAGTGACAAAATGTTCAGTCCCAGAGTTCTGGGTAAGCAATGGCTACAACAGGCTCTGTTGTCTCAGTAAGCTGATGTAGAGTTCAAGGTGTAATCTTCTGCTATATTTACTTGTTATGCTAGTGACTGCCGGTTTCAGACTTTTGAAGTATATATTAAAACCTGGTGAAGAGTTAATCCAGCCATTTCATAGTAGTTAAGTAACAGGGACATTACATGTACTCTGCATGGAGGAGACAGATGGAGGTTAATTAGATTTGTTTGAGTGAATGGCTAATTTGCCTTTTCTTGATTTATAAATTTCACTGAAAGATAGTTAAATAAGAACAATGTTGCAAACCGTACATGAATATTTTTACATGTACATAATGTTTCACTAGGGAAATGTAAATTTTTACAGAAAGAAAACAACTAGCATTTCCATCATCGCCTTGGGATCAGAGGGATGTGTTGAACACTGATGACTAGGTCCCAGCCCAGGATAGCCTTATTTGGTTTGCCTAGGGGCTAAGCTTTGTCATTGTTTTGCCTTGTGTTTTATGTTCTAGAATTTCCTTTATACAGCTTTAAACTGTACAATAATTCAGAATAAGAATTCAGCATGACAGGCTCTGATTTGGGTAGTTACCCATTGGGATTTCATCACCTTTTTTTCTTCCAAAGGGTTTTAAATAGCATATGGTAATTATACAGAATAACAGATTACATTATGGCTTTTTCACACATATATCTCCTGAGTTCTGGTCATTTTCCCTCCATTAATTCTTCCCTCCCACTCCTCTTTCCAACTTGTCCCTCCTTCATTTACATCACGTTCTTATGTCTTGACCCAATGAGTTTTATTAGAGTTACTTATGGGGACTTGCCTGAGAGGCTGTTTACAAAAGCCCAGGCTACATAGCCTTGCCAGTGGCTATACCACTAAAAGGTGTGTTTCTCCCTCCGTCAAGAACCATCAACTACCTATAGGTATAGAGAGAAAAGAGGTCTTCTGAGCTCTTCCTCCTCCATGATAGGGGGTTGATGAGTTCAAGTTCTTGCAGGTCTTAGGTAGGTAATCAGAGTTGCTGAGAATTCAGAAGGACAGTAGCATGTCAAACCTGGAAGACAAGTCCACAACACTACAATCCTCAGGATCTTAGATTCTTCTCTCTCTTTGTGATGTTCTCTGAGCTACGGAAAGGATGCTAGAGATCTCCATTTATAGCTGAGCACTTGTCAGTCACAAATATTCGCAGCACTTGAACCAGTTGTGACTCCCTGCAGTTACCACTCATCACTGCAAAAGAAATCCCTGAAGCTTCTCTAACAGAAAAGGAAAGCAGCACTAATTTATGGACACTGAAAATCATTGAGAAGGCAATTTGATGGGTAGATGATTCCATACAGAAAAAATAATGCAGCATCAGAGCTTCTCCCCTAGGGCCTACATTTCCCTAGCCATGCCATTTGACCAGGTTCACAATACCAGGTATGAATTCCCACCTATGGACCTTAAAGTCAGAAAGAAGCTGATTTCTCTCATAAAAAGAAAATCAGAGTTAGGGTTAGGGTTAGGGTCAGGGTTAGAGTTAGCAGTTGATTACAGTTACAGGTTGATTTCTCTCATGTGACCAAGGATTCTAGGGCCTCCAGCAATAGGGTCACATTATAAGGTACTTATAGGAAAGAAAGAACAATGACAGGGACTTGGGATTTGTGTGGGCCTCAGGGGCCTTCTTAACCAAGAACTTATAAGGAGTTCTCCTATCACTGGGATTTTTATGTAATAACCCATAGAATTAAGGATGGGCCTTTCTGAAGAGGTTTTACCAGGCGTGTATGTTGTCTCCCTTAAAATATTTATTTTAGTTTGGTTACAAGATTGCAGGTTTCCATTCATCTTTTTCACTGTGGCCAACCATTCCCCTCCAACACCTTAACCTCCATTTCTCCCACTCTATCCCTACTTAAATTTTCCTATCCTCAGTATTCTCTCTCTCTTTTTTTTTTAACACTACTTATAATCTACTATCCACCCTTCATTAAGACGCTCTCTTCCCTGTGGTGTCTCTCTAGACTTCTGACTTATACAGGAAGTGAAGTTGAATACACAAAATTGCAAATCTGGAGACAGGATACACACATGAGCAAGAACAGGTAGTGACTGTTTTTCTGTCCTGAAGTTACCTCACTCAGTATAATATTTTGAAGGATTCTTTTTTTGTAATATGAAAGTTTCATAGTTTAATTTTTCTTTACAGCTAAAGAAAATTCTACTGTGTATGTGTTCTGCATTTTCATGATCTATTCACTGGATGACGGACACCTAGACTGATTCCATATTCTAGCTATTGTTAATAGCCAGGAAACACAGATAAGAAAGTATTTTGGTTATAGTGTATAAAGTCCTTTGAGTATATGCCCAGGAAAGGGGTAACGGCATCATATAGTAACTCTCTTGATCACTTTTTAAGGAATCTTTATGGCGATTTTCAAAGTGTCTCCACCAGCTTGAAGTTGCTTCAGCAGTAAATCAGGGTTTCTCTTTCAGCATCTGCTGTCATTTGACTTCTCAATCGTCATTTTGAGTGAGGTGCCATGGAATCTCAAAGTATTTTTAATTCGCATTTCCTTGGTGGCTAATAAGGTTTAAAACTTTAAAAGTATTTACTAACTATTGGTATTTCTTTTTTTAAGGCTATATCTATATATATCTGTAGCCCATTTCTTGAATGGATTGTTTTCTTGACTTCTTTTTTTTTTTGAGTTCTCTGTGTATTCCAGATATGAACGCTATCAGCTTTGCAGCTTGTAAAGATTTTCTCCAATTCTGTCGGCTGCCTTTTCTCTGGATTGGTTGTTTTCTTTGCTGTACGGAAGCTTTAAGTTTCACGACGTCCCATTTATCAATTACTGGTCTTGTTTCCCCGAGTAAACAGCGTCTAATTTATGAAGTCCTTACCTGTGCGTATTATATACGGTGGCATACTTTCCACTTTCTGTTCTAGCACTTTCAGGGATTTTGGTTCTACACTGAGATCTTTGATCCACTGACTTTTGTGTATGGAGAGAGAGAAGGATCAAGTTTCATTTTCCTATACATGCACTTCCCCAGCACTATTTCCTGAAGGTGCTGCTTTTTTTTTCTTTTTTTTTTTTTTCTGATCTGCACTTTCAGTGTCTCTGTGAAAAACCAGATGGCCATAGTGAGTCATGCTCAAGACTTTTCTTTATTCTATTTGTCTAGGTGTCTTTTTTGGCTCAGTTATCATGCAATTTTTCTCCACGTATCATGATATTGGGTTTTCATGTATGTGTGTGTGTGTGTGTGTGTGTGTGTATCCTTTATTGTATTGAGATATGTTCCTCCCATTTCTCCTCCCCTTTCGGTTTAATCATGAAAGAGTTGGTGGATTTTGTCAAAGGCTTTTCTGCATTTCTTGCAATAATCATGTGATTTCTGTCTTTTAATCCATTTATTTGATTGATATATTAATTTGCACATGTTGAAGCATATCAACATTCTGGCACAGAGCCTAGTGGGCCTATGAGTTTAACTCACTTTCGCATCTATTATCACCAGTGAATACTTGATATAAGAATTGATTAATGATTTTCCTTTGTTAATGTGTATGTCTCTATATGAGATATAAATCGAGTCACCATATAATGGATGTGACAACTAGACATCTTGTGTCACCTTGTTAAACCTCCAGGGACACAAATGAGTTACAGCTTGTTGAATTGTTGGCTTCATAAAGTCTCATGGACCCTGCAAAACCTCAGAGGCTGTTACTTTCTTAGATTGCTAGGCCTATTGGCTCCCTTGTATAATTTGATGGTAAGGCCCAACTGTTGAAGACAACACTTATGCCATCAAACAGAGAAGTTGAGCTGGTGCTCTACTAGAAACCTCAACCCTACCAGCTAGTGTTCATAGTTCTAGAAGGCATTCCTTATGCTATTGGAGAAAAAAAAGTAATCATCAGTATCACCCGGATGAGATACTGATATGACCTATATTCATGTATTTTGTAACAGTAACCTGTCTGCCAGATATACTGGTGCAATAGTGGCAGAAATAGTCCCACTTTTTGATTAAATTTAAGGCACACTCCATAAGATGGAACCCATACCTGACACTGCTACAGTATCCAAGAACCATCAAGTAGATAAGTCACCGGCTTAAGGGGAAAACTACTACTATTATTCTGCTACAGGAACATAGCTATAAAATGACCCTTAGTTACATATTGTCATACCCACAGATCAGTGCTTTGCTCAACTCTCATCAGAGAAGCTTCTTGAAGTAGATAAGAACTAAAACAGAGACCCATAACTGGACAATGTACAGAGTGAGAGACTTTAGAGCATGCAGCTCTCAATGGGCCATCTTTATCAACACCCTCTTTTCTTCTTTAGTAAAAGTGCTTTCAGTATGAAGGATGGGTAGGCGGTAGTAGAGTTGGGGTATGTTTTTCCACTATTAGACTGTTCACGACACCAAACTCTATCTCCAGTTACTGTTCAGACAAAACCACAATGATTGATGGATTGATTTTAATACATTTTTCACAGACAGTGTCAACAGTATTTAAATGTGGTCATTTGTTTTTACTTGCTTTCTTCCCTCTAACTTTACATAGATTTATACTGCTGATAAAAGATTTGAATTGCACAAATACTGTGAATTGTTCCTCCGTCAAAACCATTCCTTTTTATTAATTAACCTATTTATTTACTTGACATCTGGATCTCAGCTTCTCCTCCCTGCTCTCCTCCCAGCCCCTCCTTCCCACCTCACCTTCCCAATTCACACCTCCTTCTCTTCTTTTCAGAAAAGGGTAGGCCTTCCATGTATATCAACCATCCTTGGTATATCAAGTTGCAGTATGATTAGGCACATCTTCCTCTATTGAGGCTACACAAGACATCCCAGTTAAGGGAAAGCTATCCAAAGCTGGGCAATATAGTCAGAGACCTCCTCTGCTCCTGCTTTAGGAGTCCCGGCTGCACATCTGTTACATAGGTGCAGAGGGCCTAGGTCCATCCCATGCATGCTGTCTGGTTGGTAGTTCAGTCTCTATGAGCCACTATGGGCCCAGATTGGTTGATTCTAAGGTTATGTTGTGGTATCCTTGACCCCTCTGGCTCTTTCAATCATTCCTCTCTCCCACAAAAACCTAGAATCTTCTTAGCACCAGATTATAGCATTTGGTCCACGTGATGATTATATTTCATTTCTAAAATAATGCTTATACACTGAAGCATTCCTACTTTTTCATTGTTTTTTTTAGGAATAATTAATCACCATGAATTTAAGGTAGAGTAAGAATTCAATTATTTGAACAAAGACAGGAATTTGATTACATTAATGATGAACACCTTAAAAAGCTAGTTTGTATCAGATCCTTAGAGTCACAATATTGACAAAGTAGTCCTTTGGTGGTAACTGTAATTGGTAAAAGGTAACTCCAGGTCTCAAGCAAGAGGAAATTAGATATTTATATCAACAGAGTAATTATTTATAGTTGATGCTATGATTTTATTCCTCCAACTTATCTAAACTCAACATGTTCTCCTACATTTCAATATCATTTAAATTCTCATATTTGAAAACAATGTATTTGTATATTTGGTTTATAAGAATACAAACTACCAATTATACTTGGGCAAAAGGGAAATGTTTCTATTATTTTGGAATTCTAATATTGACTTTAAAATAATTCGTAGAAATCATATGTTGGTTCTAAAATTCTATGTTATGCTGAAAAGAGTGAAGCTGGTTGTTCCTCTCTCACCTGTACTGTGAACACCAGAGACATTAATTACTTCAGGTAGGCATTACATGATGACACAAACATCCTGCATTCAAATGTGTCTTCCATCCATCACCTATCACAACTGAAGGAATAAACCACTTTAGGTCACACAAACAAAGTATTAAAATTGCTATTTCTGTGAATTATTCTTAAAAGATTGAAATCATATCAAGTATCCTACCCAACTCCAATGGAATGAAACCAGAAAACAAATATAACAGAAAAAAAGTGAAAAAACTCAAAATATATGAATATTAAACGTATTTAAAAATAGCAAATGAGGGGCTGGAGAGATGGCTCAGCAGTTAAGACCACTGACTGCTCTTCCGAAGGTCCTGAGTTCAAATCCCAGCAACCACATAGTAGCTCACAACCATCTCATAATGAGATCAAATGACTTCTTCTGGTGTGTCTGAAGACAGCTACAGTGTACTTATATATAATAAATAAATCTTTAAAAAAATAACAAATGAGTCAAAGGAAAAAATCTAGGGAAAACTCTATGTTAAGATACTACATGATTTCAATTGTTTTCCCTTGTTAATGTTTGTGTTTTGACTCAGCAAGTGGCCGGCCTGCCCTGGTAAGGATTCGATGTGGCTCTTACGAAGTCCATGGGCTCTTCTGCTTCTTGGGGAAATGTTCTGTGGTTGTCAAATTGTATTTTCCAAAGAATATTTCCTCTTGACGTTGACTTTTCTCTGCAAATGTATTCAAAAGTATTCTAAAGTAAAAAAAAAATACATAAACTAACTGAATATTGCTAAGAGTATGTTAATATGAATCGAGGTATGTATAGAACATTGCTATTTGCTTTGTAAGCCTGCGCATCTCCTGACAACCATGTTATCCATGCCCCATTTATGATCCCCCCTGAAGTAACCACCACAACAGGAATGCAATGGAATATCCTCTTTATTATTACAAGGTGTAGGAGAAGGCACATAAGCCATAAAGTCCCCATCATCTGCACTTTCATGATAACCAGTGTTCTGTGTTGCTATTTTATTTTATTTTATTTTATTTTTGGTTTTTTCGAGATAGGGTTTCTCTGTGTAGCCCTGGCTGTCCTGGAACTCACTCTGTAGACCAGGCTGGCCTCGAACTCAGAAATCCGCCTGCCTCTGCCTCCCAAGTGCTGGGATTAAAGGCGTGCGCCACCTTCAACATCAAGAGGAAATATTCTTTGTAAAATACAATTTGACAACCACTGCCCGGTTGCTGTGTTGCTATTTTAGTTTCATTCCTTTATAGGAAATTATCTCAGGATATTCTGGTGAAAAAATAAATAGGTAAAACAAAAACAAAACCTCTTAACACTTAAAGGAATCCATTTCCAAGTCAGAGATATGAAGTCAGGGATCTGGACATGGGAATCAGGGAAAGTACAATGTTTGCGCTTGTGTTGTGTGTGGTGAGGCTATAGCCATCCCTATCAATGACATCATTGAACGGGTATCTGGCGAGCTCTCTCATCCCTCGTCCATATAAATTAAGAGAGAAAAACAAGGAAGAGAGACTCGTGGTGAGATGATGAAATTCTACTTTATCAGATTATTTTGTTTTATTTTCATGTGTCTTTACTGTACATTTTTCAGGATGCTAGGTCATTTAGAGGAGTCCAAAGGCCCTAGGATAATCCTGCATTAGCAGCTTAGGTGATGGGAATCATGACTAGTAAATGATGGTACCAAGTGCTTACTTTTAAACACTGTGCCTCTCTCTGTACCACACAGCCGAAGCTCACATTTCAAGCCTTAGAGACGCAAGCCTTCATTTTTCTGAAACAAACTATGTTCCAAAGGGTCTTAAAAATAGCTCTTCAGGATATTGACATTCTCAAAATCGTTACATTGTATACTTCTGTTTAGGGTTGTCATTTGTTTAAAATCCCTTTTCTCCCATGTTCAAAATACCATGATTAAAAAAAAATGACTGCTGCAGAATTGATGTTCTGGCATGTGGAACTATCATGATAGTTTTGCTGCAAAGTCAAATATTACTTCCGTAAATGAAAAAAAATGGATTGAAAACCAGAATACAATATAATTACAGGTTTAAAAACTGTTGACTTAAAAGGCAAACTTTTCTATATTAAATTCCGAACAGCAGAATTGAATATTCCTCGAGTGCTGCCTCTCTGAAAAATCCACAATAGATCATATTTCAAAAGTATCAACTTGCAATATTCTTAAAGCTTCAGGGCTACAATAAGCACAGATTAAATTTCCAGATGAAAGGCTGGGACCTTCACTAGACTTTGTGGAAGAGAAAATATGAATACAAGGCCAGTGTGTTCTCTGACAAAACTAAGACCAAGAAGGGAAAAATGCTGAGATAAAACAAAATGAGAAGAGAATACCAAAATCGTGGAACAAAGACATCTGGGGGGACTTTATGACAATCCCTTTGTTTAACAGGTGTTTAGCTAACTAATTATTCATGAAGCAAATGCAATTGTTTTAAGTTTATATGCTCTTATAAGTTGGCAGGATGAAGTCTTGGCCTTTAAACTCTGCCTTCTCTTGCCACCGATTTTACTCCATTTGATCCAGGATCTAAACCTCTTAAGGTGCTCTTACAAGACATTAAAAGTGTATGTGTGCTGTAGACACATGTTTACATATGATAAGACATGGTTCTCATTCCCAAAGAACTTAATACACAGCACATCTAGTAGACACAATGCCTATATAATAGGGAAGAAAATCTAGAGATCTCAGTGTTTGAAACCCCCACCATGTTTGCAACAGTAGATGGCACAACATAGCACTATTTACTACTACAGAGGAGTGGTATGGCTCAGATACTGAGTTTTCTTCTTCTAAGTAAAAAAAAAAAAATCATTGATAGCAAGGTCATTTGAAAAACACTAACCAATATTTTTCTCTTATTGATTGCAATTGTTTTCTCTGAGGATTGACTGAGTTGTTTAATATCTTAATTGTTATGGCAATTCTTGACTTGGTTTTATAACTCACAAAGCAATTTTTGCAAAACCCAATTCCATTTGACTCTCAATATGGGCCTATAAGATACTAAATAACAGCGTCTAGATTTCAAAGAAGAAATACCATCTTAGAATGATCTCACGGCTAGCCAGACAGAGACAGGAGACTTGAGCAGACTTCCTTTATTTTCTTTTTCTTTCTTTCTTTCTTTCTTTCTTTCTTTCTTTCTTTCTTTCTTTCTTTCTTTCTTTCTTTCTTTCTTTCTTTCTTCCTCTCTCTCTCTCTCTCTCTTTCTTTCTTTCTTCATTCCTTCCTTTCTTTCTCTCTTCTAAGTTCTGTGATAAATCTAATATAGTTGTTCACATTAAGAAAATAAAGAAGAAGAAAGAACATGTTTGTGTATGTATGATAGAAACTGAATTGTGGATTTGGTGGTGGAGATGCGTGGATCCTTCTATTTAATGGTTTTTTCTTTTTAGTAAAAGAAGAAGTGTGCAAAGTTACTAATGGAAAATAAAGATAAGAGTCGCTATGTTGGATGTTTGACAGAGAAGTGTACAGGAGCTGGCAGGTATATAGATAAGAGAGCTATGTGTGGTTGCTGCTTATTGCTAAGGACCCATGTCAAGTGGCTTTAGTTAGCTTGGTTTAGGTTCATCCAGGTTCAGCTGTTTGGGCGCAGAGGCACTACTTCTCGAAGAGTAGAATTGCAGAGAGGTTGAAATTTCACCAGTGAAAACATAGAGAGCAGAGAAATTAAAGGATTAAAAAGAATGATTAAATTGATGGACCATGACCTACACTGGAAACAAATGAAATAAAGTCCAAGTAATCTGGAGGAAGTATTGAGTAGAGAGGCAGGGCTGGCGTCTTGGCAGTCACAGAAGCACTAGGTTCTTGAGGTTAACTATTTGTGGGTATTGTGTGCTAGGCACATGGTAGCCACAAATGGTGCTTTATATGATAGTTTTCTGTTGGTGTGCATTTTTATAGTTTGACAGTTAACTAGAGGTAAGAACATGGTGATTTCTAGAATTTGTGTTAAATATTCTCTGTGCTCTGGCATGAAATACAGTGTGGTCTCTTTGGAAAACACTTCAACTCCATCATACAGAGCCACGGAGGTTTAGCACACGGTTTGACCATTAGAGCCCCACCCCATAGTGATGGGAATGGATTGAAACCTCAAAAAGTCAGTGCGTCTGTTGCACTCAGCTCTTGATTCTTACTTCCAACAACATTCTTCAGTCAAAGGAACAAGGAGGCACATGCCTCCAATCCTGGCACTTGGAAAACTGAGGCAGGAGGATTGTGAGTTCAAGGCCAATTTGAACTATACAAGGATAGACCACCCCCCAAAGAAAATATTATCAGAGATTCCAGGAATTACAGCTGCTTTTAGGACTAAGGCAATAAACATACAAAATGAGTTCTGTGTCATGGTGTAGTGCCAACAATTTTTTTTTTTTACTAAAAATAAGATGAGAGTACAGAATAAAGGCACAGGAGTCAACTAAAGAGCTTTTAGTGGTCAAAACAGGAAAAGCAACGCATTAGAATTTATCCCTGAGGAAAAAATAATTATCCACTTGTCAGTTGCATATGAGCTTAACTGAGCAATTTAAATAATAAGTTAGTGCATGGGAAATGTGGCACATCTTCCATAGAAGATTCTAGATCAAGAACTTTCCCTCTTAGACTATGAAAATGCTTGGTGACTTTCTTCCCATGGGTTCTTAAGGAGAAGAAGGGAGAGAACAGAGCAGCTATGGAGCAGAGGAACATGAGACTCTCTCTCTGACAGGAGGTCAGGGTTAATACCACAGAAGGCATGTACTATTCACACTCTTGGGTTTATGTTGCGGTCACAACACTTCATCCTCTGTGAGAGTACTCTCAGAAACCTACAGCTCTAGTTTGAGGAAAGTATCAGAAAATCATAGACTAAAGCATGGGTCAAAAGTGCATCATTAGTTATGATAATTATAGTGTGAAGAAGTGATGTTATTTGTTACCAGAAGACCCAGGCTGCCTCCACTGACACTTTGAACTATCTTTGACATCTTTGAAACCCCTCTATACAACTACATTGGAAACAATTTTGAAGTTTATGAAAAATACGTGGGATGTCCAAAGAGTCTGCATATTTGCCTGGGATTTGGCACCGAATCTAGGCAGTTATCCTCACTGTTAAATTATCTCTTCAGGCCCTGGGCACTTCAGTTTCCCTTTCTTTATGACTTTCTCCAATGTTGCCTTGACAGCAATATGGCACTTGTAGTCAAAGTGGCTGGTTGTCTCACGCGATGTAAAATAATTACAGAAATGCAATTATCTTTTAAATTTCAAAAGCCTCGAGCAGTTTGGAAGATTTTAATGAAGTTTTTATTAGAATGCAGATTGCTGCCAGTCTCACATTTGTGTTTGACCCAGGACTTCAAAGATTCAATAAATAGAATGTGGAGATACTTAACAACACTCACAGTTTGTGATTTCTGGTCTCCTCAGCATGGTATGCAGAAACTCTGTATCTATGGATGGATATCTATCTTGGTCTTCTGGGTGGCAAGCATTGTGTGATCTGGTGGAAATGTGTAGTGTAGGAAACACCATCTGAGGCCTCTTGTCTTTTACATTACCACTCTTCCTCAAAATGGTGCATCACACAGGAGACAATAGATTGCTTACAAAACTTCTGTTTTTGATGCCCAAGAAAAGAATCATCAAATATTCCTTTTTATAGAGAAGAAGGAAGTAGGGTTAGTAGGCCTGGGAGCTACAGGAGGATATAGAGGGAGTAATAAAAACATTACATATGTATATGAAATTATTAATAAAATATTCTCATTCTCCCTGTCAAGAGAACATTGTATCCCGTAACGTGGCCCCAGAAAATGTTTGAAAATTGAAGTTTTTAAAGGGACATATGAAAACGTTTCTTTTTTAGGAATTGAGACTTCATGACATGGCAGCCTCATTAAGATATAATATTTTAATAATAATTAAATATAAGAGGCCATTTGAACCAGTCTCCAATTTTTAGAACCAAGATAAATTCTCCATGTAGTATCTACTAAAAAAAAAGACTATCAGGGTAACTTGGTTTGTTACTTCCATATAATTAAAATAATTTTACTGCATATTAATAATATTCAACAAAAATGAAGATCAGTGAAGCAAGGCCCTCTTTATATTATTGTTGTCAAGCCTAACCATGTACAAAACCATGGGATTAGTTTTTTCAAACACATTGTAAGGACCAATTACTGTTTCTAACACAGAGAAAATGTAAATTTAAATACAGCTCATGGCAGGATAGTATTGCTTATGTTCACACATAGCACAGCTATTTAATAAGCCAAATGGAGGCTATGTCCCAAAACACACTTTACACAGATTATGGATTGGTTGTCCTTATTTACTATTTAAGCTAGCCCCCTTAAGGCTTTCTCCAGTGAACTGATAAAGGAAGCAATTTCACTGTACTTTTTCAAATAAAGAAAAACGAATGATTCTGAAGCTAAGGGGGGAAATTAATGCCAATTAAAACAATTGGGCAGGTAGGTATGGGTTATATTTATTCTTAGATTACTGCTTTGTGGTATCTAAAAAAATGGATGAATCTCATAATTCATATATATAAATCAATGCTTATAATTTTCAACCTTGTTTGAGCTTTCATCTTATAACTGGTGCTATTTTTGTTCTGGCTCTCGATTCTGAAGATATTAGTGTAAATTATTTAAAACACACACTGACATGTTTACTGTACCATCATCTTTCCATTTGCATTCCCATCCTATTTGTCCATTCTGTTCTTGAGGGAAATATGTATGTGTCGAAAGAAACCTCTCTTGAGGTGTTAATTATGTACAAGAGAAAACCCAACTGTGAATGGATTTTTAACATCAAGTGCATCATGGTTTTAGTCTCTGGTGCTTTCTTGTAAATGAAGGTGAAATGCTAAGAGCTTGGTACAAACAATCATGACATCAACAGAGCCTATGCCCTAGGGTCCTAGGACATAGTGTAGATGTAATATATATACATATGTGTATATATATTGTATGTAGATGTAGATATATAGATATAGATGACATAAATATAGATGTAGATATGGAGATATGAAAAAACCTCTTTCCTTGTTAAAGAAGTTGTCACCAATAAAGACAGGCATGACCGTCTGCACTGGGACAACTAGAAAGGTGCCTAAGGCAAAGATATTACCCATTATGCTCTGTCATGTCATGTAAATCTATTCATTCACTTTAAAGAGTCATTCAAAACTAAGAATGCCACTGGTAGCATTCTCTGCTCAAAATAATCACCCAGAGTCAACAGAAAGGCCAAATGTAGTTGTGGTCTCTAGGGACCAGACTCTATCCTCCGATGGCAGCAGAACTTGACAATATTATCCACATGGTATCCATTTTGTCTGAGTTAAGGATGCAGGATAATGTGGGTCATGGAATCTTTTACCAAGGTTCCAGAGAGATAATGAAGTAAGGCATGTGTAGGGTCAGAGTTTTGACAATAAACCTCCTAAGGCCATTGCATGAAGCTGAGAAAGCAAAGGTTAAGTTGCAGTGGAGAAGCCAGTATGATGGAGAGATGCCAGGACCAGGGAACATTGTTGTAACATTTTCTTTCTTTCTTTCTTTCTTTCTTTCTTTCTTTCTTTCTTTCTTTCTTTCTTTCTTTCTTTCTTTCTTTCTTTCTTTCTTTCTCTCTCTCTCTTTCTCTCTCTCTCTCTTTCATTCTTTCTTTTTCTTTCTTTCTTTCTTTTCTTTCATTGCAATAATAAAGCATCCTGACAAAAAAAAGCAACCAAGGAGAGAAAGGGGTTTATTTTGGCTTACAATTTCAGAAGGATAGAGTCATCATCGTGAGGAAGTCACTGAAACAGATGCAGGAATCTGGCTGATTTCATTTCATACGCATTCAGGAAACAAAAGAGAGATCAGGAAATGAGGACAGGCTACACAACATCAAAGTTTGTCCTTAGGGACATACCTATAATATCATTTTTTTTCTAAAGAGTGCATAGCCTTCCCAAACTGTGCCAACAGTGAAGAGCCAGCTGTATAAACACAGGAGCCTGTGGGAGACATGTTATAATCAAACCACAGTAGATGTCTGCTAAGGAACACTGCAGGCAAGGGTAATGCCTGTCCCCCAAAAGAAGTGTTGTGTGCTACAGGAAGAAGAACTTCAGCGGTGGTAAAGATGACACTATCATGAGCTTCCAATGCAGAAATGTAAGATTCAGAGCACTCTTTCACTAGATTTGGGTCTTATAATAGTTATTCCTTGTTATGTCCCTTTTTATCTCTTTTAGAATGAGAATATTTATCTTTTACCATTGTATGTTGAAATTATGCAACATTTTTTTTAATAGCAGCTTTCAGTGAAGAGATTGCCTTGAGATTTGTTGGGACTTGGAACCTTGCTTTTAAATAGACTGGGGGACTGTTAAAGGCAATCAGGACTTATGAAGTTGGGTGAATTTTGTATCTTGAGGTGACCATGAACCTATGGGGCACAAGGGATTATAAAGCTATGGTTTAAAAGTGATGTGTTTGGGAACTGGAGAGATGGCTCAGTGGTTAAGAGCACTAACTACTCTTCCAGAGGTTCTGAGTTCAATTCCTAGCAACCAAATGGTCTGTCACAACCATCCATAACGGGATCCGGTGCCCTCTGCTGGTGTGTCTGAAAAGAGTGACAGGTGTGCTCACATATATGCAATAAATAAATAAAATCTTTTTTTAAAAAAAGTGATGTGTTTGAGTTGTTAATCTGCATTGTCAATTTGCTGGGATTTAGAATCACAGTAGAAACAAATCTTTGTGTATGATTGTGAGGGATTGTCTTGATTAGGATAATTGAGGTTACAAGATCCATGAAGGTGGATGTTATCATTGTGTGGGCTGGGATTCCAGACTGAATACAAAGAAGAAAGTGATCTGAGAACAACTTTTCATCTCTCTCTGCTTCCAGATTGTTGATACAGTGATACTTCCTTTTGTCCCCATTGTCATAAATTCCCTGCTGTCGTGGACTATATTCCTTAGAACTTCAAACCAAAAATAAATGGTCTGTAAGCCAATTTTGTCAGATATTTTTCACAATAAGGAGAACAAATATTAATACAAATGGGGAAATGAATAGCAGAAATAAGAGGAACCTAGGATGACTAGGGAAATGGCTTCTTAAAAAAGATGAGTATTATGTTAGATGCACTAATAAAATAGCGAACGTACTACATATGACTTAAATGTGAATGAGTTAAGTTTTTTTACTTACAAAATTATTGTGATGCTGAATATAAACCAGGATCACAGAGAACTAAGACAGAGATTTAAAACATACTCCACAAATGGAAGAAATATTACAGCTCAGCAAATATGACAATATGCTACACGGTTTTGCTCACATCTGTTTTGCTTGTCCCTCTTGTATGTATACATAACTGTGTTCTTATGCGTATATGAGGTGTAGATATGCACAAGCCCAAGTCACTCCCCACAATGCAGACACTAAGTAAGTATTGTAGATGGCAATGTACCATCAACATCAAGTCCAGAAAAGACGCAGAAGAGATTTAGGACCAATCTCTCAGATTCTCAAGCACCACAGATGTGGAAGAACAAGAACCTGACAGCCCAGAAGAATTTATCAGTCTGTCATTGGATTCTGGGAAATGTCACACCCTTGCAAGTTTCTTTAACTCAAGTTAAATGTTCACAGAAGGTACAGTTGCCCCCATTCTGCACCCACCTAGACTCTCCACAACAGAATATCCTAAGAGAAGCCTTAGGGGAGAGGAAGTTGAGTGGGCTGAGAGCTGAGAAGTGTTCCTAAGCAGCATTAGTGGGGGAGGAGGAAAGGACAATTATACATCACATGAACTAACGGATCCTGCCCTTCTACAGAGCAATAAGCTTCGTTTCCTCTTGCGCAGAGTTAAGCTGCTTTTCTACTGGCTTGTCATAAGAGAAAAATCAACAAATTCTGTATGTTCTTTAGAATGACGACTAATGCTGTATTTTTCAGTTAGTAATTTACTCTGGACATACTAATCATTCAACTCCAAGTGTTCCCAAACAGATTTTTTTTTTTATGGGAAAGACACATTGGTCAGTAGAGTTGACTTTCAGGTAACCATTTTGAGATTAGAATTTATTTCAAGAAAGTAAAACAATTTAGAAGGCAGAAACAATATTCAAGCCTTTATTGTTTCTGAAAATTACAAAGATGATACTAAGTAGATGGACTATGTTTTTCACCTTTTAAAACTTCTAATTGCAAACTTTTTTCATGCAATATATGCAGAACATGCTTTTTCCTTCCCCCAACTCCTCTCAGATCCTCCCTACTTCCTCATCTACCAAAATCCAATTCTATGCTCTTTAAAAAAACAAACAAACAAACAAAAATCCAAGAGGCACACACAAACCAAGCAAAAAACAGTGGCAATAACAACAAAACACAGAAAAAGGAATCCAAATATAAGCAAAACATCAGTAAGATTTAAAAAAATGCTCAAAAAGTCTACAAACTTACCATTGAACTGCTTTTATGTTGACCAACTTGTCCTGCCTCCTAGGAACTTAATCTGAAGAGAGATTTACATATCCAGGGAAACAGTTGGAGAAAATGAATTTTCCCTTACCAGTAGGATCAACTACAGATATTTTCTAGATCAAGGATAAGAGCTAGTGTCTACATCACTCTCCCGGTGATTAGACCCACTTGGGCTTGAACCTGGGCAGGTCCCATGCATGCTGCCACAGTCTCGTTGAGTTTATATGTATTCCAGTCCTTCTGTGTTTGGAAGACATTGTTTCCTTGAAGCCGTCTATAACCTCTGGCCATTTCAATCTTTCTGCTTCCTCTTTTACATAGATCCCTGAACCCTGAGGGGAAGGGTTTGATGGAGACATTTGACGTAGGATTGAATGTTTCAAAGTCTCTTACTCTCTGAACATTGTCCAGTTGTAGGTTTCTGTATTGGTTCCCATATGCTGTAGGAGGAAGCTTCTCCAATAATGGCGGAATAAGGCGCTGATCTATGGATATATCAGAATGTCACTAGAAGTCATTTTATTGTCCAGTTTCTTTAGCAAATATGTAGTATTTAGTTTTCCCTAAGGCCCATGGACATCCAGTCTCCGGTTCTTGTGCACCCTAGCAGTTGCCGTCGTGAGTTCTATCTTGTAGACTGGAATCCAGTGAGAGAGGTTGATCATTTCCTCAACATTTGCGCCAATCACTACTGCACAAGCATATCTTGCAGGCAGGTCACTACTGTGGATTGCAGAGTTTGCAGCTAGTTTGATGATTACTTTCCTCCCCTGATAACATGCAGAGATCCTTTTAGCACTGTGACACTAGACAGAATGGGTGAAGCCTCGAGTTAGGCATGAGTTGGACTTCTCCATGTTCAATGAAATGTATACATTCAGCAATAGGGCCTTGCCATCAGTTTATGGAGAGCAACCAATAGCCTTGATGATACCGGAGATGCTTGGGAGGTTCTTTGGCTAATGAGCTGATGCAGTAGACTGTTAATCCACTCTAAATTCCCCCAGGAAGTGCTCACTCACTTCTCATACCTGCCCAAATGTTTTGGATTCACGAATGAAAGACATACATACATACATACATACATACATACATACATACATACATGCATACATACACACAGACTTATTTTTAATATGCCCTAAGTGCTCAAAGGCTTAGCTACTCCCAACCTTCCATGTTGCTAATGCCTTCCCTCTTATATCCCTGGATTATTACTTAGTAAAATCTATATTTTATTTCTGCTACCCCAGGCCCAATTCTTTTTATTTTTTATTTTCTAAGTTTTTTTATTTACATTCCCAATGATTTCCCCTTTCCTGGTTCCCCGCTCCCTGAAAGTCCCATAAGCCCTCTTCCCTCCCCCGTTCCCCAGACAACCTCCTCCTGCTTCTCTGTCCTGGTATTCCCCTACACTGCTACATCCAGTCTTTCCTCTCTCCTTCCTTTTTCTTGGACCCAATTGATTCTTGATTCTTACATGGTTGTGTGCTTTCTCTCCTGCCCCACTCAGGCTGATGTTTCTGCTTCCCCATCATGGCAATTCTAAAACTCTTCCTTTCTCATGGTTGCCTTGCCCAGGAAATCTAAGAGGTCCTGCCTCTGTCTTCTCTGTCTAGCCATTGGCCACCAGCAACTTTATTTACCAATTAGAGCTGACTAGGGACAGGGACCCTCAGCGTCTTTCAAGATGTAATCCATTCCTTGCAGTGGAAGATTCACTCCACAGCATTGGATGTATAGTTGGGTGCATTATTTTCTCCCATATTTGGTCACTCTATCTAGATTCCTTTCATATGTGTGTACATATTTTAGAAAGCATTTACAATAACAGGTTTCCATATTGTCCCTCAAATGGCCCCTAGTTTTACTTGTCTCTTCTCATATTGCTTCCCTTGCCCTACTTTCATATACCCCCTCCCTTTTACTCCAGTCTATCCCCATCTTTCCATAATAATATATTCTATTTTCTTTTTCTTGGAAAATCCTCATCTCCCCTTTACTTCCTTACTAGGCACATAAGGTCTGTGGCTATATGGACTCTAGAGAACTTTGGATGAATTTATTAGGATGACAATAACTCATGAGAAAAAATGTTAATCTCAATTGAAAATATAATCAAATGGAATTGCCCATTCCTGGACTCTGCTAAGTTCTGAGCAGACTTTTCTTAATTGCAAATTTGGAGACATGAATTTTAAGCTGTTAAAAACTGAAGATAATTTAATCAGAATTTTCCCAAGGAAAAATATTATTGAAATAGAAATATAAAATTGCATTAATATTTAAATTCTTTGATTTAAATATTGCCAGCCAGATAGTCATAGAATAAGACTGAGCTAAAAGTGAAATCTTTTTCTTCACACAACCTTGGTTTTTATTTTAGCACTAAACTCAAGTCTAATTTTCCTCCCTCTTTATAAGTTTGGAAAAATAACACAAGCGATCTCTTGCTGAAGGCTAAAGTGATTCATTCACATGTTCTTAGGCCTAATTAGCAATGGGGCAGGAATAGGGCTTCTTAAGTTGAGAAGGCAGTGGTGTGATTAACTGAAGGCAGTCTGGATACTGTAAGAATAGAGGAACACATTATCTGAGTACTGTGTAAGAGGCAGATCTGTACAGAGAGAAGTTATAGGTTTAGGGGAAAAGAAAAACACAAAAGGAAGTTGATAAGGACACAATCAGGACAAAGTGGTGATATAGGAGAGACAGGTTGGGTAATTGGTGAGAGGTCTCAGGTTGTTCCCTGAATCTGAAAAGAACAATCTAGTGAGGCCCCTCTTGTCTGTTCATTTCAGCAGAATGAATTTTGTCTTTCTGTCACTGTAAATTTCCCACCGTGGCTGAACGAAAGCCATCATTTGTATTTATATGGATCAAATCTCCTCCACACTGGGAGGACCCTCAATAGCCCAGCACCTACAACATGAAGTAGAGTAAACCTTTTGTGGTGAGAGAGGTATGGTCTTGTGTTTTATGGCACCACGTGGGAGTTTAGATCACTTCGATGGAAAGGTTCAGAGGAATATTTAAGAAAGAAGGGTGTGAATGCGGGAAATGGAGGAGAGATGGGGTGCAGTTAGTAGATTATCGCTTGAGAAAAGAGGTAGGAAATGGGAGAAATTAAGTCAAAGAGTGACTAGAATTTGTGATGTGTAGTATAATTCCAGATTTTCCTCAGGATCCTAATACCAAATAAAATACCCACTTCCCCATTGATTTGTGGTTTAACTTCCCAGGTGGGTTACTGTATCCAAGTGGATACTGACCTACCTGATTCTATTTGTTTATCTGCTTTAGGCTGATATATTACTGTTACAGTTTTAATCTGAAACTTCTCCCTCATTCTACGTTCAAGCTTCTGGCAGTGGAAGTGTCTAGAAACTAGAGGAGGTAGCAGGAGGAAGTAACTGGAGGAAGCAGGCATTTGTGACATGCCTTGAAAATTATACCTCCTCTCTGTCTTTAACCCTCCTCTCTATATCTTTTCCTTTCTCACTGTATGGTAGTCTCCCCCAACTCCCTGCTACTTCCACTTTAATGATGTATTGCCTTTCTAGTCCCTAAAGTCAATAAAGCTGAAGACCATGGATAGAAAAACTCATAACCAAGATGTTTCCTTTGTCCTGTAAGCTCTTAGTGTCAGGTATTTGGCGACATATAGCAAGTGGACTACCAATTTGTAGCTGTAATGTGTGATAATCACATTCACGGTTTTTACAGACAAAAGAAATATCTGGTAGAGCAATTTGCACAGCTGGTGCTCCTCTAATTTCTTTTCTAAGAGTATTGCATCACTAACTGTATGGTGGAGTCGTATTTCAGTGAGCAAAGGAGACTGTAGGGATGACATCTCTAGGTTTGGAGTGTCTGTGATGTGTCAAGTACTGGGATAAAACCCTTCTGTTTTCTCATTAAAGCTTCCTAATGACTGCAGGTCAAGTATGATTAGCTCCACTTGAAAGTATTGAAATTTATTCAAGAGATCAAGCAACTTTTCAAAGTCAGAAAATGATGTGAGGGCAGGGTATCAACTCTATCTTCAGTACTATTCTGTCCTATCCTCCCATGATGATGATCCCGATTTTGACACTTGATCCAAGACTGTGCATGTCTCCAGAGATAATCCCTCTCATCTCAGTCTGGGAAAGTATTCTATATTGATCAGTAACTTCTAAATTTTCTGCACTTGTGAGGAATGCTTGATCAGATTGGGACTAAATTCTAAATATTCTTGAGCACCTGGTATTTCCCATTGTGTTCTGTACAGTGATTCTTACCTCCTTCCTCTGAAAATGAAGTCTTTCTTTCAAGGATGTGGGAGAGGCTTCAAAGACTCCTGGAGAAGAGATGTCTAGTCACTGTCTCATGTAACTGAAGTGCCACTTGATGCTGATGATTGGTCTCAACTCCTCTCAGAACTGAATATCAGAACCTCCAATATTGCTTCTCTTTGTTGTTGTTGCTGCTGTTTAGAAAAAGAAATGTTAGAAATTTTATCAAACTATCCAGAAAAACAAACTTTCCAAATATAACCAATGTGTTTTTCCACATTTTAGGTGTCGCGCAAATGTTTGCTGTGCAGAATTGATAATTGGGCTACTAGGTCTATTTGAGGAGACATTTCAGGTGATCCAGCTGGAACACAACCTCCCAGATTTAATGATTAAAGTAGCCCTTGATCAGGTCACTAAGTGATGAATAAGGAAGCGTGATGGATTTCAAGGGCTAAGGCCATTGGACCCTGGGGGACTGGGGGCAGGGGGTGCGGAATGAGTCTGAGGACTCAATGCTGCTATACTTGCTCAGTCCTGGGGGACTAAAGCAAGAGAAGAAGTGGGGTTTCAACGCAAGTCCTTTTCAAGGTGGACCCTGAACTCATGAGTCCATTCTACAACTGTTTCCTGGTTTCCTGGATTCACCATGAAGGCACTGAACTCCACACTTACTGAGTGATACACTTTCCAGAAGCACAAACACACACTTTCTAATGTGGTCCATTTTCTACAGCATCATCTATCAATCTACAGCCATGTCTCTATCAATTATAGATGGAGAAGCAATTTGACTTTACAGGACTGGGCGCTAAAACTATTGTGTTTCCTGTCCGTAATGTCTGTGCCAACATTAATATGCAGACGTACTGGCTGCTTCACTGGCATCGTGGTCTCTCATAATAGTATTGCTTCTGCCCAATATTAAATACTTCTTACAGAAAAGGTCATTTAGGATTGTATTGATGACGGTTACAAGTCTTAACTGCATCTCTCTTGACAGAGGGGCTCATATGATACATTAATGCCTGACAAATTAATAATGTAAGTTTCAAATTAAGCAATAAATCATAAAGAGTTGATGTATCATCCCAAAAGATTTACTAAGTACTCTGAGCCAGAGTATGTCACCTTATATTCCATATTGCCTGACAACAGAGAAGAACATGGATTTCCTCTCAGTAATTATTTTTGCCTCCAACAATGAAGTCTAGATCTGTTACTGCAGAAGTTGAGTTTAAAATGGGGGAGGGGCTTTGAGGTGACAATGCCTGATGATAGGTAATAAACTTTGGGATTGTTTTAAGAGAAGTTTCCATATCATTTTCAGGAGAAGGCTAGACCAAGCTTGAGGAAGGCTAAACCAAGCCTGAGGAAGAATGCTATAGTTTGGTACTTCCTTTTCTCCCAAAGCCCATGTAATAAACACTGGACTGAGGTGTTAATTGGGAGGTTATGCGACCTTCAGAAGATGGAGACTAATAAAAGGCCTACAGGTCACTGGGAGCCCTTGGAAGTGATTATGGGACTGTAGTCTCTTCCTCCCTCTTTTGCTCCATAGCAAGTGGAAGGCAGTTTTGTTCTGCTGCATGTTCCTCCTAGGCTATGCTGACTTTCCAACAGCAACACATCCTACTGATATCAGACAGATTTCCAATGCTAGGAGCCAAAGACCTCTTCTTTTATCTTCACAGGTTAATTATCTTGGGTAATTTGCTAGCAATGGAAAGCTAACACTGTAGTCTTAGCTAACTGTCCACTAGCTCCCAGATTTTGAAGATTATATTCAAGTAATTAAGGGAAGAAAAGCCATTTACTTTAAGTCACTGTCTTTGCTCTTAAGCCTGTGTGTGTTTGGAAGCACTGTTTTTGAGGAAGACAAAGATGGTTGCTTAATAGAAGACTGTATCATTGTTCTTTTTTTTTTTGTATCATTGTTCTTTAACTTAAGTTTGATATTATAGGTTTATAACTCTCACATCAATTAGTGTTGCATGATAAAGAAGTGGGAGACAAAAAAACCCTACCAATCTCTGCTTAATGTATGTATAAGAATTTTTTAACAGAGGGGAAAAATCAAAAAATTTACAATCCTTGTTTCTGTAATTGGTCCCGTGGCCTTAGCTGATACCTATACATACCTTCCTCTCCTATCCATTCTGAATTTCTTCTACCTGCAGAAAGCACTTTACCAGGTCTTGGTTCTTTTCCTGGCCAGTTGACCCATGACTTCATGCATGGGTTATTTGTCATCCTGCATGGATTGGGTTGTTTAGTTTCTCATTGCCATTAATCACAGAACATGTTGACACCAGGAGACACAGGATCTCCTGCACTCCAGACATACTTTTTCTGTATGGAGACACAGTTAAATTTTTCCCTTATGGTCTGGATAAATCACGTCTTCTAACACTGCTACTCTTCCTTTACCAGTTGACCCAAAAGTTACCAGGAGAAAAAAAAAAGACCAGGAGGGGAGTGTTGACTTGTAAGGTTTCCTCCCTTTGTAACCAAAGCTTATAGGACCACAGAGCGTAATATCATGGGAACAGAAAACAAAATTTTAACTTCTAGGCCCACAGGGCACAAGCTTATTGGAACAGGAAGCAATTTTTTGCTAGTGGGTTACTAGACATGATGGTGAGTAGAACTATTCCCATTTCCACCTCTTCATTCTTAGACACAGGCATCACTGACATTTAGACTTCAAACTCCATTTTACCTAAGATGACCAACTCTCCCTTTAAGCAATAATAGTTCCCCAAAGCATAATGCCCATTCCTAACAACAGAAAGAACAAATGAATTTGAATGGTTTGGCAAGAACACTTACATTCAATATCTAATCCCCGAGTTCTGATTAATAGAAACCATAATGGGAACTTGGCTTAGATGCTTGCAGGTTTTATGCTTATCACCCCTGATTCAGGCCCTGCTTGGGGCTACTAGAAGAAACAAGTCTCCTGAGTCGTTGCCGAGCAGCCCTGATTGACCAGCTTCACTTACAAGGTGGGAATAACCAAAGATTTTGCCATTTCATGAGCCCACTGCTGTGTTCTCTCCTCTTCCTCATGGCATACAATGGTGTGACACTCCCAAGTCTGACCATCCAGACAAACTATTGACTACAGTCTATAACTCAGTATAAACTGCCCATCTGTCCATTTTTTTTCCTCTAAGAAAAATATACAACCATGTTTGAAGTTCTGCCCTCTATGAAGAATTTCCTTCATTAGTGTCCTTCATGGCTGTCCCAGAAAGGGACCAATGCAGATGTTCATTTCGTAATGATGCCTACATAGCTTACAGAGCCATCTGTAAACCAGTCCCTACACCTTCTCTTTCTCAGTGAATCAATGATAGGGTGCACCTCAGAAGGCCTTATTTAGATTTGGCACCAGGGGACTAGAAGATATTGTAGCAAGATTAAGAACCATAAACATTTGGGCAACTTCTTTGTGTAACTGGTTTGTGTCCTCAGGACCTTTAGTGGTCTGATCACTTTAGACACCACTTCTATTTGGTAATGGAATGCTGCTGTCTATGTCCAACTGTATGACTTGATGGGCCAGATACATCCAGCTTGTAATGGGCAGTTTGAGTCCCATATGAACCTGACATCCCATTGTTAAATGCTTAATTTCCATTAAGTGCAAAAGCAAGATAAAAGCTGTCTGTCAGAAGATTATTGCTCGCAAATGATGCCTAGTTCTACATCCTAAGGGCCTTCTTCATAGAGATTCACCTTATGAGTCTGCCAAAAGCTCCAAATGCCATCCCTGTCTACCACTGACACATCAAGTGCCATCAGGTCTACTGGATTATATGGCCTAAATGGCAGAGCAGCCTGGATTCTGACTTGTTTTCTGAGTCACTTGCTATATAGGTTAAAGTAAAACATGCAACTGAGAAGTTTTCTGCCTCCAAAATCTAAACAGGCACATGTTTTGTACATTTTATTCTTAGTAATAGGAAGTCAAGAAAGCTCTGAATGGATGTGTTAATGGTTGACAAATGTCTGAATGAATATGTAAATAGTTGATTAAAGTCCTGAGTGAATGTGTATTGTTTGATGTGGGCACAGCCATGTCAAGAATCAAAGTCTCAGACCCATAGGAATGGTAAAGTCTTTCGTGATGCTTTGTATAAAACCTTCATCTTCTGAGATGTGAATGTTATCAGTGTATGCAAGTAGGAGTGTTTATGATTGATCAACCAATGTGCAGAAGCTAGCGACTATGTCTTCCTTCCCTGAGATGTTTACAGACTGAAACTGCTAGACTACAGATCTACAAAGACTAGCTAACCTCTCCCCCCCGACCCCCATGTGTAGTAAATACGCTGAGGTCTCAGATTGTTGCATAGTTTTTAACACACATACACACATACACAAACACATACACATACTCCATCACCACCACCACCTGACCCAGATTTTTTGTATTTGTGCCTGACTGTCTGTCTGTTCTTACTTCATATCCTCACCACTTGTGATCAACTTAGGGCCTAGCTGTGCTGGACATGGCAGGAGAGGTCAAGTGTAACCACTTATCTCTCTCCTTAGAAGGACTATCTTCCATGCCTCACACTACTTAGACTCCTGGAGATTTCAGTGCGGTAGAAGGTCCTTGAACTTCAGTTGGATTTATTGCCCAGCCTTTCATGTGTGTGTGCTTTATCACCAAGTCCAACATGGTTGCTACCTCCTGCTTCTTTGGTCCAGTCAGCAAAAGGCCATCAGTATGGTTACCCTGCGTGACAGCTTGTGGGAGAGGCAAAGATCAAGATCCAGTCCAAGTAAGTTATGGCATGGGGTAGGAGAATTAATACCCTGTAAAGTTATACGGCTGACCTTGCCAACTGAAAGCAAAGACATTTCTTCTGGAGGTTTTCATGCCCAGGTATAGAGTGAAACATCTGAATACCAGGTACCAGGAGTCATGTTAATCTGCTCAAGTAAGGAAACCACATCTGTCACAACAGCTGCAATTGGAGTCAATGCTTTTTAAAGCTTGTGATAGTTAATTGTCAATTGTCATTCTTTCCCATGGCCCAAACAGGAATGTTAAAAAAGAGCTGTGTTGGAATCCATTGCCCCTATATTTAAGTCTTTAATTCCATGATGGAGTCACTGGGCGTCAAAAAGAAGCCATGTCTACTCAAAGGAATATCAATTCTTATTCACAAAGAGATGGTGTCTTATGGGATTCTAATGAAATTCTTCACATATACAACATAATAATACTCTAGGAATTATCCACAATAATCAATTGGAAATGTTAGAATTTTTAGAAGTCCATAAAAGTGACAGGAAATTTATTGTACATAAATATAAGATACTAGCTTTCCTGTGTACCAGCAAAAACATATGGAAAAAAAACTTTTAAAATGTTCATAGCCGCTGGGTGGTGGTGGCACACGCCTTTAATCCCAGCACTTGGGAGGCAGAGGCAGGAGGATTTCTGAGTTCAAGGCCAGCCTGGTCTACAAAGTGAGTCCAGGACAGCCAGGGCTACACAGAGAAACCCTGTCTCGAAAAAAAGCCAAAAAAAAAAAAATGTTCATAGCCATGGGTAAGATAATCATAATATTTACAGGAATTAATTTTCATTGAGAAACAAAACTACCCAAAGAAGGCAAGGCATGCTTATTATTAGATATCAACAAAAAAAATGACAGAAATGAAGAGAAATGCAGAATTTGTGGGAGATATAACCTGATGGTGTATTGAAATTCTTTCCTAACTAAAACTAAACAACACTAATTACAAAATTCCAGCAGTGTAAATGACAGCTTGAAACAGTGACAAATGAAACTATGGGTAGAAGAAATTATCAAAACCCAGAAAAATAAGAAACACGGGGCTACATGAATTTGGTAAGCATCATAACCAAGAAAGTCAAGTTAGATCTCTGGAGTAAAAGTTCAACATTCTGCAGTGTGAATTTCATTTAGTCATCACACTGAATACTCTATTTCTCAGGTGCTTCTAGCACAGTAAGAGAGCAGGGAATGTAAAGAATCCTAAGTATGTTATGGTTTTAATCTGTAAAATCCCATTTATTAAAGGGGTTAGTCCAGGCTGGAAGAGCTGTAGAAAGGTAATTAGATTGGAGGTTGCTCCAAGTGATCAGTTTTTGAGTTCAAAGCTGAATGGGCTACTAGGAAGTAGGTCCCAACCCCCTCTGTTCTTTCTCTTTGCTTCTTCAAGGCTTCATCTGAGATCCAAAGAAACAAAACAATGATCTGAGACTGAGTCAGATGTTTTCAACTTGGACAAGACTTCATGGTAAGGGGACACTAACACAGGCAGAATACTAATCTGTGTTATATATAAATGTGACATTTGAATAGTACAATATATAGTTCTTGCTATTCAATACTTGACCCCCTACCCTCACCCTCACCCCCACCCCTGACACACACACACACACACACACACAGACACTTCTGATAACAGCGGGGTTATTTTTCATTGGGAAAACACCTCGACACCATTTCACTGACAAAGTTTGATGTGTAAATTCTTTTCTGAATGAGTTTGAAAATTTGCAGAAGACATCAAGGGGAGGTGGGGGTGGGACCAAGCAATTGGAGCATCGCCCCTTGCTTCAAGTGGATCGGCATTCTTCTAGGCTCCAGTGAGACTGGTTAACCACAGGAACTAGTGTTTACTGGGTCACAAAGAGAGGCAAGCATTTTCCCCAGAGTTGTGGTCACATTCTTACGAGACTAAAGATAATTGCAGTGCAGTCCATAGATGGGGGGAGGAGAGGATCATTTGTACTCCTGCATCCAGCCCTGCTCTAAGAAGTATTACAGACAGAACTGACCTCTCTGTCACATTTATTCACAGCCAAAAATAGCCCTGACTGATAGCCCTACTCATTTATTTAAGTGATTAGAGAGAGCTCCCCCACACACAGACAATGAACACAGCAGGCTGTGTTTATATATTTGTTCATAAACATACATATGTGAAAATGTGTGTTTAACAGTAACAATCAAAAGAGGCTATCCATTTGATAGTGAGGGAGACATGGGAGGGGCTGGAGGGAAGGTTCCTGGGAAGATTTGAAGGAAGGAAAGGGAGAGGATAAAAGTGACATAATTATATTGCAATTAAAATTTAAAAAAACACATCATAGGGTTTCTTGAGTTTTTTTTTAATTCCATTTTTTTTTTATTAAACCATCTGATTAGGGATACTTTACTCACAGTCAGAAATAGCACTGGGCGATAGTACCAACTATTTAACTGATTAGACATGTATTAGAAAACAGAGAAAAATTATATATTAAAATAATATACAATACAGAAATGTAGTACAATTTACTGGCAGTAATTTTTCAAAGCATTTAAATTCTAACTATAAAATAGCTTCTGCCTTTGATTTGGGACAAGCCGTCTTTTGAGAGACACTTGCATTGTGTGAAAAATTCTTAATAGTATTTAAAGAACTCAATTTGATGAAGTGGTATATAATAGCTGATACTCAGGATAATGTGTATTCATACTTTCTAACTCCGAACAGAAGCCCGAACCATTTGTAGAATAAAAATACAAGTGCGTAAGAGTGAGCAAAGTTTAATTTTTCTACCCATACAGATATAATAATCTTCGTTTTTCTAATACTATCATTTGCAATATTTCCCTGCAATTCTTCATGCACATGTCAAGTTGTCTTCAGCTTGAGGAACTTCACTATCCACATAGCCAGCTATTAGGAAACTCTTTGTTACCTGTGCAGAATCTAAGGTAGAATTATCTAGTTTATAACCTTCATTTGCTGGAAAAAGAATTCTACCCATGAAGACTTTATGCTCCACTGCAAGCTTCTCTCCTCTCTTTTGTTCTCTTCTCTTCTATTCTCTTCTCTTCTTCCTATCCCCTCCCCTCTTCTTTCCTCTCCTCCTCTCCTCTTCTTTCTGTGTGTGAGAGAGGAAGTATATACATGCTTGAATGCATGGATGTGTTTTTGTGACTACCAGTTCACACATGTGCCTGGGTATATGTTCATGTGAAGGTTGAATGTTGAAGTTGAACATTTGTCTTTCTCCATGGATCTCCATTGTATTGATTGAAGCAGAATGTCTTGACTTAATCCACAGCTCACCAACTGGCTGGGTTAGCTAGTCAACTTGTACAGTGGATCTCTTGTCTCTGTCTTCCGTGTGCCAGAACAGTAGGCAGTAAGTATGCCGCTTGGGCAATTACATGGGGTCTGAGTATACAAATTTCAGTCCTTCAACTTGCACAGCAAGCACATTATCTACTAAACCATATCTTCAGTCCTTGAGAAAGATTATGAATATTAGATAATTATAAAAGAAATTATTTATTAGTTAAATCACATGAAACAAAATAATGCAATTGTTTTAGACATTCAGTAGAACGTCTGGGAAATAAACACTTCTGTTACTTCATGGGTGATCTTTGCAAACTCTGAGAGCACTCATGGACTGGAAGCATCGTCTCCAAGTCAGCTCCTGCTTGTCTGTAGAGGAAAAGCAGGACCTACTGCTTTGAGAAGAAGAAATGAGAGAAGATGAGCTTGTCAAGTGAGCCAGAAATCAGGCTCATGCTGCCTAGTAGGTAGAATCATTTTCAAAATTCAATTCAAAAAGGCCATTTCCAAGATCCTGGTCTCTAAACATTAATGGCCACTAGGATTACAGCAACAATAATCCCAAACTATGGTCTTAAAAGTAGCAATTAATCATATGTGTAGTAGAGTTCTAAAGGATGGAGTCTATCTGATTAATTTTTATAAATTGTCAACATTTAAAAATGCAGAGGACAAATACATGAGCTTATAAATTGATACAAAAGAGATCAGCAAAATCCACACCTCACGGAGCACCCTGAGAAAAAATGGCATTGTTTCTACAACAAATCAATCTCCAGATTGCAGGGGTATACAGGTGAGGGTATATACTGTAGTTGATGGAGACAGAGAGGGTCCATTTAAATAATTTCAATCGATATGTTAACAAGTTGCAACGTGTAAACTTTAATTTGGTCTTAATTCAAACAAGCCCCAAAAACCATGAAAATTTTTAGAGAAAGCAGGATACTGACTGGCTATTTCATAGCAATAGTAACTTGATTAATGCTTTGCAAAGCTGCTTAGTTCTGTGTTTTTGCTTTTTTAAAAAATTATTTATTTTTATTTAATGTCCATTTGTATTTTGCCTGCATGTGAGTGAGTCATGATCCCTTGGAAAAGAAATTACAGACAGTTGTGGGCCACCATGTGAGTGCTAAGAATTGAACCCTGTCCTCTGTAAGAGAAGCCAGTGCTCTTTGTAGGGGGTGGTTCTGATGCTAAGGTCCTGTTCTCCAATTGGTTCTTGATCAATCAATAAAGATAACCAGTGACCCATGACTGAAGACAAGGGTTGGTGGGGGGACACTTAGAGTTTCGAGGGAGGATACAGGGAGGATCAGGAGAACTGGGGAAGAAAGAGGCAGTAGCAGCAGGAAATAAAGGCCAACTGGCCGTATGAGTTTTCAGTTGGAGTAGCCAATGACCACTCTATCCTATTATGCCTGGGGTGGTAGGGAGGTTTAAGAGCACCCAGTCATTGAGTAAGCAAAGACATTTTAAGATTAACTAACATGTATGTGTGTGTTCTTTTTTAATCTGTGGATTAAAGGCCCATGTTTTTGCTTTTAAACATATAATTTATCTTTTATAGGTATGCATCAGCATATTCATGGATGGGGCTTGCTTCCAAATAGTCTTGGGAAAGTCTGGGAGGAAGCAGTACAGGAGACACCAGCCTGGTACTGTATATGGGATGATGTATGTGATGAGCATGGGAAGTTTTATTACACTGTTCTTTGTATAATGTCATACACTTTTATATATTATAATTTTTTATAATATAACCCTAAATTAAACAAAACAACAATTATTTTTTCCACTTTCCCTTTCTCTTATATCTTCTGTGTGTGTTCTATGAAATGGAGGCTACAAGAAATTAAACAATTTACCCAAGGCATTGCTATTTCTAACTTGTTGTTACTTTCTGTGAAGAAGATCATTAATCTAGCTGCATGAACTACCTGTGTGTGCCCTTGTGTGTAAAGGCTCTTCCTTCTCAATAACTCGTGAGTGCATAGATTGATGTGGGAAGAGAACTTCAGGTCAATCACATGCTATTTTAAATTTTTTCATTGAATATTTCATCTTGTATATTGAAATAGTTTTTATTGATTAACTATAAGTATTAGTATATATCTTACTATCTACCTCTATCACAACCAAATAGCAACTATAAAATACTTGAAATCATCTCTGTGTGTTTGTGGTTTATGAAGGTCTCTTTGGGTGTGTTTCAAGGAAATACTAAATAGTCATTTAACACAGATATCCTAGGAAATTGGGGTTTTTCTTGATGTGTGGTTCCACACTGATATAGTTTGTTTTTCTATTGTTATGATAAGCACCGCAACTGAAAGCAACTTTAGGGAGGAAAGAGATATTGACACCATAGCTCAGTATTAAAGGAAATAAAGGAAGAAACTCAAGCAGGAACAGAGCCAGGAATCTTGAGAGAATCTACTTACTGGCTTAAGCAGCTAGTTTTCTTACACAGCCCAGGCTCCGGTGCCTGGGGAAAGCACTGCCCACAGTGGTCTGGGTCCTCCCACATCAATTTGCAATTGAGAAAATGCCTCACTGAAGATGCCCTCCAGTTAATCTAAAATCCTCAATCTAAATTCAGTCTTCACTGGGAATGTCAAGTTCACCAACAAGATTAGGCATCACACAGACTCACAGGCTTGGTGCACAAGGATGTGTTATATTGTCATACCTTCCCAAGTTCCAGTATAGCTGGGAATACCCACCCAGTGGCTCATGGTAGCAATTAGTATTGCACTGCAGTTGCCGAAATAATTTGGTAAAGAGTCAAAGAACGATAACCTTTATGATGACTATTATCCTGGTAACTTTTTTTTCAACATTTTGCATAGAGTTGCCATGCAGGTTATTAAATGCCATAAGACTGACACTTGAGTTTGGACAGTGTGTTAGAGCATATACTATATATTCTATGTTTTATTGATTATTTTGAATAACAGTTTTAGACATAAAGTATAAGTGATGTGGGTCTATATCATAAAGAATATGTTAAAAGACTGCAGTATGTTTCAAATGAGTCAGGCATTTGAAATACAATTAGTTGTATTAACCAGCTGAGTTTCAGTTTATTTCCTATGGTAGGTTGGATTTTTACTAACACTCAAATATGCTGCAAAGGATACATAGTGGATTGAAGATGGGATCATAACCACATTTTCAAGATATAGGCAGTATCTCTAGACTCAAGAATATTCAGAAGGGAAGGAACTCACTGAAAAGGTAGGGGATAAAATTCCATCATAAACAGTCTAAATCCCTTGTAAACCACCCAGGTGATAAAAGGTTAAAGGCTGTTGAGAGTAGGCTCAGCAGTAAAAACACTGGCTACTCTTCCAGAGGACCCAGGTTCAATCCCCAGCACCCACATGGCACCTCACAGCATCTAACTGCCATTTCAGAGGATCTGATGCTCTCTTCTGGCATCTCCAGGCACAGGCACATATGAGGTACGCAGACATGCATGTGTCAAAACATTCATATATGTTAAACAAATAAACAAGAACAAAACAAAAGAGAAAAAAAACTAATCAAATAACTCAAAGGCAGAATACACAGCAGTTGTCATGCGAAGTGTGAGAAGTATGTTAGGGCAGGTGAGGATGTATGTCTGTGATGTGCCTACATCTTGGTCTTTGTTGGATATTAGAAATGATGAGGAAAAAAAAAGTGGGACTTGATATGAGAGAAGGGGTAAGACTTTGGCAGATGCTCTTGGGCAATGCAGGGAAGGGATAAACTCAAGCCAAGGAGAAGCAGGATGAGGAGCTTGCACTAAGAAAGCTTGGCAGCTGATACTTGCCCAGTGCCTACTAAATTTGAGCAAGGAGTTCTTAAAGCAGGGTTTCCCTTTTAATCTCCTTGAAGAACTGGTTAGAAAGGAAATGGGTTTTTTGATTTCCTGTAGACACTCCCACAGAGGCATTTATGCCGCAGTACCTTTGAAATATTTTTTTTAAGTGGCAATTTCACGAATAAAGGAGTAACACGTTTGTTTCTATAATAGACAGACTTTTTTTGTGACATGAATTTATAACTCAAGCTTTAACTTTACCACCTGTTTAGCACTTTTCCATAAATGGATGGATTACGAATCTTTCTTGCCATGACAGCTGTTGGGTTTTCCTAGTACTTTCAGCAAATAATAGTTTTTAGGACCCTCCTTAGACTCTGAGTCATAAAAGAAAGATCTCCAGGATGTGTTAATTAATGACTTCCAATGGAAACGGAGAAGGAGGTTGTGGGGGAGTGATTGATATTTGCATCCTGTGGTAGTTGAGCTCAATTATGCCTTTGAAACCTAGAACAATGAGTTGCTTTGAAGACCAACTTCTCATATTCTTCAGTGCTCCGAGTCTACTTATTCTGGGTGGCTGCAGGCTGCTTTGAATCTTTAAATGAAAAAGCCTTTGTGTGCAAAGGTGAGAAATCTGCCTTCTTGGTCTCTTATTTATCATGATACCTTGTCATGTTCAGCCACCACCAGTTTACCCAGCCTCTCTCCAACTTCTGATTAGTTTGTTACCATGGAAACATGGGATCACATGAAAATACCACTTTGGGTTTCAAAAGTAGTTTATTTCAGTCTCTACCTGTTTGGGAAGATTCCTTGAGTCACACTGTACAGGATCTCATGGAACAGGTATCACAGCATGGACTAGAGTGTGAAGTATGTTTCCCTCAGGGAGTATTTTCCATAGAAACCCTTTGTGTCAGCATATCCTGCTTTTCAAAATAGAAATGACTTCTGTCGTTTCCTATAATTACTCAGTAGGAATTATGTAAGTGAAATCTTTCAAGCCACCATCTTGCAATCAGATCCAATCGAGAAAAAGTCCATGCTTTTCACCTGACACTGGGCAGTTATGGGGTACTGCATAATGCAAAACTCAAAGCAGGAAGCAAGAGCAAGATTCCACACTGTCAAGAAGTTATGGAGTAGTGGGGTCCCTCATGGTGGCATTCCTTTGTCAACTGGGCTAGCATTTCCAAATACCAGCATTTTCATAGACATTTTCTGTTCTAAATTTCAGTTGTGAAAACAAATGGTTTGGGGGCTGAGGAGAAGGGTCCCTCTGCCTTTTGCTTCTAGAAATGGTCTTGATTCTTTAAAGCATGGTCAGTCAAGGTGCTGTTTAGGATAGTGTGATAAGCATACCAGTTCATTATTATTGATTTTGCCCAAGTTGCATTATGCTGGTGAGCACCTTCCCTAGTTCATTCACTCGTCACCCTTTTTAATTATCTATTTGAGGTGCTAAGAGTCAATAAATGAGTAAGAAATCTGGTCTCTGGTTTTCAGGAATTCATATACTTGTGGATAAATAACACCCTTTGATCCAGGAGATATTTTAATTGCTCAGTGTTAGAAGTTTATACTCACAACTGACTAAATATGAGAACTTGGCCAGATGAAATGGATTGATGTATTTGTGACAAGTATCCATAGAAGGCTGGTCTAGAACTCCAGATCCTCCTGTTTCAGCCTCTGGAATACTGAGAACACATGTCTGCACCACCATGCCTGGCAATTGAAATAACTTTCAATAATAATTGTCAGTTAAGATGCTAGGTATGAAATTGCTAATATAGAGAAGGGACAAATTTCCTCTCTAACAAACTTATGTTTGAAGAATATATTTTATTTTTTTCTGTAGCTGAACTTAGTTTCAATCTCAAATACCTCTTTCATCCAGTAGTGAGAAATCTTGTCTTGCAAATTTCAGAAAAACTTAGTTGGTGTTCAGTGTGTAGTTATATGTTTCAGGCTTCTTCCATCATGGTACTTCATTTTCTAGGGTCATTTACATTAGTAAGAGCTCAAGTACAAGACTTGTGATGATGATTAAAAGTAATAATCCATTTGCAATTATCTATACCCTCTTTGCCTCTTAATTCTACTGCATTATTTCTCTTGCTGTAAGGTAGTGTTTCTCAACCTTCCCAATGTTGTGACCCTTTAATACAGTTCATGTTGTGGTGACCCCCAACCATAAAATTATTTTGTTACTACTTTTTAACTGTGATTTGCTACTGTTATGAATTGTAATGTAAATAAATATCTGATATGCAACCCCTATAGATGAGAAGCACCACTGCAAGGTAAGCTTTGAGAACTTAATACATATAGTGTACAATAGCTGTCTTGAAGGTTAGTACTCAAGGCAGGGACATCTTCAAGTAGTCAACACAAGAATTACTCTTTTGGATTAAATGTTGTAACTACCACCGAACAGACACTTAACAGTTATCTAATAAGTTGGCATTTAATAGATGTTTGTTTCAGGTACAATGGGTAAATTTATACAAAATTTCCTGGATTTACTATGTACTCTGTCTACAGAGAGAGGCAATTTTTCTTTCTTTTTAAAAAAAATGTAGAAGATTCTGGTACAATGGCAGCTGGGAGACACATTTTTGTGAGATGATCTGTTAGATACCTCATAATCCTTGAGTAAGTTGAATGCTGCATTTTCTTACCTTCTAGTCACAACACTGGCTTCTTACACACACCCCAAAGTTGTTATAGTTTGTATATTGAGGATACAGAGGAGTGCTTTCCCTGGACATATTGATAGTTCCATTGAATTGTAAATGAAGATTTGCATCCTGAAAATTTCTAGCTCTAAAAGTCACTTAATAAAAGACATAGGTATTGAGGATAAGGGCAATGATGTGGGTGCTTTAGCTTGGTCTCACATAGAAAGAAGTTTGATGCCACACACTGGGGACAGAAAAGGGTAGGAGCAGAATTCAAGAGATCTTTGGCATGCACACATTCATTAGATGGAGTAAAAGCAGAATTGTTTTCTTAAAAATTAAGCTGTAGCCCACTTTCAGGCTTCACCACCAACCCCAGCCCCTCTTCCTACCAAGAATCTGATAGGCACAACTCCTAAACCAGTTTGAGGCAGACTCTTCGTGTTCTCCCTCCTGTCCCCCATTATGGTACCTCAGGGCTACTGCCACCTGTCTCAAAGTAGCTCCCTCTCCTCCAGACCATCACCCTTCCTCTGGGACTTACCATCCATCCTAGCCCCATTTCCTACAAAGGACCCTGTAGTCACCATAACTGAAGCAGACCCAAGTAAGCTCCATGTTCTCTTCCTCTCCTTGTCCACTTCAGTCACGCAATACCACACCCAACCTTAGGCCTTCTGTAGACTTGAAAGCCTGTGTTTAGGTCCCCACCAGTGAATTTCTGTAACCCTACTCCACCTGCACCCCTCCTCCCATCCCCAGACATAGCTAGAGTTGCATGTGCTCCTTGCACACGTAGCTGCCTGCACTGTCTCCAGTCTCCAGGCTTGGCCCCATTATCATACCCTGTGTGCTGGCTATTCGTGGTTGTCAACTTGACTACATCTGAAATGAACTAAAATCCCAAACTGGAGGACACACTTGTGAGGGATTTTTGCCTCACTTGAAGTAGGAAGAGGCACTTTTAATACAGATGTTTGGGGTAGGAAGATATACTTTTAATCTGTGCCACACCTTCGGCTGGAATCTGATATAAGGCTCTATGTCTACTTGCTCTCATTTAGCTAGCAAGCCCGTTCTTTTGCTGGTATTAGAGCCTACATCTTTGGGATTCCTGCGTATACTGAAGGCCAGTTGAGTCAACCAGCCTCATGGACTGAGCAATTTCTGGATTTTGGGACTTTCTGTTCATAGGCAGCCATTGTTGTATTAGCTGGACCACCGCCTGTAAGTCATTTTATTTCCATCTAAAACACACACACACACACACACACACACACACACACAGAGAGAGAGAGAGAGAGAGAGAGAGAGAGAGAGAGAGAGAAAGAGAGAGAGAGAGAGATTTATTACAACCATGATTAGTACACCCTGTGTGCCAACCCAGTCTGATCTGCCATCCAGTTCCTAGCCAAACCCACCAAATCTGATAGGCAAAGCCCTGATCATGAAGCCTATGCCCAGATGTATAGTCTTGTGAGCTCACTGAACCCTAGCTCACCCACCTGTACCCAGATACCCCTGATTATACATCCTATATACTGGTTCAGTCTGGTGTCCATAGCCTACCTCTACCATATCCAACCTCCACATGTTACCAGGGAAGTACCTCTGTGCTAGAATCCAGTCTGGTAAGTTCCTGGAACGCACCCCTGCTACCTCCCAACCCGTAAGTATTGTTATATATCTGGTATGCTGGCCTAGCTGGAGGCAACTTAGAATATCACATCAGACAGGCAGTCAATGAAAGTCCACAAGATCAGATCTGATATATAATATATAATATTTGAATATATTAATGTATGTGAATATTTATATATTATTTTCAAGTCAGTATATTTTTGCCCAAATTTCCCAGTTCTATAGAAATGTTCTTCAATGAAGAATTACTTAGATGAACCCTGGGATGCAGAATTTAAAAGAATAATCAGAAACCTCATCAAAGAATTCAAGATGTCTAAAGAAGTCATGAATAGACCTTATAATGAAGTTACACAGTAGACTTAGAGATGATATCAATGAAACCTGAGTAGGTGCTCAGGAAAACACAGGCATACGTTTGCATGAGATGATTAAGAAAAGCAAGGATTCGAGAGTTAATTTAGTAAAGAGGTTGATAATCTGAGGACAATTCAATCTGAAAAAACATTGAATTAAAAAGCACAATAATCCAATTAGAAATCTCAGGGGAATGCTCAACAAATAGAATGGTCAACTAGAAGAAAGAATTTCAGGACTTGAAGCTAAAATAGAAGAATTAGAAACTTAGCTAAGTCATTTAAAAAATGAGAGAATGGGAAAAAAAAATATTCCAAGCAAATGGAATCAGGAAGCAAGCAGGTATCAACATCCTAATAGGAGACAAAATAAATTTCAAACAAAAACTAATCAAAAGAAATGGAGGACACTCCATTTTAATAAAGGTAATGATCAATGAAAACATCGAAGCCACAACAGGCATGTACAAATTTTGGCACACTCAGTATCACAAAGAGCATATTACTAGAATTAAATATGTAAATTAACCACAACTCAGTATTTGTAGGTGATTAAAATAACCCACTTTCTCTAGCACAAAGCTCATCTAATCAAAAAGTAGACAGAGAAACATTAAAATTGAATGACATCAAGCAGGTCAACAGATCTATGTAGAATATCCCATGCAAACATCAAAGAATATATGTTCTGTTTAGAAGTTTCTCTCAATTAGACCACATCCAGGGTGACAACACAAATCTTAACAAATTCAGAATATTTGAAACACTTCCAAGTAAGCTTTCTGCCCACAATGCAATGCGATAAGACTTAAAGCTGACAAATCAGCAAACAGTAGTAAGTGAGAAGAAAGAGAATGATGACTGGGTCTACGAAGAAACCAAGAACAGGATGACATTTCTGGAATGTAATAAAAGTGATGCCACAACACAGCAAAAGCTCTGATACACCCTAACAAAACAGTCCTGCGGCAAACATGGAGAGCTCCAAATAGCTACATTAAACACTCAAAAAGAGCACATGTGCATGACTTAATGATGTAACATGTGAACCTGGAAAAATTAGAGTCATCCCTAAATTCAGTAGTTGAGAAGAAATAACAACAACAGAAATCAGAGCAGACAGTCATGAAATAGACACAGCACAAAGGACTGATGAACCTAAAAGCTGGTCCTTTGAGAAGATAGAGAAGATTGATAGAATTTTGGCATCCTTAGCCAAAAGAATGAAATAGAAAACACAAGCTAACAGAATCAGAGATGAACAGGGAAACATTACCTACATACCAAAGAAACACAGACTATTAAAGGGAATATTTTAAAGACCCCCACCCATACTCCATTAAGTTGAAAAACTGTAAATTAATGAACAAACTTCTAGATTGATCCAGATCACCAAAATTAAAACAAGAAGAGATCAATAATGTAAAGACCCCATTTCAAATAAGGAATTGAAACTCTGATTAAGAAGTTTTCTAACTGATAAGAACAGATATTTTGATCCCCCTTCTAAGAAGGACTGAAGTATCCACACTTTGGTGTTTCTTCTTGAGTTTCATGTAGTCTGTGAAATGTATCTTGAGTATTCTGAGCTTCTGGGCTAATATCCACCTATCAATGAGTGCATACCGTATGTGTTCTTTTGTGATTGGACTACCTCACTCAGGATGATATTTTCTAGTTCTATCCGTTTGCCTAAGAATTTCATGAATTCATTGTTTTTAATAGCTGAGTAGTACTTCATTGTACAAATGTTCCACATTTCCTGTATCCAAAGCAGATGCTCACAGTCAACCTATGGACTGAGCACAGGGTCCCCAATGGAGGAACTAGAGAAAAGAGCCAAGGAGCTGAAGAGGTTTGCAGCCCCATAGGAGGAACAACAATATGAACCGAAGAGTACCCCCAGAGCTCCCAGGGACTAAACCACCAACCAAAGAGTACACATGGAGGGACCCATGGCTCCAGCCATGTATGTAGCAGAGGATGGACATTAATGAGAGGAGAGGCCTTTGGTCCTGTGAAGGTTCAATGCTCCAGTGTAGGGGAATGCCAGGACAGGGAAGTGGGAGTGGATGGGTTGGTGAGCAGGGGGGATGGGATGGAATAGGGGGTTTTCAGAGAGGATAACATTTCAAATGTCAATGAAGAAAATATCTAATTAAAAACAAAAAAAGAGGTCTTCTAACTTAAAGAAAAAAAAATTCAAAAGCCCAGGACCAGGTGGATTCACAGCAGTTTTCTGTTAGATTTTCCAAGAAGAGCTACAATGAATCCTTCTTATTCAAAAAATAGAAACAGAAGGAGCATGTTGGAATATGGTCCAGGAATAGAGTCATGTGAAGAGAATTCTGAGTGCTTGTGAGAACACACCAAGAAAGCAACCTCAGCCTCTTTAAAACATGTAATTGTTCTTGGAATGTGGTTTTGTGCTCCTAGCAGGTATAGCAGATAGAAGTGAGTTTACTTCAGGTTACTCGTTATTGCTTGTTGTTATTCGATTATGCCTCAATGGAAAAAAACATGTTTGTTTGTTCTTTTTTCTTTTTGCCATGTGTGCCTTAACTTTGTGATTGTATACAGCTTGACCTCATGAGACCTCTACTCACCTGATGGTTCTCAATCTTCAGAGTGTAAATGGTCTGAGGCTCTGAATTATGTTGGCTACTGCATGAGACTTTAATCCATTTCATTTATTGTCTGCATTCTCCCAGGTCCAGAGGTGACAGGAGCTGCATAAGCCCAAATTCCCTCAACAACCAGAGAAAGACATCATAGGAGAAGGAAACTAGAGGTTAGCTTCTATCACAAGCAAGTTGGCTTTATCCCAGAAATGCAGGGATGGTTCGATGGATGTAAGTCAGTAAATGAATTTACATATATGATCATCTTAATAAGTGCAGAAAAAGAATTTGAAATAAATTAAACATACATGGGACTGGAGGGAATGTATGTCCATATAATAAGAGCTATATATGACAAGCCCGCAGCCAGTATATGTCCATATAATAAAAGCTATATATGACAAGCCCGCAGCCAGTATATGTCCATATAATAAAAGCTATATATGACAAGCCCGCAGCCAGTATATGTCCATATAATAAAAGCTATATATGACAAGCCCGCAGCCAGTATATGTCCATATAATAAAAGCTATATATGACAAGCCCGCAGCCAGTATATGTCCATATAATAAAAGCTATATATGACAAGCCCGCAGCCAGTATATGTCCATATAATAAAAGCTATATATGACAAGCCCGCAGCCAGTATATGTCCATATAATAAAAGCTATATATGACAAGCCCACAGCCAGCGTCATTATAAACTGAGAAAAACTGGAAGTAATTCAATTAAAAACAGGAAGGAGTGGGCTGTTCACTATCCCTATTGTTTTTCAATATAAATGTGTGTGTGTTTGTGTGTGTGTGTGTGTGTGTGTGATATACATAAGATAATTATATATAACACTTGTGATAGATAGCTAGATCATGAAAAGTTATAGATTTGAATCAATTTTTAAAATGTATTTTGTGTTTGTCTGTGTGTAGTATTTACACATGTCCACACTTATTACTCTCTGCTTTCTTTCTCTTTTAATATTTATTTATTTATAATATGTAAGTACACTGTAGCTGTCTTCAGACACACCAGGAGAGGGCATCAGATCTCATTACAGATGGTTATGATCCACCATGTGGTTGCTGGGATTTGAACTCAGGACCTTCAGAAGAGCAATCAGTTTTATAAATCTATTTTATAATATAAAATACATAGCTAAACAAGTATCAAACATGGCCAACTAGATTTTTCTATTGATATTATCATGAAACTTAGATTTTTAGGGAAAAAAAGAAACCCTCTAAAAGGGACTAAGACTAAAGATAAAACAGAACATGATAAAAAGTCAAAACAAGGATGGGAATTATGGGTTGGAAATGGCTCAGGGGTTGAGAACACCAGCTGCTCTTCACAAGACCCAGGCTGTTGGCATCCACATGGTTACTCACAAACTCCCCTAACTCTAGTTCCAGGGGCACTAGGCACATACATGTTGCAGACAAAACACACAGCATATGAAAATTTAAAAAAAAATCATTTTTAAAGAATGGAAATTAACAGGATAAGAAAACACATGATTAAAATAATCACATTTTGTTAAGCCGAGTTAGCAGATCTCAGCAGCTATGAGCAGCTATGAATTCTATCAGTGTTCAGAGGAGGAACCTACTTGCTCTAAGGCCAAAATCTGAAGCATGTGTGGTGTGACTGTCCTAGTTTCCTTTCTATTGCTGTGATAGAACAGACTCTGCAAAAGCAGCTTGGGAAGGAAAGGGTTTATTTCACCTTTCAGCTTATAGTCAGTCCATCCAAAAGGGAAGTTAGAGTGGAAAGCCAAACAGGAACTCTGAGGCAGGAACTGAAGTGAGAGTCATGGAGAATTACTGCTTACTGCGTACAACCCAGGACCACCTGCACAGGGTGGTAGCACCTGAATGGTCTGAACCCTCTCACATGAATCATACATCAAGAAAATGCTCCACAGCCTTTTCCCCAGGCAAATCTGATGGAATCCCTTTCTCTGCTGAAGTCCAGTCTTCCCAGATCCCCCTAGCTTGTGTTAAGTTGAGAAAAACCTAGCCAGCAACAAAGAATTACTTGGGAAGTCTTTGTTGGATAGGACAATTTCCAGGGAGAGTCTTCAGTGTCTGTTATATGTAGAATGATGTATCTACAAATAAGGATACTTTGATTTCTTTCTTTAGTACATGTATCCCTTTTATTCTCTTATATTAACTAAATTTTAAGTGCTGTATTGAATAATAGTAGAGAAAGTGGACATCCTTGTCTTCTTGATTTTAGTGGAAATAGATTGGCACTTTCCCCATTTAGTATAATGTTGGCTATAGGTTTGTCATATGAAGCCATTATTGTGTTAGGATGTGTTCTTTCTATTCTCAGCTCTCTTTAGAGATTTTATTATGAACGAGTGTTGGATTTTTTTCAAAATCTTTTTTGGCATCTATTGAAATGATTATGATTTCTGTCCTTGAGCCAATTAGTGTGATGTTTGTTTATGTTAAGCTATCCCTGTCTCTCTAGAAGAAAGCCAAATTAGTCACCATAAATCATCTCTTTGATCATTCTTTATTAAACCTGCCTAATATTCAAATGTGAAATGTAATTTATCAAACTTTTCACTATTTGTTCTCTTATGGTATTATTAAGTCTATTGTATCAAATAACTTTCAATAATTTAACTTTTCACCCATTTCCATAGATTTCTACAGATCAAATTCGTGATGTCAAAATGCTTGGCCAAATGGTATATTAAAATTTTAGAAAACTTTATTGACATGACTTCTAACTCCACCTTCAGTGTTGTGACATAAGGTTTCATTTTAGATAGAGGCAACCAGTCCTGGTTTAGATGTGATCACCTTCATCATTGTCCTTACCGTCAAATAGGTTCAGTTCATGGTACCCAGATGCTTCTGGGGTCTCCCAGCTATTTTCTTCTTGAATAAATAAATGCTGTCATGGAACATAGACAATTTAAACAAAACTTTACTTAGCAAAGCTAAGCAAACCAACAACTCTAAAGAGAGATTGAAATGGGTTTCCAAACAGAGGAGAAGCAGCCTATGAAATGAGCTCTGTATTGTGACACTGAAATAAACCTTTAATGAGTTATTTATGAGCTATGTGGTTTATTCATGAAGAAATGTGACTTTTTTTTCTCTCCAAATCATAGTGAACTGGGTCTCCCTGTTAGGATATTTCTTCTTATGACCCTATAGAAAAGTCAACAAAGAGGGATTTGGGGAAAAGGGTTTCAAAACCAAATGTAAACCCTTAGCGAATATGTGTAGGAAAATGCCCTGGTGACTTAATTTCTGGCATAGCAGGAAGCTCATAATTGTAGCTTCAAGGCTGTCTAATTATAGAGAGGCATTCTGACTGGCAGAAGATGTAGCTATCAAAAACTGTTTATTTCAGTTACCTCATAGCTAACTCCTAGCCTATCATATATTTAACTTTTATATCAGTTACTTTCCTGCTGTTATAATAAAAATAAAAAATAAAAACAACTTAAGGAAAAGTGGGTTAGATAATTTCATTTTACCAATTTGCATTATTTCTTGCACATATTATTTCTATTACAATAGATTCTTGACTTGGAAAGTTTGGGTCAAATAGTAAATGAAAAGCTTTAGAACATTTCATTGAGGTGTTTTTTGAGGTAACTTCCATCTTCAGAGTCCTGACATGAAGTTTAGGTTTAAATAAGAAACAAGAGGTAAGCGTGGCTAATCAGTCCTGGTCAGGTTGTGGCTACCTCCATCACTGACCCATCACTGTCCCATTTTCTAGTCTATTCTGCAAGGTTTGAATTGTGGTTCATTGGCTCATCAAATCCTTGGCTCACAGTTTGAGGACAGAGGCCATCACGGTGGGGAAGCTATGGTGGTAGGAGCTTAGAATGACTGGTCATATGGTACCTATGGCCAGGAGGCAGAAAATGATGAATGACTGGGCTCAGTTCACTTTCTTCTTCACATGGTCCAGAACTTCAGCCAGGGGAAGAGATTGTCCCCCCTCAAAGATTCTTATAAATATTCCATAGGCATCCCCAGAGATCCATCTCCTAGGTGATTCCTAACATCATCAAGTTGCTAATTGAGACTAAACCATCACAATTCTATTCCTTATCAATTTGACACCCTAAAATATCACTCAACATCTCTAACTCTTAACTTGACACACAACGTATCTGTATCGGTTGAAATCATAACCTCCTATCCTTTGTCCCACGAATTTCACGTTGACCTTATAATGCAAAATAGTATAGAACTTCCCAAGTCTCCCTAATCTATAACAATTCTAACAATTTGCAAGTCCAATGTTCATTTCCTGAGAGTCAAGACAATATCTTAAATGTGATCCCCTATGAAACAGACAGTAAGTTGCACATTTCAAATACACAATGGCATAGAATAAGCACACAGCAAGGAATGATTAGACCAAAGCAACTCCAGAATTTGGCAGGCCAAACACCAAATCTTGCAGCTCCATTTTGGTATCCGGGGCTTGCTATGAAATTCTCTTGTGTCCACAAGACTTAAGTAGTCTCACCTCTTTAGCCATACCAACCACAGCATGAACAGCCCCCCTCTACGACCAGCTCCTCTCTATGCCTGCAGCTTTCCTCGGCAGATGCCTCATGGTCTAGAAACCTCCTATTATCTTCATATCTCCGTTGTAACGTAGACTGCAACGTAAGAGTGTTTAAACTTTCTCTCAAGGACTCTGCCTATGGCACGCATTTCCTGCCCTCAGCTCCTTTCTGAAAACACGGAGTGAGATTCCAGGAGCCTCTCAATCTTGCTTCTTCAAAATATACAAAAACGGTACCATGTAGACGCTGCTTCCAAATTCTGCTGTCAGCTTAAGATACAGCCTGTCTCTCTTGGACCATATCTGTATCCGTTTCTGTGTGCTGACCTTGCAGTAACACTTCCCAGGTCACTTAGCTTTGAAGAGCAAGTTTAGTTTAGACTTTGATCCCCCAAAGCGCTCTTGAATCTTTACAAGACGAAGCCGCCGAAGGGTGGGGTTTCCCTCTCAGGTCACTTTTTCCTTTGTCATAGTGAAGCCCAGGATTTTTCTCATCAGTAGTGTTGACAGCTAACTGTTTTAGCAATTACAGCTGTTTTCTTAGTCTGAAGTTTCTCTCATCTGGAAATTTTCTATGAAAACAAATTAGTTCACTGTAGCCTGTAATATTAAAAAATCACCCACGCTATCACTGGCTAGGCACCGACCATCAGCTTCGGTCTGTTTAGAGCCCGGCAGACAGACGGAGACCACATTATTCATTTTATTTTTAAATTTTATTTTCTAAGTTTTTTTTTTTATTTACCTTCAAGATCATTTCCTCTTTCCTGTTTCCTCCCTCCCCGAAAGTCCCATAAGCCCCCTTCCCTCCCTCTTTTCCCCATTCAACCCCTTCTCTCTTCTCTGTCCTGGTGTTCCCCTACATCCAGTCTTTCCAGGACCAGGGATCTCTCCTTCCATCTTCTTGGGAATCTATTGATATGCGAATTGTGTCTAGGGTATTCCGAGATTCTGGGTTAATATCCCCTTATCAGTGACTGCATACCATGTGTGTTCTTTTGTGATTGGGTTACCTCACTAAGGATGATATTTTCAAGTTCTGACCATTTGCCTAGGAATTTCGTGAATTCATTGTTTTTAATTGCAGAGTAGTATTCCACTGTGTAAATATACCACATCTTCTGAATCCATTCCTCCGTTGAGGGACATCTGGGTTCTTTCCAGCTTCTGGCTATTATAAATAAGGCTGCTATGAACATAGTGGAGCATGTGTCCTTATTGTATGCAGGTAAAGCCTCTGGGTATATGCCCAGGAGTGGTATAGCCGGATCCTCCGGGAGTGTCATGCCCAGTTTTCCGAGGAACCGCCAGACTGCTTTCCAGAGTGGTTGTACCAGCTTGCAATCCTACCAGCAGTGGAGGAGTGTTCCTCTTTCTCCACATCCTCGCCAACAACTGCTGTCTCCTGTGTTTTTGATCTTAGCCATTCTGACAGGTGTGAGATGGAATCTCAGGGTTGTTTTGATTTGCATTTCCCTAATGACTAAGGATGATGAATATCTCTTTAGGTGCTTCTCAGTCATTAGATATTCTTCAGGTGAGAACTCTTTGTTTAGCTCTGTACCCCATTTTTAATAGGGTTACTTGCCTCTCTGGAGTTTAACTTCTTGAGTTCTTTGTATATATTGGATATTAGCCCTCTGTGGGATGTAGGGTTGGTAAAGATCATTTCCCAGTTAGTTGGTTGCCGCTTTGTCTTTTTGACAGTGTCTTTTGCCTTGCAAAAACTTTGTAATTTGATGAGATCCCATTTGTCTATTCCTGATCTTAGAGCATAAGCTATTGGAGTTCTGTTCAGGAAATTCTCCCCTGTGCCCATATGTTCAAGGTTCTTCCCTAGTTTCCTTTCTATTAGTTTCAGTGTGTCTGGTTTTATGTGGAGGTCCTTGATCCACTTGGAATTGAGCTTAGTGCAAGGAGATAAGAATGGTTCAATTTGCATTCTTCTGCATGTTGACCTCCAGTTGAGCCAGCACCATTTGTTGAAAAGGCTATCTTTTTTCCACTGGATGGTTTTAGCTCCTTTGTCAAAGATCAAGTGGCCATAGGAGTGTGGAATCATTTCTGGGTCTTCAATTCTGTTCCATTGATATACATGCCTGTCACTGTACCAATACCATGTGGTTTTTAACACTATTGCTCTGTAGTACAGCTTGAGGTCCAGGATACTGATTCCCCCAGAGGTTCTTTTACTCTTGAGAATAGTTTTAGCTATTCTGGGTTTTCTGTTATTCCAGATGAATTTTTGAATTGCTCTTTCTAACTCTATGAAGAATTGAGTTGGGATTTTGATGGGGATTGCACTGAATCTGTATATTACTTTTGGTAAGATGCTCATTTTTACTATATTAATCCTGCCAATCCATGAGCATGGCAGATTTTTCCATCTTCTGAGGTCTTCTTCAATTTCTTTCTTCAGAGACTTGAAGTTCTTGTCATACAGATCTTTCACTTGTTTGGTTAGCGTCACGCCAAGATACTTAATATGGTTTGTGGCTATCGTAAAGGGTATTATTTCTCTTACTTCTTTCTCAGCCTGCTTATCCTTTGAGTATAGGAAGGCTACTACTGACTTGTTTGAGTTGATTTTATATCCGGCCACTTTGTTGAAGTCGTTTATCAGCTGTAGGAGTTCTCTGGTGGAGTTCTTTGGATCGCTTAAGTATACTATCATATCGTCTGCAAATAGTGATAGTTTGACTTCTTCCTTTCCAATTTGTATCCCTTTGACCTCTTTTTGTTGTCTAATTGCTCTAGCTAGAACTTCAAGTACTATATTGAAAAGATATGGAAAGAGAGGGCAGCCTTGTCTAGTCCCTGATTTTAGTGGGATTGCTTCAAGTTTCTCTCCATTTAGATTGATGCTGGCTACTGGTTTGCTGTAAATTGCTTTTACTATGTTTAGATATGGGCCTCAAATTCCTGATCTTTCCAAGACCTTTAGCATGAAAGGATACTGAATTTTGTCAAATGCTTTCTCAGCATCTAATGAGATGACCAGGTGGTTTTTTTTCTTTTAGATTGTTTATATAGTGGATTACATTGATGGATTTCCTTATATTGAACCATCCCTGCATCCCTGGGATGAAGCCTACTTGATCGTGGTGAATGATCGTTTTGATGTGTTCTTGGATTCGGTTGGCAAGAATTTTATTGAGTATTTTTGCATCGATATTCATAAGAGAGATTGGCCTGAGATTCTCTTTCTTTGTCGGATCTTTGTGTGCTTTTGGTATTAGTGTAATTGTGGCTTCATAGACCGAGTTGGGTAGTGTTCCTTCTGTTTCTATTTTGTGGAACAGTTTGAAGAGTATTGGTGTTAGGTCTTCTTTGAAGGTCTGATAGAATTCAGCACTAAAACCATCTGGACCTGTGCTTTTTTTGGTTGGAAGACTTCCAATGACAACTTCTATTTCTTCAGGGGTTATAGGACGGTTTAGATGGTCTATTTGATCCTGATTTAATTTTGGTATTTGGTATCTGTCCATTTCCTCCAAATTTTCCAGGTGTGTTGAGTATAGACTTTTGTAGTAGGATCTGGCTGTGGGGTGTGACAACTCAGAAGAAACGAAGAAATGTTTCTAGTGAGCAGGTATGAGGGACCACGCATGGCCATGCCCGTGCCTACCCCAACAGTGGGTAGACAACTCAACAGTGAGAGTTAAAGACAGAGCATCAGGCCTGGAAAGAAAGAGATGTTTGTCCTGTCAGGAAAGAGAGTAGAAAAGTAAAACCCGCTATGCCACCAGGTGGGTGGGTGCAGGAGATTACTTTCTCTCTGGAAACCCTGGTGCAGCTTTTGAGACTCAAGATAGCAGAGGAATGAAGGGATTGTTTGCTAGCTACACAGCTGCAGAGTGGTGCCCTAGGGCTTACTCTGGTGTCTGGTTTGGAGTACCACTGGAAAATAGGCAATGTCCCTTTTTGGGGAGAGGTAAGTTCCAGCTCACTCAAGCTTCAGACTTTTTCTTGCTTTAGCATGAGGTTAATCTATTGTTTCCACTTATGGGTTCAACCAAGAAACTGCTACTATAATCAAGTTTGTTCCCCATCTGCCTCATCTTGAATTTCCTTGACACGCTGTGTTTATGGTCCCTCTGCTCACTGACCTGTCCACGGCTGGTTCCTTGCTGACGACTATGTCAATCCGCTGCATCTCTATTGTAGTGTGGATATGGATGGACACACACCATGCAATATTCTCTTTGTCTTCTCTCCTTAAACGTAATTACTTCAGGAATAACCTGTGTTGCCTGCCCATGGTGGGGTGTGCCTTTAATCTCAGCACCTGGGAGGCAGATTTCTGTGAGCTCAAGGCCGGACTGGTCTACGTAGTGAGTTTCAGGTTAGCCAGGGCTAAATAGAGAGACCCTATATCAAAGGAAAAGAAAAAAAAATAACCTATGTTGTTGCTTCTCTTGACAACTTGTTCTCTCTTTGTCATTTTTAAACATTTAAGCTGCTTCCAAATTTTAGGTATCACAAATAAAGCTACCACAAGTATTCATATACACATCTTTGTATGAACTAATACTTTATTTACCTTTAAAAACTATTCAGTGGTAAAATACCTGGATAATATGACCGTGTGTGTGTGTGTGTGTGTGTGTGTGTGTGTGTGTGTGTGTGTAATCTTCCTTTAAGAAATTCCAACCTTCACAAAGTGGCTGTGTCCTTGCACTTCTCACAAGCACCACATGAGTCACAGTTGCTCCACACCCTGCCCCCACCATTTACGACCATGAGACTCATTAGTTTTATCTGTCAGCACATAGTGGTTTCCCACTGTAAGGTCAGTGAACGCCCTTCTGCAGTTTGACAGAGTGGAGCATTTTTCCTGAACTTCTCTGCTGTTCATGTTTGTCCTTTTGTAAAGTTTCTCTCGATTCTTCAGATTGGATTCTTAGTTTCTTCCTATCTTGAGACTATATAAGTATTTGGATATTCTAATAATTGACATGATAGATATTTTTTTAAAACATTTCTCTGGTATATAACTGGTCTTTATTTTATTTACAGCATTTTTAAAAAATATAACTTATTTTTTGAGACAGGGTCTTGATGTATAGCCCAGGTTGACTTGGTATACTATGTACCCATAGCTGGCCTTAAACTAGTGGCCATTCTCATACCTCAGCTCTCTGAGTGCTGAGCTGACAGGTCTGTGATACTATCTCTTGCTAAGTTTGGGCTAGCCTGGTGCATCATGTTAAGGATTCATCCGTTCATTTTTTGCCTCAGCCAGTGTCACAAAGATACTCTCTTCTACTTCATTCTACAATTTATGTTTTAGTTGCTATTAACATCTGCAATTCAGTGCAATAAGCTTTTCTTAATATGATATGACCTGTAGGTCAAAGTTGTTTTATTTTTTTTAATTTTTTTTACTTTAAAAAAAAAGTATCTATTTGAATCATTTTTAATCCTGCTGAATATTACCAGGTTGCTCTCTAAAATACTCTTCTATTTACACTTCACAAGTATGCATCAAGAATCCTGTTTCCCTGTCTTACAGTATTTGCCTACTAGAGAACGGTGACATTTTTCAATTATCTTTAACAAACAATGAAATGGAGCATTGTCTCCTGTTTTAGACACATTAGTCTTTCCCTCCTGAGTCTTTTATGTCCTTTGCTTTTTTCCCTATGTTTTAGGCAATTAACTTAAAGGTTAAATCCTATTTGGTGCTTTAAAAATACATAAGTATTGGCTGTAAAAGTTATTTTACCGTTCATACACTGAAATGGTGTTTGGAAGAAGGCACAAATAACTTTATTTGAGCACTGTTGCTCAGTTGAGTGTGGAACTCAGAGATCCTGATCAACCTAGTAAATCAAGGAAACTTTTGGTAATTTAGGACTGACCAGGCCAATAGTAAAGATATCCCACACGCAGAGTAGATTATGCCATAAGCTGTTTTGATGGAACTGGATTTAATGTTTACTTTTTGATGTCTGTATTTCCAGAATAAAACTATACCATTTAGACACTTGCCTCTAGTCAAATCAAATATGCCTGGGTTTTTTACTGTGAATCTCTTGAGAGAACTGTAGCTGTTTAGCCAATGTATCACTTATGATGGCTTGGTCCTTCAGTATCAACAGGCAGCATTAGAAAGACTTTTTGAGGACTGGAAAGATGGCTCAGCAGTTAAGAGCACTGACTGCTCTTCCAGAGATCTGGAGTTCATCTCCCAGCAATCTCGTGGTGTCTTATAACCATCTATAATAAGATCTGATGTCCTCTTCTGATGTGTCTGAAGATAGCTACAATGTACTCATTTAGATAAAATTTTTTAAAAAAAGATTTTTTTGATCTTGAAACTTAAGCTTAATTGTTCCCTTGTCTCACTGTTGCAAAGTTTAATAATGCGCTTAATAAAAACAATTAATTTTTCTTTTATTAAAATCAAAGCAGACCACACATTTTATTAAAATGAACAACTCAAATTATTTCTCCTAAGGCAGTTACCACCCTCTGAGACTACCCTCAACATTCAATATATGTATATATTTGTATTACCTCTACAGCACACTAAGGTACTCACTTGGGAAATACAATGGTTTAATTATTAAATTTACAATAGAAAATACCCCATTTCTTATGGCAAATATAGAAAATTTAACAGCCATTATCATAGTTATGAAAACCAGTTTTGTGAATCGGTTTCCCCTAAAGGTCTTGCACAATTGCAATAGGAGCATTTAATGTTTCATTGTCTTAGTTAAGAGAACTATTTCCAACTATAGCAGAAGACTGGGTTATAAGGGAATGCTAATTATATTGTTGTTAAATGCCAAATTTTCAATTTTTTTTCTTGTCTCTCTTTTCTGCTCGTTTCCAACAGAACAGTTGGTCTGCACATTTACATTGCTGCACATCTTAATTGTCTAAGCGAGGTGGGGGGGGGGACCACAGTAGGCTCTGGGGAGGACAGGTAATGAATCCTATCTAAGATGATGGGGCAGAGAACTCAATCAGACTTGAAAACCTGGCATCAGTCCCTCAGACAGCACGATTATGAAGTGTTCCCCGAGAAATAACATAGCTTACTTTAAAGCAGATGGGATTTACATTGTAGGTGGGGAAGTGGGGCTAGCAGTGGGCTCCTCATTCATTACAGCAGATGATTCTGAGTGATAGGTGTGGGATCATAGCCCATAACCTCTACAGGATTCTGTAAAAACAAAGAATGAATCAACATTCTGTCTGTACTGCTAAAGAGTCTTCTGGGAAGATGGACCTTCCATTGAGAAAAAGCCTGCGTCCGATTAGCCTGTAGTCTCCAGGGCAGTTCTTGATCAAAGATTGTTGATGTGGGAGGGTCCAGCCCACTGTGGGCGGTGCCACTCCTTAGGTGGGTGGTACAAGTCTGCAGTCTGAGCAAACCTTGTTGAATGAACCACAAGGGGCATTCGTTCCTGCTTCCGGAATTCTGCCTCGAGTTCCTTCCCTGGCTTCCCTTCAAGATCAAGTGTGACCTGGAATGTGTGCGTCAGACAATCTCTTTCCTCCCCAAGTTGCTTTTGATGTTTATCACAGAAATAGAAACCTAACTGGAACACAGAGTGGCTCCAAAATGAAGGCAGGGCCATGACCTTGGCAGCATCTGTGTCAGAGACTCACCCTTATAAACTGGTTTACTCTTGTTTTTCTTTGTGATTGCCCTTGTCTTTATTTCTTCATTTACCTCTCTGCCCCAAATGTTTCCTTAAGTTCTTAACTTCCATTGCTAATTCTGAGCTTACACTCCCGTTCTTTTAGCATCCTCAAACACCTGCTGGACTCCTAAGTGTTCAGCTTTCACTTGAACTCGATGTATACCAGAGACTCTAGATGCTTTCAGCGGCCCTTGGACACACAGCCCCGGCTCTATTCGGATTCTGTTCACTGTGAGTCAGACAGACAGAGAGACCCTCTTTTTGTGGCTCAAAGGGTAGCAGGAGAATTGAGCATTAAGCAAATTGCTGCAGAATAATTGTTCTACTCATGCCATTAACAGAGGCTACATTGAACACTTAGGAAAGATCTGGCAGGAGCAAATTATTCAGTCCACCGTCCTTTAAGAATTTGTGCTTGAAGTTGGGCAGTGGTGGCGAACGGCTTTAATCCCAGCACTTTGGAGGCAGAGACAGGCGGATTTCTGAGTTCGAGACCAGCCTGATCCACAGAGTGAGTTCCAGGACAGCCAGGGCTACGTAGAGAAACCCTGTCTCGAACCCTCCCCCCCCACCCCACCCCACCCCCCAAAAAAAAGAATTCGTGCTTGGACCCCTTTGCCAGGCTCCAGTCTTTGGACCTGCCCTGTCTACCTCATTCTCAAAAGTGATTCTCTTTTGGCAGCTTTAAACAACGAAATTCTCCGACTTAGAAAATTTAGTGTACGGCTACTTACAAGAAGCTTCTGATAGAACCAGAGGCTGAACAGATTAGAAATTAAATCTTGCTCCGTGTGGGTTCAGTAACCACGGAAACGTGTCCTTGTAAAATTCTTACGGTGGGCCCCTTTGAAAGACATCAGGATTGGGAAAAGTGTAGGCGAGATTCTAGAAAATTAGTTAGTTTTTCATTGGATAACCATGCTAAAAAAAAAATCAATTTTTTAAAATATAAAGGGCCATTTTATTTATTAGGCAAGAGAATCTGAACACTTTCCTCCTTGCCCTTTCCCTGTGGGTAAAGTGGGTCAGTCTGTTAGTTCCACTATTTAATAAATAAAATGAAAATGCAGGGGGGCAGCGCAAGGGAGAGATGTTTTACTGGTGAAGTGTCAATGCGGAATAGGAAGCCAGGCAGTGGTGGCCCACGCCTTTAATCCCAGTACTTGGGAGGCAGAGGCAGGTGGATTTCTGAGTTTGAGGCCAGCCTGGTCTACAGAGTGAGTTTCAGGACAGCCAGGGCTACACAGAGAAACCCTGATTTGAAACAAAACACAACAAACCAAAACAAACAAACAAAAAAGACTGGATAGGGGGTTGGCTAAGGAGAAATGAACCAGTCAGTGGAAGCTTTCAGGAATGGAGCAGTTACCCAGGCTCAGATAAGGACATGAGTGGATCGAATGCCGCCTGTGGTTCATTCTGCGCATAGGGCCACTCAGGTCGGGTATAAGCATTAGTTCATAGCTAGGTGACAGTTTAAACACCACACTGGAAACGTTAGACGAGAAGATAAACCAGAGTGTTTAAATTCGCCACCAAATTATTGTCATCTCCATCCCCTCTTTTTCTTTGTGAGGCAGGGTCTCATGCAGCTCAGAACCGACTGGAACTTCCTGTGTGACCTAGGCTGGCCTCGAACTTCTGGATTCTTCTGCTCTTGTCTTCTTAATGTTGGGGTGCGGTGGTACATGCCATCATGCCTAAGCACTAATCTCATGTTCAGTGTTCAGCGAGGCACGTGATATGGAGAGGTTTGCATGGAGAACACTGGTTTGTCACAGAGAATACCAGGTTTTCCAACTGACCGGGACTTGCTTCAGACACCACTTAGACTCGTCAGGGCTGCTGTCTTACACAATGAGTGGCTGTTTTTTTTTTCCTGCTCATTCATTGTCTGCGCTGTGGGAATTAGCTAAAGCCAAGAATCACAAGAACTAGAAAAGATAACTGAAAACAAGGAGTGCCTTCTTCATGCTTTCTGTATTTTTCCGTTCTTGTTCTTATTGTAGGGAGCAGAACCATCATTGGAACACACGGCCTGGCGCCGCAGTACAGTACAAGCTTGTTACACAGTCAAACTAGGTGCTTTCTTGTCTATTTTGCAGATTCCTTAATAGATGTCTAAAATATCAGAAAAAATATAACCAGGGTTTTTGTTCGTTTAATTTTAGCCTTTCTTGAATTCACTGAACTAGTTTAAGTGATTTCGCAAGGATGCCCACTCTTAGTTCCTTGCCAGATAAAATGGGAATGTTTCTCAACATTGTCAGTCAGCTCAGTCACAGGAACCCTCTCCTACCTTGGACCGTGGCACTGTTTCGGCACCTCAGGGAAAATCTTGAAGCTTCTACGTTGAACAGTAGAAAGCTAGCCTCCATGCTGAGGGAAGAAGCACAGGAGAGACTCCCCCAAGTGAGGAGAAATCACAGAACAGCATGACTGAAGGACCTGGGCCTTCAGACATGAAGTGTCTAGTGCAGTTCCTTGAGCTGACTAGGCTCAGCCATAAGCGTGGCTCTGTCCTTCCCGTGGAGCAGAAACACAGCCTGGTCAAGCTTAGCCAAATTTCAGACACAAAGCATCATGTAGTGTAAGACTCGAGGGAGTCTTAACGGAGAGATCCCCTGAGTGGACCACGCAGAGATGGGAATCAATGCAAAAAGCAAGAGGATTTTTATTATCCAGCATGCTGGGGCCACCCTGCACACGGAGACAGAACAACACGCACTCCAGGCCTTTTATACAGTTCTCGGGCAGCCGCCATTAGGCATAATGTGATTGGCAGAACAGTATTACCTTTAGACTAATTTGTTGATAGGGAATAAGGTAGGTGGCCAAGGGACTCTGGGCCTTTCCTAGTGGCACAGAGACCACCCAGTGATCTGAGGAATGTAATTTAGCCTCTCCCTTCTGGGAAGGGCCAGTGTTCTCTGACCTTTTCAAAGTTTCTGAGTTAACCCTTTCAGTAGAAGAAAGCACTGCTTTTTGTGTGACTGAGTTTGGGAATGGCGTGTTACACTGGAAGAGATACTATTGCTAAAAGACTAGAAGACCAGTCATGGACGTGTAACTCAGAGCAGACTGATAACTTGACCTGTCTCCTCTTAGTCCAGCACCGTTATGGTGTGGTGTTTCCTTAAGTAGCCTGTGGTCAGAGGCAAAAGGCTGCCCTAGTAGATCTTTATATCACGTTTGTTATTTTATAAGCATAGATACCACTTCTGAAGAGGGAGTGTCCTACTTCCAAGGGCCTCTCAGAGTACAAGACTTATTTACCAAACAGGGAGAAAATTTTATCTGGCAGAAAATTTTGTCAGAAAATTGTAACGCTCCTGTACATTTATTTATGACTACTATCAATTGTGCTATTATTTGTAATATTTAGAGTTGATCTTAACAGTGATACTTTTATGATTATCTTAGTCATTGAGAAGTTGCTGAAATGTGAGAAGGGTTTGTTCAGAAAGGCAACATCACACTGTAAGCCTCAGTGCACACACTACATCCAAATCTTAAATATCATCTAAATTCCTGTTGACTGAATCCATTTTGTGTGGCTCAGATTCAAATGATCATCAGATCCACAGAGAAGGCATGCATTCAAAAGCTCCTTCCTTCCTTCCTTCCTTCCATTTTTTCCTTCTTTTCTTTGCCCTTCCCTCCTCTCCCTCTTCTTTCTATCTCTCTCCTTTTCCTTCCCTCCCTCCCTGTTCTTTTCTTTCTTTCTTTCTTTCTTTCTCTTTCTTTCTTCCCTCCCTCCCTCCCTCCCTCCCTTTATCCCTCCCTCCCTTCCTTCCTTCATTTCTTCTCCTTTTCTTTTCCCTTCCCTCCCTCTTTTCTTTCTCTCTCTTTCCTTCTTTCTTCCTTTCCTTTTCCCTTCCTCCCTCCCTCCCACTTCCCTCCCTCCCTCCCTCCCTCCCTCCCTCCCTCCCTTCTTTCTTTCTTTCTTTCTTTCTTTCTTTCTTTCTTTCTTTCTTTCTTTCTTCTTTCTTTCTTTCTTCTTTTCTTTCTTCTCTTAAGACAGACCCTCACTATGCAGCCCTGGCTGTCCCAGAGTGTGCTATGTAGACTAGGGTGGACCCAGACTCACAAAGATCCATCTGCCTCTGCATCCTGAGAATTGGGATGAAAAGATCTTGCCTTGCCAGAGACCGTATGTCATTTATCTCCATCAAGTGGCTTTGATGTGCACCCCTTTCCAACATTAAACAGCTAATTCTTTGCTCCTGAGGGTTTACTTCATGTTAAGATGTGCCTTCTTAAAGCAAGCCAAGGTACTGATGAGACCACTGTCCACAGAGGGTGAATAATGGGTGACTTAGTTCTTCAGTTTTCCAAAGATGTTTTTCAAGTCAAGTGTGTAGCCATGCTGGAGACTCTGAATTGTCTTAGAGTTGTGTGGCTTTTGAGGCAACACATTTTCAATGGATGAAACTATAGCTTGAAGAACTGCTGAATTTGCTGAGCCCGGCATGGCCTTGGTGGGGACAGAGTGACATGGCTCCTGCCTCTGGGACAGGGTCCTGGTGTGAGCCTCCATGAGTATGGATGGCTGCTGTGAGCATAAGACTTGTTTCTGTAATAATGTACAAATTTTCTGGACCCAGTACTAGCAATGGAGGACTCTTTCCTTCGGACGCCATGATAATTAGAAACAGCACAAGTCCTGCAGTTGAGGCTGTGGCTGAGTCTCAGCCAAACTGTAAACACTAGGACCTTTGGGACAGCCCTTAAGGCTATGGAAAAGAACTCTAAATAAATGAGTTTGGAAAAGATTTAATATCTCAACTATGCAAAAAATAAGGATGCAATATGAATTATATGAGGGGATTCATGAATCTAAAGGAACAAAGCTGCTCTGTGAGCCAAGCTGTTAAAGACAGTTGCTAAGGAAAGAGATAAAGAGATTTAGGGAGTGGTGGGGTGGGAGTACCCTCCCAGCTAAGTATTTTGTTTATGCTTACAAAAGCTGATAGATTCCTGAGTTCAAGGTCAGCCTGGGACAGATCAAGGGTGGACCCAGGTGTGGTAGAAATGGTGGTTTCAGGGCAAGGTCACACCCAGCTAGTTTATCTTAAACAAAGGTAGATAGACCTCTGGATGTTTTTGCAGTATATATATATATATATATGCATGCTTGCTGTCTTCTAAGAATCAGGGGCTGGAGTCATGAGATGCTAATTCATAAGGTAATCAAAAGGAAACCTGGAGTAGATGACTGAATTTATGTGTAAAATAAAAGACTGGACTTGTGTTCTGCAGGAGATGAGCTAGCCAGAGAATTTTTTAGGATAAAAAGGGAGAAGTACTCGGAGAACTGACACACACACACACCCCCCCCCCACACACACACACACAAGCAAGCAGGACATGGACAGAGAGATCTCCAGAGAGAAAGCAGCACAGAGAGAGAAGCAGCTTGGAAAAACTCTATCAAGCAGAACTCAAGTCGTCAGCTTGGACCCAGGATTTGACTTTTCGATGCTCCCAGACACCCCTTTCTCAGAACTTCTCTTCCAGCCAAGGCTGGTCCTTGGCATCAGTTTGTCTTGAATTTTCTGTCTGAGCTGAGCATTATCCTCCAGGTAAGGGAATGGAAGCTGGCCTGAGGATACTGGATGCTCTTTCAAGAGAGAACCAGCTCCTTGGAACACACCCCTTCCTGCTGGTCTCTTGCTATTTGTGGGTTTTTTCCCTTTCTGTTTTCCTTACTGCATCTTTTCCCCTCTAGCTTCTTCTTATCCTATTTTATCAGTACATGATCCTAAAATAATGGATAATGACACATAATCAAAGAAATGGCAGAAACTGAATGACTCAACTGATAAAGTCCCTAGGCGATGGTTTGTATAGCTTTGTATATGCTTGGGCCAGGGAGTGGTGCTATTAGGAGGTGTAGCCCTTCTGGAGTTCCTAGCTGCCTGGCAGTCAGTATTCTGCTAGCAGCCTTCAGATAGAGATGTAGAATTCTCAGCTCGCCGGGCGGTGGTGGCACACGCCTTTAATCCCAGCACTTGGGAGGCAGAGGCAGGAGGATTTCTGAGTTTGAGGCCAGCCTGGTCTACAAAGTGAGTTCCAGGACAGCCAGGGCTACACAGAGAAACCCTGTCTCGAAAAACCAAAAAAAAAAAAAAAAAGAATTCTCAGCTCCTCCTTCACTATGCCTGCCTGGACGCTGCTATGTTCCTACCTTGAGGATACTAGACTGAATCTATGAACCCAGAAGTCAGCCCCAGTTAAATATTGTCCTTATAAGAGTTGCCTTGGTCATGGTGTCTGTTCACAGCAGTAATACCCTAACTAAGACACCCTACAAGGTCCTCATCTGCTAACTTTGGTATTTCCTCTTTCAGATCTAACAGTGTCCAGTACCGAGGGGACGTCTGGTTAGTGTTTGCTGAATGACTGCTCCGGTGAATAAGCCATTTTTGCTTTTAGCACATCACAAGGCCACACATTGTTTACTTGAATGCGTTTTAACACATGCTGTTAATCTTTTTTTTTTTTAAGAAAAGCACAGGTAGAAAAGTTGAAGTTCACGTTGATCTATTTATTTTTAATGAGCGTAGTTCTGTGCACCGGGCATGATTCTTTAATAGAAAGTTTTACTCCACATTCGTTGCATTATCCTTGAAGCTTGCCTCTGTAGGCCACGCCCATTAGTACTGAGATTAAGGAATTGGCACGGATTTAATGTTCCCACCCTGTGTTCCCTTTCCTAAGGCTGATGCAGCACGGCCACAAACTGGCAGGAGCCTGCACTCTCGCAGAACTGAAAGTTATGAACGGACACCCAGGACCACACTCTCTCCAAAGTGTCAAGTGAGAACTCCTGCCTCTGTCAGAGATTGCAGTTGTCTGGAGTCTCAGGCTCCTACAAAGCTGCTTCAGCCTCTGCCTGCCTGGGTTTCTTCTAGTCTCTTCCTATCGGACCAATAGTTCAGCGCTGACACATATTAAGAAAGACCTAAAAACATGGCAAATTTTACAGTGTTTCCTGTCGGAAGATGAATTCTGATTATCATTTCCTTTCCTTTCTTATATGGACTATGTCTGGGATAAATATAAGCTCAATTAAAATCGTAGGAGGTTTGTTTTGTTTTGGTTTTTCGAGACAGGTTTTCTCTGTGTAGCCCAGACTGCCCTGGAACTCACTCTGTAGACCAGGCTGGCCTGGAACTCAGAAATCCACCTGCCTTTCAAGTGATGGGATTAAAGGCGTGCGCCACCACTGCCTGGTGGAGGGGGGGGGGATGGGTGGGGGAAGGGGAAACTCCCGTAGGAGTTTTTATAGACATTGTCAAGGTGAATCTGAATTCTGTGAGGAAAATACAAAGATTTTAAGGTGACAAAACTCGTTTGAAAGGAGTAATTTTTAATCAGTACCCAATGAAAAATATTCTGTTGCTTGAGTAGTTCAGACTCTTTGATTCTGGTTTAGACAGAGACTAACAGGTCAACAGAACAAGGCGGTGTTCAAAAGTGAACTTATTTGTTATATTGACTTTTTTTTTAAATAAAGATTATTTTAAGATAATTTTTAAACATTCTTTAAAAGAAACCACAGACTTAAATGTATATCTCAAAACTTAAATTGCAATAAGAAAACATAAAATATATTTTCGGTGATTTCAAATTAGGACAAGATTTCTTAGCACTGACCTGGGCAAATCCAAACCAAAACAATAAGCAAAAAAAACTGTTAAAGTTAAAATTGGAACACTGAACTCATCAAAATTAGACACTTCTCTTTGATAGACAAGAAAATGAAAATATATTTTTCAAACTGAAAGAAAACACATTGTAAGTCATGTGTGACAAGTCTTATTTGCTGAATATAGAATCTTCAAAACTCAGAAATAATAAAATTGACCCTCCATTATAAATGAACGAACACCAAGCTGGGTAGTGTTGGCACATGCCTTTAATCCCAGCACTTGGGAGACAGAGGCAGGCAGATTTCTGAGTTCTAGGCCAGCCTACTCTACAGAGTGAGTTCCAGGACAGTCAGGGTTACACAGAGAAATCCTGTTTCATAAAAACCAAAAAAAAAAAAAAAAAAAAACCAAAAAACCTCATATACATTATATATAAAGACAAATAATTTCTTTGAAGCATACAGTCTGTTATTAGTCATTAAACCACAATGAGACTGTCTACATTGTAAAAGATGAATCTAAGTGTTGGCTAGGGAGCAACTAGCAGTCATATACTACTTTAGGATAGATAATAGTAAAACTATTTTGTAAAACCAATTCAGTAATTTCTTAAGAAATTACACATACTATTCCATTTTATCTGGCAATTCTATTTCTACTTGTCCAGTGTGATGAAAGCTTACACCCACTAAGGACTTAACATGCTAGCATTCACAGCAATTTCGTAGGTAATAGCCCAAACCCAGGACCAAGTACATTGTCTATCAAGGTGAGTGGGTGACCTATTTGTGGCAAGTTTCTAAAAGTGGGAGATTATTCACTGTTGATGCACCCATTATCATAGATGAAACTGCAAAGAATTTTACAGAGTGAAAGAAAAAGGAATCATGCCATATTCTGTGGTATTTAAATTTAAAAATGAAGTGTTTTAATGGTGAAAGTAGGAGTTGATTACAAAAGAGAAGCTGTATGGGCGAGGGGATGGTTTATTATTTTGGTATGGTGATGATGGTTTAGCGGGGATACTGACCATAATTCATCAGAGGACACGCTTTAAATATCCGCATGGTATCGTACATATAAACAAATGCGTCAAGATACACCCACATGTGGACCTCGATAAAGTGGAAAATTTGGAGGAGGCCTCTGGGTTGAGCACTGAAGTCCTTACCTTTTATTTCTTCAGCAGGTGCCTGCAAAATAAAATTCTAGTTAGCTTAGAAAAACCTCTAGACCTCGTCCACCAAATCAATTTCAGGCACCAATAAGTGAGTTTGAGGGGAAAATTCTAGTCATCAACTGCAGTTTAACTTGTGATGGGGGAAAGCCAAGGAAAAACAGAACTGGTGGATTTAAGGGGTGTTGAGTGGAGGGCGGGGCGACCAGGGAAAGAAAAGGAGACCAAAGTGACGCAAACACTTGGGGCAGGGAAGAGCCGCAAGCGTCTATACTCTATCCCCTCCTGCAAGATTCTTTAAGAGAGTGGCTCCAAGTGGATTAAAATGCCACAAGTCCCGGATTCTCCGGGTGAGCCAGGGCTAGCTAGCTACAGCCAACCATGCTCCCTCCCGAGGCTCGGCGCTTTGCTCTCCATCGCCCCCTGGCGGCCGTCGCCAGAGGACCCGCAGTGACGCCTTGGGTCAGGTGTGCGCAGGAAAGTGGGGGTTGCCCGGCTTGCTGCGGCAGCGGCGCCCCGCTTCTTGCCCACTCCCAGTCGCGCCGCTAGGAATCTATTTGCCAAACACCCCGGTCACCAGGGCTGCTCATCTGCTTTAGGCTGTCCTGCCTTCAGGTCTTGAGGAGAAGGAGCTAGACGACAAGTTACGACCTCCCCGGCCTCAGGGCAGAAATCCCTTCGGTTTGGAAAGTGCATCGCAAGGCGCCGATCTCACCTTAAGGAGACCCTCACCTAAAAGTTGCGAGTGGGGCGATGGCAGACCCATTGAAGCCTCCCCTCTTATAACGGAGCGATTGTCCCAACAGCGTCCACTGCACCCGAGCTTGCCCCATATATTGGCACGCCCCTCTGCACGGGGAGTCCAAGGCTGGAGGCCATCCCTTGCCCCATCACTACAGCAGTCCAGCAGCCCGAAATGGGGAGCCTATCAGCGGGGGCCCGGGGCAATCGCCGGCGCCCGGGGCTCTCCCACTAGACGGCGCGGTGTCTGTCCGGGTTACCTCCTGTCTCTGCGCCCTAAAGCCCAGAGCCCGGGAGCTGCTGACCCAGTCACCGCCCGGGGGCTGCCCCGGGGCGGGAGCAGTCCGGAGCGCCACTTAGGCGGGTTTGCCTGGACTGGCTCGGTCGCTGGATTCGCGACGAGGTCCGCCTCCTCCCTCCCCTTCCCGCGCCGCCTCCGCCTCCTTCCTCTGCCTCCACCCTCACCCCTTCCCGTCGGTGCGGAGCTCGACTCCCGAGCCGCGCTCAGCTCGCCACTGCTTGGATGTGGGCTCGGGACAAGGACTCCGCGACTCCTCTCGAGATGGACAGCCGCTACACCAGCGCCACGGGCATCGGGGACTTGAACCAGCTGAGTGCAGCCATCCCTGCCACACGCGTGGAGGTGTCCGTGTCCTGCAGGTGAGGACCCGGCTCTCTTTTCTTCCTTCCATCCGGGTTCGGTGGCACTTGACTAGCGCTCCCCGGACCACGAGGCTTGGCGCTGGTGAGAAGTTGCAAGCTGAGTAGGGACGCCCTAGTTGTGGTACTGACTGACGTTACCCCCACCCCCCACCTCCAGCGGGTCAAAAGACACAGAATCTGGGATGAGAGTGGTGGGCTTTGGGGCTGATTTTTTTTTTTCTTTTTTTCTGGGAAATGTTGTGAAAGTTGGCAAAGCTGTGTGTGACTCAGCTACAGAAACCCTAGCCGCCGCCCACTTTGCAACCTTTTAAAAATTATGTATTTATTTTAAACAGCCGCAACCAGGGCCAGAGGTTCAGTGATGACGGGAACCGAAGGGTCAGTCCTGCCAAAAGCACGCGCGATGCTGCGCTCGCCTTGGCCCGGGACTCCCTCCGCCGGGTGTCTGGGAAGCCGTGCGGTGGGCTCAGCTCCAATTCCACAGCTTCCTCTGCCCCACCCACTTCCTGGAACCATCCAGCTTCCTTACCTACCCTACACCCTTCCGGGACGTTTGCCCTAGGCCAGTAGCAGTTCCAGGTTCAATCTTCCTGGCAGAGGCTTACCTAAGAATTGAGAAGTCACGACTGATTTTCTGCCCGCCGGTAGACAAACATCAGAATGCTTCCAGCAACTCTCAAGGACTGCCAATTTCAGATTCCCATTCCTAATGCTCCCTGGGCCAGATCCTGTGTAAGTCAGGTAGAATAGCTGTGCTGCCCCAGTTTTGGGGAATTAGATGGTCGGCTATATTAAGAATACTACTTTGCACATACCCAGTTGCCCACTCCCCATTTGAAGACTTCCTTCCACGGTTATTGGAAAACTTCACTCATACCCCTCTGTGCCCCCGTGGTTTTAAATGCCCACAAATGTTCTTAGCCTTTCTTTAGGAAAGATTATTCTGGCTCTAATAAGCATGGGTGATTTTGTTGTAAACAAACCCTGAAGTTTAAATGCCTCCAGCCTCTAAAACGTTCGTTCTTAGCCTTCCTAGTGCTGTGACCATTTAATACAGTTCCCCATGTTGTGGTGACCCTCCCCCCATCCCCAACCGTAAAATTATTTTTGCTGCGGCTTCATAGCTCTATTTTTGCTGCTGTTACAAATCGTAAATGTAAATATCTGTGTTTTCTGATGGTCTTAGGGGGACCTCCTGTGAAAGGGTCACGTGACTCACAGAGGGATCGCGACCCACAGGTTGAGAATTCCTGCCCTGAAACTTAAAGTTTCTTGGAAATTCAAGTTTTAGCACCCATTCCCCAAGCAGACAGTTTCTTTGGTCGGGGAAAGCCTTGAGAAAACATAGGATTTGCGCTGATTGACCTCAGACTGTGACAGTCATAATGGTGTTCATGACAGCAGACACAAGCCCTTGGGTTATTGGGGTCACTGCCTTGAATGCTCCACTAGGCTCCTTTCAGTTAGCAGCTGCCTGGCAGACTCCTGTGGTAATTTGTAGGTGCATCTCTTCTCTCTGAAGCTGGCTTTAGTGTTACGTTACTGTTACCTAACACTGTCTAAGACAGTGGGCAGTGGGTGGTCAGGGATTCCACTATCTCAGCATCTTTTAGAGTTCTGTCATTTGTTTGAAATCCTGCCACATCGGGAGGGCACTAAACAGACAAGAACATGGCACATCAACTCTGAATATCTTAGAGTTCCTTAGGAGCGAGGTGAAATAGTCCTGGTCTCATTTATTACCTGTTCCAATGCTTACTTGCTGTAGGTATACTGGGGATTCTGAAGTGCACTGGCTTAAATCAGTTTGTTTCAACTTCCTATTCCAGGCCCTGGAGACTTTCTTCTAGGTGGGGTTACATCTTGGTACTTTTAAAAAAAGTTTCGAATAGGAAAACAAAACAAAACAAAAAAATTCTGAAAGAGAACGGAGCACCTTGAATGTCAAGTATTTCTCCTCAGCTTGCCCAGGTCTAGTTTATTATTTGAGTAGTCTAGGTTCAGTTGATTGTGTGTGTCTTACTAAACTGGATGTAGTTCCTACTTTTGGGCAAGTGTACTTGACCACTTGGTGGCTTAAGGTTAGTTCATTTCATTTCTGTGGTGTTGAGAACCCTGTCTTGCCACCTTAGGAGGCGGTATTGTTCGGACTTTGACATCTGAGTCCTGGGTGCAAATTCTGGCCTTACTATTATCTGGATTTACTATTATTACCTGAAAATTGGTTTTTATTATTTAATCTAAGTTTGTTTAATATCTAGTAATGAAGCTAATTGTGGCATTTGTTTTTTTAGAGTATTGTGAGGGTGTTTATAGAACGACATGGGGAATATGCTTGTGATAGCTATGAAATAAATAAAAATTGTGGGCTACTATTTTGATACAGTGTCTTAAGCAGGGTTGTTGTGGCTGTCATGAAACAGCAGGACTGGGGAAGGAAAGGGTTTGTTTGGCTCAACAGTATAAGAACTCAAACAAGGCAGGAGCCTGGGGGCAGGAGCTGATGCAGAGGCCATGGAGGAGTGCTGCTTACTGACTTGCTTCCCATGGCTTGCTCAGCCCAGAGTATGAGCCCAGGGATTGCACCACCCACAAAAGGCTGGGCCCTCCCCCATCCATCACTAATTAAGAAAATATCCTATGGTTGGATATTATGGCAGCATTATCTCAGTTGAGGTCCCTCTTTTCAGAGAGTTCTAACTGGTGTCAAGTTGACATAAGACTAGCCAGGACTTGCAGAGAGTGGCACTTGGAGTTCTGCTGGCAGAGTTCTGTAAGGACTCTATTTTAACCTTAGTAAGTCAGTTAACTGAAAAGCAGAGCTAACTGTTCCCAGAGCACAGCTTTCTCAGGGTGGTGGGGAGGTACAATTGAGAACCTCTCAGCCTTGCTGTGGGAAGGCAGGGCGAGCACATCCCCTACCTAGTTAGTTGTCTGAGAGAGCTCTGATCACTGCTGATACTTCAAAACCAGCTTACAATGGAACCCCCTTTGATAACCTTCTTCCTCTGCTCCCTATAGTCAAAAAATCCATCGTCACTTTGGGAAGGAAAGAAAGGTAACAGTTGAAGCCGGAAGCCAAATATAGCCCTTTTTACTGATCAAGTGTCTGAGTATCTTTTATACACACAGGAATTAAACCGTGCTGCTTGAATAGTATGAATATGCTGTCAACTCTGAGACCATGAAACGTGACTGATAGATAAACATTTTATCAGATAGCAGTCTCAGATAAAACTTAAGCAATAGGCTTCTGCATGTGCTGAGACAGTCCATTGTGGAACTGAGAAGTCAGCATATATAACAGGAGGAAGGGGGATGGGCTATAACAGGTCAAGGCAGATGTGCATGGATTGGAGAGATGACAGCATCCATTTTAGTGGCTGTGAACTTGTGAGTGAGTGATGAAGACTGCACACTGGTTACAATTACCCAGGCAGACATAATATTTGACTCCTACCCATTACCTAGCTATGTGTGCATTCACATTTCTTTATTAATTTGTAGATTTTTTTCAAAAGACTTAAGTTACCTGACTAACTGAACTCCCCTGCAGCTGACATGCTACAACTCTAGCTACCCTTCAAATTTTATCCTGAAAACAGATCAATGTAAACGGCTGCTAACCCTAATGGGAGAAATATTTCACAGTAATTAATCACTTTTCCCAGAGCATTTGTCTCAATACTTTAGTGATTTTTTTGGACACCATTTTAGTGATTTTTGTCATTTTCTCTGGGCTATCCAGCCTCTGGACCCTGGTCCTCCAGGCAGTGTTGGGGGGTAGACTCCCTCTTGTGACATGGGTCTCAGGATGGACCAGTCATTGGTTGGCCACTCCCATAATTTCAACTCCACCTTTATCCCACCACATCTTGTAGGCAGGACCAATTGGAGGTGGAAGATTTTGTGGCTGGGTTGGCATCCCAGTCCTTCCACTGGAAGCCTTGCCTGGTTCTGAGAAGTTAGTTTATTGATGGTAAGTGTAGACGGATTATGGCGTGACGGGTGCTTCCGTTCTTCTGACATGCTTCCGGTCTTCCCACACCAGTTTTCAAGTTCAGGATCAAGGTAGATGATCCTTTCAATTACTCCCAGAATGGTAGCTGTACTGATTTTAACATTAACATGGAAGGAAGTTTAAATTTTTTTTTGAGTATGCACATCATGGGAAGCATCCTAAAAGCTGGACCTGACCTTAGTTTCCTTGTCTTGTCTCAAACTGATAATCCCATGAACTGTCTGAATATAGCACAACAAACTATGTTTACCATCTATCAAGACACCTGGCAAATGAATATGGCAACAAAGTTTGATCCAGAGATAGAGTTCCAAAACACACCAGGTGACTGCTGCATGCTGCCCTCTGTTATCAGCCTTCCTCCCTCTCCTTATTCCCTCTTCTTAATTAGATCTTTATTTGTTCTCAAGACTGAGATCAAACGTCATCTTCTTTCATGACCCCTTTCTTTTTTATTTATTTATTATTACTTTTGGGGGAAGGATTGGATATTTTCTTTATTTACATTTCAAGTATTTTCCCCTTTCCAGGTCTTCCCTTTGGAAACACTATATCCCATCCTCCCTCTCCCTGCCTCTATGAGGGTGCGCCCCCACCTACCCACCCACTCCTGTCCTTCCGCACTGGTATTCCCCTATACTGAGGCATTGAACACCCTCTGGCTCAAGGGCCTCTCCTCCCACTGATGTCCAACAAGGCCTTCCTTTGCTACATATGTGGCCAGCGCCATGGGTCGCTCCATTGTGTGTTCTTTGGTTGGTGGTCCAGTCCCCAGGAGCTCCGGGGAGTCATGACCCCTTTCTTAAGCTAGAGTTTTCTGTACTCCTCCAACAGTTGGTTCTCATAACTTATCAAATAGGTATACTGTAATTCTTGAACACAATGTAACATCCATTGTGACTCTTTTCTTGATGTTGTATTCTGAGTGGCCTATAAACACGCCAGGCTTTTAATGAAATCATCTAGTGTTTGTGAAGTTGAGAGGGTTCCTATTATAGACTCCTGGGCTCCATAGCAGATCTACTGAGACATCTCTGGGAATATGATGCTGGACTCTACTCCCACAAGTTCACATGTGCTGGTTATATACTCTAAAACTTGCAGTCTTGATGATCAAACAACTCTGACTAAGCAGAAATCCTAGCATGCTGATTACAAATGGTTTTTGGTTTGTTTTTTTTTTTTAATGCTAGAATTTCCATCCAAAGCTTTGGAAAATGGAGGGAAGTGAAATCAAATTTAAGTCTTAGTGAGTTCGCTCTCTTAAATTAGAAAGTTATGTTCGAGAATTTAAAAATAGTTTTGAGAGAAGTTCATCACTTCCAAGAGGGTGAGCTTTCAAGTCTAGGTTAGTCTTATAGTTAAGTAGGTTCAGTTTGTTGGCTTCGATTAAAGCATTTTGTCCTGGGCCTGTCAATTTTAAGGTTTATTACTTCCTTGTGCAGGGCAGACCCAGTCCTGAACTTCTCATCTTTCTCTGACACTCTGTGCTCTTTGATGAGACCTTATAATAAGCTGAAGTTAAACAGAAGGAAGTCTCACACTTGTCATTTGCAAAGTAGCTAAGTCATAATTTATGTTTTGTAATACAGGCAATACTTTTAAATAGACAATTACACTGCTATAATACAATGGTATTAATACATAATTTTAATAACTTGATCTAGGATACGTATGGACACGATGAAATATGATATTATTTGATGCAGTGATTTATCTTGGAGGTTTCCTTTCGTTTGTATGTTTCTACTTTTACTTTTGATAGGATTTCCCCATGCTATTGTAATCTAGGCTGGCCTGAAATGTGTGATCCTCCTACCTCAGCTCTGCATGATGGGACTATAGACATGAAGCACTAGACCTGACCTGGATTTATTTTCAATAACAATGAAGAAGAAATAAAAGGGGAAAGTACAGTATTAACATATAATTATAAACTATTACTTTTCCCTGCTCAATGTAACTTGGTTGACATAACACACATTGCTGTCTACAAAGGTCCTACCTAATTTAAGTGTCTGGGATTTTAAATAATAATAATAATAATAATAATAATAATAATAATAATAATAATAATAAATAGTAATAATAATAATTGGGGTATGGGGGCATAAGCATTCCATGGCATGCATGTAGATGTCAGAGTTCAACTCGTGACGGTTTCTCCTGCCACTGTGGCTTCCAGCAATCCAGTTCAGGTCGTATAGCTTGTGTGGCAAGTACTTTTACCTGCTAAGGTTTCTTGCTATCCCTGTCTGAGAAATTTTTAGAAGGATATTATGGTAGGTTATTTCTAGAACCAAGCCCTGGCTGTTTCAAAGTCCTCATTTAACTCAATCATCTCCCAAAACAATGTGAGATTGATTCTACTGTGGTTGATCTAGATTTTCCTCTCAACAGGAGTCTAGCCGGTTCAAAATGAACAGTGTTCGATATTAATAAATAGCAGTGCTCTTCCTGTAGCTTACTTCTGAGCATGCTTGCCATGTTTCTGGTAAACAGAGCTTCCAGCGGAGATGAAAAATGGAGTCAATCTTGAGTGCTAACTTTGCTCACTTGGTAACGAGTCCTGGCTGCCTGAAGATGTCTCTGGAGCGATTCAGAGGGGACCAGAAGGCTTCATGAAAACTTAGCTGACTTGAGAAATGAAGTGAACCAAGGCTATCTGGTGTGCATATATATTTTTCTGTCCCAAGGTCCTTGTTTCATATGCTTTACAGTCCCTAAACATTCTTTTTAAACCAGTCTACCAGATCCTCAGACTCTGGAGTCTGCTGCCTCCTTTCTGTCTACACTTTGACCCCTCTGACTCAGGAAGTAGTCATTTGCTTTTAGCATTGGGCATGGTAGGGCAATTTGTGGGTGAATGACTCCGGAGGATGACTAGTTTTGTTTGCTGAATGATGATCGGGGTTCTTCCTCATTCCACCAGCCACTGGCTCTCAATTTCATTTGGACTTAGAATCTTCAGTTTTCTGAGTGTCTGAAAACCTTGCCTTATAGCTTGCTTGTGGCTGAGCTTACATACAGTTGCCATGATGTTTCCATAGATCTACAGAGCATAGTAATTCAGTGTACCTTTCTTTGAATTCGAATACTACCTCACATTTTATTTTTTTTATGACTTAATATTGTTTACATTTTGCATATATTTTTCCATAACCAATTTTAAAAGCACAGGTTTTATTACTGATTACTATAAAATCTAGGCTTCATGTTTTGTGTGTAAACATTTCATCATGCTTGCTGCTTGTTGGATAGGTTGGAAAATGAACCTGCCTGCCCATGGATTTAATTATTTTCACAATCTTAAAATTTCAATATAAAGAGTACAAAACATGAATACAAACCCATTTTACCATAGATTTTAATGAAAGAATAATTTTTAATCCAGCTAATATAACACTCTTCAAGGTTTCCATGTGAACAGACAAGACAGATAATTTTGAATTAGGTTACATTGTTTTTAAGTATAAGCAATCGCTTTTAGAAGTGGACACTATTTTTGCCTACTGACAGATGATTTGCTTCTTTAATTTGGAATGAATGTTGAGCAAAAATAGACAATCAATTGAACTCAGAGGGGAAGCTGGGCAGATAGCTCCTTTGGTAAATTGGTAGGTTCAGGCCTGTGTCTCCTGGGAAAGCAGACAAGATAGTTCCTCCAGCCCCTGGCCCAGCACTGCACAGAATAAGCAAGCTTCAGGTTTACTGGGAGTCTCTGTCTTAGAACACAAGGTCTAGAATGACAGAAGAATATTCCTGATGTGGGCCTCTGGCTTCTACACACACACACACACACACATACACACACACACACACACACTCATACACACATACACACACATATACACACACACTCATATACACACATACACACACACACACACACACGTATGTCTGATATCCAATATAATATATCTAAATAGGAAAGCATATGAACATGTTTTACCAACTTACTTGATTAAGCAATGAAGTGGGCAACTCACGGTATTTCAAATGGATTCTCCCTTGAGGGAGAAATTGTTAATGTACTTTCCTACAGACTCTATGTATTTGTTTAATTAATTTTTATTTAGTGCCACAAAAAAATGAGAATAAAATTTTTTTTGAAAAGTTAAAAGTCTCGACAATGTCAAGTCACAATAATAGAACGACATCTTGAGTTCTTTGTATATATTAGATATTAGCCCTCTGTCGGATGTAAGGTTGGTAAAGATCATTTCCCAGTTAGTTGGTTGCCGCTTTGTCTTTTTGACAGTGTCTTTTGCCTTGCAAAAACTTTGTAATTTAATGAGGTCCCATTTGTCAATTCTTGATATTAGAGCATAAGCTATTGGAGTTCTATTCAGGAAATTCTCCCCTGTGCCCATATGTTCAAGGTTCTTCCCTAGTTTCCTTTCTATTAGTTTCAGTGTGTCTGGTTTTATGTGGAGATCCTTGATCCACTTGGAATTGAGCTTAGTGCAAGGAGATAAGGATGGGTCAATTTGCATTCTTCTGCATGTTGACCTCCAGTTGAGCCAGCACCATTTGTTGAAAAGGCTTTTTTCCACTGGATGGTTTTAGCTCCTTTGTCAAAGATCAAGTGACCATAGGAGTGTGGATTCATTTCTGGGTCTTCAATTCTGTTCCATTGATCTACATGCCTGTCACTGTACCAATACCATGCGGTTTTTAACACTATTGCTCTGTAGTACAGCTTGAGGTCCGGGATACTGATTCCCCCAGAGGTTCTTTTACTCTTGAGAATAGTTTTAGCTATTCTGGGTTTTCTGTTATTCCAGATGAATTTTTGAATTGCTCTTTCTAACTCTATGAAGAATTGAGTTGGGATTTTGATGGGGATTGCATTGAATCTATATATTACTTTTGGTAAGATGCTCATTTTTACTATATTAATCCTGCCAATCCATGAGCATGGCAGATTTTTCCATCTTCTGAGGTCTTCTTCAATTTCTTTCTTCAGAGACTTGAAGTTCTTGTCATACAGATCTTTCACTTGTTTAGTTAGAGTCATGCCAAGATACTCTATATGGTTTGTGGCTATCGTGAAGGGTATCATTTCTCTTACTTCTTTCTCAGCCTGCTTATCCTTTGAGTATAGGAAGGCTTCTGACTTGCTTGAGTTGATTTTATATCCGGCCACTTTGCTGAAGTAATTTATAAGCTGTAGGAGTTCTCTGGTGGAGTTCTTTGGGTCGCTTAAGTATACTATCATATTGTCTGCAAATAGTGATAGTTTGACTTCTTCCTTTCCAATTTGTATCCCTTTGACCTCTTTTTGTTGTCTAATTGCTCTAGCTAGAACTTCAACAAAGAACTCAAGAAGATAAACTCCAGAGAGGCAAGTAACCCTATTAAAAAATGGGGTACAGAGCTAAACAAAGAGTTCTCACCTGAAGAATATCTAATGACTGAGAAGCACCTAAAGAGATGTTCATCATCCTTAGTCATTAGGGAAATGCAAATCAAAACAACCCTGAGATTCCATCTCACACCAGTCAGGATGGCTAAGATCAAAAACACAGGAGACAGCAGTTGTTGGCGAGGATGTGGAGAAAGAGGAACACTCCTCCACTGCTGGTGGAATTGCAAGCTGGTACAACCACTCTGGAAAGCAGTCTGGCGGTTCCTCAGAAAACTGGGCATGACACTCCCGGAGGATACGGCTATACCACTCCTGGGCATATACCCCAGAGGCTTTACCTGCATGCAATAAGGACACATGCTCTGCTATGTTCATAGCAGCCTTATTTATAATAGCCAGAAGCTGGAAAGAACCCAGATGTCCCTCAACGGAGAAATGGATTCAGAAGATGTGGTATATCTACACAATGGAATACTACTCTGCAATTAAAAACAATGAATTCATGAAATTCCTAGGCAAATGGTCAGAACTTGAAAATATCATCCTTAGTGAGGTAATCCAGTCACAAAAGAACACACATGGTATGCAGTCACTGATAAGGGGATACTAACCCAGAATCTTGGAATACCCTAGACACAATTCGCATATCAATAGATTTCTAAGAAGATAGAAGGAGAGACCCCTGGTCCTGGAAAGACTGGATGTAGGGGAACGCCAGGACAGAGAAACAAGAGGGGGTTGAATGGAGAAAAGAGAGAGGGAAGGGGGCTTATGGGACTTTTGGGGAGGGAGGAAACGGGAAAGGGGAAATGATTTGGAATGTAAATTAAAAAATAAATAAATAAATAAATAAATAAATAAAAAAGAATAGAATGACAGAAGGAAACAGTTTCTAGAGATGAAAAAAAGCAGAGCTGATCTTTGTGTAATATATATATATATATACATGTGTATATGTTTATGTTAAAATAAGCAGACTTACTTGTGAAACCACTGACCGTAAATCATGCCACTTCCTCCTTTTGTCTGGCTATGAAGTTTTTTTGAGGTTTTTTTTTTTTTTTTAATTTAATTTTATTTTATTTTTTTAATTTACATTCCAAATCACTTCCCCTTTCCCGTTTCCTCCCTCCCCGAAAGTCCCATAAGCCCCCTTCCCTCCCTCTTTTCTCCGTTCAACCCCCTCTCATTACTCTGTCCTGGCGTTCCCCTACATCCAGTCTTTCCAGGACCAGGGGTCTCTCCTTCCATCTTTTTAGAAATCTATTGATATGCTGATTGTGTCTAGGGTATTCTGAGATTCTGGGTCAATATCCCCTTATCAGTGACTTCATACCATGTGTGATCTTTTGTGATTGGGTTACCTCACTAAGGATGATATTTTCAAGTTCTGACCATTTGCCTAGGAAATTCGTGAATTCATTGTTTTTAATTGCAGAGTAGTATTCTATTGTGTAAATATACCACATCTTCTGAATCCATTCCTCCGTTGAGGGACATCTGGGTTCTTTCCAGCTTCTGGCTATTATAAATAAGGCTGCTATGAATATAGTGGAGCATGTGTCCTTATTGCATGCAGGTAAAGTCTCTGCGTATATGCCCAGGAGTGGTATAGCCGGATCCTCCGGAAGTGTCATGCCCAGTTTTCTGAGGAGCCGCCAGACTGCTTTCCAGAGTGGTTGTACCAGCCTGCAATTCCACCAGCAGTGGAGGAGTGTTCCTCTTTCTCCACATCCTCGCCAACAACTGCTGTCTCCTGTGTTTTTGATCTTAGCCATCCTGACTGGTGTGAGATGGAATCTCAGGGTTGTTTTGATTTGCATTTCCCTAATGACTAAGGATGATGAACATCTCTTTAGGTGCTTCTCAGCCATTAGATATTCTTCAGGTGAGAACTCTTTGTGTAGCTCTGTACCCCATTTTTTAATAGGGTTACTTGCCTCTCTGGAGTTTAACTTCTTGAGTTCTTTGTATATCTTGGATATTAGCCCTCTGTCGGATGTAAGGTTGGTAAAGATCATTTCCCAGTTAGTTGGTTGCCGCTTTGTCTTTTTGACGGTGTCTTTTGCCTTGCAAAAACTTTGTAATTTAATGAGGTCCCATTTGTCTATTCTTGATCTTAGAGTATAAGCTATTGGAGTTCTGTTCAGGAAATTCTCCCCTGTGCCCATATGTTCAAGGTTCTTCCCTAGTTTCCCTTCTATTAGTTTCAGTGTGTCTGGTTTTATGTGGAGATCTTTGATCCACTTAGAATTGAGCTTAGTGCAAGGAGATAAGGATGGGTCAATTTGCATTCTTCTGCATGTTGACCTCCAGCTGAGCCAGCACCATTTGTTGAAAAGGCTATCTTTTTTCCACTGGATGGTTTTAGCTCCTTTGTCAAAGATCAAGTGACCATAGGAGTGTGGATTCATTTCTGGGTCTTCAATTCTGTTCCATTGATCTACATGTCTGTTACTGTACCAATACCATGCAGTTTTTAACACTATTGCTCTGTAGTACAGCTTGAGGTCCGGGATACTGATTCCCCCAGAGGTTCTTTTACTCTTGAGAATAGTTTTAGCTATTCTGGGTTTTCTGTTATTCCAGATGAATTTTTGAATTGCTCTTTCTAACTCTATGAAGAATTGAGTTGGGATTTTGATGGAGATTGCATTGAATCTGTGTATTACTTTTGGTAAGATGCTCATTTTTACTATATTAATCCTGCCAATCCATGAGCATGGCAGATTTTTCCATCTTCTGAGGTCTTCTTCAATTTCTTTCTTCAGAGACTTGAAGTTCTTGTCATACAGATCTTTCACTTGTTTGGTTAGCGTCACGCCAAGATACTTAATATGGTTTGTGGCTATCGTAAAGGGTATTATTTCTCTTACTTCTTTCTCAGCCTGCTTATCCTTTGAGTATAGGAAGGCTTCTGACTTGCTTGAGTTGATTTTATATCCGGCCACTTTGCTGAAGTCGTTTATCAGCTGTAGGAGTTCTCTGGTGGAGTTCTTTGGGTCGCTTATGTATACTATCATATCGTCTGCAAATAGTGATAGTTTGACTTCTTCCTTTCCAATTTGTATCCCCTTGACCTCTTTTTGTTGTCTAATTGCTCTAGCTAGAACTTCAAGTACTATATTGAAAAGATATGGAGAGAGAGGGCAGCCTTGTCTAGTCCCTGATTTTAGTGGGATTGCTTCAAGTTTCTCTCCGTTTAGATTGATGCTGGCTACTGGTTTGCTGTAAATTGCTTTTACTATGTTTAGATATGGGCCTTGAATTCCTGATCTTTCCAAGACCTTTAGCATGAAAGGATGCTGAATTTTGTCAAATGCTTTCTCAGTATCTAATGAGATGACCATGTGGTTTTTTTCTTTGAGATTGTTTATGTAGTGGATTACATTGATGGATTTCCTTATATTGAACCATCCCTGCATCCCTGGGATGAAGCCTACTTGATCGTGGTGAATGATCGTTTTGATGTGTTCTTGGATTCGGTTGGCAAGAATTTTATTGAGTATTTTTGCATCGATATTCATAAGAGAGATTGGCCTGAGATTCTCTTTCTTTGTCGGATCTTTGTGTGCTTTTGGTATTAGTGTAATTGTGGCTTCATAGAACGAGTTGGGTAGTGTTCCTTCTGTTTCTATTTTGTGGAACAGTTTGAAGAATATTGGTGTTAGGTCTTCTTTGAAGGTCTGATAGAATTCTGCACTAAAACCATCTGGACCTGTGCTTTTTTTGGTTGGAAGACTTCCAATGACAACTTCTATTTCTTCAGGGGTTATAGGACGGTTTAGAATGTCTATTTGATCCTGATTTAATTTTGGTACTTGGTATCTGTCAAGGAAATTGTCCATTTCCTCAAGATTTTCTAGTTGTGTTGAATACAGGTTTTTGTAGTAGGATCTGATGATTTTTTGAATTTCCTCAGTTTCTGTTGTTATCTCTCCCTTTTCGTTTCTGATTTTATTAATTTGGATACTATCTCTGTGCCCTCTGGTTAGTCTGGCTAAGGGCTTATCTATCTTGTTGATTTTCTCAAAGAACCAACTCCTCGTTTTGTTGATTCTTTGTATGGTTTTATTTGTTTCTACTTGATTGATTTCAGCCCTGAGTTTGATGATTTCCTGCCTTCTACACCTCTTTGGTGTATTTGCTTCTTTTTGTTCCAGGGCTTTCAGGTGGGCCATTAAGCTGTTAGTGTATGCTGTCTCCCGTTTCTTTTGGGCGACACTCAGGGCTATGAATTTTCCTCTTAGCACTGCTTTCATTGTGTCCCATAAGTTAGGGTATGTTGTGCCTTCATTTTCATTAACTTTCAAAAAGTCTTTGATTTCTTTCTTTATTTCCACCTTGACCAAGTTATCATTGAGTAGAGCATTGTTCAGCCTCCATGTGTACGTGGGTTTTCTTTTGTTTTTGTTGCCATTGAAGACCACCCTTATTCCATAGTGATCTGATAGGAGGCATGGGATTATTTCTATCTTCTTGTATCTGTTGAGGTCTGATTTGTGACCAATTATATGGTCAATTTTGGAGAAGGTACCATGAGGAGCTGAGAAGAAGGTGTATTCTTTAGCTCTAGGATGAAATGTTCTATATATATCAGTTAGTTCCATTTGGTCCAAGGCTTCAATTAGATTCACTGTGTCCCTGTTTGGTTTCTGCTTTCCTGAACGATCCATTTCAGAGAGCGGGGTGTTGAAGTCACCCACTATTATTGTGTGCGGTGCGATGTGTGCTTTGAGTTTTAGTAAAGTTTCTTTTACGAATGAGGGTGCCCTTGCATTTGGAGCATAGATATTCAGGATTGAGAGTTCTTGATGGTGGATTTTTCCCTTGATCAGTATGTAGTGTCCTTCTGTGTCTTTTTTGATGACTTTAGGTTGAAAATCAATTTTATCCGATATTAGGATGGCTACTCCACCTCATTTCTTGGGGCCATTTGCTTGTAAAATTGTTTTCCAGCCTTTTACTCTGAGGTAGTGTTTGTCTTTGACACTGAGGTGCGTTTCCTGCATGCAGCAAAATGCTGGGTCCTGTTTACGTATCCAGTCTGCTAGTCTATATCTTTTAATTGGGGAATTGAGACCATTGATATTAAGAGAGATTAAGGCATAGTGATTATTGCCATCTGCCATTCTTGACGCTATCTTTATGTTTGAGTGGTTATCTACTTTTGGGTTTGATTCAAGAAGGTTATTATCTCATTTTTTCCAGGGTGTTGTTTCTCTCCCTGTATTGGAGGTTTCTACCTATTATCCGTTGCAGGGCTGGATTTGTGGAAAGATATTGTGAAAATTTGGTTTTATCATGGAATATCTTGGTCTCTCCATCTATGGTGATTGAGAGTTTTGCTGGGTATAGTAGTCTAGGCTGGCATTTGTGCTGTCTTAGTGTCTGCATGAGATCTGCCCAGGATCTTCTGGCTTTCATAGTCTCTGGTGAGAAGTCTGATGTGATTCGGATAGGTCTTCCTTTGTATGTTACTTGGCCCTTTTCTCTTACTGCATTTAGTATTCTTTCTTTGTTTAGAACATTTGGTGTTTTGATTATTATGTGACGGGAGGTATTTCTGTTCTGGTCCAGTCTGTTTGGAGTTCTGTAGGCTTCTTGTACGTTCATCGGCATCTCTCTCTTTAAGTTAGGGAAGTTTTCCTCCATAATTTTGTTGAAGATGTTTACTGGCCCTTTAAGTTGCAAATCTTCACTCTCATCTATACCTATAATCCTTAGGTTTGGTCTTCTCATTGTGTCCTGGATTTCCTGGATGTTTTGGGTTACGCGTTTTTTTGCATTTTGCATTTTCTTTGACTGTTGAGTCGATGCTTTCTATGGAATCTTCAGCACCTGAGATTCTTTCTTCCATCTCTTGTATTCTATTGTTGATGTTTGCATCTATGACTCCTGATTTCTTCCCAAGGTTTTCTATCTCCAAAGTTGTCTCCCTTTGTGATTTCTTCGTTGTTTCTACTTCCTTTTTTAGTTCCTGGATGGATTTGCTGAGATCCTTCACTTGTTTGTTTGTATTTTCCTGTATTTCTTTAAGGTATTTTTGCATTACCTCTTTCAGGATTTCTTCCTGATGACCCACGTTCTCCTGCATTTCTCTGAGCGATTTTTGTGTTTCCTCCTCATGGGATTCCATCTGTTGATCCATCGTCTCCTGCATTTCTTTAAGCAGTTCTCGTGTTTCCTTTGTAAGGGCATCTAACCGTTGATTCATTTCTTTAAGCAATTTTTGTGTTGCCTCCTTATGGGCATCCGTCTGTTGACCCATATTCTTCTGCATTTCTTTACGCAAATTTCGTGATTCCTTTGTGAGTGCATCTACCCGTTGATTCATCTCGTTAAGCGATTTTTGTGTTGTCTCCTTGTGCGCCTCCATCTTTTGATCCATGTTCTCCCGCATTTCTCTTAGCGATTTTTGTGTTTCCTTTGTAAGGGCTTCTAACCGTTGATTCATGGTCTCCTGTAACTCTTTATGAGATTTATTTGTGTCCTTCTTGTGATCCTCTAATAGCATCATGAGAAGTGATTTTAAATCCAGATCTTGTCTTTCGGGTGTGGTGGGGTATCCAGGACTTGCTGCTGTTGGAGAGTTGGGTTCGGATGGTCCCACATTACTTTGATTACTGTTAGTAACATTCCTACGTTTGCCTTTTGCCATCTGGATACCTCTGGTGTTAGTTGGTCCTGCTGCCACTGGCTGTTGGTTGGACCTCCTGTGAGCCTGCAAAGCTATTTCTGCCCCCCCTGGATTACCAGGATTCCCCTGGCACCGATTTCTGGGGCCTGCCTGCTCCTGAGTGACTTTGGAGCCCTAATGTGCTTTGCCCCAAGTGATCTTATATTGGGGAGGCCTTGCACATCTAAAGGCTCAGCCTAGTGGATTCCTGGAGCAGAGGTCGCCAAAGGGAGGCTGGCAGGCTCCTGCCCTGTGCAGGGGTGTGTGATCTCTCCTGGGGGGGGAGGGGGCGTCCCTCTGCCAGGCAGAAGTCCCACAGCAGATCTGGCGCGCTGGTCACTGCAGATCAGCTCAGCACCTGGGAGCAGGTTACACACAAGCTGCCTGAACCCGAAGCGATATTATGCCTGTCTGTCTCTGAGCCTGGCGGTCCCAACTACCTGGTCACTGGAGCAAAGATGGCGGAGGGCACTCTCCGTGGCGCTGCTCACCCTGTGGTCACGATGGCCCGCCGATCTGGCACCCAGACGACCACAGCGCCAACCCGCCCTCGGGCACAGACGGAAGCCCCAACAGGCCGTGTCCCAAGTGATGTTATATTGGGGGGAGAGCCTGGGTACCGGTCTCTCCAGCGCAGTCCGCGGGCGAGGTTTTTTTTTAAGTAATATCCAAAGTGCTTCTAACACAGCAGAAGGGTCTGAATGCCCCATTGATTCTATTTAGCCCAAACTCTGGTAATGCTTGATTGTATGAGGTATTTTTAAGGGACAGACCTCACTAATTGTTGTAACTATAAAGTCAGGAAACCCCCAAACTTCTTCAATGAAGCTGGGACACAGGTGTTTGTACCTGTGGAGGTGCCCAGCACCTCCCAGTGTGTGTGTGGGGGGGATGCTGTGATTTTTCCAATGAAATTATTGTGGGCTTGTATCGTTTCCTTCTCCTTTGAGGAAAATGGTCTGAGCCTCTGTTTTCCACAGAAATGGCATTGGTGTTTCCTCAGAGACTTTTCAGACTGCCTATGGGGCCCACTAGAAGATGCTAGTTTACGTCTTCACCTGGGACGAAATCCCTTCCATTTTTTTAAAACGTCCTTAGTACATTAGTAAAACTTCTGTCATTTGGCATTTAATGCCTCACTTCCTGCTACTGACCATGACGCTGATTAGGTACGAGTCTGTACCAGGGCACAAGTGTTACCAGAGGTTTCAGGCCACGGAATTGGTGCTGGCAATCCCAACACAGCAGGCTCAGCTACATTCAACATGGCGATTAAAAGTGATAAGTAATAGTGTAAAGCAGAGAAAGGAGATGTATTAAGTGTGGTCATACATGTGAGAGGAACACATAAGGATTCCAGGGACCTGCCCTGCCCACACCCACATCCACAACCCAAATCTATCTTTGGGGTCTTGATGACATTCTGGTTCAAATAGAGAGTAAGATATATGATTAACTAAGTAGTCCTCATGGGGATGTGTCTCTGTTCATCATTGAGGTATCTGGGCTGTGTGAAATCTTCTTGGAGGTAGGAAAGGGCAGAAACTCACACCATCACATCTTTGTTGACAACTCCTCAATATCCAGTGCATTAACGATCTTTAGATATTCTGATTATTTGTTTGGTTTTAGTTTTGCTTGTAGCATAGGTTGTTCTTGGGTTCACTATGTAGCGGAAGATGACCTTGAAATCCTGGTCCTCCTGCCTTTGCCTCATAAGTATTGGGGTCTTGACCTAACTGTTTAGCTTCAAATCTCCTGTCTTCCAGCTTCTCTTCTCTCTATTGCCTTTATCTAGAGCCTTCCTAGTTTCAAGCCACTTCAGATCAGCTGAATCGGGAGCAAACCAGGATTGTCCCTAACAGAGTCCCTCCTGTTGGACTCTGTTGACAGTTGACACATCCCTGTTACTGTAAAGACTTTCAGATAAAATTGGTTGACACTTTTACCCTCTAATATTAAAAGGAATTTGTTGTACATGTTCTTTCTACATTTCACTGAACTGTATGTCAATCTCTCCTTTTAATCAAATACAGATGATATAGAGGCAGGAACACAGGCATTTATAGCTTGTCTCTTACACTCCATCCTTTCTCTGGCTCCCAGTGACTTAATGCTTATTGAAGAAACATCCTAAAGATGATCAGATATGCATGGAATTACATCTTGTCAAACACCAACTGAGTCTTAACAATAGTACCACATCTAGCTGAGAGTCTAGTATCTCGAGCAGAAAATGCTTACTGATTGCTTACACAAGGTTGCTGAAGAAGGAGTGTATCTTACAGTGTTGGGAACTCTGAATGGAAGACATAAGGAAGGAACAAACAAATGCAGCCTCCACTGAGTTAATAAAACAGTCATATAAGGAAAGAATGAAGGAGACAGGGCTGGGGGTAAGGGCCTTTGATGAGCTTATCCATTTGTGTTTTAGGATTTGTAGAACTAAATGAACAGTGGGTTTGTAGATGCTGGCACTGAGTTATTTGCTCATCTTAACAAAGTGAGTCCTTGTAATTCAGGGGTGCATCACCCATGATGGAGATGACCACCATGTTAGAAAGTTATCTTTAGTCGTGGGTCGCCTGGTCACATGTGCTAATATTCAAACTCTGATTCTGTCCTCTGTTTAAACTCGCTAGGGGAGTCTACAAAGCTCAGATTGCTGTGAAGTACAATTTGAATTATTCATTGATTTAAACAGATTTCTGAAAATAGTTGACAACCTGGAGGGAACCATGAATTTAAAAGAGAGCCAGGAGGAGTATTTTGGAGGGCTTTGAGGAAAGAGAGGGAACAGGGGAATGGCAAAAATTATTACCATAATCTCAAAAAGTCTGAAGAAAACAAAAATCCCGCTGATCTAGCTTTGCCTTCCCAAGCTTATTTTTATTGGTTAAGAATATATGCTGACTGAGGAAACTCTAATAAAAGTTGACCCACCTGGGTTTTCTCTTGAAACGTGGAGATATTGAGCTTGCAAGTGGTTGAAATTGCAACCGATTTCTCAACCGCTAATGGAGAAAGAAAGAAAGAAAGAAAAAGTTGGGAAATACAGTCATATACTTCTCATGTATTTAAAGTGCTTGGAAGGCAAAGTCAGCTGGACTGATGCTGGGCACACAGGGTTTGCCTTCAGCTTTTTCCTGGATGGGAATTTGTGGACCAGTCACCACCATCAGCATTTGCTTCCTGGAACAGACATGATGCTTCAGGCATTGACTCTGGAAGGAGCAGTGACCACACAGACTACTAATTTAGCAAACTGTGTAAAAATCCGCAACCGCTCAGGGCCACTCAGGTGCTGTTGAGTTCAAATGTGGTAACTGCATTTATGTGGGCAGGAAAGGATTGAGAAAAAAATGGTGTTATGGAATCGCAGTGTTGTGACAGGATCCGGAAATTGTGTAAGAAGCAGAGAAGAGCAGGCGTGACTTTGACTGCAGCTCATCTATTTAACTTTGGGAATTCAGTAAGCTTGCCCATCTCGATCTCTGCTTTTGCACATAAAGGGGGTAGAAAGTCTTTCTCTTACGTTTGTTATTTGGACTGTGTGACGTAATAGCAAGAAAATGCTTTGAAAGCACGTACGACTTAGCCCGCCACTCATTGGTGGTGTTGCCATTCAACCCCAGGGTGGAGAATGATGGCTCCCAACATGAAGACTCAAAGAAGACTCAAAGGTCTGCCATTTTTAGAAAAGTTTTACATAATTAATCACTGTAAAAATACATAGAAAACCTGAACCAAATTGTGTTTAAAAGAATGGAGCAGAGACAACACACACACACACACACACACACACACACACACACACACGCAGTGTGTTTTCATTCAAATCCATGTTCTACTGTCTTAGAAAAGACCAAGTCCTCTTTGGTGGTTGTGTTAACTCTGTCCCTCTTAGCAGGCTTGTGGACCTCCTGTCTGCCATGGGGGAGCCCATTACCAGTGCTGTCACCGTGCTTCTGTGGATGCTGTCACTGAGAAGTGGCAGTAATGCCATGTGACACATGACTTTGCTGCCTGCTCCCACAGTGACTCCAGACATTGTGTGTGGTGCATGACTCATCACTTACTAGATCCTGTGGTAGTTCTGTGTGCCCCGAGGGTCACGTTCATGTTGGCAGCCTCTTTGGTCAAGATGTTCTGGGTGTCGTTGGATTTTTCCATTCATGTGTTCCCAGATTTTAGGTGCGTGCTCATATCACACAGCTCTAGAGAAGTGGGTGGTGCAGTTTGGGAATTGTCTTTGAGCCTGGGCTTCCACAATAAGCTCCACTCTTCAGGGGACGGTGGCCCTAGGTGTCCCTCATATTCCAGCTGAGGGCAATTATGACATCTCACAGGAAACCCATGAGCTTCTCTTTTCATGTTTTCAGGAGTTCTCCTTAGCCTTTTAAACTTTAATGTGGGAACACAGGAACTTGAAGCGCAGGGTACTGAGCATGGAATCTCTTCATCGTGGTGACTGCCTTCCCCCAAAGCTTTTCTCTTCTACTGTATGTGCTGGGTGATGGTCTAGGTACTTTCTGTTTACTCCCCAGAACACCCTGTATGGAACAGTCAAGAGTCATCCTCTCTTTTCTTACACACCCCCTTTTGTTTTCTAACAGAAGATGGTTGAAGCATACAGGATCTAGGATGAACAGCCAGGAAGTGCCCACACCGCTGCTTCCGAAATCGGTGGCATCATGATAGGACCAGGCTGTTTCTTTGATGCTAAATTTTCACTGAAATCATTCATTAATTTGATTGAAATCTCATCTCTTTAATCAGTTGCTTGATAATTATTTAGTTTCCACCAAGTGTTCTTAATTATAAGCAACAGTTATGATTATGTTGTAACAGGCATTGCTCATAATATATAGTTATATAATTGAGAAGGATGCCAATGTGTGCACATTATAAAAAAATATAAACTTCTCTGCTTGGCATTCAAGACTGTATTTCCAGTCAAGATATAGATTGGAATAGCAAATGAAATGTACTTTTTCTTTCCTAAATTTTAACTATGGGATGCAATGTCAACAAAAGGCTTTGCAAGCTCCGTGACTGGGCTCACAACGCATCTTCAGGCCACCATTCAGCTGATGTAGAACACTGGCTCACAGCATGAAGATAGTGAGGACTAAAAGATCTGCCGCTTTTAGCAATGGCATCACGTTTTCATCTCGGGATGCTATACCCAAGTAAACATCTCCGCCTTATTCTTTGGAACAGGGTCAGTTTCCAAACACCAGATATCATTTTTCCTTCTAAAATGCCCAAGCCTCCCTCTCCAGGACATTATTTTTTTTTTTCCCCATAACCCTAACAAGATTTCACCATGAAATTGGGTTACCATGGCCACAAGAGTGAGCGATCTCCCTCACCACTGTATTTCATGTAACTTTCACTTTCTGCTCCTGACTCAGGACCTTTGTGCTTGTCATGCCCCTGCCCACGACACTGTCCAGCCAGGCCTCTCTCCATACCTGCCTCCTTTCCCTCCGTGGCTCCCTTCTTGGATAGCCTTTTTCTAAACCACATCTGAAAGCACTTTTATGTACTCAGTTTGAATATTTTTCATTCTGTCCCTCTCCTTCTTCCTCATTCTGTTTCCCTTTCTTCCCCCTCCCCCATCCCAGCTCCTTCCTGTGGTGCTGAAGACAGGAGTCCAGAGATCTGAATATCACAAGCAATCCTTCTACTGTTTTTATCTGTTTATATGTTTGGGTTCAGGTTCTGTTGTTACTGGTGTTTGCAGATACCCAGCTTTTGACACGGGTGCTTCGATCTGAATTCTGGTCCTCATGGTTGTACAACAAGGGCTCTTTAACCAAAGAGCCATCTCTCTAGACCCTCAATCACTCTACTGTTGTTGAATTGTATCCTCCACTATCCGGTCTTCTGTTCTGATACCTGAAAGGTGTCCCTCCATCTGTTTACAGACTGCATCTCCTCCTTCTTCTGTAAAATAAACTCCTTGAAATAAGGGCTTCTCCAGTTGTTGTATATGGCTCTCACATGGTACCCAGACACTGGCTGGCATTTAACAAATGTTCAGTAAGTGCTGGTTGAAAGGAAGAATGAGTCTAACCTTCTCCCTTGATTACAATGCTTTAGCTTAATGTAGGGCTTTCTCCAGCTATTCAGAAGTGGGCATGCTACCAAGGGAGAGTCAATCCGTGAAAGTGGGTAATGGAAATTAAGGGGGTGGGAAGGATGGCAGATAGTCTTAGGTGCCTGGATTATAAAGCAGGGTGCTCAAGGACTCTATCTAGGCAGCTCCTCCCCACCGTGTGCAAAGCACGGTCCATATGTAGCTTAGGATCTGAGCAGGGAGCTGAGCTGCAGGCAGCAGAGCAGGTCTTCGTTTCTTTGAGGGAGCCTTCACCCTGTAGTTGAGTTTGCCATCCTTCCTCAGCCTCACTAGTGCTGGAAGTGCAGGCCTGAGCTACCACAGCTGACTGCTCTGGTCATAGACATCTGACTGAGTGCCTGAGGCTGGGATGCATAAGGCACTTCTGTATTTTCATCACCCAATTCTTTGTTTTCTGTGACAACAAAATAAGCATTTAACATGCTATTTATTCAAGAGTGCCTCAGATTTGTCCATTTTACAGGAGAATCGTGGCTCGTTATGTACCTCATGTGGATCTCAGTGATCATTATTGACAATGAACTTTATTTAATATACTCATGGGGTTACCATATTTCTTCTTTTATAAAATGCTTGATAAACTCTTTAGCTTAGAAACAGGTAGATCACTATGATTTTGAGGCTAGCCTGGTCTATAGGGAGTTTCAGGCCTGCCAGGGCTACACAGTAAGACGCTGCTTCAAAAACAAAATTCTTTAGCCTATGTTTTCTTTGGTATGTATATGTATATGTGTATGTATATGTATATATGTATATGTATAATGTATTCTCATTAATTCGGTCATTCTTTATATTTTTCTAGTCATATATATATATATATATATATATATAATTATTGTATAATTTTCTGTGTCAGGTTTCTCTACTTTGAATGTAGTGAGAGGACACGTGATATATAGTTAGAAGTTCACATTCTGGTGTGGCCACAGCCATACCATCTATAGTTAATCAGCATCCGAGGAGGAGTTGACCTTATTAACATGGATGACTTCCTTCCTCTTACCAATAAGATGTATGAAATTCATATATATTAGTAGTTTGGCATTTCCCCTATTATCTGGTTATCTTATAAAAACACAGGATCTAGACGAATGGGTGCCCTCATACATTGCTGATAGAAACGTAAGAGCCACCAAGGAAAATAGTTTGGTAGATTTGCAGGACTCAGCGATTCTACTGCTAGTTATGTTCACACTAGAATTGTAGCCATGGATCTACATAAAATATGTGTTAAGTGAAAAATGACCCTAGAAACTGATGGAGTACAGAGCAACTGAAACACTCATGTGACAGTGAATGGAGGGAGAGTCTGCACAATGGGATGCTGTTTGGCAGTAGAGAGAAGTGAAATCCTGATTGTTGCTGCAAAACGCATGAAAACGTTTTGTTTCAGCACTTACTGAACATTTGTTAAATGCCAGCCAGTGTCTGGGTACCATGTGAGAGCCATACAATAACCTTCTGGTAGAGGGAAATTAGTTTCCTTTGGACCTAAGAGTTCAGTCTTTTGTTGAGGATAAGGGAAGATGTGTTTTCTTTTGTAACTGCTTCTCAGCTGAAATTAGGATGTCATTTGAAAGCCCAGGAAGGTTAGAATATTGGTCAAAGGCCAGGAGGGAATTCAAGTGATGGGGATCATTCATCAGAAGCATCTGGTTCCTTCACCCAGCTGGAGAGACAGCAGTCAATCACAATGGCTGGCCTGGCTTACATTGGCTTTCAGCAAGTTTAGTTCTTTCTGGTTTTGGAGCAGTTTGTAGTCTACAGATGATACCTGGATAGTGTCCATCAGTCCTAGTGGAAGTCAGCCAGGACAAATAAATACTCTGGACAGTTTAGGAACTTAAAGAAAAATCTTACTCTTGGAACTTCCCACTTAGGAATAAGAAGCGTAGGCCATTGTCAGCGCTTCACCACAATTAGATTAATAGCTTATCAGAATTTAAAGACTGCTTTAAGGTCATCTATAACCATGTCCGTAACCCCTCACCCATTGCTCTGTAAGTAAAACTCATATGCTCATTGGCTCCCCAGGTGAACTTTGAAATCATACCTTGATTCATCCTTGAGGTCCTAGAATGAGGGGTAGACATTGTTTATATCTGTCCCTGGGAAAGGAATGTTAACCACTCATGTCTAGTAGGTCTAATGGCTTACTTTGTAAGAATATTGCTCTAAATTGAGAGACGCCTTAAGTCATGGGTACAGATGTCTACTGAATTCTCTGCACTGGTGCTTAGTCAGATCATGGCACTAGAATATATATTATCATAGCTGCCTGAGAGTGCCATTGTTTCAAAATGACTGAAGGCTGAAAGTGGGTTCAAATCATGGGGCAATCTATATGAGTGTTTGGGGTCCTGCTTGCTAAAGAATTATTGCCTCATTGGTAGTAGGTTATAGTCAAAAAGCTGCCTCACCCTTGTTTACTCAGTGTGAAAGTATCTTAGCCAGGTTTCTATTCCTGCACAAACATCATGACCAAGAGGCAAGTTGGGGAGGAAAGGGTTTATTCAGTTTATACTTCCACATTGCTGTTCATCACCAAAGGGAGTAAGGACTGGAACTCAAGCAGGTCATGAAGTAGGAGCTGATGCAGAGGCCATGGAGGAATGAAGTTATAAAGCTTTACTAATTTATTCTCTTGCTTGCTTTCTATGTGCAAAATTAAATTTTCTGCCCAATAACTTAATTTTTCTATTTCTAGCATTCATTTTTATTTTATGTATTTCCTAGAATTTTCTGCTATGCTCAATAAAGACTTTAAAGCAAGTTTTGTTTTTTCATCGACACAACCTGTCAATATAACCTATGTGCATGTCAAGTTTAAAAATCAAAATTAAAAGTCAGTTATTAAAATTTACCCCAAAAAGATCTTATATTTTTGTGATTCTGACTACTTTCTTGAACACCTGAATTTTTTAATTTCATCTGGAGAACGAGTCTTACTAATAATTGCCACGCGTTAGGATCATGTGGAGGGATAAGGAAATGGCTTATCTAAGAACAGAGCACAGCCTGGCACCTGGCTTGGTGAACAGAGTAGGAGTAGAAATTGTGCTATGGGTTCTTGTTTTGTGCTGGCCACATAGGAGGGAGTGGGCAGTGTTTAGAACAGCAGCAGGTCAGAGAGAAGTTCCCAGAAAAAGAGAGGGCCGTGGGAAGACATGAACACAGCGAATGAAGCAGGAGTAATCTGGAGCTAGATCAGTTGTTCTCCACCTGCTTAATGCTGCGACCCTTTAATATATACATTTCTTCACATTGTGGTGAAACCCGAACCAAAATCATTTTGTTGCTACTTTATAACTGTAATCTTGCCTCTGAGTTGTAATGTAAATATCTGATATGCAGTTGTAATACAAATATCTGATATGCAGGATATCTTATATGCTGTTTCCACGGGGCGGGGGGGGGGGGGAGGTTGTGACCACAGTTTGAGAATCACTGAGAGATGCGCAGAGATGTAAAGACAAAATGTGGTGGGCGGTGAGCATCAGGACAAAACACTCTGGATTTCTGTAGGTCATGGGTCCCTCTCAGAGGTGTCTTGGTGACTGTATTTGTGTGATGGAAGGCAGAAAAGCCAATAAAGAGATGTGATGCTGGGTCAAGGCTATGGACACTTCAGGGCTGAGGAGAGAAACAGGCTGGTTTTCATGTTAGGTATAAGAGATTTTTACAAATTTGTTGCATTCCAGGCATGGAATTTTTTGGGCAGTTCTAGAACCCGAGAGTCTCAGATCTCTCTGAAGAGATGGGCTGAAGTCCTGCTGCAGGTAACGTCGTTCTCCTCTTGCAGGTTCTCTTGTAGATTCCTTTTGGGTTTTCTAGTGTCCCACCAAGCTTTACTTGTGGTTGATCTACTCTTCGAGGCCAGAATTTACAAAATGTTCTGTGCAGGAGTCTATACCTTTTGATTTCCCCGCTAGTGTCCATACTCCCTTTTCTTGACTCTTAGGAGGAGACATGTGATAACATTTCTGCCCCACCCAAGAACCCAAGATAATCTTTTGCAATTGAGTGAACGGCTTAGTCACATCTTAAAGATTGCTCCTCTTCTCTCAGATAAGGCTACCTTCATGGGTTCTAGGAACCACAACCTGGAATCTTCAGGACAACTCTTGCAGTTGCCTTCCACTGAGATAGGACTATAGGAGCTGTATCATTTCAGAAGGATAATAAACTAGGGAGTTGATTATTGTAACCCTGAGATTTAGGGTTTTAAGGAGACCCATTTAGTGGTGCTATTTAAAGTCACCTGGTAAGAAGGAACCTCAGCTGAGGAATTGCCTCCATCAGATTGGCCTGTGGGGCATTTTCTTGATTAATGATAATTTGAGAAGGCCCAGTCCACTGTGGATAGTACCATAAGTGGACAAATGGTCTGGACAAAAGAGCTATAGAAAAACAGATTTAGCAGGCCGTTAAGCAGAGATCTTCCATGGCCTCTGCTTCAGTTCCTTTCTCCTGCTTCCTGCCTTGGCTCCCCTCAATGGTGACACATAAGGAGAAATAATCTGTTCCTCCTAAGTTGCTTTTGGGCATGGTTTTAATCCGGCAACAGAAACCAAACTAGTACACATATATTCTCTTTTCGATTAGCCGTATTAATTTTTTTCCTTAATATATTTTTTTTTAAAAAATGTTTATATTTCTCTTCTGTTTCTGGAGACAGAGTTTGTGTTCACCATTTCTCCTAAGAAAGTTGCATGCCCTTGAATTAACCCTTTGCTTCTTCAGATCTGTAGCGCTTCTTATTTTCTTAAGTCTACCAGGCATGTGAGGTATCAGACACCAGATTTCTATGTAATTTTCAAGAGTGTCATTTGTAGTAGAGTGATTCAGAAGAAATATGAAAATATTTTCAATATTTTCACTCTTAATTATCTTTGTAGTAGATATCTCTGGATGTCTGAAGCATATCCCCTATGCAGAGTTGAAACTATACATCACTGGTCTTTTCATGTCAAGGATATTAATAAAAACATAGTTGGAATAACCCATCATTAACTAAAATGACAAGGTTGTTTCTGGGTGTCCCAGAGATTGCTGAGAGGTGCACGGTGTTTATGGTGGTCAAGTTCCCCCATCTAAGATCCTGGTCCTCCGGTGTTGAAAACCAGGCAGTCTTGTTGAGGACTATCCAGTGACTCTGCTTTTCGGAATTCCTTTATGTCTTTTTTTTTTTTTTTGGGTTTTTCGAGACAGGGTTTCTCTGTGTAGCCCTGGCTGTCCTGGAACTCACTTTGTAGACCAGGCTGGCCTCTGCCTCCCAAGTGCTGGGATTAAAGGCGTGCGCCACCACCGCCCGGCTCCTTTATGTCTTATACGCAAGCTGACTTTGACTTTTCTATAATTTCAGCCCCAGAATGTTTATTTTTATTTGCATATTTACTTTTTTTCTTTTGGAAACCTATCTTTTTGGCCTGTATATAATTGTCTCCTTCTGCTGTGACAGTCATAGTTTGGGGGAAAATAGATTTTCCTCAGATATGCATGTAAAATTCTCAGAAATAATGTTTTCCAACCAATGAAAGAATCAATAAGTGAATCAAATTATTGCAGGCAGATCACATCCAAAAATGGAGTTTTTCCTTGCCTTTATAAAAATATTTGAAAAATTAAAACAAGTGTTTTGGGTTTAAGGAAAAATGTATATTTTCTTAATATACTCCCTGATTTTAGTCTGTGTGATACTGTAATGGCTCACACTTGGCCCAGTGAATCCCTGTGACCTCACATGCCACCTCTCCCTGCTCTGCTGCCTGTGATAAAGCACCTCACCATAGCTAACATGAGGGCTGTCGTTGATGTCTCGCATTAAACAATAACTCGCTTGTGTGATTCAGTGCTCGTAGGCCTTGCTCTCTGCAAGCTTATGCCGGTTCCTGGAGCTGTCTGAGCAGTATTTGGTAGCAGCCTGGCAGGCCTCCAGTACTCAAAAACCCACACTAAATGGCAGGCAAATACAAGACTCAACAATTTCCAACTTTTAATCATGACCTCTTCTTTAGTAGAAACGGGACAATTTTTTGAGCGAGGTCCCACTAAACAGAGATTTTACCACATGTGGAATGATTATGCTGTGAAATATTGGCTGGCTCTTACTTTACCATTGTCCCCAAGGGAAATTTATATATATATATATATATATTTGTTCTATTTTATTTAGCCATTTCTATTGTAAGCTAACAGAACTGTTTCACTAATACAGTAATAAAGACTTGTATTATTGGAGCAAGCTCTCCCAGGTACACTTAGTAATAATGCATCCTGCAGTTCCCCGCCCCCATGTGTTCAATTTGAAGATGTATTCCCTAAAGCAAGCATTTCATATGCTTTATTAAGTTAGCACGTCCAGAACTTAAAAGCACTCAAAGTGCTCTGTTTTTCAAAAGTATTAACTTTGAAATTTATAAGAATATCTAGTGGATCCTTCTATTCAAGTTGCATCTGTGATTGGATAGATAATGATATTCGTTTTCCTTTTACAAAATAATCCTTATTACGTGGTATCAGTTACTGAGGATGAAGAAGGAATGAGTAATAAAGGGTCTTGTAGCTTTGTATTACTGTGTCCATGATGTGTGTGTGTCTGTGTGTTTGTGTGTGTGGGGTGTGTGTGTGTTGTGTATGGAGTTCATTTCCTTCCACCTTTATGAGGGTTGTGGGCCTAGCATTCAGGTCAACAGGCTTGTACTTCATATACCTTTGCCAGCTTAGCCATCTCGCTGACTCTACAGAAAGCTCGTTTTATGAGATATGTATAGGCGTAATTATTTTGGGCTACTTTATTTGGGTTCTTATATCTACCACCCTTCTTTACTCCAATCCCTTTTAAACCCCAACTCTAGGTAGGAGAGAAACAAGATTAGAGGGAAAGGGGGCATAGACCTCTATATGCTACTTCCAGCCAAATAGGGATGTAGTTCCTTAGCTTCTTCCTCATCAGGGTATCCAGCAGTCCAACAAACCAGTAATAATAAACGCAGCAGCAGCAGGATAAGCCAGCATCAGCGAAAGCAGCAACTACTGCTGCCTTCTTCAGAGAATGCTGACCCCCTCCTCCCTCCCTCCCTCTCCCCTCTCCCCCCTCCCCCTTTCCTCCTCCTCCTCTCTCTCTCTCTCTCTCTCTCTCTCTCTCTCTCTCTCTCTCTCTCTCTCTCTCTCTCTCTCTCTCTCTCTCTCTCTTCTCTCTCTCTCGTCCCTGGCATTTATTCCCCCTCTAAGAGTCCTCAGAATAAAACTATCTGCAGCTGTCAAAGATCACGCCTCTCCCAGAACAACCATGAGGCAAATAAATCTGCTGGGGTGGACAATCAGAATCAGCTCCATATCCCACACCTGGAATTAAAGACCAAAACATGTTTATGTAACATAACTTTTAAAAGATATCAATACTCTCACTACCGATATTTTATGCTCTCATGCCTATCAGTTGTTTTTTTTCCCTCTGGTACATTTCTTAAAATAGCTGGAATCAGAGCTGAGAATTAGTTAGATTTCTAACAGCTGAATTGGTGTGACCATTTTGGTTACTCTGTTAATACTGTTATCTTTACATGGCACCAGATATGGCCCATTAGTTGTTCTATACCTTTGTCTTCCCAGTACTCAAGACTCTCCATGAAATCTAGTGTACGTCTGTTGTATTTGTTGTGTAATTGCTGTGCACAAGTTGGAGCCGGTGTTCCTTGTTTGCTTGCAAAATGCTTGCAGAATTCCGTGAAAGTGTAAAGGAAATTGCTATTTCTCATTCAGCAATAAATAATTAAATAAATAATAAAAATAACCTCAGCTGTTGTTTTAAGAGGCAGGGTCTCAGGATGGCAGTGGATGATGAGAAGTGCAGCAAGCAAGGAGACAGCTGTTCACATTGCCTTTCAGCACAGCTAGGCTAATACCTCTGGAAGCCTTGTTATCGTCACAAAATGGTTTTGAGCATAAAGTCAGCAGTCCGGTTGACAATCATAAAATGGCTGATTACTGTCTTCTAGGAGGATAGCTTCCGCCTCCACTTCTATTCCTGAGGACTGGATAGTTTAAGAACTCCACAGTCAAGTCTGTCCCACATCAAAGAGATGTTGGTGACTTCCTGATTATATACTGTCCTGTTTTTGATATGTAAAACACACCTCCTCTGTGAACTCAGACTGTCCTCATACAGGCTGTAATATATTGGCTGGCCCTGTGGTGCTGTTTCGTCATCTTCTTTCAAGGGCAGAGTGTAGCATTTTAATTTAAACTTAAAGAAGAGCAATCATTAGAGTAACTCGGGTACCCTCATGTACAATTTACACTAGGTATTTCTTCAGACTCAAACACCCACACACATATAAGTGTGTCTATATTATAAACATGAATATCACTGTTCTTCAGGTAATATACCTGTATGCATGAATATTACTTGACTCTATAATGTCAAATAGCAATGCTGGGGGTGAAACCCAGAGCTTTACATGTTCTAGAATAGGGGTCTACTACTTAGCTATATCACATTCCTCTGGGCAATATTTCTATAGTATACTATTTTCTAGATAATTCTTCAAGAATTTGCCCTCTTGTTTTGGCTGTAACTAAATTTCCAAAATGGAGACAGAACGTTCAGCAGATTTAGCTTAATGCCGTAGTTCAACATCATAAAACTATTGGCATGAGTTTTTTTCTTCTAGCTCAAGCTAATGGCAACCCTTGGGAAGAGAGCAGCCTTCCCGTCTCAAATCTATCAGGGTGTGTGCACCTGTGTTTGTGTGTTTGTGCCAATAGGTGTGTGTGTGCATCCATGTATGTGGAATGTGCATGTGTGCATGTGGGTGTATGTATGTGCGAGTGTGTATGCGTGTATATGTGTGTGTATATGTGCATGCATGTGTGTGTGTGAACATGTGTGTGTCTTGCATAGGAAACAAAGATGCTTCTGTGTGACAAATGCAGTCTTCTTTGGCCTCTTGATCTGTCTCTCTCATTCTGTAAGTAAGGCCTTTCCCATTGCCCTTCTGATGAGGATTTGTTTTGCTTTATACCATTTGGCTCAAGCTGCACCTTCCTAACACTTGTGAGAAAATAAGTTGTTTGTTCTGGAATTCTCCAGACTGTATTTTAGTCTATAAAGACCAGGGGGCTGGAGTCAGGAGAGTTGGCATCATGAGGTCCTCTCTTACTGGAATTGTGTGTCTTGTTTATTAACTTACTTTTTCTGGGCCTCAGCTAGTTTCCTTATTTATGAAATGACTTTTAAAAATTGTTTCCTTTATTTTTGAGACTATAATATAATTAAATCATTGTCCTCATTCCCTCTCCTCCCTCTAAATTCTCCCTTATATTCCTCCATATTGTCTTTCAAATCCATGGCTTCTTTTTCATTAATTGTTATCACATGCATATATATATATATATATATATATGTGTATATGCAGATCATATTTAGAAATATATATGTCTGTCTAATGCTAACTTGTATGTGTGTTTTCAGGGCTGACCATTTGGTATTGGAAGAGCCAATTGGTTGTGCTTTTCCCTGGTAGGGAAGACTGTTCTTTTGCTCTCAGTATCCCTTAGTTGTCTGCAGTTCTTTGTATAGGATTGATGCCACCTGGGCTTTCCCCTTTCCAATTTGACACCTCTATTGTTGCTGTCCTTGTTCAGCTCATGTTTCAGCAGGGATGTTGGTGAGACTTTAAGTGTATAGCCTCTGATATCACAGTCTCTCAGGATGTTCTCTGAGTCTCTGGCTCTGATGACCCTCCAGTCTCTCATCTTCAATGTTCCGGAGCCTTAGATGCAAGAGCTGTTTTGTAGACATTATCTACTGAGATAGGCTAAACTCCAGAGCTCTGCTTAGAATTGGTTATGCTTCTCTGTTTGTTGCAATGAAACTTTTGGATGAGGAATGAGGACCACACTTACTTCAAATTTAAGGACAAGTATTTAGATGCAGTTAGAGATTATGTTGGTTTAGGTAACTGGAGCTTGTAGGTTCTTCTCCAAGCTCCATGACTTCACTAGCTCTAGGCGGTTGAGTAAGTGTCCAGTACCAGGCATGATGAACGGGTCTTAAACCTAATTAGAGAGCTGTTGGTTACCACCAAGGTATATGTGCCACCACTGTGCCCAGAGGTTTATTGTGCAGTTCAATGTCATGGTTTGTAGACATCATAGTCAAATTGTCAAACTGACTGCTTCTCTTGCTTGGAAGTTTGTATGGTGCCTTCTGGTCCCATTACATCTTCAGGGAAGAGTCATTTAAGTCAGTTCCAGTGCAGTGGTCTCTGAGCCCTGTTTCTGAAGTACATGGTGCCTTCAAAAATAGGGACCTACCTCACCTTCTACCTTGGGTGGGAGGGTGTAGCCAAGAAGGGCAATAGCAATAGACTGTAATATTTGAGAGTCTTTTCAACAATCCTGACCCAACAACTCAAAAGAGGGCTTCTAATGGCTACTGTTGGGGTTTCTTGCTAGATTGTGTTTGGTTCTAGGAGGAAGCATTATTAACTCAGATGAGAATTTTGTTTAAACTGTGTATGTCCATTTATACAGAGACTTCTGTGTATTTCAGGTTTCCCTTTTAGGTAGATAATGACTGGTTCCCTATGACTTCTTCAGCTATCCTAACTGCTGCTTTGTCCTTTTTTCTTCTCCTTTTGTCTTCATCTCTACTTGCCCTTCCTAATTACAGATCCTGTTTTCCCATTTCCCCAACGAAATCCCTTCTAGTATTTCCTCTTCTAGTGTACCCCCACTGTCCACCCTGGCAATGGTTCCATTGTAATTTCCTGGTTTCTGCAGTTACTGTATGGTATGGGCTCACATTTGAAGATTTGGAGTGAGGAGCCTTCGATTAAAAGGAAAGCTCAACTCTTTCTGCCTGAGTCAGGTTACCTCACTCAGTTTGGTCGTTTCCAGTCCTACATATTAACAGGAGTGGATTTCTTTTTAACAAAGTATAGATAAGTTAAAGTATTTTGCACAAAATTTTAGGTAGGCTTATGGTCGAGGTGCAGTGTGACCATTGTTGATCATTGCCTCTCTGTCCATAATTTAAAATTTTGACTTTTATGAATTTTCAAAATGTGCAAGCATGATACCCTTCCAGTGCAACTCAAAGTCAGATATTCTCTGTCATATCCTAGTCACATGACCACAGGAGAGAACAACGTATATTTAGGCAGGATTGGAAAATTAAATCAAAGTTGTCAAGATCACATTGGAGAAATTGTAAGTTTTCAACTTCTTGCAGATGAAAATCTTTATTTTGTATTTTTAATTAAAGATGGAAGCTAGTCTTACGAGCAAGGCACTAGAATTACATTATAGTCTTTAAAATATGTATCTGGAATTCTTTGAGTCTCAGCCACATTGCTTTGGACTCTTTTGTTTCCATGAACTTTGAACGAAGTAACTTAATTAACATGGTTTCAGAATTTTCATGGGCAGAAGTTGGAGCCACCGGAAGGGCCAGAGAATTATTACTAAGTGGAAAACTACCTTTGCAGATGCAATATCACAGTGCCTCCTCAAGTGGAAATGTTTTGACTTACCATTTGCCAGCAGCTGCTGGAGTCTGGGAGTCTGCATAAGTAACAGGAAGGGGATGGTTTTTATTTGATTTCTCTGTAAGCATAGGCCTTTTAAAATCTCACTTAATTCCAAATACAAATATGTCTTCTTTTTTTCCCATGGGAATAATTCTAGAGGTGGCTTCAGGTTGCCACTTGTGCTGTTGGTTGACTGTATTTTTCAGTGATAGTGACAGTGGAAGTGGTGGCTTTTGACATGTGACATTTTAGTTCTTGCCTACCTTATTAATCATAAAATACAGAACCTAACTCTTGTATTTTGGTGCTCATGTGCCTGTGCATGTGTGCATGTGTGTTTGTGTAGGTGCACATGTGTGCATTGTGTGCATGTGTGTGTGTGTGTGTGTGTGTGTGTGTGTGATTGTTTTTGTGTGTAAGACAGACCAACACTGATATTTTCCTCCATTTTTCTTCACCTTACTCTTTGAGGCAGGGTCTTTCACAGAATCAGCAGCTTGCTGATTTTGCAAACTGCCTGGCTGTTGAGCTTCAGGGACCCACCCATCTCTTTCCCCCTGGGTTGGGCACATGGGCACATGAGCACTCCCTGGCTTTGAACATGTGTCCTGAGGTCCTGACCTCAGTCTTCAGGTTCGTGTGTAAGCACTTACTGACGGAGCCGTCTTCCTGGCCCCTGAACTTAATTCAAATGATAATCCAGTATTGTACAATGTATACTGCAGTGTATAGAGTTGTATTATTGCTGTTGAAGATAACAGAATAGCCCAATGCCCGTTTTCTGATTTCACATTATTCTGTTACAGATGTGAAAATCCATGCAACATATTAAGTCAATAGTTGTATTAGCTTTGCCTAGTTTTTTATATGCCTCTACTACTACTACTAGAAAGACTGCTTAAACAAGATCTATGTGCTCATCAGAAATCACCAGACTAGAAGGTTGTTTGCAACAACTCTACAGGGCTGACCAAACACCTGCCCGTGGCAGGAGCTTTCTACTATGTGCTGTTACATGTTTCCATGTGGCCGCAAGCTCTGAATTGCTCCATTTGTCTTAGTAACTGACTCTCACTTCAGTTTGGGAAGTTGGTCCAAGCATCTGCAGGGTCTCAACCTGAAGTAGTGATGCCTGCACAGACATTCCAGTTCCATAGAGTGGAGAGTCAGACCATTGCTCAACTATAGTGCAGGACAAGGAAGTGAATCCACTCATAACCAGTCTGAATAAGAGTAAGAGGCAGAAAGTTCGTATTTAGTTCCATGTGTGTGTTTACATATTTATATTTTCTGCAGTTATAGAAATCTAAGTGTTTGGTTTTGTAATTAACTGGTGTTCTCTGTTTCATTTAACAGGAATCTTCTTGATAGAGATACGTTTTCTAAGTCTGATCCAAGTAAGTCAAACGTTCTGTTTCTATTACTTAATCGTGCAAACGTTATGTGAAATTTACTCTTTCTGTTTATGCTTGTTTTCTTTTTTTAACTGAGAAAAGACATTGAGATTTGTGGTAAAATTCTTCGCACCTCATTTGACAAGTGATAAGATTCTTTTTAATTCATAATCGTTGTGTAAAGTCTTTAATCTCCACTTCTTAGATGCTATCAATTAATAGAACTCCTTTCTTGATTACAAACAGTGCTGATGAGTCACTGATGTAAATGCAGAGTACGTTTGCCTCATGTTGGCACTTTTGACGTTGCTCTGAGCTGTTTAAGTATTTTAAAAGCAGTTTACACACATGCTAAAACACTGATATTTGAAATTATTGAAGTGCGGTTTTAAAACTTATCTACATCTATAGTGTAATATGAAGGCATTATCTATCAATGGTAATATTCTCTGTATGCTAAAATATGATCATATTAAATTCTGGTGATTTAAAGCCCTGGAATTAAGCCTGCTTGTTTTTCTTTTTCTCTTTTTCTCTTTCTTTCTTTCTTTTTCTTTTACTTTTTTCTTTTTCTTTTTTTTTCTTTTTTCTTTTTTTTTTTTTTTGGTGTTTTGAGACAGGGTTTCTCTGTGTAGCCCTGGCTGTCCTGGAACTCACTCTGTAGACCAGGCTGGCCTCGAACTCAGAAATCCGCCTGTCTCTGCCTTCCAAGTGCTGGGATTAAAGGTATGCGCCACCACTGCACGGCCTATTTTTATTTTTCTTAAATGCATTCTTTAGACAGTTGATATAGAAATCATGTACATTTCTACTAAACACTCACATCTGTGTGTTTTTTCATCTTTTGTAGTTTGCGTCTTATATACACAAGCAGTTGGAAATAAAGAGTGGAGAGAGGTAAGAGAAACTGTATTTTCCAAGTCACTGTGCAGAAGATCCAGCATGGGTTATAGTGCAGAGTTGTTTACCTGTTTATTTTAAGCTATTTTGAGTGTTCCTCAACCCACAGATTGGACTTCTTATTGTTTGAGTTTACTAAATTGCACTCACGAGCTTCTCATGTAGTCTTCCAGCCCCGAGACTTGTCCAGTTGACTGGATTCCCTCTGTGCCTTATGTCTGTGGAGGCAATCTCCCTTTTAGGAGTCAATGGTTGAGTTTTTATAAAATGCCAGATCAAAGGATCTTAAGTGGAGGCACTTATCGGCAAATGAGTGCCTGTTTTTATATATTTACATTTTGTCAGAACGTAGCTTTTTGTTTGGAAATAAAACAGAAACTCACACAGTATGCATTGTTAAATGAGCAAAAGCAAAGCAAATGAAAGATTCCAGTTACCTTATCTTCTAGACCATGTGGACACTTAAAGGAGAGGACAGCAGTTGAGAGTGGAGCCTCTCACTTCCCTGGGCTTTGCTGTTTTTCTCAGAAAGGCAGCAGATCCTTTTAATGGGGTCACAGTATGTGGCTAGCCCTCCATAGGGTAGTTCTGGTACTTTCTGTAGTAGAATGTTTCTCATTAGTTACTTACTTAATTGTCTCAATGGTGAGATAGACAGTTAATAAAGACCAATGTATTTTATGCTCGACTGGGGGTAAAAACAACTCGAATATTGTAACTATTGGTAAGGATGGACTGCCAGTGTGATGCTGAGTAGTGGTTTCTCTCATGCACGTTTCTGTGAGCTTTTCATTAGTAGAACAAATACCCAACACAACTTATGTATAAAGAAAAACAGCTTCTTTTGCATTCTAGTTTTAGGTTTTGTCTATACTTGGTCAGTTCTCTTCCCTCGGTTGAGGTAACCCATAGTGGGAGATCTAGTTTCTCCATTGTCAGGGAGCAAATGAGAGCAGGGAGTGGCTGGGGCTAGTGCCCACTGAAAGCGACACCTCCAGGGACCTCAGAATCTCTCTCTGGGCTTCATGTCTTCTCAATAGTAACACTTTTGAAATTGACCTTTTAGTGCAGGGGATTTTGTGTAATAACAAACTTAAAGTATTCAGGCCCACATTTCACGGCTGTGTCAAAATGCACACTTACTCCACCCATAAGAGTCGGGAAACCTTAATTAATTCAGTGTTGCCTGAAAGACTCTGTGACACCAGTGTACTGAAGGGCGAGCCCTGTAAAGACAAGAGCTACGCACATCCCAGGATAGTCATGAAACAGACACAGGTAGAGGTTCAGGACACATAAAGGAGTTAGCGCAAAGCAAGAAGGAAACTCAGCAGGGAAGAATCCCTAGTATTCATGGGTGGCATTCTAGCACACTGTCACCCGCTGTGGACTTTAAGGGCTGGGGTAGCCCCGTGCTCTACGGTCGTCTTCATTGTGGCCCGTATGACCAGCCCCCCTTAGCTGGCTCTATTGTTCCTACAGCGTTCCCAAGGAGGCATTTCTGCCTGCATTCACCTGTCAGAGGCTGTTTGCTGGGATTCGGAGTGGGTTGGCCTGGTATTCCTTTGAAATCTCCATGGGAACATTCACGACTCCCTTTCTAGTCTTATTGTCTGCTCACCTATAAAAGCCAGCATTACAATGGACACTGAAGTTGACCTACAGCTTAAACTACCTGGTCCCACTCAGATTGTACAATGAGCTCATCACGGATGGCTCAATAAACTTGGGGGGGGGGGGGAAATGATTCTCTAGTAGGTCCTGGGTGTGTAGAGCACCCAACAGCCTCTCTCTTCCGACATAAGTGTTCAAACCAAATTGCAATTCTTCCCTCTGGAGCTGCAATTAGTGGGAGCTGAGGTGTTCACAGCGTGTCTGTCCTCTCGTGGATGCAGGGATCTGGTTCCTTTTTATTGTCTCTGCAGTTTTGGCTTAACTGAACTGTATGTGTGCTTCTTTGTCTGGCCACACAGCAGAATTTCCCAGTCTTGCTGCTTTCTTTTCTTTGATCCCGATTCTTTCCTTAAATCTGACTAAAAGCAGCCAGTGCCGCTCATGCTGAGAACTGAGTCCTTTGTTGTCTTGAAATTTTCTTTGTCAGACAAACAAATCCATCATCTCCAAGTTCAAAGGACCAAAAAGTTTCACAGCATGGCAAAAAAAAAAAGCCTCAAATTGGTTGGCATGGTATAAGAAGCAAGGCCTTTGGCCCGTTTCTCCATGGAGTTATGGTTTTTGTTTGAAACCCCACCGGCAGACTGTTACTGTCCATGTTCCTAGCTGCATTCAGCACTGCTTTCAGAATTTCAGGCTTTTCCCACCCGATCCCACCTGACTCTTCTGTTTCCTGTGAATTCTACAGGATCACATCACGTTAGCACGTTAGCACGTTAGCACGTTAGCACACAGCATCCGCAAAGACCACTTGACTTCCCGGTGCCGACGTTTTTTTTAGATCAGCCAACATTCTGTTACTGTGGGATATTTATTGTAGCAAGGCCAGTTTAGTTTGACAGTTGCAAAGATCTGAGTCCATGACTCCCCTGGCTGAAGCACTACCTATTGGCAGAAATGCATAGTCATTCAGAGCTGTTCACTTCAGTTCTAGGAATAAAAAGGTTAGGAGAAGGCCATAGTCTTGCAGTCCCTTCAACAGCATACTTCCAGTGACTCCATGGTGGGGATTGGGAATGGCCACCGTAGGTTCATATAGGTCTTTCATATTTACCTCAAAACTAATCATATCTAAACGTCAAGTCATTGCCATTTGCCGATGCTTGCATTATAGTTTCATAAATATAGCTATATAATAACTACATAATAATTGTTTTCAACTGTCCCGATCCCCCCCCCATCCTCATTACCTAATCAGTCATCAAGTGTTGTGCATTTTCTTTCACAAAGTACTGCCTTAGTGCTTCGCTACCTTTTCTATTCGCATCCCGTGTGTGTGTGTGTGTGTGTGTGTGTGTGTGTGTGTGTGTGTGTGTGTGTGTAGGAATATGTGCCTATGTATGAGGAGGCCACAAGAGGACATCAGGTATATTCCTTTGTTGAGCTGACTGAGCCAGAAGCTTGCTATCTTGCCTAGGCATGTTGGCTAGTGAGCCCCTGAGGCCTTCTTACCTCTTTGCTCCCTAGTTCTGGGGTTACAGACCTGTGGCCATAGTTTCCTTTTTTTTCCTGTGCTTTCTGAGGACTTGTACTAGGATCCTCTTCCTTACAAAGCGAGTCCTTTTACCCCCTGAGCCATCTTCCCGGCCTCACAGGTTGGCTTTTGTTTTCCTTGTTGCGATGTTCTTTCAAGCCTGGCCTGTCTGTCTGTCTGTCTGTCTCTCATTTGTTCTTTTATTTGGTTTTGCATTTGATTTTCCTAAATATCTTCACAATCCCCTGACACGTGCTCCCAGTTCCCCTTTTTCTCATCCCGCTTATACAGTATACAACTCTTGACAGACCATAGATGTCACACGGGGGGTGGGGGGGAAGAGTACTATGCTTCAGTAACTAACTAACAAAGGAACCACAGTAAATACAGAACCAGGTACTTAGCCAGTGCAGTGGTGACAGTCAAAAAAAATCCATTCCAAAAGGGGAATTTGAGGAACAATGGTGTAAAGTGTTCAGAACTGCATGGAACTGTTTTTTTTTATAAAGATTTATTTATTATTATACATAAGTACACTGTAGCTGTCTTCAGACACTCCAGAAGAGGGCGTCAGATCTCATTACAGATGGTTGTGAGTCACCATGTGATTGCTGGAACTTGAACTCAGGACCTCTGATAGAGCAGTCATTGCCCTTAACCACTGGGCCATCTCTCCAGGCCTGGGGACTGTTCTTGTTGCATGTTAATAAACTAAACTCAAAGTTTTTGTTTGGTTAAAAATCAGTCTCAGTTTTTTTTTATTGCACAATTAGTGAAGTGATTTTTTTAAAAATATAATTTGTGAGCTCTTTTACCGTAACAATGGATAACAACTGTTTTAAGCTATTCTCATCTATTGGCTATTTTTTTTTTAACAAAAAACTTAAGAGGTATAGGCTATTGTAATTATTGTACTAGAAAACAGAAACACAAATGGGTAAGCATCTTGACCAGTGATACTTGGTTATAAATTTAGAATGGTGCTTTGAACCATGGCTGTCTGAAACTGTTGCCGGTGGACTACTCTTGTGTACACGATTATTGTCCAATTCTAGCTATTACATTCTGATTTTATAAAGGTAAAGGTATTTCATGTCATTGGGAGTACGTTGTGATTATTTCCGAAGCTTGAGTCTAAAAAAACCAAAAACAACAAAAACCAAAATCATATAAAAAGCTGAGGCTTACTATTTAGGTGGCATATTATTAAGATAAAAATGCCAAGGTACAATAGAATATTCTGCTGCTCTCGTGTTTGTCATTGAGAGAACTGAAAATGGCGGTTACAGGAAACCACATTCAAAGGGTGATGTGAAAACGAGGCAGGACCCAGAGCTATCCTGGATGAGTAGAAGCCATGGGTGAAAACTGAGAAGCACTGGATGTCTTAGCTTGCTTGTTTTTCTACAAAAGAACGCCAACGTGTGGGTAAATTATGAGGAAAGTATTTATCTCTCCCCGATATGGAAGCTGTGATGTTCAGTACAGATGTTGAGGGGACCATGTCTTTCGAAGCCTTTTCACATCATTCAGTGGTGGAAAGAACAAGGGAAAGAAGACTGGGCCAGGATGGAGCTGGGATGAGCTCACAAAAGCATCTTTATCTCCGTAACCCAACTTTCTCTAATGAGGAGGCTACTCCCCTGGAAGAGCCATTAAGTTGTTAGGGGAACAGCACACAGTGTTACTTCTTCAAAGCCCTCCACTCAGCCCTGCTGTAGGGAAAGAGGGGATACAGTGTCCAACACGTGCGCTCCATTCAACCTTGAATAGCAAAGAGAAGGCACTTTCAAGGTAGTTGGAAAAGAGCTGACAGGATCAACAAACCAGAGAACAAGACAGGAGCCTAGGGAGGAAATGTGGCTGCAGGAAAGCCACTAAAGGAACCGAACAACAACAAAACACACCCTATTTGATACTTAATCCCCAGAACAGTTCTTAAGACGGACAGATTCCTTACATTGTAAACATGTGAACAATGTAAACATATCCTTTACATTTCCCAGGGTAACACAGCCGCTGGTTTCTTGCTGACTCTAAGCGTGTGTAACATGAGTAATGATGATTTACACAGCTCCTACAGTTGTTCCAGTAATGAAATATTACTTGCTAGCAGCAATTTCTGGCATACAAGTACCGTACACTTAAGGATACACCAGGATTATAAGAGGGAAGGCAACTTTTTAAAAAACAAAACAAAATAAAAACAAAACAAAACAAAACACTACCAAGCAATAGGTAACAACTCTCTACAGTATAGAATTCTGTTCTTGGTGCTTGCCTAGCAAATGATACGAAATGGTCCTTGGGGTTTACTTGACCTCAAATCCAATCTGTAAGTGTGGCATTACGGAGCTGCTAACAGCTAATGCAATCTGAAGCCTCACCCACGCATGTGCAATGCTTATGAAGAAAAAAAGATGCATTTAGATTGAGCTGCACAGAATTGCCATTTTATATGTAAAAATGATTTGTCATCAGGCAATTTCTGGTGACTTGGTCCAATTGCTCTTTAGTTGTCTGGGAGCAAATTCAAAATCTTCCTTTTTGATTTCTAGGTGAGTAGGTGTGGGTGTGAGGAAGGACTCAGTCTTGAAGTAAGAGCTAGCCCCCGAGCACACATGAGCGAAGGAAGGTTTGTTTTGAACATTGCAGCATCTGGATAGTCACAGCAACCGTCCTCAGATTTTTTTTTTTTTTTTTTTTTGGTTTTTTGGGACAGGGTTTCTCTGTGTAGCCCTGGCTGTCCTGGAACTCACTTTGTAGACCAGGCTGGCCTTGAACTCAGAAATCCTCCTGCCTCTGCCTCCCAAGTGCTGGGATTAAAGGCATGCGCCACTACCGCCCGGCTCGTCCCCAGATTCTTAAAAACATTTTCACATAGAAGTGGATATAAGGCAGGAGAGTGGGGCACTATAAGAATGACCTTTGCAATGTTAGCATTTGTCACATGAGATTGAGTTCCTAGTGGCTGTGCAGAGGCATGGTGGATGTCTGTGGCAGGAAACATTCAATGAGGCCTGTGATGACTCATCAAGAAGAGCTTGTTCTGTGTACTGATATTCTTGTAAGTTAGTGATTTCATGTTGTTAGGGGCTCCAGAACAAAACTTCTAGCAACTATCAATTATTGCAAAGACATATCAGGATGAGACATATTTATCTAGCTATTTCAGATCAGACTTAGGAAATAGAGGCACTTTCTTAACTTCACAAAAACTTAATCATTTATTAACCTCAACAGCATTTAGTGAGTACTAATTGTGTAGCTGGCATGGCAGTTATAGTATAAAAATGGAATATGTGTACCTCAAGAAGTGTATGGTATAGTTAGTTTTCTCAGTCACTTTAATTTGTTTGTATATCCAAATTTACTGACTTAGATAACAACTTCACCCCACCTCTGGTTTTCATTTATCTAAATTAAGGGTGATTTGTCAAAAGCATTAGCTTGCTATGAGTTCATGTTCTGAGATGCATAACATTTAGATAGCAGAGATTAACTGGCAAAATGATTAAATAAGAAGCAACATGGTTTAGATAAATACAAGATCATCTTAAAACACCTTGTAGTCAAAGTGTTTAAATTGTATCTGACACTAGTATAATTATATTCCTCTTCAGTATATCTTATCTAATGATTACACATTATGAAAAACTCATGAACTAATGGATCACTTAATATTTTCAGTGCAACAAATGATACAAGTTGTCATAAGCTATGAAAATTCAAAGAGCAATTTAACAAACATAGCGAAGGAATCCCCCGATTTGTTGCATACCAATAGAGACTTGGAAAATGCTGTTATCTTCTGTGAGTGAGAGCTTAGTTCTGCAAAATGAATCCATTTGTGAATTCCTCTTAAACATTTAAATTACAAAGTCGATTAGGGATTCCATGAGTTTCGATGTGAAGGGAGCACTCAACTGCAGTTGTTTATAAATTTCAAATATTCCTGCTTAAAATGATTAACATCGTCGGAGTTGTCTCTGGTGAACTTCCTTTCATGCACACTTAGTAATTCAACATTTACTCATCTCCACGGTCAGTCACGAATGCATAATACCTACTGAGAAATTACTGGGAGATTCTTCATAGCTCAGCTTTCTTAACTTCACAAATAGGATTTCTGCCATGAAATGCATGTGCTTCGTTATCTTGTACCCTTGAAATCCTGTAATATTATTATTATGGGCCTTGTTACTTTTTCACTTCATAGAATAAATATCAGACTTTATTATATTTTATTGGTACCTGTGTTAGTCAGGGTTCTCTAGAGAAACAGAACAAATAATCATCCATATGCACATACACACACATACACACACACACAAACACACACACACAAACATACACACACATATATATACACACATACACACACAAACATATACACAAACATACACACATAAACATACACACAAACATACACACACATATACACACACAAACATACACACACATATACACACACATACACACAAACATACACACACACAAACATACACACACACATATACACACACATACACACAAACATACACACACAAACATACACACACATACACACACAAACATACACACACATATACACATATACATACACACATACACATATACATACACACACATACATACATATACACACAAACATACACACACATACTCACACACATACAAACACACACACACATTCAGCTTAGGAAATACTGTCCAAAGAGTCTAACAGCAGCTGTCACACATCTGAAAGCTGAGAATGAGAATCAGGTGGTCACTTGGTCCTCATAGCTGAGTACCATAGGAGGTGGATTAATTAGTCCAAAAATGGTTGCTCACACCAGAGCTTCCCAGAGCCCAATAGTTGCTTAGTCTATACAGGACTAGCAGCTAAACATGACCTGAACGGAGGATGCATCCTCCAAAAACCAGAAAAAAAGAGAAAGTCAAGATCCTAACTCTCCCACGAACTTGCCGCATCCTGAACACTGTAAACACCTCTGCTGAAAGAAGAGACAATGAAAAGACAAACAGTAAAGAAAAACTCAACCACACTGCTGATGCACGAATCCAATGCAGAAATAAAAACACCATGAAAACCCTACAAAACCCATAATAATGGCCTCTAATGAATGTGACCGGAATAATATATAAAAATGAATGATTTTAATTGTGGTCAAATAACTCAAAGAAGACAAAGGCTAAGAAGATCAATGGCATAAGGAAATTAATCCAAGATATAAAATTAAAAAGAATTAATAACAACCTAAACTGAAAATGATGCCAGAATTGAAAAACTCAACAAGCCAATTAAAAACTTTAGGAGAAAACCTTGCCAACAGAATGAACTGTGCCAAAAATAGATAGCCAGGGATTAAAAAGCATGTATGCGCGCGCACACACACACACACACACACACACACACACACATAGAGAGAGTATATATATATATATATATATATATATATAGTGTGTGTACATATGTATATATATATACACATACACACATATATAGTGTGTATATATATATATATATATATAGAGAGAGAGAGAGAGAGAGAGAGAGAAAATGAACATGGGAGACTTATTCTTGGACATCATTAAAAAAACAAACCTTTATCATCAGAAAAATCACCCAGAAAAACATTAAAAACATATAGCAAAAAGGAGAATTGACCATGTCACAAACTGAGCACCTTGTCTGCAGTAGATGGAGCTTGAGAAGGCCTATCACCCTGTTCAAGATAGAGTTTTCTGAATTTGTGTAGTTTCTCATAGCTCCTCATTTGTTAGCATCTCTTTCAACTTGGATAATTCCCTCCAATTTTTTTTTTTTAAGGTTGGGCCTTATGGAAGTATGTGATCTCAGCTTTTCTTTCCTGTCTTATGTTTCTAAAGGATAGCTCTGCTAGCCTTTGTGGTTGTGATTGATTTTTTTTTTCATCATTTTCATGTATCTCTCTCATGCTTTGAAAGCTTCCTTCTGACAAGTCTGTAATCAGGAGTTGGGACACGCCTTCCTGTTCTTTTATACTGCCTTGGGAACACTCCTTCTTTACATTTGAGTGGATGGTTATACTATGTTTTGGAGTAGATTTGGCCAAGTTAAATATGATTACCTCTGACCTTCTGTAACCTGGATATTTGCATTCCTCACTTGGTTTGCAAAGAGTTCTGTTAACATTGCTTTTTAAAAATCTTTGTTCTCTTTTCCTGAGCTCCTGTCCCTCTGGAGTTCCAGTTACCAGATTACCTACTTTGTGATGCTGCCACCATGTTCCCACACTTTTGGGGGGGATATTTTATTTATTTACATTTCAAATGTTATTCCCCCCTTCCAAGTTTCTCCTCCACAAACCCCCTATCCTCTCCCCCTCCCCCTTGCCTCTATGAGGGTGCTCCCCCACCTGCCCACCCACTCCTGCCTCAGTGCCCTAGCATTCCCCTACCCTGGGTCATCAAGCCTACACAGGACCAAGGGGCTCCCCTCCCAGTGATAGTCACTAAGGCAATCTTCTGCTACATAAACAGCTGGAGCCATGGGTCCCCCATCCCCCATGTATACTCTTTGGTTAAGGAAGGGGAAGGGAAAAGGGGGAGGGACAGTTCAGATATGGGAGGAGATAGGGGAGAAGTACAAAGGGTCAGTAATTTGAAAGTAGGTGTGTAGCAGTGGGGGAAGGGGGACTAGGGGTATCCACTAAAAAGTCCTGGATGCCAGGGACCCAAGCCAGGCCCAACAGGGAGGACATTAGCCAAAATACCCCAAAAAGGGTAGAGAGAACCTGTAGAGATCATATCCAGTGAATAGTCACTGCCCTTGGTTGAGGGATGGGGCCACCCACCCACCTCAAAAATATTAATCCAGAATTTCTCCTGTCAAAAGGAAATGCAGGGACAAAGAGTGGAGCAGAGACTGAAGAAGGAAAGGCCATCCAGAGACTGCCCCACCTAGGTATCCATTCCCATCTGCAGACACCAAACCCAGACACTATTGTTAATGCCAAGAAGTGCTTACAGACAGGAGCCTGGTAAAGTTGTCCCCTGAGAGGCTCTGCCAGATCCTGACCAATACAGATGTGGATGCTCGCAGCCAACTACTGGACTGAGAGCTGGTACCCCAATGGAAGAGCTAGGGGAAGGACTGAAGGAGCTAAAGGGGTTTGTAACCCCATAGGAAGAGCAACAATATCAGACCCCCCAGAGCTCCCAGGGACTAAACCACCAACCAAAGAGTTCCCACACTTTTAATTCCTCCTCCTTCTTCTTTCTCTTTCTCCCCCTTTGTGTTTTCAAATAGCCTGCCTTTGAATTCACTAATTTTCTGTTTAATCTGTGCTAGCAATATCTTTCTGTTACAGTTTACTTTCATTCCATCTGTTTTTCAGCTCGATAATTTTGTAGATTTGTTTTTTAAATTTTCTTCCCTCTCCCTAAATTTCTTTGTTGGTGGATTGCATCTTTCTTTGTTTTGCCTTGAACCATGTTGCCTTAAAATAGCTGATTCAATTCTCCTAGTCTTTGTCCATACAGGTATTGTTTCATTGGTTTCTTTCATCTTATTTTAACTCTTAGGTGACATCATGATTTCCCTGAAATTTCCTGGTTCTTGTTGTGGAGTGTATTTTCTGCACATTGAAGAAATAAGCATTTATTCTAGTCATGGAGGTTGGGCATTATCTGTGCCTGTTTTTCTAGAAATGCAAGCATTTCACTTTCTGCCTATTTTTTCCCAGAGACTCTTCAAATTGTGTCTCCAGCTTTCCTGTAAATCTGGGTGATGATTGTTTCATTACTAGAGAGTGACCTAAACTCAGATTTGCCCCCAGATCTGTGGTTGGCTGTTGGTCATTATGTATTAGTTTATTAGGATAGAATCTAAAAAGGGTATTCTGACTATATGAGCCTCTTCTTGGGTCTAGAGTACGTCCTCATGCCTTACAAAGTTTCAGGCCTGCAGTAATAATTTTAATTGTCCAGATAGTGGCAGGATCATTCTGGATAGACTAGCTGCAGAATTCTATGCCACACTTAAAGCCACAAATTTGCCAAACTACCATAACCTGCAATATAGCTCACTAAGTACTACACAGCATCAGGTTTGACCAAGGCCTATTCTGCTATCTGAGGTCTAATGCTTAGGTAGATTTATGACCCAAGATTCTGAAGCCACAAAGAGTGGCCGAAAGAGAAGTCTGAGGTCCTGAACTGACATCTCTCCTTGATGTTGGTCCTCATCCAAAGGTTCCAGCTGTGGACACTGGCCTGTAAATGGCTCTACCCGGTTTTAGCTATCTGTGACCTGTCATGGGTTCCTAGGCAAAAGCCCACACTGCTACCCTGCTCTACAGTGAGTGAGTAGCCTTGCTCTTACTCTGATTTGCAAGTCTGAGGTGGTGTGGAGAAGCCTAGCTCTTGTCCTCCAGAGCAGATACCCAAGTGGGTCATACCCTAATTCCATAGCTGCAGGAACCTATGTAGTCTCAGCGGTGTACCTTAGCCCAAGCCGCAGCTGGTAGTAATATAGGGCAGAATGCGAGCGTGTCTCATTAGGACATTTAAGGTTAATCTAGAACTCTGCTGTTAACCCTCAGCTGCAAGAGCCTGAGATTGGGGAAGGGTGATAAGGATAGCCCTTTGGCCCCATCACTGATATAAAACTGGGTCATAGCTGAATCTCACGGCTTCTCGACTTGAGCAGCTGGGCAGGAAATTGTGCCACAAACCCACACTGTGGCAGGCCTGGAGGCTCCATCGGCCAGCCCTGCCCCGGATGTGGAACCCAGTGTTGGTTTTCACAGTGGTGATCCCAGCCCTGAAGTCTTGCTACTCTCTTTGCTGACTAGGATTGCGGGTGCAGATGGAGGTGGGGATTGCGGGTGGAGGAAGCCAGTTGTAAAGTTCATTTACTCAACCATGAGCATTAGCAGAGCGTGCATGCGCGAGAGTGGGTGTGGGCCAGAGGGAGGGGAAGAAAATGGGATTCTATATGCTGGGCGGCAGGGGGAAGAAGAGACGGAGCTCTGCATGGCAGTAGACTTCAGAATGGTAAGCCTGATGCTGGGTTTTAATTTTATAGAAAACGTATAAGTCAGTCTCCTTTCCCAAGTCAGAGGCATCTTGCCTTTTGCTATTCGGAATTAAGGAAGAGAAGACATTGACCGACTCTTTCCTTCTTACCTCCTCCATTGTTTCTTAATCTTTTCCTTACTAGAACAGTGCGCTGCAGCTCCTCATATGGTGTCATTAGCTGTTGGGAGGATAGTTTGCTATGTGAACAGCCATTCTAACTTGTGTGTTTGTAGGGATGGATGCTGTAGGATCTTAGCTATCATTTTGCTTTGCCTCTCCACATTGCACGTTTTTCAAATTTATCAATTCAATTTAGATAATCACCTCTTTATAGTAACATAGCTTAAAGTTATTGGCATATTTAAATGATCTCATTTCTGCCCATTTTGTTTTGAGTAACATTTCACCAAACCCTGCATTTTAGCAGAAAAAAAAATCAGCTTATTTAACCCCCAGTTTCTGGGGGTTGGAGAGGCAGATTGTTGATTTTTTTAAGAAAGAAAGAAAGAAAGAAAATAAAAGATAAAAAGTTGCTTTGCATAGTGAGACACATGATCCTCTTTCCCTCAGAGAAAGATGACCAGTCATATAAACCTCAGACTTCACAATTTGTTGAAAGCATGTGTCACATATAAATTAAGATCTAACTTATATGTAATAAATATAATGTGTATTCTCCAATAAGAACCACCTATGTAAATCAGTCCATTGTTTTTCTGTGTGTGCTAAATTATGACACTAATCATAGTGTTGATAGCTAGAAATAGTTTTAAAAAAAGCATGAGAAGTAATCCTGTGAAATATTATTAGTTTTTGAACTATGGTTGACTTTAAAAACAGGATTTCAGAAAAAGTTTTAAAATAATGGAACCTGAAAATTGATGGGGGTTAGTGTACTGCAGTTTATGTATGAAAGCTAAAGAGATATGATGAAGGCTGCATTTTTTTAATGGTAATGCTTCAGATGAATTTCTAAAAATAGAAAGTCAAAAAAAATCCACAGACTGTCCCATTTGTAAAACATGGATTTTAGTAAGATTATCACAAGAAAGTCATAGGGCTTCTCCTTTTGCATCTTGGTAGCCACACTTCATTGATCAATAATAACATAAGTTCTGAATAAAGGCTTAGATTTTTCATTTGTTATTTCATAAGTAAATGAACTTCAGATCATTCATTTGTAAAAAGTTTGCTTTGTGTAATGAGCCCTGTGACTCTATTTTATCTCTTTCCCTCAGAGGAAGAGAGTTATGCAGTCACTGATGTGGTGAGAGTTTAACTTTCAAGAGCAATAGTATGAGAATGTAAGTCTTGAATGTGTGTGTGTGTGTATGTGTGTGAGTGCATGTGTACAAACATGAGTATATGCATGTGTGTGTGTGTGCACATGAGTGTGAAAGTATCCGCATGCATGTGTGTGCACATGCGTGTTTGTGTATGTGTTTGTGTGAATTTAACATCTTCTATTCTATGATACAATAAATATATACAGTTTATAGTCTTAAGTGGAATAGTTTATAGTCTTAAGTGAAATTTTCTCATTGAGTGATTCTGACTAGTCTGTTTTAATACTCTATCTGCTCTACAGAATTTACTATTTCTCTTGTCTGATAATCTGTCCTCTGCAGTTCACTAACAAAAAGTGTTTCCTATCAGATAATAGTTGACTTAAGATGTAGTCTAGTTCTGGTGAATTTTCTATTGTGCCACTATGACTCATTTGACTTAGGCTACACCTTCATAACATTATACCTGATGTCAGGAAAAGGAGTTTCTAAATATTATTTCTAGTAATTCTCCTCTGAAGTACTTTAATAATCAGTTGATTTAGATGTCAAGAAAGAGTATTTTCTTCCCACCATTTTCTGCCACACTCATTTCTAAATAGAAAAAGTATTCTATTAGTATAAGCATTCTATTAGTATAAGCATTAAACAAAGGAAAACTTTGAAAACTTGACTGTGAATTATTTTTTATTCTATTCATCAAGGTTTGGAAGAATGATGTTTTATTCTAATAAAATAATTTTTTTATATTTAACTTTAATAGCCAAAAGAAAAGGGCAGTTTCTTAATTTTTATATGATGAAAATTTATATAGGAAAAAACTGTAAGGGAAAAGGCTAAAAAAGACGTGCCTGTATATACTTATTGTACCATAGATTATTTTCAACAGACATATACTTTCTTTATATAATTTTTTTAATTACAACATTTCACTGCTCCCTTTTCTCCCTCTAAATCTTCCCATATAGCATTCTTATTCAGACTCAGTAGCTCTTTTTTTTCAACTGTCATTACAAGCATATATGTATTATATAACATAAATATGCTCAAAATATGATCTGAGTCCATATAATGTTATTTGTATATATGTCTTATTGTTCATTAGATAATTATGAACAGGAGTATTCATCCTTTTGATAATACAAAATGGCTGATGTTCAGAACAATTTTTTTCCTCCATGACTCCCTCATCTCCCTATCCACTCAAACTCATTTTCTCTCTCCAGAAGCCAAAACAAACAAACAAACAAACAAGCAAACAAACCCAAATATCCCAAATAAAACAAAACAAAAGTACACACACACACACACACACACACACACACACACACAAACCCCATGAAGTGTTTTGTGTTGGCCAACTACTTTTACTCCTGGGCATGGGGCCTCTCTGTGTATACCCAGTGACACTACATTGGAGAGGACTGATTTTCCCTTCCCAGAAGGTATGAATTGTAGATAGCTTCTTAGTAAAGTGTGTAGCTTTGTTTCCGCCACCCTTCTCAATGCTGGGATCTTGTCTTGTTTGTTCTGTCGTCTCTCTGTGAGTTCATATGTATATCCACACTGTTGTGATGGACCCCTCAACTATAACTAACATCCGATTGTTGACAAAGATGCACAAAATATCTCATTGGAGGCAATATAGTATTATGAACAAATTGTGCTGGAAAAACCGGATAACTAAAAATTGGATGAAATTGGATTACCTCTAACCCTGGGCACAATTTACTCTGGGTGAAGTAATAGCATTTGTGTGATAACTTGAAACACTTTGAGGAAAATAGGTAGACCCTTCAAGATACAGTCATAGAAAAGGACTTTCTGAATATGCCCGGTAATCAACAAATGGAACTTAGTGAAATTATACAACTTCTACATATCAAAAGAATCTGTTACCTAGCAAGGAGATGGGTGGCAGAAAAATCTTTGCCAACTGTCCATCTGACTGGTGATTAACATGCAAAATAGACAAAGAACTAAAACACCCAAGCATTGACAAACCATCTAGTCAATAAATGTGCCATGAAACTCAACAATGAGTTCTTGAAAGAAAAAATACAAATGGCTAGTAAGTATATCAAGAGCTTTCAGTATCCTCATTTATATGGGAAATTCTGAGGAAAATAGCTTTGTGTTGTTGTGTCTCACAGCAGCCAGAATGGCTGTTTTCAAAAATAATAAATTATAATGCTGGCAAGGATATAGGAAAAAGGAGCTCTTGTTTTTATTGGTGAGAGGATAAACTGATGCAGAACTTCTGGAAATCAACATGGAGGTTTCTCCAAAATGTAAAAATAGGTCAGTTATAGGAACATAACATAAGTATAACATACTTAGAGAGCAACATAGGTGCTTGCCCATCAATGTTCATTAATGCTCTATAACAATAGCGAAGAAATGAAACCAGTCCAGATATCCGTCAGTTGATGAATGGATAATGATAATATGGTCAATATGCACAATGGAATTTCATTGAACTATTAAGTAAAATGAAAATCTCAGGAAAACATACAGAATGGAAAAGAATCACAGTGCAGTGGCCATACCCAGAGAGACAAATAAATAAAATAAAATAAATCTAAAAGTGTATTAATTATCTTTGAGAGGAGTCAAGTCCTATAGATTGAAAAGAGTTTGCCCGATGTGTTCTCTGAAACTGTTAGGTCTTTTAGTCTGCTGAAAAGGCAGATTATTTCAGGATGGCTGTGGCTGTGGAATTTATAGTGAAAACAGGAGAGGTGGAGATAGGAGTTAAAAGCCCTTGAAATCATTCATTATAAGACAAAAATCTTGAATTAAAATTTGTAATGCGAAACTATCAAGTGGATCATTGTAGTGATTTGTTTTGAAGTTAAAATTAATAATTGAGGAAGCAATGGTCAAGAGGTATTGGTAGGTTGGAAGTTGTTGATATAGGTAACTTCCCTTCATGGTTAGAGTATAGAGCAATATGCAGTCACTTTTTAGCAGGAGGCAGGCCAAAGTGCCAGGATTAGAGAGGGTATGGGGTAATGCTTATTATTGGATGATAATTTTGAAGGGCCTGTAAAGATTATCAGATGTGTACATAACTCAAGAAAACAGCTGTGTGCATGAGTCTTTACAGCTGTATACACGAGTCTTCACTAAGGTGACTCTGGGCTGGTCAAATAGAATTAGAAGTCACCATCAGGTTGGTGAGTTGTAAAGTCAAATATATAGTCTTAGTGTGTTTTGTAATGCTATGAAAGAGTACCAGAGAGTGTACTTTGTGATGTACTGAAATTTATTTTCTCCCAGGAGGTTGTTCCTTACCTGTACCTTTTAGTGAGGCTCTCCTTGGTGTGTTTTCAGAGGCAGAAGGTAGAAGTGGGCAAGTGATAAGCCTTAATCCCATGTTCAGGAGCAGAAACATTAGGGGCCTTATGTCGTCACCAGTTTTAGAGAAGATACATGGACAGTAAATGGCCAGATGACACTCCCCCAGTAGAAGTGTGCCTGTCGGGAGGTCAGAACCTAGAAGTACACCCTGTAAAGAAGAAATTGAATGCCTGAGGATGCTAAAGAAAAAATGTAGTCACCATGAAGGCAGAAAGCTGGAAAAGCATGCTTCAGGAAGGATGGAGGGTAGAATGATCAGCTATGTCAGATAGGCCAAGAGGTCATGTGAGGCCAGGGCCCAAGATTCACACTGAATTTAGCTTCGTGAAGGCCACAGGACTGTCAGGGCAATGTGTCAGAAGACTTACTGAGACAGACACAGTCATGATTTATACATGATTAGCTAAAACCAGAATCCATTAGTTTTCAGTAGAAATAGCCGAGTGGACTCAGCCCTCCCTGCAACGAACAAGAAATAGTAAGCACGTTCATGGCTAATGAATTGAGGGATTGTGGGCTGATGAATCCCTGGAATCTCTGCCAAGATAAATCGTTTTTCTAGTGTTCTCAGTACAGATTTAGGTCGAAGTTCAAACGAGGGATGGATTTTGGGAAGCATAAACAGTGGTGGAGTTCTCTTTGCGTGTAGTGCTTTCCTAGCTTAAGGCTTTCCACTTCAGTTTAGAAGCTGTTTTAGCCCCAGAAATTGGAAGCTGTGAAGATCTAGATTCCCTTGGACCATGACTACAGCTGCATCTGTGAGTGTATGTGTGCGCCTCAACAGGAGCATGCGTAGGGGAGCATGCGTAGGTGGCTGTGTACGAACAGTGTACCCCACGGACTCTCTTTTCTCAAGCAAACTGGTTTCAAATAAACTTAACAACTGTCTATCCTCCAGTAAGAGGTTCTGGCCAGTTCCTGAGATGGCTGGTCTCACAGCATCATTCCTGTGGAGCTCACGAAAAGTGCGTGGCTTTCTTTTTTGTTTGTTTAGAATTTTTGTTAGTTTTGTGTTTTTGCTTTTTTTTTTTTTTGAGACAGGGATCACTGTGGCTGGCGTGGAACTCACAGACATCCGCTGGTCTCTCTGCCTCCTGGGTGCTGGAATGAAAGGTGTGCTCCACCATTCCTGGGTACCTGACTTCTTCTCAATGGTGTGCATCTCTGTAGCATGACCTTTGCTGCCAGCTTGTTCCCTTTCTGATAAGGGTCTTCCCCAAATCTCTTTGCTGGACTTTGCCCCCTTGACTCTCACTATAAATCTTGCTTCAAGTAGCCATCAGAACCCATGCTATACCACAAGTGTTGCCGAGAGCCAGCCCCCAAGGTTCTTCTTTCTCGTTGGTTCCTCCTGTGACAGCGGAGGGGGGAAGATCTGCTGGGTAAGACTTGGTCTTACCAGATATTTAGGGTTACTGTATAATAATAAAATGTTTACCTATCTTAAGTCTACGTCACTTTGCTTCTGGAACTGACCTGCCTGTCTGAGTTGCTCTGAGGCTTGAAACTGTTTAGCACCTCATCATAAAGCAGCAGGGATTAAGCCTTTGTTCGAACTGCAGAAACTGCATGGCTCTAACTCACAGCCCACCAGTTAAAGTTGAAGGAGAAAAAAAAAAAGACACTTTGAAAAGTGGTTTTAGAGCCAGGCAGTGGTGGCGCACACCTTTAATCCCAGCACTTGGGAGGCAGAGGCAGGCGGATTTCTGAGGTCAAGGCCAGCCTGGTCTACAGAGTGAGTTCAAGGACAGCCAGGGCTATACAGAGAAACCCTGTCTCGAAAAACCAAAACCAAAACCAAAAAAAAAAAACAAAAATAATAATAATAATAATAAAATAAAATGGCTTTAGCCTTTATTTTTAAGTTCTTCAGTTCTCCAAAAACTTTCTACAAAAGTTTTCCTCCAAAAAGTTATCTCCGCTTTCTTCTTCTAACCTTGTTATTTTCTCCTGCTTGTTGTCATGATAATACCCTTATTCTCAACACCATGACTCCTAATGCCTTTAATTCTAAGTTTTACTTGAGTTCAGTTCCATCTAAAAAGTTCCTGAGTAATGGATAAAAAGTTCTCTAAGATAAAGGGGGAAAAAGCCTTCATAAGAAAAGGGGGGAAAGGGATCTCTCCTCTGTCTTCAGCACTTATACATCTTTCAGAATACTTGATCACATGGTAAAAAGTTCACCACAAGTTTACTCATAAATTCAAATAATAGATTGAGTAAGAAGTTTACAACAGAGAATGCTTACATGCATATTCACTAGGAGTAATTATCTGGCTAAACATTCATCTGTCATTAGCAACAGTTTTCCTATAGCGTTAAGAGCCATAACTTTTATGACTAAGTAATTATTGAAGTTTGTATAGATAAACCTAGTCAATATTTTATCTTCTGCCCTTGCACCTATAGTAAACTGTTAGTTCCCTTTTTATGACCTTTGGTTAACAGTTTTACAACCTCTTGGGATGTGCTCTGAGTAGTAGATGTCTGCTTGCTATCTCAGAAGCTATTTCAGACACCTGAAGACTGGGGGAGATCTCATTACAGAAATGATTTAATAGAAGTCCTGCTATAAAAGAGCTTAATAATTACTATAATTTTAGGAATTCTTATAGGATCATCATAAAGGATTAAGAAATCATCTATTTGTCTATATAGCATCACTACAAGATAGTACATCTTCGTTGTTCTGCAGAAATCTGCTCAAAAGCATGGGCCAATACCTAGTGATTGTTATATATATTATATAATAACAGGAAAAACATATTAATAGCAGAAATCTTTCCTAAACTGAAATTCTCTTGGGCCTTTCTTGAAGGAACAAATCGTCATTGATTTTAATCCAAGGCAGACCCAACTCATGGATGATCACCTGTTAAGTTTTTAGCTTCTCCTTGATGGCTCCTAACAAAATATATGCTGTCTTGGAATCTTATCCACCAAATCAATTACCCTGTTATTTTGGATTTCAGTCTCATTTATGACATGAATATAAGAGGAATGGCCTCTAGTCCAATGCCCAGTGTATTTCTCACGTGTGCCTGGAACCTCCTGAGCAGGATCTCTGTGAGTTCTATGCCAGTCAGCAATGTTTACTGTCCACACTCTGATCAGTATTCTGCTCTGAGTTCCCACCAGAACTACCCACTAATCTCTTTACAATACTCTAGAGCAGTGTTGCTCACCCTTCCTAATGCTGTGACTCTTTAACATAGTTCCCCAAGTTATGGTGTTTACCAACCTTAAAGTTATTTTTGGTGCTACCTCAAAACTGTAATTTTACCACTGTTATGAATTGTAGTGTAAATATCTGAGATATATAATGATAACTGATGCTCTAGAGCCTCTCTAACATACATCTCCAAACTCTTCCTTGTTTCTCCCACACACCCGTCCTAAAGGTCTAAACACCCTATAAGGCTTCGTCATAGCAAGAGGCTAGTTCTCTGACATAATCACTCTGACCAAAATGTCTTATAGAAGCAATCTAGGGAAGAATGCATTTCTTTGGCATCCTGTACATTGTAGTGGAAAGTCATGTGAAGCAAGAAGTTCACATGACAGCCAACAAGCTCATAAAAGGGACGCAGGAAGGTAGGAAGGGACTGGGAATAAATAGCCCTGAGATCCCAGCTCTAGTGACTCAATTTGTCCATTAGGTTGACCTCCTGAATTTTCTAGAAACTTTCAAGATGACTCCACAAGCCGGAGAGCAACCTCTAACTATATGAGCCTTTTGTAGGGCCTTCATATACGGATGGTAACCATTGAATTAGTTTGTCTATGTGATATTGGTCCATGATATAAAGTCTTGTTCAGTGACAAATTACTTCTTTGTGAGGGAGTGATTAGTTGACCATAATGCGAATTAAATTCTTTGTCATAAATATTTTTTATAATCATTTAAACAGAAAGTTAAAGCAGCCTCCGGCCTTCACATTGAATAGTAGGTAAGCTTTCGTCAGTTTCTTATTAAAAAGGTAATACTTCCTGGAACTTTAGTAAGAATATGTTCTCTAGCAAGACAGCCTGCCTACTTGGTTGACTAATGTCTTCGCAGCTCAGGTTAAAATCCCCTCATTAAACTGGCAGCTGGAGGTGAAGAATCTTAGCTGAAGATAAGAGCACTTGTGTTGTGTGTGTTTGTGTTGACTTTAGGAGCACCATCTAATGACTTTCCTCACATGTAAAGGAGAGAGGCCCAAAGTGCACTTCTGTTCCCTTATTTCCACTCCCTCGAAATAGAGAAACATATTTTTCTAAGCCGAAGCATTACTCATTTTTTAGAAGCATGCAAGATTGGTATAGGTCATTATAATGTCTCAATCTGAACGAAATTGTGCCACAAGTATAGAAGTTACAAGAAACTTCTGCCGAAAACATGACTAATAGACCTTATTGTGTGAAGGGCCAATTCCCATAAAAGTTGAGTCAGAGAGCTATGGATATTTGTTCTCTTTAATTAAGAATACATATTATTGGGGCTGGAGAGATGGCTCAGCAGTTAAGACCACTGACTGATCTTCCAGAGGTTCTGAGTTCAAATCCCAGCAACCACATGGTGGATCACAACCATCCATAATGAGATCTGACACCCTCTTCTGGTCTGTCTGAAGACAGCTAATGTGTACTTACATATAATAATAAATAAATCTTTAAAAAAGAGTACATATTATCTGACTTTTTAAAAAGTGTTTTATTTAAAAAAAATAAATGTCTTGTCTACATGGATTCTTGGGTTAGAAAGTGATTCGTTTTTCAAGTTAGAAGGGAGGAGGATGAATTGCAACATGCTACTGAGTTTGGAATGAACTCAAGTTCATTTCCCTGAGGGAGGTGGAGCGTGGTTGGGTCTTTAGTCACTTCTCTCTGGAGCTGCAGTTAATCACACCAACTACTTTACTGATTTTTTTTTTTTGAAGAATAGTCTTGTTTGGCTCTGCCCTAGCTTGAGGTCAATTTTTCTAAAAGCTGAGTATCTATTGTATAACTGTAGCACATTTCCATTGTGGAAATATAACAGGATGTTGGTTGCTTATTTTTTTAAAGGAACATCACACTGAGCGTTATACTTCGAAGTAAGTCACAACGTATGGTTTGATTTTAACCTTTATGCCTCTTCTCTTTCTATCTACAGTTTGGAAGAACTGAAGTGATTGATAATACCTTGAACCCTGATTTTGTAAGAAAGTTTATTCTGGATTATTTCTTCGAAGAAAGAGAGAATCTTCGTTTTGACTTGTAAGTTCTACTAAAACATGACATTATAAACATGATTTTCTTTTTTTTAAGGACTACTTGAGTATATCATAGTCTGGACTGTATAGATTGCCCTTAGATGTTCCGTAGAAAGACAGTTTTATTCTATTCAGCCAGAGACTGAAGCACCGTACCGAACGTATCTTTTCTTTTCCTTACTATTTTGAAATATTCGAATAGGTTAGTAGACACCTTAGTTATGCTGGGAAGTGTAGGTGAGCTTTCTCTCAAACTCACCTATACCCCAGTGGGTTTCTTCAGTCTCAGAGTTCCAGAAGCGGACACATTCAGCATAATGGCTAATGGCAGGTGGCTCATCTCTCCCTGTGGCATGTGAGCCTAGCACTGTATCTCTGTCTTGTGATGGCTTCCTTAGGTACTTACTTCATGCTTTTAAGGCCAAGGGTGGTAGATCTAGCATTCAATATGTATATGTATATGTATATGTATATGTATATGTATATGTATATGTATATTTGATGTTTGATACCAAATCAGCTGATTAAAGTACTACTGCCAAGTTCAAATCCTCGACCCAAGAAAGCATGGCGCCAATCTTTTTCTCCATTAATTTATTTATTCACTTTACATCCCAATTGCTGCCCCCTCCTCCTCCCTGCCTCTCTCCTCACACAGCCCCTTCTGCCATCTCCTATTCCCCATTCATCTTCCCCCTTTCCTTCTGAAAGGGTGGAGCCCCTCCTAGATATCCCCCACCCTGGCACATCAAGTGCAGGACTAGGCATATCCTTTCTCACCGAGACCAGACAAGGCAGCCCAGTTAGTGGAACTGGATCCACAGGCAGGTATCAGCTTTAATTCTCAGCTATGAATGAGTCCTTGTTTCACAGAGGTGGATTTTAGGGATTAATAGGCTTTGGACATGGGTGAAAGGAAACCTGGGAGGGGGGACAGAGAGAAATGTGTACTAGTATTCAAGATACTCTGTGTAATGTAATATAGCGTTTGCCTTGTATATCAAAATAACTAATGATTTTGAATTTCAAAAGTATTTGAAAAGGTTAATGCCTTGTTTAAATAATTGAAAAAATAGTGCCTGCCTATTAGCATCTATAAATACTTTTTAAAAACAAAAAATGGCAATATCTTATTTAGAAGAGTCCCAATTTCCCTCCTGATATAAAATAAGTTCTTTACTGCTCTCAGCAATTGTTTTTATTTTATTCTGAAATAAATATAACAAAATAATTTGTAATGCTACCTTTCAAGGGTACTAGATAGTCATCAGATTTCGAAAGCAAAATTTACAATATTCACATTAGACTTTTATGTTCTCCAAACCTCTTTCTAAATAATCAAAGGAGGATGAAACAATGTCTTCTGCCCACCCTTGACCATGGAGGCTGCAACATTGTTACTTAACACCTTGTAAGAAAAGTGCTTACTGCTCCCCTAGCTCAGCACTTATAGCAACTGTTTCTGAAATGACTCACCTAGCAGAGCATCACAGTACCCCCTTAACATTTCCTCTTCCATTTTATACTAAAACCAGTCACCCTTTCATAATTCTTTGTTCTGTTTCCATTTCTTTTTCCCTTTCACGTCTATCTCTATTTTCTTTCACTTAAAAGTAGTAGGTATTCATTGTAAATGTAAAATGATAGACCTATTCGAAAAATAAGAGTTCCATTATTCCAATAAAAAAAAATGATGCACCTGGTTCACTGCATCAATCATCTGAGCTTCTTTTTAACAGTGACATGCATGCGGGAATTGAGGCAAATGTATTTTCCTTTATCTTTAAGTTTTCAAGTATTTTTCTATGCCACAAAATATAATTCATTTATTTTTAGGGCTGCATGACTATTATTGCAAGAATATAATGTATTTTGCCATTTATTGACGCTCATTGTCATTGATTCTACTCTTCCGCTACAGGTAACCTGGTACAATGTCCCTGCTTGCAATGCAGTGGGCATTTATTATTACTCTGATTTGCATTTTGGGGGATAAAGTATTGAGAGTGAAATTTTATTATGAAATGAAGTGCACAAGCCCACCCATGGTGTGTTCTGGTTTGTTGACACTAAAATTGCGCTAGAGATGCATATACAGACCTTGTTAAGTCTCTGAACTCTTCCTCTTTAGCTCTGACTGTTAGAATCATTTCCCTGGAGTTTTGGTTCTGTCTACAGATAGGCACCAAACCCCTTTGTTAGGTGACAGCTATTATGCTTTCTTTTCGGCTGTCATCCTTTGTCCTTTTGTCCTCCTATCCTGGCACTTTGGGTTCATGACCTGCTGGTCATTTCTTCCCTGGTACTCATTGTGGTGACTTTTTCAGGAACAGCTATGTCAGTGGGACAGGAAATGGAAGATGACTAAGGCAGGCTGACTGACACCCTGAAACTTCAAATTCCTAGAAACTACAGGTCTCACAGAAATCAAATAATCCTTGAACCATGAAGGTGTGCTACAAGATTGAGTTAAATAGCATGTTATTAAAATTCCTGAATTTTAATTCAAATGACTTCTCGAGTTCATGTTTGAAAAACCTAAAACAAGGAGGACTGGAAAGGGTTAACTGCAGAGCTCAAGGAAAGCAATCCACACATTCTCTCAGTTCATGTGAATTTCTGAAGGCATTTAATTCCTTTGATTTTATTTCATTGAGCTGTCTCATATAATGCTTTCAATTTTATAGCAGACTACTTTTTATACTGTGATCTGTTTCATTATGTAAGCAAAATAAATAAAGGAAGACTCATTACTTTTATTTTTTTTCTTCTTTCTTTCCTTTTTTTAAGGATTTATTTATTTCATGTTTGTGGGTACACTGTTGTTCTCTTCAGACACACCAAAAGAGGACATTGGATCCCCATTATAGATGATTGTGAGCCACCATGTGGTTGCTGGGATTTGAACTCAGGACCTCTGGAAGAGCAGTCAGTGCTCTTAACCACTGAGCCATCTCTCTAGCCCCTAGGAAACATTTCTTAGCTGTATTTTTGTGAGAATAATTTGAATTTTATACTTTAATTTTTCAGATATGATGTTGATTCAAAGAGTCCCAACTTGTCCAAACATGTAAGTTCATATTTTTCTTATTACATATTGTTTCATAATAGGATTGTTTATGTACTAATGCTCAATTTGATAATTTAAAAATTATATTTAATGTGATGTGATTTTCACAGAAAACAAGTAACATTTTAAAGGAATGCTGGAGTCATGTTTAGAAGGAGCTTATTGAAAGAAAATACCTTCTGTTGGTAGAATGTTGGATCAGTGTTTTTATTTTGTAAGATGTGGGCCTATTGTATGTCATATATCATCAGGTTGAGCAGCATATGATAGTAAGTCAGATTGTCTTAGTAGAGTCCACGTCGGAGATATTGGGAGATACATGGGTTCCAGGCAGAGCCGTTGTCCTGCCTCCCTGTAATTCAGTTGTTCAACAAAATTTCCTCACGTCAGTTTCTTAAGAGTGCAAGACTTTAAAGGACATGCTCACAACCAAAATTATGAGTACAAAATATACTTGTCCTCATGTTAAGCCATGCCTGTTCTCCAGTCTCTTCTCTCCAGATCATAGCTGTTACCTGCAGTAGTGCCCTGCAGTCTGGGAGCAGGAGAGAGATGTTAAGCAGGATAGGTGGAGAAGACGAGAGGAAGGTACTCAGGCAAAATACTGATTTATCTGCTTGTTAACTGATGTGAAAGACTGAAATTAGATCAAACCAAGTAGCAAGGTCTGTTGATTGTTTCTGCTGCAGTGATAGACTACTATGACAGACAGCAACTTTGAGTGCAAAGGGACTTGTTTTTGCCTTACAGTTCTATATGGAATGGCAGTGAAGGCATGGTGGAGGCAGTCTGAGGCTGGATGAGCTCAGAAAGCAGAGAGATCACATTTCACCAATACAGAGGGAGGAGAGGGGAGAGGGGAGACAGAGAGGGGGAAAGGGGGAGAGGGGGAAGAGGGGACAGGAGAGAGAGGGGAGAGAGGAGAGGGGAGAGGAGAGACAGAGAGGGGGGAGAGGAGAGAAGGGAGAGGGATCGAGGAGAGAGAGAGGAGGGAGAAGGGAGAGGGTAGAGAGGAGGGGTGGGGAGAGGCACCAAACTGGAAAGCCCTAAAGGCTGACCCAGTGACCAATGACATACTCTATTCAATAAAGGTTCGCTTCCCTAAAGGTTCAATCACCTTCCCAAACAAAGCCACCAACTGGGACCAACTGATCAATAACATGAACATGTGAGGGACATTTCACATTCAAACCACAATATGAGGGCTAAGTAAGGAACAGATACAATAATGTTCTGAAAAGGGCTCAGCACGGTTCAAATTGAACTCTGCATCTAGAGTTGTAGAATTAGCAACTAACAAACACTGGGACGGCAGCTAGACTCATCCTCTGTTGTATGCTGCAAACAGAATAATTGGATATATGATATCCATTGTAGCCTACAGAGAGGGGTGTTGTTATTCAAATAAGAGAAGAATTTATGAGGTAATCACAATCTAGGAGAGATGGATTTGGGTAGTAAAAAAACTTTTCTCTAGTTCATTAAGGAGGCATAATATTTAATTGTATAATAAAGAACACACTAGAATTATGTGAAGGAGTACAAAAAGAACCATATACATAATGACTTTTCTATAAACTAAAAAAAATGCTGTAATATGCTGCTTTCTTCCTATTAGTGTAGATCAGCTCTTTATGCCACCAGGTCTTTCACAGCATGGTGGCTGGGCATTGAGAATGTGCTGCTCTTTACCATGGCTTCATAGTGTTGTGCCTTTGCACTGAGAGTGTGTTGCTCTCTGTAATGGTTTTGTAGCATCGTGACTGGACATCGAGAATGTGTTGCTCTCTGCGATAGTTCTTAGTGTTGTGCCTGGGCATTGAGAATGTTTTCTCTCTAGGATAGGTTCATAGTTTCGTGACTGGACATTGCTAATGTTTTCTTCTCTGTAAAAGGTTCACAGCATCATGGATGGGCACTGAGGATGTGTGACTCTCTCTGATGGGTTCATACCTTTGTGATTGGGCATTGGCAATGTTTTCTCTTTGCAACAGGCTCCTATTGTGACAGGGCACTGTGAAGGTGTGTGTATACCTGGCTATTAGGACATTTTTAAACATTCTTGGGAAGAACCAGAAAAAGAACCACAGCTTCTAGGCATGATTGTTTCAATAGAAAGAGCAGAATCCACTCATCCACACGGACTGGGATCATCTCAAGGATATGAGGAAGAGCTTGGCTATCTGGTCCTAAGCTGGGAACTGGAGAGTGGGCAGGGACCAGGGTGTTTTTTCTTCTCTGTCCTTCTGAAGTCATGTGATCATTCTGTTCAGCACCTCTTCTGAGCTTCTCTTCTGTTTACCCATTATCCATTTTGTGGTCATAATATGGGTTTCCATTTACCTGGGAAATAATTTCTGTGTTTCTTGATTGTTTTAGTTCAAACAAGAGAGCAGTTAGAGACATTTCCATGGTGATGGATGGTTGGAGAGTATGTATGGAAGTACATGTAGGCCCCATCAATGCAGTTGCCTTCCATTCAAAGAAGAAAGTATGTGAGGTATATGTGTGTCCAACATGACCAACAATATTGTCCTTCAATTGACAGTTGTTATTAGACTTTATGATATAAAACACATGTCTTCCACAATATGGGATTGAATTTTCTTTTTCAAATAATTCTTTGGTAGAAGAGTGTTTTCTCCCCACAAAATAGTCTCATGCTTCTCTCACCCTAAAATGATTTGTGAGATTGAGCAGATGACTCATCACTCAAGAATGTACATTGCTCTTTCGGAGGACTTGTTTTCTGTTCCCAGCACTCACACTGGGTGGCTCACAACCCAGTGTAACTCCAGTCCTTGAAGATAAAGATCTTCTGCTCTCTCTAGTGCCTGTACCCACATTCACATACCTTCACACAGATGCACGCATGCATGAATACATACACATGTCATTAAAAGTCATAATCCTTAAAATTCAAACTTTCAATGTGATACTGTTCTACCCTCATAGCGCCTCTTCTATCCGCTGGTTCTAATCGTTCATCTTGATTTCTTCCTTGTCTTTGCTCTTTGTAACTAACTGGATTCTAGTTTTAAACTTCTAACACTACTCCAGTGTAATCAAGATAGTGTCCGCTCCTCAGCTCTCATTTTATGCATCTTCTGTCCCTTGGAGAGAACTGACCCTTCTCTTCAAAGAATAACGTATTTTCCCTAAATTGCCCGGGAGTCCCCCTCCACCCTCAAGACTTTCTACTTTTACAGAGCAAAGTTTCTTTTTGTCTCCTACCTCTCTTGTCTTAATATTAATGTTTCTCATAGTTTCTTTTTCATTTTTTATATGAGCTCGCTGTGGAACACTTTCTTCTGGATAGTTGTCATATTTCTATGTCTCGTGAGATGCCAGAGTGTCTGACTTTGAACTCACAAACAAACCCAATCTTCAATTACTTGTCAACTATTTTCCGGTAGATAGTCTATTGAAACCTAAAATTGAAATGTCTTCAGTTCATTATCTTTCTTATGCTATCTCTGTTCTCTGGGCACCCAAACCCTCTTTAGCTTTCTTACAACATGTAACGCACCGTTAAACACTTTCAACACACACACACACACACACACACACACACACACATACACACATACACACACACATACATACACACATACACACACACACATATACACACACACATACACACACATACACACACATATACACACACACATACACACATACACACACACATACACACACACATACACACATACACATACACACACATACACACACACACATACACACACATACACACACATACACACATACACACACATACACACACACATGCACACATACACACACATACACACATACACATACACACACATACACACACACATACACACACACACATACACACACACATACACACACACATACACACATACACACACATACACACATACACATACACACACATACACACACACATACACACACACACATACACACACACATACACACACATACACACACACACACAGACACACACACACACACATTCAGCAGATTGTCAATCTTGTCCATGCCAAAAGAATTCTTTCTGCCTTCTTGCCTCTCGTGCTGGTTCTATTTGATGCTCTCCTTGAGCAATTGCCTTCCCCACAGATTATGTTATCTAAATCATCTTCATTACCATATAATATATTAAAATATATCATGGAGCCAGCCAGATAGTTCATCAGGTAAAGTTGCTCACTGTTGCCCTGACACACCAAGAGCTTGATTCCTAGGACCCACGCTCTGACTCCTGAAAATTGTCTTCTGACCCCCACCCATGCCTAGCACACATGCACACCCAAACATGTCCACATGTGCACCTCTCTCTCTCTCTCTCTCACTTACACACACACACACACACACACACACACACACACACACACACAGGCACGCATGTGCCCATACCATGTTCGTCTAATAAAAAATTAAAAATACATATATTCAGCAGACAATACAAACGAGTTAATAAATGCCTTAGCTTCTTGGATATGTGGATAAAACATGTCCAAAGAGGGGGAGGGGACATAGGTTTGAATATTTGAGGTTCTGTTAGAAATTAATAAGAACACAAACTCTTTGTTATTTGAAAGCACTGAAGTACAGATTTTAGGTAAAAAGCACATAGTGCATCCAACCCTAAGCAATTCGTGATGCATTTCGAAGATCAGAGGAACCAATCAGCAAGCTAGGTCTGTCCCCAGAGAGACAATCTCTTAACAGCAGAGCTGTCTATCTGCCAACTGTGCAGAGTGAAATTCAGACCAGAGTCATTTAGAAAACCCTGCTAAGTGCACAAATCCCCATGTGGATGAATTCACTTAGTTTTTTTTTTTTTTTTTTTTTTTTTTTTTTTGCAAAAGAGATCTGGCCAAAAATCATTTCTTGGAAACAGACTTTAAAATCGTTGGCTTTGAAATTTTAATTTTGACAATTTGGGGCGGTTTTACTTTTTAGGATGATCATGTTTGTCATCGGATAGTTAAGGATCTTGGATTAGAAATCTCTTTTAGCAGGATGTGGTGGCACACATTGTGGACATTCCAGCCCTCAGTCTCTGGGAATTTAAGGGCAGCTTACATACAGTCTCTGTGAATTTAAGGCCAGTAGTTTCAAGCCAACCAGGGTTGCACAGTGAGATTCTGACCCCCAAAACAAGAAAAGTCGTAATACTATTAGGGAAAATGGAGATAGAAAGTAAACCAAGTAGCTTTGGCTTGGAATATTGTTACATGAAACAAAGGTGGAATTTTAATGAGTTTCTCTGGCAGCTGGAAAGCTTCCAGTGGGGGAAAATACTGGTTCCAAGTGAAGGATGATGAAATCCAGGGTCTCATTTCATCATGGGATTGATTCTTGTAATGGTTCTCCAAATAAATACCTTCAGTAAACTATTTCCCTCCACAGGCATTAGATAGTGTGAATAAAGGATATCATTCTTTGAGGAATTAGGGAACCCATTCATCTTAATGGTGTTGGTAGAACTACATCCCACACTTTCCATTATAATTTAATTTCATCAGCTCAGCAATCCATGAAAGGGTTAAGATAGGCTCATAGTTGGTATGCCAAGCTAGATGACATTAAAACTGTAACAATGTGTAGCCAAGAGGCAAGCCAAAATGATTTTTTTCTCTTGCTGGACTTCAGAAGGTGGCAGTGAAATTCTTGTGGTAACAGTTCCATTGGCTTCCTTCAACCATCCGTCACGAACCTCCAGTGTAGGCTTCTGTTATTTTTCTTTCATTTCCTGACTATTCTGCATATAAACTTCCTGTGGGTTAATTTTATTTTACAGTTTCATTTGAAAATTAAACGCTTGGGCCATGATACGTGTTTTCTCTTAGGAACAGGTTCACAGACAGGACGAGTTTCTTTCATTAGAATGTAAAGCCAAGTGCGGTGGGGCCTCTTCTCACTTCTGAGACTAGACACCTGCCAAAAAAATAAACAAAATTCCTGAATAAAGTTACATAGGGAAGAAAGCGTGGGAACGTGTAGGTAGGAAGCGGTGCCTGTTAGTTACATCATGGCAACTGGCAGGGATTCAGAGACCCCTGAAGAGAAACAAGTATAGGCTATTCCTCTCTAAAGCTCATCCCCAGGAAAACTTTAGGGAGCCCCTGGAGGCTTCACAACCTTGCAAAACAGAGCCACTATGTGAGGGCCAATGTTCAGATATGTGAGACCATGGGGGAGAATTTCATATTAAAACTATAATGCAAAATCGATATGCATATGACTGAACTGAATTGTAATGGATGTATCCGTATCCATACAGTCAGCTCAGCAGTAAACATGTTTGAGTGAACTCTTGCATCATGAGAGCAGAGGGAACAGGAACAGTACCAGGGCAAAGGGTATCCTGTCTTCGACAGCTAACACTTCTTTACTGTGGAGGTAGGGTGCGCAGATAATATTCAGTGAAGACAGATACAAACACATGATTAAAATGAGTTGTTTTCCTTGTAGCACATATACTGATGGCTGTAGATAGCATAATACTGAGAGAGAAACAGAGAGAACAAGAGAGAGAGGAAGGGAGGGAGGGAGGGAGGGAGGGGGAGAGGGAGAGAGAGAGAGAGAGAGAGAGAGAGAGAGAGAGAGAGAGAGAACAAACTACAGTCTGAGATTCCCCTTCACCAGGCACTGTGGCAGGACTATCATTCGCATTAGTATGTACTGACTGAGTATGTAGTTTACAGAAGAGAGGAGGGGAGCAACTGAAAAGCTTAGCAAGGCAGAATTTCAAAACGAAAGGGAGAGGCAGTGCAAAGTCTTCTGAGGAAGGGATGTAGTATTCCGTGGCCATGTGACAATGCTGATGAGAACCTGGTGGTTCATTTGAAATGGGCATACACATATGGGATGCAGAGATTTACAGGCCATGCCTCTAAGGGTTCTAAATATTTGTTGTCGTATGCTACTGGAGAGGGACGTGATTTGATGTATGCATTTCAGTGATGCGCATAAGTGAAGAGTGAAGTGAAGAATGAGGTCAGAGAAGCAAAATCGGAATCAAGGCTAACAGTTAGGGATCTGTTGTCATTCGACTGCATGAGTCACATTTGACAGTTAGAGCCACTGGAACGGTAAGAAGCAGTCCCATCTGTATCATGGCTGTTTGATTACAGATGAATTCCCTATTGGCTGTGAAATAAGAGAAGTTGCTTGGCTCTCTTGAGCATTGGTGAGACCTGGGTAAACAGTGAGGTACTGCAGAGGTGTCTGAGGCCAGGGATGTGGGGTGAGGCCCAGGTGGTAAGGACAAGTTGATGCTAGCTTTGACTTGACACCTAGTAAGCCTTTAAATACACATATTGGCTAGGTGATGCTCAGAGACTAGAGGCAGGGTTCTGGAAAATGCCAATCGAGAATATTAGGACTTAGGCTACTTTAAATAGAATACAAATGGAGAAAACCAGAGGATAGGTTCTTGAGTGAACTGAAGCCTTTAGAAACTCTGTACAGGAAGGTTAGCTACAAGCATCATTTTCTTTTTTTTTTTTAATCCCCTTTCTCAGTTTCCCCCACCCCTCCCAGATAGCCCCCATCCAATCCTCCCTCCCCCTACTTCTATGGGGATGTTTCTCAACCCACCCCACTCCCACCTCCACACCCTTGATTCCCCTACATTGGGGCATCTATTGAGCCTTCATAGGACCCAAGAACCTCTCCTCCCATTGATGCCTGACAAGGCAATCCTCTGCTATATATGCAGCTAGAGCCATGTGTACCCCTTGGTTGATGGCTTTGTCCCTGGGAGCTCTGGGGGATCTGGTTGGTTTATATTGCTGCTCTTCCTATGGGGTTGCAAACCCCTTCAGCTCCTTTAGTCCTTTCTCTAATTCCTCCATTGGGGACCCAGCACTCAGTCCAATGGTTGGCTGTGAACATCTGATTCTGTATTTGTAAGGCTCTAGCAGGGCCTCTCAGGAAACAGCCATATCAGGCTTCTTTCAGCAAGCATTTTTTTGCATCCCCAATAGTGTTGGGGTTTGGTGACTGTATATGGAAAGAATCCCCAGGTGGTACAGTCTCTGGGTGGCCTTTCTTTCATTCTCTTCTCTACACTTTATCTACATATTTGCTCCTATGAATATTTTGTTCCCCTTCTCAGAAGAACTGAATCACCCACACTTTGGTCTTCGTTCTTCTTGAGCTTCATGTGGTCTGTGAGTTATATCTTGGGTATTCTGAGCTTTGGGGCTAATATCCCTTTATCAGTGAGTGCATGCCATGTTTGTTCTTTTGTGATTGGGTTACCTCACTCAGGATGATATTTTAGTTCCATCCATTTGCCTAAGAATTTCACGAATTCATCATTCTTAATAGCTGTAGATATAACACATTTTCTGTATCCATTCCTCTATTGAAGGACATCTGGGGTCTATCCAGCTTCTGGCTATTATAAATAAGGCTGTTATGAACATAGTGGAGCATGTTTCCTTATTACATGTTGGAGCATATTCTGGGTATATGCCCAGGAGTGGTATGGCTGGGTCCTCAGGAAGTACTATGCCCAATTTTCTGTGGAGCCAACTAGCATCATTTTCAAAGCCTGTTGCTACATGCCTGTCCGGTTCCAGCCCACCCAGTGCCTTCCACTTCCTTGTTTGCTCTGTTCCACTCCCTTTCTTTCTTTCCCTCTGGTATCATTGTTGCCTCATATGCACTGTTGTCTCAGGAACAATGTTGCTCTTCCGAGTTTTCTACCTATAAGCTTCTGTCTCAGACTTTTGTCTGGTTCTCTCCCTCACATTAATCAGTGACCTTTTGAAGATTTCATACATGAGCTCAGAGAATTTGTCTCTTCTCTACCCTCTTTGCTCCCTCTAACTCTTTTTGGTCCCCTAACCTTTCAGGTACTTAAAAATATTTATTAATTCATTTTTCCCCCTTCAACCACTCCCATTTCCCTATATCCACTCCTTTTCAAATTCATGGCCTCCTTTTCTTCAATTATTATATACATGTGTGTACATGCACATGTGTACATGTGTACTCTCATGTGTGAATAAATATGTAAGAGCTGCTGAGTCTGCTTAATGTTTCTCATATGCATATATTTTTAGGGCTTACTACTTGGTATTGGATCCATTTAAGAGGTTTATTCTGGGGATGACTAATCCTTCTAAGCAACTGGTAATTCCCTGTATTTATTCATGTACAGGCAAGACATGGTCAGATTTCCTCAATTCATGTTGGCACATCACCCATGTTTCTATTCTCTGCAGTTGGTTATGGTCTAGGTAGTCATTCTGTTGAGATGTCATGGGTGTAGTGTCCCTGTCATATATAGAAGACACAATCTCACAGCAGACTTCCTGGTCTTTGACTCTTACAATCTTTCTCTCCCTACTTCCTCAGTGTTCTCTGGGCCTAGGTTGTAGGAGTTGTGGAAATATCAGTTGGGGCAGGCACTCATGGTCAGTTTTGATGTTGTTGCTTTCTGTCATGGTCTCCGTCTCCTGAGGGTAGGGAGGGAAACCTTTGAGAGTTGAGAGTGAACACACTACTGCCATTTCCCCAAACCTGGGCAACTCCTAACTACACCTGACACCTACAATGAGTGTAGCTCTCAGATATGCTCTCTATGTGCACCATAGAGAGTCTGTAACTGTCCCCCATGCAATCCTCTGATGTCTAGGGGACAAAAGTTTTCTGATCCATGATAGCTGATGAAATCTAGCCTTATTAACATACCTGAATGGTCACTATTCTGCATGTGGGTTAGGCTTCCTATCCCCATGTTATTTCAATCTTCTAGAATCTGCTTTTACACTCTTGCGTCTTACGTAGAATTACTACCAGATCTGGACAGCGTGATTGTTATTCAAGTGCTCATTAATTTGGAGGAGCTGGCATAGTTTATGTGGAAAATTGGCTCTTATTCAGGGTTTAGTATCAATAGAGGTCCTACTGATAATGTTACATACATACTATTTAATATTATTACTTAATAACGCAAAAGTGTTTCATACTGAACAATTATTAGTAAATATTCCATAGTATTCTTAATCTTTTAGCTGTTTGCTTACTTACTTACTGCCAGTGAGAAGATGAATGACAGCGTGTTACTTTTCAGTTAGCTTAGTTGAGAATTAGTGTTTTTTTTGAAGATAATGTATTTTTCAATAGGTGCTATTTATACTATTTCCATGTGTACTATTTTACACATGAAGATTCTGCTATGTGTGAATTTTATTGCTTTTTAAAATTTATGTCGTATATTTGTGATGATTTTAAAAATGACTGGCTTTAACCAGTGACTGCCGATTTGTTGAAACCTTAATTTTCAGTCAGTGGCTTAATTAACTCCCCTAATTTGTACTCTTAAAATGATAAAAATATATTGAAAATCATCAGTCCAAAGGGAAAATAGATAAATTTAGTTGGGGAGGATTTTCAAACTTTTCTCTGAAAGTTAGTTTAGAAGTTTTTGTTAGAACATTGGGAAGAGGATTAACTACTGTGGTTCATCAATGTTCTTTTATTAAAGGTAAACTCCCTGGGTATGAAGACAAAAAGCTGTTTTGTTCTATTGTTAATCTGCAACCAATTGTTTCTATCAAAATATTGACCTCACTTATTCAGTGGTGAACTTTCTCATGTCCTAAATGCTATGACTGTGTCAATAATCACTTAAAAATCAAGAATCATTACTGAAACAATGTAGCACTTTGGCTACTAATTAAAAGTGGTTGCCATACTAAATGCAGTGTGTGATATAACTAACAACTCACTCCCCATTCTAATTTATGCAATTTATAAAATAAAATAAATAGAAATGAATTAGGAAATATTAGAAAGACATTTCAACAATATATGTTAGCAGGTAACACCAGTGATATAATATTTCTGGATAGAATTTTTCATTTCCTCAATTTTACTGCATTAAGTTAAAAATACTACAAATGCAAGACATTTTTGCCATTCATTTTTTTCTTTGACTATATAGATGTGCTAAAAATTGGTTACATGATCTCAAAAATGCATAAAAGCAAATCACAACTCATGTGAAAAAATCTAATGGTCAGGTCATGGGCAATTGACTGTCCCCAGTGGACCATCAGCACAACACTCAATGACTTTTAACCTAAATCACCTATTAATTAGGGAAATTATGTATGCAGATTTGCATCAATCCTTGGTAGAGTAGGAAAATCATTTCAAAGTTATCATTAGAACTTTGGAGAGACGTCACGCTGTGAAATGCTCATGAAATTTCTTAGTATTAGGTTTGTGATATGTTATGTGTGTTAGTAGCAAAAGTCAGAAACGTCTTTCAGATGATACTCCTGGGTTCACTGTGCTAGTGCTTTCGGAACACCCATTGGCACATGTGTGCTTATGTGTTCAACATGAAGGATGATTTGGTGTGTAAGACACATCTACATTGTATCATAGCACTTTCAGGGACCTTACATGGCTGAAATTGGAACTGAAGATATTTTATTTAGATAGTTTAGCATGTAGTATACTATTAGTATATAATAATGCTTTAGCCAGGGGATAGGAGGATTATGTTCCAGACTTATATTCCAAGTGCTTTGCACATATTATCTATAGATATTTTATTAAATAATCCTCCTAGGAATATATAAAGGAGGAATCATATGTCCATTTTGGAGCTCACACTACTCAGGTATAGGAACATCAGTGGCTCAATTTGTGTATGAGTGCAGACAACAAAGACCTTTGTGATTCTATTCAAAGGTAATATGTTATATTGTAAACTCACTGAGTGTGTGTGTGTGTGTGTGTGTGTGTGTGTCTGTGGCAATCAAATAAATCATATATATTAGTATTTGTACCTAAACCACTCAAATCAGTTCTTTTACTGCAAAGTTTCCCTTTAACATCTAAAAATATTTTTATTTATGTATTGTGTGTGTGTGTGCGCGTGCGTGTGTGTGTGTGTGTGTGTGTGTGTGTGTGTGTGTGTATGCACCATAGTATGTATGTGGAGATTGGAAGATAGCTGAAAAGAATAATTTCCCACTTACTGTCATGTGGGTCCCAGGGCTGTCCTAGCAGCAAGCACCATCTCGCTGTTTCTAGAGCTTTCTTTTCCTATGTGTAAGAGTTTCTAAAGCTCAGGGCAGAGGTGAAATGAAAGTAGAGAATGCAGACAAGTATGAAGCTATGATATAAAATACAATTTAGGCTACAGAACATATCAGTAAGTATTCATGCTTAAGAAATGATTAAAACAATAAATCCGAAGAATAAGAATATTATGCTGTGTCTAGACAGAAGAGAGAAGCCAGTGTGCTTCTGTGTAATTAGCAAGATTCCATCGCAGGGACTTTAAGTCTTTTAGTTGTAACAAATGTAGATGCAGATTGCTGAGGGAATAATCTGAGCACACCCACTGGCTACCTCTTGCTTCTTCTTCTTGCTGTTATCTAATCCTTGCTGCTCTCTCTTCTGCTTCTTGTTTTAGTCTCTCTCTTATTATTGGCATCAGCATCTTGAGGGTAATAGCTGGATAGATTTTACATTTCAATGAATCCTATGTGTGAACAGGATGGTTTTCACATATTATGAACTTTATTTAAACTATAAAGTAATGAATTTAATGACTGTTTACTGTTCTCATGGTCATTTTAGGGAGAATCCAGTAGCCGTTATTATGCTATACATTAAAGCATTTCTCAGCTGTCTAAGTTTCTCCAGGCTAGATTTGGTCTGTAGGGGTGTAATGTTGTAGAAGAGACTGCATTTATTCCTGGAAATATCATGATCTAATTATAATCATTCCACAACTGGGTCACACAGCACCAGCCTAAGAAGCAGTGAGACAGTTTGTGGTGTAGCTTGTTTTTATTTCCATCTCTACCTACAGCCCAAAAATACCTAAAAATACCCAATGAAAGACACTAGTTATTTACACATGAGTGTACTGTAAAAATGCACAGCAGATGGGAGCCATTAAAGCCAGCTAAAACACACATTGAATAGAAGTCTCCCACATTGTGACTGCTTAGTAAATATCCGTGTGCTGAGTAGTGAATGTGTTGCTTGATATAGAATGTACACACTCAGAAATTTAGGAAAAACCCAGGGATTCTGCGATCATGGGACGGGGTTAGGAAACGAGCAGGATTCTCGTAGATTCACAGTGTAACTGGTAGCACACATTTTATTGATTTAACTAATTGAATTATCTGTCTGTTGCACAATACTGATGCTCCCCTGTTTGTTGGTAGGTGTGTAAACTGCCACCTATTTCTATTGTCTTCTCTTGTGCAGTAGCTTACAATTTTTTTCTGATCTTCCCTGCTCCACCGACAGAGCCCACTCAACATGTGTTTGCAGTAGCTCATTGATGTCAATATTCTTAGTAAACAGTGCTCCATAAAGGTTTTGTTTTGTTTTGTTTTGTAGCAGATTTCCCAAGTACCAAGCATTTGGAAGGCCAAGTATTCAGCCCTACATAGCTTTAGCTTTATCCAACTTCCCATGTATTTTAAATATATGTTGAAATTGACACAATATGCTAATGACTTTCAATTTAAATATGAGTTTAACTATTAATAATTTATAATAAGGATTTAAGTTGTTTTGTATACTAAAATACTCAAATTTTAAAAGACCTGCGTTTTTAAGATAGTACAGCCTTTTATCTGTTACTAAGTTCTAGATTTAGAGTGAATTTTTGGGTCTCTGGGCTGCTCCCCTCTGCCTCCAGCCCGTGCTACACACAGGGCCAGTTCGCCAAATCTGTTTCCCACCACTCAATGCAACCTTGGCTTGGATCTTAGCACTTTGCTTAATATTAGCAATTGTCGTCTCCTGAGTGCAAAATCTTTCCTGTCACGAGCCCGTGATCCGAGCACGTACTAGAGCCGTGCTGTCCGGACCAGACCCTCTGCTCTGATCGCGTCCTTGCACTGACCTCTGTTGTCGGCTTGCTTCCACTTGTCCAGCCTAGAGAGTTCTTCCTGATCTGACTTCACCTCCACGCCTCCTTACTGTAGTCTGATCTTTCCTCTAGGATTAACAGTTCAGTCTGACCCTAAGTGCCCCTCAAGGATTCCTTCCTAATCTACACGAGGAAAACTCCTGTTTGGACTTAGAACACTCTCCGCCGAGTTTCCCTGCTTTCCCTGCGCAATGAGAGATTTTATTTCTGTGGCTCATTGCCTTTTTGTGTAGCCGAGTCCAGAACTCCCACTCTCAGTAGCATGGCTGGGCACAGCTCCCTAACGAGCCACGCATTCATCTTCTGGGTTTTCAGCATGGTTCTAAGCAAGTTACTTACTTCAAACACCAGTTTACTCATCTGTAGTGTGAACTGGCTTCTTTTTTTTTTTTCTTAATTTGAGAAGTTATTTTTTTTTTCTGAAACTTTAGTGAACTCAGCACCACACCTTGCACATTTAACAAGTAGATTTATAGATCCTTATTTTACTGGAAAAAAAAATGAAATGTCATATTCAATGTCCGCACGTCATTCCCAGGGGTTCCCTTGGGCCATTCAGTGCACGAAAGCTCCGCCCTGCAGAGCTGTTAGGATAGCTAAGATCTCTGAAAGCATCCAGGCTATCCTGGAGCATGAGGCTTCTTCCTGACAACCGCTCTGCTCTCTCAGTACGCGCATCCAGACAGTGGCACGTTTGATGGTCTTGTGACACTGTAGTACCCGGAAGCTCAAAACAGCGAACTGGTTCTGTGACTAAAGTGTGACATAGCGTGTGAACTTGGGGCAGAGTGGCAACGCTTAAGTCGATTCGTATTGGGCTTATTTTATTTTTTTGGAATTGAGAATTCTGTATTTCAGTACTGAAAGCAATGCAAAAGTGATGCTTGAAATATCTGCTGCACAACGGTGTGGGAACTTATGAGCTTTAATCCTCTTATCTATTTTAGGACTTTCTGGGACAAGTGTTTTGTACATTGGGGGAGATTGTTGGTTCACAGGGAAGTCGTCTGGAAAAGCCAATAGTGTAAGTACTTTTTAATTCAGATAGTGACATGTCATCTCTGGCGTTTCTATGTTAGCAGTTTGGAACTCATGAATATATATGATTGTAGAACAAAAGAGAGTCTTACAGTTTTTTTAACTGGGATTTTCTCTTCCAGTGACTAATTTTGACATTTTAATAAAGAATGTGCATCAGCTGCCATATGTTATGCAAAAAAAACATACTCAATGATGAATTGATCAGATTTGAAAGGAAATGTACTCTATATTGTTACTTTTATGGAAAACAAGACATTTCTTTAAGTCAGGAAGTAAGGCATAGCACTACTTTCAACCCGTTTGTTCAATGAGTGTTCTTTGGATTATTGAGATTTTAATAGTTAATTGCTCCATGACTTTCCCGGGGGTGGAGGTGTGGGGATCCAAACAATCTGTTCATTCCAATAGAGCATCAATGACTCACCCAAGACGTGATTGGCAGTGAACCAATGAATTTATCAGGTTTACAGAAACATGAACTGGTGGTGCTTTCAGATTGACAATGATATCCAGATAGCCGAAGCAATGGGAAGTCCCACTTCTGCATGCTGTACCGGGTCCTGTGCATCCAGCACCTCCTGAGGCCACCTGCAGCTGGGACAGCAGTGTGTGTCACTTGTGGGACCAGGTGAAGTGGCTGGAGTCTCAAATGAAGGTCTGGTTACGTTTGTGGTGGTCCTTCCTTCCCTGAGGGAAGAGCAACCAGCCAGATTCTGTGTCAATGGCCGCTCTGAATTGAACAGGCTACTAGCCCCACCATCCCCAGCGTGCAATAGATGGGAATTCCATAACTGTTTTTTTGCCTGCAAGAGCTGGTAGAGGAAGCAGTGTGTGGTTCTGATCAATTCATTTATCTTATTTCTAAAAATCAGGAGATCTAGAAAAAAACAAACAAGCGTTTAACAGCTGAGAACTAGCCATGAAGTCTAAACTTTAGGATAAATTTAACCCCTGTCTTATTTATTCTCAAACTCACAAAATAAATATGTCAAAGTGATCTGTTCTTTAGCCTCAGGTACATGAAAATGCCTCTTCAGATTTCTCGTGTTTCTGTATAAAATTTAACTCCATGTGTATGTCAGTGTTATACAAAACCTCTTAGCTACTAAACTAGGGGGTGTCTATTCATTGTAACTTCGTTTATTTACCATGAGTTTCACATGAAATCATTACCAAATATCAGTTTGAGGACTTTGATTTAGCGATTCCTCTTTAAATATTCCTGTTATGCATAATTTATTTCAATCTAGTTATAGGACTTCAGTGCTTAGTAGTAAAATGTATTTATTCTCAGTTTAGTGTGTTTAATAAAGCCGGGTGTGGAGTTTAAGGGAGGAGGAGGAGGAGGAGGAGGAGGAGGAGGAGGAGGAGGAGGAGGAGGAGGAGGCTTGCCCATGATTAAGACTAGCCACAGGTACAGAATGAGAGTGCTCCAGACTAGCCTGGGTATAATGTGAGATCCTTTTACAAAATAAAACTACCAAATGTATCGTTGAGCAGTAAGCTGTAAAGTAAGGTTCAAAGTAAACAGCATTAAGTGCTTTTAAAATTATTATGTCATTTTCTAGCCAAATGACTTTTAACATTCATAAGGGTTCCTAGAATAGCATGAATCTAACTTTATTTTTTCAATTAAAAAAAACCATTACATCCTCTGCTATCTTAAATATATCTTTAATATTTTTCAAGAGAAAGCATTCACAGTAAAGTATCAAGTTTTCATTTCAGATGAGAGACACGGGAATGGTGTTTTTATAAACTTGCGATCATATTTTTAAGTTGGTGATCTTATTGGAAAATTTTTAACTGCTTTAATTTCCTCCATAAAATGCAACCATAATTCCAATTTTAAAACACACTTTAATTGCAAAGCATTTTCATTAATTCTTAGACATCTTTTTAAAAATTGAGATTATTATGTTCAAGGGGGTGTGTAATGACTATAGCAGAGCATCAGATTGTACCCTTGGTTCAACTGACTCTATATTCCCATTTGAAGAGATTAACAAGTGTCAATTCATCCTAGGAGGTAATAGGAGGTAGGGTAATAATTGGAACACTATTCAGATGTAGAGAGGATTCAGTAGCTATTGAGTTGTATTGGTTTTGCAGAGTTGCCCATTGGGTTTGCTAAGTGGTACTGAGGCTGGACAGCTAATACCTTAGGGCCTTAGAACCATTGATACAATAAGTGTGGATTGCAATCTTTGTGCTTTATGGGATTTTGAAAATGTAGACAACTTTGTTGTTTCAATGTTGTATGTATGTTACAGAAAACAGTATGGTTTTCTCAAATGTACACATATGTCCTTACTGAACTTTTTTCTCAGGCAAGCACTCAGAAAATGTTGCCACAACAGGCTTCTTGTTTGAGTGTGAGAATCTGAGAGTTTTCTAAGACAGTGGGCCAGGCAACAAGCCCAGGTAGCAGTGGGTCACGAAATTCAGAATTTGAACATCACAGAAGACGGGTCACAAAAGAAAGAAGACAAGAAACAAAACTGTAGAAATTGCAGGAAGGTAATGTCTAAGGAGAATTGAAGGTTTTAAGTATGGGGAGGCAGCTGAGACACACCCAGTCAACAGAGAGTCAATCCACACAGGATTAGCTTGATAGTGGAATGCTACTTTTGCTAGATATTGTCAGAGAAGTACCAGGTAACACATTCACCTTCTGTGGTCTCAGTCATTGCTTCACCTCATGTGAATAAGGGATTGGAACAATTATAAGTAGGCAAGGGTCCTCCTGCTCAAAACCAGGCTGGCTTTCCTGAAAATCTATACCTGTGAGAGACATGTGTCTGGAGGGTACGAATAGATCAGAAAGGAATTCCATGGGCTACAGTTGAAGTTCAGGGCCTTCCAGTAAGAATGCGGCTTCTGGACAGACAATGTTTTACTCCATTAGCTCAACTGCAAATAAAAGTTTTCTTGTTTGAAAAAGTGCAGTTGTATTGAGAAAGCCAGCAACACACCTTTCCTGAGCGCTCTGTTGGGCCGCCTGTACTGTTAAGGCATTCTCCAAAGGAGCTGGCCCTTCCACATCCTCTCCCAGGTTCATACCCATCCTTGCTGATCCACTGACATCATTTCCACGTATTTTGCCCTTTCCCATGAGTCTATCTAACAAGAAAAAAAAATCCCCTAGAGAGGAAGAAGGTTGGGGATAGTGGATGTGTTCCTTTTAGTAGAAGAGAGTGGATGTGCACGGAAGGACGAAGACAAGAAAATATTAACAATATGACGTCAGAAAGGTGCTTCTCCGATTGGAAGTTCGTTCCATGACACACGGCTTTTAAAGAGAGTGCATCTCATCATGCGGTATATAAAACCGGAATTTGCAAAGGGTACCACAGATGATGTGGTTCACACAGGAGATCACAGACTCCTAAGGGGCGAAGTGAGTATCTGTTCTCCACAGTGCCCTCTCTCTTGGACCACCTTCCCCCACCCTGACCAGGCACCCACTCAAAATGCATGGCTTTTCAGGCTGTTCCTCAAGGCTAGGGCTAGAGATGGGGGCCTCTGCATTCTCCTGCTTTCGAGCAGCTCCTTTGCAATTGTGTGAAGGACTCTGGCAATCTTCCCTGTGCTGCTGAATACACACTTCTGAAATGCAGCACAGAGTACCTCCTGAGGTAGGAAATACTCCCACAGCAAACAAAACTGATTCATCCTGAATTTTAAAATTCTTCCTGTGTCTCATGTGTTATTTATTTTAAATTGCATTATCCAAATGGTTTAACATTTATTTACTAGTTCATTTAGATCAGAGATTTATCTCTGGCTTTCCATTTATATTCTAAGTTATTCAAAGAACCCTCTTGTTCTCTTCCCTCTAAATGACCTGGTTTGTATGCTGATAAAATGTTCAGAGGACTCTTAGCCAGCTTCCTAATTGCTGCTGAGTTATCATTACCTCTTGAAACAAGCACTTTTAAATGAGTAATAACTATAAAATTTGGGCATTTAGAGAAGACAAAGTAGCATTCTAAATGATTCATTAATCAAACCTTTGACAACTAAGCCAGGTTTGTCACAAAGGCTGAAAAGGCTACTTGTATATAGCCACGTGTTTTATTAAATAATCATAATTTGAATTTCAGCTTAATTATTGTATTTCTGGACTTTAGTTGTGGCCATCATTGAAAGTCTTAGGCTCTCTCTCTCTCTCTCTCTCTCTCTCTCTCTCTCTCTCTATATATATATATATATATATATATATATATGATTTATATATATATAAATGATATAAATATATATAAATGATTATTTAAAAAATAGCCTCTAATAACTAAAGTGAAGTGATTTGAAACTGGTATTCAAAATTTTTGCTTTCATTTTATTAGCAGTTTGGCATTTTTTGCAGCGCCTGGAAAGTCTGTTTTTTGTTGAATAGGCTATATTCATTCACCAACTATTTATCACCATACATTTTTGGTGTTGTGCTGTTTGCTTGTCTGCAGCCTTTACTGGGTCTCTGTGACTCCTGGCCCTTCTCATTAGCAGTTAATTAGCAATTAATCATTATCCCTCCCATTCAGCTCTGTGGTTTGTTGTTGATATTGCTATTTTGTTTGTTTTTATGCCTTTAGATTGGATCCAACTTTCTCCTTAAGGTCTCAGAGCCTTCCTTCCTTTCTCTGTAAAGAGTTTAGTGAAGATTCAGCAGTCTCAAAAAAACGCTAGAGTCGGCTCCCGTTTAAGAATGATTGCTGTCGTCTTCTGTGGGGGAAATTATGGATTACGATTCTCCAACAATAGACTTTCTGGTTTTGTCCCTTTCAGTTCAAGCACAGGTACATCTGCATAAGGACATGGGACTAGAATGAATGGGCCAGTGGCCGGAAAGCAAGTCCTCCATCTGGAAGGAAGGGAAAGGTAGCCCTTGTGATAATGTACCAGTTGCTGGTTTAGCCGAAGGAAGTAGAAGGGACGGGTGCTGAAAAGCAGTAGTAGCTTGTGTTCTATGTGCTAGGTTTTGTGTGGAAGATGAAGGGAGGATCTGAGAATGGCAAGTGAGCTGTGGAGGGCACAGGGTGGGACCCAGAGGCAAGTGGGACTTGAAAAACAGACTGAGGCTGTTCGTCGGACACAGAATTCTTAGTTGTTGCCTAGGCCTCAAGGTGGAGACAGATGAGTGCTGAAGGTCACCACCAGAAAGGTTGGGCAAAGGACAAAGCTGACAGGAAGCTGAGGGATGAGAAAACCAAGATGGAGGGGGCCTGATGGCTCCTGAAGGAAAAAGAGGAGGGGGAGGAGGGAGGGAGGAGCAGGAGCAGGAGGGGCTAAAACAAGGACAGCTTGTCTAGAAGGTGAATTTTGAGAAACTTACAGTAAGAAAAAAACCCACACTTTTTATTGTGTAATTTTCTGCATGTTAAGATATAGCCAGCTTTGGCGTAGTTTGGGCTGCAAAATTATCTCAAACATGTCTGGGACTATATTATCTGAAGGAAGTGGTTTGAATGAGAATGGTTCCCATAGGCTCATGTATTTGAATACTTAGTCTCCATTGATGGAGTTGTTTGGAAAGGATTAGGAGATGTGGCCTTGTTGGAGGAGGTATGTCACATGGGGGTAGGGTTTGAGTTTCAAAATTCTATGACATCCCCCCCAGTGTCTGTCTGTGTCTGTGTCTGTGTCTATCTCTGCCTCTCTCTCTCTCTCTCTCTCTCTCTCTCTCTCTCTCTCTGAAATGATTTAAGCTCTCAGCTATTCCTTCTATGTCATGGCTGCCCAGCTTCTGCTGTGCTTCTCACTATGAAGGTCATGAATTCTACTACCCTCTGGAACCATGAGCCCCAAGTTTAAGGCTTCCTTTTATGAATTACTTTGGTCATGATGTCTTTTAACAGTACGAAAGAAGTAACCAAGATGTTGACCATAAGCTCAACAAAGTAATTCAGTGTTTTTATACTCTATGATTTACTTTGGTGGCCCATAAACTGTACTGGAATCAGAGCTGTTAAGTCTTGGCTCTTCCACGAGCGTGATGCAGAATTCGGTGTCCTTTATCACCACCATTATCCTACCATCACTGCAGAAGGCTCCTGAGGAAATAAATACTAGGCTCCTCTGCCAGAGTTCCACTCTGAGATCGGTTGGCTAAATTGCTTTGGTTTGTACAAAGGCAGAAGATTGTGGTGGGAATACAGAGCCCTTTCTTGTATTGCAGACAAAGGAAAGAAAGAGAGGAAGGTTGCAAGGCTCCATTATCCTCCTGAATACACACAAGGATAATGTAAAGACCCTTAGTAGGCCCCACTTTCTCATCTGTGCCCCCTAGAGACCAAGCCTTTTAAACTAGTAGACTTTCAGCAGGCCAGAGTATAACTGTCACATATTATAATTTTAGTGCTGTGGGTTACATTAGTGACATGAACAGTTAATTTGGTGCAGAGGAAAGTATACAGCCATTGTGAGGAAGGGTGGTGTAGCCAAGCTTTGGAGGTGATCAGAACTGGGTTTCACAATTTCTCAGGTTTGTAATTCAAGCAAATTGCTTTAAATTCCTTAGCTCCAATTTCCTATTTTGAAACACCCCAATAATACACTATTAGGATAGTTATTGAAAGAAACAGCAATGCACTGTTGCATTTACTGTGGTAAATTTGTCTTGGAGAACACTGGGTTCAGCAAACACTTCCTTTATTAAAAGTATCCAGTAACTTTTAGCAGAAAACTCCTAAGTCAAATCGGTTCATCTCTTCCCCTTGCCTTCCTTTCTCTTACCTTTTCTCTCTCCCTTACTTTTGTCTTTTTCTCTGTGTGAAGGTAGAAATACAGCAAATTTAAGGAAAGGACAACAGGAAACCAAATTCGACTTTATTATGTGAATTGGGGCAATGGGATGAGTTCCACTTTTTATTATTTGTGTTTTATGGCACAATTTGGTTGCCATTAAGTGTCCTGTAATGTCAGATGGATGTATGTTCTCACACAATTGCAAAGAAAACCAGTCTCCACTTTGGTGTCAGTTAAGAACCTTTGTGTTTGCATTGATCCCATGGATGTATGTACATAGTAGTAATATTCATGTGTGACACAGTCTAAGATCACCTGGGAGGAGGGCCTCTTGAGAATGACTGCTAAGTTAATTTAATCATAGTACTCCATGTAGAAGGACCCCGTACCATGTGTTTGGGGCCTTGGGCTGTATAAATACAGAAAGGGGAATGGAAATACATACAGGCATGGAGTAATGCACTGCACTGTGCATGTATTGTGACCAGTGGCTTCAAGTTCCTGCTGTATTGAATACTGTGAAATGGTAGGTTCTATCTGTAAGCAAAATAGACACTTTCTCCCTTAAGTTGCTTTGGTCAGGATCCTTTGTCAGGGCAACAGAAGACACTAAGACAAAGTAATTCAATATGTTAAAAATTAATGCATTTCAGAGGGAAACTACGTAGAGTAAACAGAAAACCTGTTCTCTATCAGGGGTGGGGAGTGGTAAGTTCTACTGCCGTCTCCTTATGTGTCTGCCACAAGCTTGTGACCCTCATGTATGACGGAAGGTTAACACTTAGCTAAAGTGGTTTCTTATGCTCATTTTCCTATAGAAACTCTAGAAAGAGCTCCATAAGTATAATTGGTTTATTTCAAAAAAACCAAGGTCTTCACAGCAGGACGTTACAGCAGCATTTGACTCGGTTCCTTGTGCTATTCCGAGATTCTAGCTGCTACAGCTAGAGTCACATATGTATATGAATTCTTCTGGTTGGAAAGGTGCAGAATACACATGGTGCCTCATGCAAAATGGGGACAAAATGAATTTACTTGTATCGAAATGACTGTGAATGTCACCATCAGAGACATATCCCAGAGCGGTTAATCTGTCGTTCTGCAGAGATGTGACATTTCCTTCAATCGTATGAGGCTTGACTCTAACTCCTGTAGGTCTTCTGATATGAGACAAATGAAATAATGTCCACCATACTGAGCAAATAGTTCACTGGTGAGAGTTTTTGTTTCTCTGTTAGATAAAATATGGGTTTGGTAAATGTCTTAGGGATTTATATAAAATACTAGTTGACCTAAAACACTTAATTATGGTCAAGAAACTAAACTACTAGAACCATGTGTGAATGGTGCAAATTCTCAGCCATTCCTGATCTTGCTAAGTTCCCCACTTATCCATTAAATAAATAGATACAATCCCTGTCTTTGTAAGTGGGAATTAGGTTAGATTAGACTAGTGCATGGAGGCCCTTTTTAGTGGTATGAATTTTGTCAGGAAAGTGGAAGAGAATTCCTGAGTTTTGATGTTCAAAGAGGTTCATTCATTCACCTTGGTCTGGAAATTGATTATGGTTTGTTAGCAAAAACATAGTTCAAACCACGGAAGTTTTATACAGCATTGAGTAACTTAAAAGAGTAGGGGAATGCCTAATTCCAGCCTCAACCCTCAGGAGAGGTTTTATTTTATTTTTTCAAAGTTTCTAGTAAGCGGCTCCTCCTCTTTTGTTGAGGAGATCAAACATGAGGTTAAGTTTTGCGTGTTTGATTGGTGGACTTTGTATATTTAGCCTTCACTGGGGTGCACTGTCCTTCTAGGAATAGACAGCGTCACAGCATGTCAGTCTCTGAGAATACACGCCAGGAAGTAAAAACCTTCAACATTTTAGAAAACCCTTTGTCTGCTTTGAGAGTAGTATTGAGCCTACCCTCTTTACTAACAGGGGCAGAGCAATTGGATCCTAATTCAGATCGAGTCAGCTCCAGTGCAGGGTTCCAAACACAGAGAACTGCTTAGCAAACTAACATTTCCAAGGGAAATCCCTTTCAATGCATGCTTTCAGTCCTTTGCACAGATGCCTTCAGTTGTAGTTTTATAAATAAGCATGCAGTTTGTACTTGACAGCATCGGCCTCTCTGACCTCTTTGAGAATCTTTTTAAAGTCCACTCCCCTCCTCGTGTCCCATCTTTGATACTTGCCTGTTTGCTTTAAGTTCTCTATTGTCTTTTCTTTTTTGTTTATTTATTTATTTATTTTTTTAAATTTACATTCCAAATAATTTCCCCTTTCCCGTTTCCTCCCTCCCCGAAAGTCCCATAAGCCTCCTTCCCTCCCTCTTTTCTCCATTCAACCCCCTCTCGTTTCTCTGTCCTGGCGTTCCCCTACATCCAGTCTTTCCAGGACCAGGGGTCTCTCCTTCCATCTTCTTAGAAATCTATTGATATGCGGATTGTGTCTAGGGTATTCCGAGATTCTGGGTCAATATCCCCTTATCAGTGACTGCATACCATGTGTGTTCTTTTGTGATTGGGTTACCTCACTAAGGATGATATTTTCAAGTTCTGACCATTTGCCTAGGAATTTCGTGAATTCATTGTCTTTTCTTAAGCACAAAAATCCAAACCCTGAATAAAATAGAACAACAGAAAAATCAGTTATGGTCCTTCTCAGTATTCTTCCTTCTTATGTGAAGAAGGACACACAGCTTGCTGGGACAAAACAAGAGCATCCTTTTAGCACAGGCTAGAGGCGGAACACTCTCCATCTCATCCCCGAGAACAAATGCCAAAAGCCTTAAAAGGAGAACATTAAACCCCCGTGATTACACAGACCTGTGTGTCTTATGGAGAAGAGTAATTCGATATATGTTTATTAAAGAGAATAATTAGAGCGATAGTCACATTTATATGCATTTTTTGTTAAGTATTTTACTTTGTTGTACATTCTGTGATCCTATGGATTAGCTTCAGGATCCTGTCCATGCTCGGAATATGCCATACCAGAGAACCATACCTCCAGTGTTTCTTGTGCATATAAAAGCCTTTACATTTGTTTCTCAGGAATTATAATGCCATTTTTAGATGATCAAACCCTTGTTACTAGTGCAATCACTATAATACTTAGGCAGAGAGTAGGGTTCAGGAATATTAGCTTCATATTTCTATAAATATGTAGGTAGTTTAACTCATCTCAAAGCCACATAAAATAACTTCTGTATGCCGAGTAAGAATTACCATTCTATACTATTGCAATGTCTGCCTTCTTCTCTTTTCAATGTCAACACTGACACTGTGTCTATACAACAAGATCACATTTGGTTCCAATATTAAATCTGTAGTGTGATAAATGAGTTTCTTGATGTAGACAACAGTTCAAAATTTAAACGAATATTTTACTTTCACTTGTCAGGCATATGATACATTTTAAAAGTGAAAATTATTATTTTCACTTTGATAACTAATTTACAATAATTTTTGGAACTGCAATTTTGTTGGTAATACAGTTTATTGCAGGGAAAGATACATGTCTGAAAATTAAGTCAAATCCATCACTAGTTTTAAAAGGTTACATTTGTACAACGATGTATTTCCCCTTATAGTCACACGTCTAAGAAATATTGATACACAGTAAGTATATTTCTTTTCTCTCACATGCTATCTCCTATTAGACTTTTATTTGGGCATACTCTTGTGCTTCTTTAGAGGGACTTCAGAGCTTGCTGAGCTACGAGAAGGTTGTGTCACTGGTCACTGGCATATTCCACCCATAGCTACTCATTCTGTCTTAGATAGGGTTCCATTGCTGTGATGAGACACCATAACCAAGGCAACTCTTATAAAGGACAACATTTAATTGGGGCTGGCTTATATTTTCAGTTCATTATCATCATGGCAGGAAGCATAGCAGCATCCAGGCAGACAAAGTGTTGGAGGAGAGAAGAGTTCTGTATCTTAATACAAAGGTAGCAGCCAAAGACTCTTCTCCATTCGTTTCTCAGCAGGAGGAGGCTACCTCCTCCATCCCAGGCAGACCTAGAGCACTAGGAGTCCCCAGTGCCCACCCCGCAGTGACACATTTCCTCCAACAAGGCTACACCTATTCTAACAAGGCCACATCTCTTGATAGTGTGGATCAAGCATTTAAACACATGAGTTTATGGGGGCCAACCCTATTCAAACCACTACACGTACTAAGCAGTTCACATTTTGTAACCTCTGTGTTCTGTTCCAATGTTCAGGTATACTGGCCTAGCAATAGCAGCATTTCTTAGGCTGGGTCTGCCACAAACCTCACACAGGCCCTACTAAGCTTATCCCATTTTACCAGCAATTGTAACAATTTTGAATTGGCAAGTATTAGTCTCTTGAGTCAAACTGGTAGCAGGTTGGATACCAACCACTTAGTTTCCATGTATTTCAAAAGAAATTAGGAAATAGAAATTAGGTTTATTCCAGTTTTTACAAACCAGGAGAGAACAACCCCGAAAAGAACGAGACAAGAGCCAGGAAATAGGCAGGATAGGTGACCTGTGATTGGCTCTTAGAACTGTGGGAAGTCTTTTCCTCTAAGACAGGCTCTTCTTTTGGCTGGTGGTCTGGTGCTGGGGCCTTTTAGTTTCTTTTCCAAGCTTGGGGCTCCTGCAGAAAGTTTGAACATACTAATTGTGTGTGTGTGTGTGTGTGTGTGTGTGTGTGTGTGTGCGCGCGCGCGCGAGTGCACATGTACATGCACATGTCTGTGGGTCTAGGCATCTGTGTGCATATGTGGAGGGAGGCCGGGGACAGCCAGTGTTTTATTCTATCTTTGCCTTATTCACTTGAGAAAGGGTCTCTCACTGAAACTTGAATTAGGTTCGAAACTAGCAAGTCGAAGCCACTCTCCTGTCTCCGCAGCAGGTACAAGAGGCCATATTCTGCCTTTTTACCTGGGGGCTGACATTGGAACTCAGACCATGCTCAGCCAGAAAGTATTTTCACTTGCTGAGCCATCTTTCGGGCCTGGAAAGTTTTCATCCTATGGGTTTCTTTGTTTTACTGTTCCTGTTTGGTAATCTGACATCCAGGGAATCAAGGTCACATAGCTGGAAAAGGCTGAAAAACCTGTCCAGAATGTCACAACCCTTATCTCACCCGGGCTTCAACTGAGGTTCAAGGCAACAAGATGAGGTTTAACAATTCTATGACTTACTCTGCCCCTCCCTTTCCACCTCTGTCTAGTTAGAACCTCAGGTTTCATTTGTCTTTCCCCCTTGGTACTATGCTTCCACAGGGTACTATGATCCTCATCTAACCAGCCTCTCTGTTCCTGCAGCATTCGGTCGGAGCATACTGTATATCACTAGGGCAGATCTGACAGATTTTTACCTAGCTCAAATCACACCCTTCCTTCAAAAAGAACAAGCTAGTTTATTCTAGAGCTGAGTAAGAATGGTTGTGGCCCAGGAATAATGATTCATGTCACCCCCCCCCAATTCCATGTTCCAACATGGTAACAGTTTCATACAGTTTCTATAGTAACAGAACAAGAGTTAAAATAAAATCAAGGCTCTTGGTGGAAGCATCAGATAGTCAGGTTACAGTCAGAATGGGAAATCTGTTAGAGGCTTCAAATGTTATCTGATGGCATCCTCAGCCTTAGGGCTGACAGACGTTCATTTCTAAAGGATTTATCTGATAGTCACTGGGTGTTAGGTAAGATTCTTGATGTGGGTAAAGAATGGAATGACTTATAAAGGGACCTGGGGAGAGTTGGAGGTAATTTGGCTCCAGGCCTGGAATATTGCAAGTCTCTATAATCGCAGAAGTTCTAATTAGCTCAAGGGCCTGGTAGAATCTTCAGTTTCAAGGCCACCATTCTTACACTCAGGACTGTGATGATCGTGATCACATTCCACCTTTCCGTCATAAATATTCTTTCGTATTTGCATCTCCCTCATTGAAATAAATGTCAGCTCCAACTGTTACTGTCACACTGTGCTAAGAGGTTTACATGCATTAAAATGTGTGGACTTTTGCATCTAGTAACTATCATACAAGTTCACTGCACGTATTCATCATAGATAGTACTCTGACACAGAAAGAGACTTCAGACAAGTTTGTAATATACGCTGAACATTTATATCCTCCTCACAATGCAGATATTCACCAGATGATATGAGTGGGGCTGGAGATAATTCATTGTCATGCCCTAAATTAAGAAGACTGGATTTCCCACTACAAACCTACATTATTTAGAATCAACATTTCCTACTTCAGTCCCACATTTGGAATTAAAGGACAATTTTAAACAAATTATGAGAACACATAATAAAACTATAATGTCCTATACATTTGACCTGTGCGTTGTTTGATTTTGTTTAGGCTTTAATTGTTTTCAGTACTGACTGGGGTTTGAACTCTGGCCCTGGTACATGCTAGGCAAGCCATTTACATTGGTTGCACAGCCTATTCTGCACTATGATTAACATATATGTGATAGTTAACGTTACCTCATTACCTTGATTTGTCAAGTGAGTAAACTAAGTTTCAACTGGACTAGGTAGCTTACTCAGGGTAACAGTATTTTAAACTGAGTTGGTGATGTTTCTCTATATGCCTGGAGGGGAAATTTGCATAGGGAAGGTCAACATCACAATACATTGCTGAGTGTAGATTATCATGAATTTTCTGTAGTGTACTCAATTCACTGCATTGGATGCCATCATATGAACCCTTGAAAGCAGAAGAGAGAGGCAAAAGATGAAGTCAGAGGTGCATAGTTGGAAGGTCAGCTATTCCAAGCATGAGGGTAAGGCCCAGCCTGTTGGCCTGACAGGCTGCTTCAGCTATGAGGAACTGTAAAGAGAGTGTCTACCCACCCCTGCTCAGAATTTGACCTACAGAACTGTTCAACACCGAATGGTATTTTAAATCTCTATGTTGGTGGGAATTCATAATAAAGGCAACAGGAAATGAAAGCATGTTTTGCTAGCTAGAAGTGGGACTATTAGTTAGTTGCTTGGTAGGATGTGAAGAACAGGAGCATTTTGAAGAACAACAAAACCCTTAGATCATTTTGAACAGATTTGGTGAATTGAGAAACTCTCATTCTGCTCAAATAATAGGAAGTATTCAGAAAAGACTCAGTTTCAGGCAAGTATGCAAGGAAGAAGACTGAAAGTTTCGATGTGCACCTCTAGTTAAAACCCCAGCATGATCAGAATATCCCAATAAAAAGCCACACAAGAGACTTTTGGAAGATACTCGCTCTGGGACTGTTAGGTCACTCAATTATCTCAGCCACAGCCAAAATATGAATGTGACTCATCTAGGAAGGATCTGGGTAGGGACCTCGTGCCTCTGACATAGCAGGAGAGTTGCCAAGGTTTTCAGCAAACAGAAACACCACTGGTAAGAAGGAAAAACAGGGCTGACAAGTGAGGTACTGGTAGCCTTCCAAGAGCTGTGGGTAAGACAAAGGTGCAACCATTTGCTGTATTGCATAGAGAAGAAAGAATGGTCTAGTCACTGAGACGTAGAATTGAGGCCTACTTTACCTTTGGTTTTCACAGGAAACGTGTGTGTGGACCTTTAAAGATGATACTTAGCTTTTCCAGAGAGAAGGCTATTTCACTTGCCTTTATGTGGGATATTTAAACCTTGAGATTCACAATAGAAAGGAAAAGAAGGGATTAAAACAATTAAAGCTGTTATCAGGTGTGGTGGCACAGGTCTACAGCCCCAGCAGGTGGGAAATGAAGAGAGGAAGATCAGGGGTTTAAATACAGGTACATAGTGACTTTGAGGTTAGCCCTAACCATGTCTCAAAAGACAAAGAGGCCAAAAATCAAACCAAAACCATAAGAAAAAGGGAAGGATGTTAAAAATGATGAATGCCATGTTAGAAAAAAAATGTTAAAAGTTAAATCAATTGGCTTCTTAGTCCTGAGGGATTAATGGAATGGACCATCCTGACATGTAAATAATTCACTTCATGGGGAGTGAAGGCATGGGAAACTTCCTGTACAAACAGAGATACGTTTGTTGGAAGAAGTTGGAGTGGTCTTCTCTGAAAGATTTTTGCCAATTGTAAGAAAGCACAGAGCAGTTTTGAAGTGGATATAATTTATATTGATACTTGTACAACTCCTAAGATTTTAACAGCTCATTTCCTCATATTCTTCCCCCAGTGAAGATAAGAAGACTCCAGTTGTTTGCAAACATACTGTGACTATTGGGAATGAGTTGTACTTTTAAGGACACAAACCATTCTTGGGTCGAGTCTACCTATGTAGTTCCTAGGGCACACAGAAAGTCCCTGACTGTATGGATTGTCCTAGGACACACCTGTTTTTCTGGAGGATTGGCAAGGATTCCTTCTAGTTTGCTTGTAGGTAGAAAACTATGTAGACAAGCTGCACCGTAAAATAGCTGATGCAATTACTTTTCAAAAAGAAAATCTTTCTTTTGGCACACAATTTCAATCTTAGGTCTTGGTACTAGGCCTCTGGCAACAAGAGTTGATGGATGTGGTGTGTGTTATAAAAAAACAAAACAAAACGAAACCAAAAAAACCCTTTATCTCTAACTTACATCTCACCAGCTAGGAGGCAAAGGAGATTAGAAGGGATGTTGGTCCCACTATCTTTTTTGAATATGAACTCTCTATGACTTTTACTCTCTCCCCACCTTCCCATTCTAAAAGCACCTCCCAGTGGTGACCCCCGTAGATCAAGAATGTAACACTTGGACTGTGGGGAACATCTCTCCAACCCATAGCAGGAGACACATATACATCCCATGTATTTCTAGTTGGCATTGTTCTTAGTGTCTTTTAAAAGTATGTGAGAATAAATAAAACAGAACTGTAGAGAAACAGTTTGAGTGGAGATTTTATGTTGCTGAATTAGCTTTTGTATTTTATCCTTGATTAAGTTTATTGAGCACCTGGTACACAGAGCTCTTAAAATGTAGGTTAACAAGAACTTTGCGTTGAGTTTTGCTCTTATAAAACTTACCACTTTGAAAGAAAAAGCATAAAAACTTTTTTCAAACTATGTAGGGATGATTATATGCTAATTCTTATGGTTCGGACTTTTAATAGTACATAACAGATTCATGACAGTCCTGCAATCAACACAATTATAGGGAACTTCATTGAAGGGTCTAAGCAGTCTAAAGCAAAATAGTTGCAAGGGACAAGATTTAGTGTGTTGACTTGGGAATGAGCAGGTGGGACAAGGGCAATAAATAAGCATTTGGTGAATGGAGGGAGAGATACTACGAACCAGGGTTTCTTTTGTATAGACTTGTAAACATGGAATGAGAAAGCCTTGTCATGTTACATTATGTTACTTGTGTGTTAGACAACAAGAGGAATCTGATTCTCAGAGGTCTGACATGTTGCCTGTGATGTTAAGACATTGTCTTCATTAGGAAATATGGGTCCAAGGACAAATTATAGGGGGAGGCTGGGAATGTACTCTGTTAGGGAAGAACTCAATGATAGTAGCAAGCTCTTTATATAATTATATGAAATAAAGCTGTATTAATCAATATAATTCCTTAATATAGATCTAAATGGGCTAACTATGATCTTATTGTTGTAGAGGAATTCCAGGCAGGAAATGTGGAACAATCATACTAACGGCAGAGGAGTTAAACTGCTGCAGGGTAAGCAAGTGTTTTCTTTGTTTAAAATTATTTTTATTTACAACTATTTTACTGGTTTTGGGGAATTCCATATAATGTACTCTGCTCATACTCCCTCCCTCAATTCCGTACTCCCTTCTTTAGACACACAATTTTATGTCCACTTTAAAAATTAAAACAAAACCAAAAAGAGCATCCAGTCCAAGCTGTGCTGTCCTTATACTTGTCATGTGACCATCCACTGGAGGGTGGCGGTCCTACCAGCAGTCAGACTATTAAAGATCAGTAACTGTCCCCAACCCAGCAGTTATGCATTACCCACAGCTCCTCAGCTAGGGGTGAGACTTTGTACCTATTTCCTATCTCTAAGCTGGGCTTTTCTCTGGCTTGAGCTTGTGTAAGTCTTGTGTGCGCTGTCACAACTAATGTGAGTTCATAGGTGAAGCTGGCCTGTTCTGTCCAGACAACTGTGACCTCGTAGACTTGTACCACCGCTGGCTCAGGTTCTCGTCTACTCTAGAAGTGTCTGGGATGGGTTATAGATAAGTGAGCCTTAAATCTAATCAGAGTGGTTGGTTACACCCACAACATTTGTGCCACTATTGACCTTAGCATATCTCACAGGCAGGTCACCGTTGTATATCACAGGGTTTGTAGCTGGGTTGATGGTTACCTTTCTCATCTGGTAACATGCAAAGTACCTTCCAGTATCAGTGAATGCTAATCAGTAGGGGTGAAACCTCTAGTTTGGCAACAGCTCGATTTCTCCATGTTCAAATGTTGTCTTTGGTAATGGAGCTTACTATCCATATCTGGAGAACAACCTATAGCCTCCAAAGTAGCCTGTGATGTTTGAGAGTTTCCAGGGAGCCCTTTTGGCCAACAGTTCAATTAGTTGCAACTCATTCCTGACATGGGGAGTTTCATTTGGTGGCATAAGATGTCAAGTTTGGGCATTGTCTCTCCCACTATTTGGTGATTCTGTTTGTGTCTCTTTCATATACATGCATGTGTTAGGAAGTTTCTTTAGGAGCAGGTTTCCATGTGACCCCTCAAGGAGTCTTTAGCATTAGATGTTTCTCTCTGTGTTCCTTCCCTTATCCCTCTCTTCCATCCCCTTCTAAGTCCTCCTACTCCAGTTTCTTGCCTCTCTCTTCATAAATATATACTCTATTTCTCCTTCCACAGGAGATACCTCCTAGCCCCTTACTATGTACCTAACCTCCATGGTTATATTAACTGTAGCAAACATATTAAAGTTTTAAAAGGTAAACATGCAATAATTTTAGCTTTGCATCTGTGTTACTTTACTTAGGATATTTTCTGGCTCCATCCATGTACCTGAAAATTTCATAATTTTATTTATAATAGCTGAATAACATCCCCTTGTATATATGTGATGTTTTCATAATCCATGCATCAATTGATGGATATCTAGGCTGTTTCCAATTACTGTTTATTATGAATAGAGAAGCAATGGATGAACAAGTGTCTCAGTAGTGGGATATAAATCTTTTTGCTTATTCTCCAAATAGTAGTATAGCTAGATCTTAAGAGAGATCCTTTCCCAGATTCCCGAGATCCTACCACACTGATTTTCTCATTGTCTATAAAAGTTGGCATCACCCTATCAATGAATAAATGCCACCCTTTCCCCACATTCTTGCTATTTGCTGTGTCTTTTTTTAAAATCTTGACCATTCTGAACAAGATAAGATGAAGGTAGTTTTAATTTGTGTTTTCCTGATGGTATTGAACATTCCTTAGTTGTTTCTTGGCCATATAGATTACATCTATGTTCTCCACGTTCCCTTCTGTCAGATTCAAGGTATCTAGCCTTCCATAGAAGTCTCTGATGTGATGCACTTAGAGTTGAGTTTTGTGCAGGTTGTTGAGTATAGATCTGTTTGCCTTCTTATACAGTCCATCATCTAGATTCTTCAGCACCACTTGTTGAAGATGATCTTTTTAATCCAGTGTGTATTTCTGGCTTCTTTATCAAATATCAAGTGTTTCTAGATGGATCTTAAGTCCACTGATCCACACGTCTGTTTTTGTTGTTGTTTTGTTGTTTTTGAGGATATCTGTTATTTTTGAGGATAACTCTGTATGACAACTTGAAATCTGGATGGTACTATTTCCAGCAGGTCTTTTTCTTTGGTTTTAATCTTTTAGAATTGTGTTAGCTATCCTGGAATTGATTTTTTTATTTACTTGTTTGTTTCCTTGTTTGCTTGCTTACTTATTATTTATGTGTGTGTGTGTGTGTGTGTGTGTGTGTGTGTGTGTGTGTGTGTGTATGTGCTTTCCTATGAAACTAAAAGTAGTCCTTTTAATTTCTGAGAAGAATTGTGTTGGAAGTTACATAGTTGTATTCGCTTTCCTTAGGATGGTCATTTTCCCAATGGTAATCATATTGATCCTTGGGCATGGGGATCTTTCCACAGTCTAATGGCTTCACTTTTTTTTTTTTTTAAATCTTAAGGTTTTTTTTTTTTCTGTATGTGAGTCATTCACTTGCTTGGTTAAAATTATCTATCCCAAAATATCTTTTCCTTTTGAGATGATGGTGAAAGGCCCTGCTTCTTTGGTGAAAATATTTATCAGCTGTAGGAGTTTCCCAGTGGAATTTTCAGGGTCACTTATATATGCTATCAAATCATCTGCAAGTAAAAATACTTTTACTTCTTCCTTTATTATTGGAGTCCCTCTGATCTACTTTAGTTGTGTTATGGCTCTAGCTAAGATTTCAAATATTATGTTAAGGAGGTGTGGAGAGAGTGGGCATCCGTATCTCCTGGTTTTGGTGAAAATTCCTCAAGAGTTTCTTCTGTTTTAGGTTCATGTTGGCTGTGGACTTGGTATAAACTGCCTTTATTAGGTTGAGCTATGCTCCTTGCATCATAGTCTCTTCAGGGTTTTTATTAAGAAGGAATGGTAGATCTTTTTCAAAGACTTTTTTTCTTTTCTCCTGTAAATTTACTGTCCAGTAACTTTTGTCTTTCAGTCTATTTGTGTGGCAGAATATGGGATTAATGTCTAATGATTTACATATGTTGAATCATCTCTGGGATTTAGGCAATTTCATCCTGGTGAACAATCTTTTTGACGTGTTCTTGGATTTGCTTTGCAACTATTACCTATGTCCGTTATAGAAAGGAGTTTATAATTTTCTTTTCTTCTTTCTTTCTCTTTCTCTTTTTCTTTCTTTTTTGGTTGGGTCTTTGAGTGATTTAGGTATCAGGCTAATAGTGACTTCATAAAAAGAATTAGGATATGTTCCATCAGCTTATATTTTGTAAAATGAGTTGAGCAGTATTGACATGAATTCTTATCTGAAGGTCTGGTAAAATTCTTCACTGATTTCATCTGGCCCTGGATTGTTTTTTTTTGGGGGGGGCGGGGCTGGTGCTGAGAGACTCTTAATGGAAATGACTTTCAATTTCACTAGTGTTTATGATCTGTTTAAATATGTTTAAATATATTTAAATACGATTAAATATGACAGGTTATGTACATCAAGAACTTCATCTGTTTCTCTTTGGTTTTCCAATTGGGTCAAGTACAGATTTTAAAATGTTCTAATGATCCTCTGTATTTCCTTAGCATCTACAGTAATGTCTTGCTTGTCATCTCTAATTTTACTTACTTGGATCTTCACTCTGTATCTTTTGGTTAAGTTGACTAAGAGTTTGTCAATTTTGTTGTATTCTCAAAGAACCAATTCTTTATTGATTCTTTGTATTTTAAGTCGTGTTTGTTTGTTTGCTTATTTTGTTTTTATTAAATTGATTTCAGCCCCTACCTAGTTTGCCATCTACTTTTTTGTGGTGTTGTGTCTTCTTCTTGTTCTAGAGCTTTCAGGTTTGCTACTAAATTACTAAAATGAGATCTTCCCAATTTTATTTTTGACATAAACACTTAGTGCTATGAACTTTTCTCTTCGAACTGCCTTAATCATGTCCCATAGGTTTGGGTAGGCTGTGTTTTCAATTCTAAAATGTTTTGAATTTTCTTGATTTTTGTTTGGTCTATTTTTTTTTTATTCAGTGGTGAGTTGTTCAGTTTCTATGAATTTGTAAGCTTTCTGTTGTTTCCGTGGTTCTTGATATTCAGATATAATTCTTGATGGTCAGATAGGCTGTAGGGTGTTATTTAGTTGGTTTATTTCTTTTGAGATTTGTTCTGGTTCTGAGTACATTTTAAATTTTGGAGACAGTTCAATGAGGTGCTAAGAAGAAGGTAAATTCTTTTGTGTTTGGATGGAATGTTCTGTAAATATCTGCTGATTCCATCTGATTTACAACATCATATAGTTCCAACATTTGGTTTCTTTCTGGATGACCTGTCTATTGGCAAGAGTAAGGTGTAAGTCACTCACTATGATTGTGTGAGGGGTCATATGTGATTTTAGCTGTAGTGGTATCTTTTTTATGAAATTGGGTGCCCTTGTGCTTGGTGCATAGATGTTTAGGATCGAAATATCCTTTGTGATTTTCCTTTGATGAGATGCACGTCCTTCTCCACCTCTTTTGTTTTCCTTTGGATATGTTTTGGTTTTAAGTTTCCTTTCTCAAATGTTAAAATGGCTACACCTGCTTGTTTCTTGGGTCAATTATCTTGGAGTATCTTTTCTATCCTTTTACTCTGATGTGATTCCTATCCTTGATTATAAGATGTATTTCTTTGATGTAGCAGAAAGATAGATTTTTTTTTTTTAATTCAATGTGTTGGTCTGTGTCTTTTTTAATGAGGTATTGAAACTGTCAATATTGGGAGTTATCAATGAGCAGTGTTTATTGATTCCTGTTATTTTATTTTTATGAATTTTCTCTTTTGTTTTAGTACTCTGGGATTATTTATTTTTAACATCTTCTTGAGTGCAATTAACCTCTTCACAATGAAGTTTTGCTTTGAGTATTTTCAGTAAAGCCCTATTGGTAGATAGGCATTGCTCAAATTTGGTGTATATTGTTTATCTTTCTCCATTTATTTTGGCCAATAGTTTTGGTGAATATAGTAATCTGGGATAACATTTTTGATCTCTCAGAGTTTGTAGAAGATCCATCCTGGTCATTCTGATTTTTGGAATCTCCACTGAGAAACTGTTATCTTAATTGACCTGCTTGGATATATTTCTTGGTCTTTTCCCTTGCAGCTTTTAAAACTTTTTCTTTGATCTGTACATTAGTGGTTTGATTATTATGCGTTTGGGGAAATTTCCTTTTCTAGTCCAATTTATTTGGTATTCTGTCTGCTTCTTGTACTTTGATAGCCACCTTTTTACTTGGGTTGGAAAACTTTTATTCTATGATTTTGTTGAAAATATTTTTCTGTGCATTTGACCTGGGTTTCTTTTTCATTTCTCATATTATTCATAAATTCAATCTTTTCTTAGTGTCCTACATAGATTTCCTGAATTTTTTGTGCCTTGATAATTTTATATTTACCACTTTTTTTTTTGACTGAGGCGTCCATTTCTTCTTCATTGTTGTCAATACCTGAGGTGATTTCTCCCATGTTTTGTAGTCTTGTCAGCAAGGCTTACTTCCAGGTGTTTTGTGTTTCATTTTTTTCTTTCTTTTTTTTTTAGTTTCAGTTTTTTTTCAAGATTCTATTTCTTTGTTAAATTCTACTTTCATGCATTGAAGTGTGTTAATTATTTCATTTACCTGATTTTGTGTTTGTTTTTATGGACTTCATTAAGTAATTAATTCATATCCTTATTAAGGTCCTTGGACATACCTTAATTTGAAGTTCTTATCTTGTGCTTCACTGACCTTGCATTATTCATAGTCAACTGTAATAGAGTGTTTGAGTTCTGGTGAGGCATGTTGTTTTGTCTGTTCATGTATGTGTGTTTGTATTGTGATCTAGGCTTCTCGCGTTTTAACTATTGAGTTGTTTCCAGGTGTTTATATATATGGTCTTGTTTAATTGGGTGGGTATTTCAATTCTTGGTTCTTGATGCCGTTTCTGAATCCTAGGCAAGCGTGGTGGCTGTGGGGTCTCTATAAAGACCACTTGTGTAGGTCTGCAGATGGCAGAAAGGAAAGGAAATGTGCTAGGAGGAACAGGTGAGATTGGTTATGGATATGAGCTAGCTAGGGGTAATGATTCCACACACCAAGTGCCAGAGTCCACAGGGAGGAGAGACTCCTGTTTGTAGGGTGTGATAGGATAAGGAATAAGTTTAGTGAGACAGGAATGAAAGGGCCATGGGGATCCTAGGTATATAGCAAGAGCTGTAGAGTCAATGGAGTTTGGGTAGATGGGGCTCCTGAATCAGGTTGCTATGGGAATTAAGAGTAAGTCTGGTGAGACGGTAATGGAGAAACCAAAGGAAGGTGAAAATCACCTACCCAAGTCCCAGCCCACTGTGGCCTCTGTGGGTCCTGGGTAGAATGTGTTTCTGGGTATATTGGTGGTTGACACAACCGAATAAATATGGCTACAAGGGAAGGCTGAGAGGATCACCAGGAAACAGCTAAGTTGTATCTGTACCAAGAGGCGATATCCCTAGGGTATGGAGGTAGGGTGTGAGGAGGGACACCTACCTGAAAGCTACGAGGCTGAGGGTGAGACTGGAAAGACAATAATGAAGGACTGGAAGAATAGAGAATCTTACCCACCCATGTCCCAACCTAGTGTGACCACTGAAAAACATGGTAGAAAGTGCTTCTAGGTGTTGGCAGCCAACACAAAGGAAAGGAGATAGCCTAGAAGGGGAAGCTAAAAGTTAAGAAGATCCGTCAGGGCAACATCTCTTCTACTGTTCATAGGGTAGTGCTTAGTCAGCATCCTGAAATGCCTAAGATTGCTTGCCTCAATCAGAGCGTGTCATAATTTCATTCTCAGGTGTGGACTGTTAGGATGTGAAACTGTTCTTCAACAAGTTGGTTTTCATCTTGAAGAGACTCATATTTAACTCAAAAAATGGTTATTCCACTAAAACTGCAAGCTGCTTTAAGCTGGATTTCATTGTCAAGTTTTGGTTGATAGAATGAATTTTTTCTTTTGGAATCTCAAATGATTTTGTTAACACATCATAAATCTTAAAAATCATCCACATTTGGTCGTTACCTAGACATCTTACAGCATCTTATGATATGTCTTGGACATCTTATGATATGATAATTGTCAGCATCAACACTTTGAAAGAATTTCTGGAATTGATGACAGTTTAATCCCTTCGGTTCTTAGGAAATTCAGTGTTGATGATTTATATGATTCTGTGCATCTTTAAGACTGTTCTGCACAAAAGTTCTTGATGTACTCTGCAATAATGCTCAGTTCAGATGGGATTTTGTGCGGCCACTGCATTGTCTTCTATCAGTTTTACAAGCTCCACATTTTTATGTGCTGTCACTGGAGCAGCATCAGTAACTATACCAGATATATTGGCAATGGAAAAATAAATTGCTTTAACATGTTTTTACTACATTTTATTTAGTTGTGTCTTTTTAACAATATTAAAAAGCTCATTCCTTCAGTGACATCATATTTGTCATCAACACTCTAATAAAAATAGCAAAATCAGTCATATTTTCAGCATCAGACCTACTGCCCATCACTAAAGCATAAAATGTAAAATAATGGCTCTGCTCTCCTGATGTCTCTCAACAGATTTTCCAGTGTATTCAATCCACGTGGCTACAGTCTAATAGAACAAACTGTTTATAGAAATAGTGCCTCCCCCATCAAGACTTGATGATAAAGTAGAGGAATTGGATCACTTAAGCAAAGGAATATGAAAAAATACACAAAATACCTTCAAGGATAGACACAATAAGAGAGAAAAGATGTGAAGTGGTACTGAAACAAGTGGGTGTTACTATCTGTCTTAGTCAGGGTTTCTATTCCTGCACAAAACATCATGACCAAGAAGCAAGTTGGGGAGAAAGGGTTTATTCAGCTTACACTTCCACACTGCTGTTCATCACCAAAGGAAGTCAGGACTGGAACTCAAGCAGGTCAGGAAGCAGGAACTGATGCAGAGGCCATGGAGAGATGTTACTTACTGGCTTGCTTCCCCTGGCTTGCTCAGCCTGCTCTCTTATAGAACCCAAGATTACCAGTCCAGGGATAGTTCCACAAACAATGGGCTCTCCCCCCTTGATCACCAACTGAGAAAATGTCCCACAGCTGGATCTCATGGAGGCACTTCCCCAACTGAAGTTCCTTTCTCTGTGATAACTCCAGTCTGTGTCAAGTTGACACACAAAACCAGCCAGTACACTATCCTAACATCAGACATAACAGCTGCCAACTTAGAATTAACCAGAAGAGATTAAGAAGACACCTCACTGTGATAATGGGCCCAGTTAACCAAGAAAAATTACAATACTAAATATATATGGACCAAAATCAGGCATATTCAGTTTAATAAAAAGGTACTTGTAGACTTCAAGAAAGTGTTAGTATGTGATCTCAATACTCAACTTCCAATATCCCAGGAAGGTTATCTAGACAAAAATAAACAGAAATGTTGGGAATGAAGTGGCATCATTCATTCAATATCTACAACAGAAATCTACAGAATATTTTGCCCAAACACCAAAGAACATACATTCTACTCATCTGCCCAGGGTGTTTTTCAAAAATAAATACAGACTGACTCAGAAAACAAAATTTAAAATATTTGAAATAATTTTATGCATCTTCTTAGACCGTAATGCTATAGGGCTTAAAACATCAATAGCAAATGTATCTTTAATAATTACATGAACTCATGGAGATTCAACAACACATTACCAACAGGTGGATGGGTTTATAAAGAAGTCAAGAAAGAAAGAAATGTCTTATAATGTATTATATATAGTACTTTTAGTAAGGATATAAACTCAAGTCACAAAAATCAGTGAACTTTTCATATACCAGTAATCATCTCCCCAAGGAAGAGATGGTGGACACAATCCCATTCCTAAATGTCTCTAAACAAGTCTCAAAAGAAATAAACCAACTAAATAACACCCTACAGCCTATCTGACCATCAAGAATTATATCTGAATATCAAGAACCACGGAAACACCAGAAAGCTTACAAATTCATAGAAACTGAACAACTCTCCACTGAATAAAAAAAAAAAAAAAATAGACCAAACAAAAATCAAGAAAATTCAAAACATTTTAGAATTGAAAACACAGCCTACCCAAACCTATGGGACATGATTAAGGCAGTTCGAAGAGACAAGTTCATAGCACTAAGTGCTTATGTCAAAAATAAAATTGGGAAGATCTCATTTTAGTAATTTAGTAGCAAACCTGAAAGCTCTAGCACACGCGCACACACCCACACCCACCCACACACACACACACACACACACACACACACATACACACACAATGACTTAATGATGCAACGTAAGATTTTGCCAACACCAAATCAAACCAAACCTAAACCCAGTAGACAGCAAGAAATAATAAAAATTAGAGCATAAGTCAATGAAACCAAATCAAATGTAACAATATGAAGAATCAGTGAATTTACGAGCTGCTTCTTGGAAAAGATAAACAAGATTGACAGAACCTTGGCCCTATTAACCAAAAGAAAGAGAAGGCCTAAATCAGAAACAAACAGGGACAGATGCCAGAGAAATTCAGAATATTTAAGGGAATACTTTAAACATCTATATTCTGGTAATATAGAAAATCCAAAAGAGGTGAAAAATTTGTAGATTCATCCAAAGCTTCTTAGTTCAACAACTAATCAGACCTATAAAAAAGGAGATTAAAACAACAATAAAAATCCTTTTGACTAAAAAAGCCTGGCCCAGATGGATCCGAAGCAGAATTCTACCGAACTTTCCAAAACTACAAACAATACTTATTAAATTACTCAGAAAAAAAAGAAAGAAAAAGAGAAGAAACAGAGGGAACACTTCCAATTTTTTTCTGTGAAGTATATCACTCAAATAATAATACCAGACAAAGTCATAACAGAAAAAGGAAAAGCAGGTTTATGTCTGCAATGACCTTTAATGTAAAACTTCTCAATAAAAATACTTGAAAACCAAATGCAAGCCAACATCTAACAGTGGTTCTCAACCTTCCAAATGCGATGACACTTAATACAGTTCCTCATGTCGTGGTGACCCCAAACAAAAAATTATTTCATTACTACTTCATAACTGTAATTTTGCTTCTGTTATGAGTCATAATGTAAATAAATAATATATAGAATATCTGATATGTGACCCTTAAATTGGTTGTAACCTACAGGTTGAGAACTCCAGAAAAGGACCACCCACCATGACCTACAGCTTTAGTGTAGCGATATTGGGAAGATTCAACATATGAAATTCAAAAAAATGCAATAAATCATATAATGGACTTAAAGACCTAAATCACATGCTATCTTAATAAATGCAAGAAAGGTTTTTAACAAAATCCAGTATGTCTTCCTGGCAAACTCCAGGACTGGGATGAGCATACTCAACATGGTAAGGTTATAGAAGACAAACACATTGCTAACATCACCATACAATGAAAAACAAATAAACAACACCACTAAAACCAAGAATGCCCACTATTCTCACTCATTTTTAGTATAAGGATTAAGCCCTGGTAGAGCAACAGCCCAAAAGAAGGATATAAATAAAAATTTCCAGATGATACCCTGTATGAAAACCCAAAATTCACACCAGAAATTATATATAGTACTTTTAGTAAGGATATAAACTCAAGTCACAAAAAAATCAGTGAACTTTTCATATACCAGTAATCATCTCCCCAAGGAAGAGATGGTGGACACAATCCCATTCCTAATATCCTCAACAAAGAGACATCCAGGAATTTTCCTAATCAATGATGTCATAGACTTTGTCATGTAAACTTTAAATCTCTGAAGAGATTCAGGAAGACACTGGAAGACAAAAAGGTCACACACTCATGGATTGGTTATAGATTCAATGCAATTGCAATCAAGATTCTCATGACATTCTCCACATAAATAGAAACAGAAAAGATCCTAAAATCCGTGTAAGAAGCACAAGACACTCCACATAGCTAAAGCAATTCTGAGCCAAAACAACCATGCTGGAGGATTACCACACCATATTTCAAGCTGCATTACAGATAGTAATAAAATAAATGGCATTGTCACAAAAATAGACATGTAGATCAATGGAACAAAACAGAGGACCCAAACACGAGTGCATATAACTACAGCCATCCCATATTTGGCAACGATAGCCAAAATTGAGAATAGTTACATTAAAGCTGCATCTCAACGACAGATCAACCCAAGTGGTTAAAAGGCCTCTCTAAGAAACCCGAAACACTGATATCTTGGTTAAGGGTTACTATGCCTAGGATGAAACACCATCATTAAAAGCAAGTTGAGGAGGAAAGGGTTTATTCAGCTTGTACTTCTACATTGTTGGCCATCATTGAAGGATGTCAAAACAAGAGCTCAGGCATGTCAGAGACCTGGAGCAGGAGCTGATACCGAAGTCATGGAGGAGAGCTGCTTGCTGGCACGCTCCTTTAGGCTTGCTCAGCCTGTTTTCTTACAGAATCCAGAAGCAACATCAGCCCAGCAATGGTGCCACCTACAAATGGCATGTGGTCTCCCCAATCAATAACTAATTAATAAAATACTCTACAGACATCCCTAACCACATCATCTTTTTGGGGCATCTTCTAATTGAAGTTCCCTGCTCTTGATGACTTTAGCTTATGTCAAGTTAACGTAAAATTTCCAGCACAATTGATAATGCTAGGCAAACTTAAGCAAACCCTAAAGGTAAAACTAGCCTATGAGTTAGCTGCACCACTCCCTGTCATATACCTAAAGGACTTGGCAACCTACTCCCCAGACACTTGCTCAGCCATGTTCATTGTTGCTCTGTCCACAATAGTGACAGAAGATTCTAGGAGACAGAAATAGCTCACCTGTCCCTCAATTCACAGCATATAATGGAAATGTGATACATGTGCCTAATAAAACTATATTCAGTTGTAATATATATATATATATATGTATATATATATACATATATATATATATATATATATATATATATATATATATATATATATATGAAATCACTAAATTTTCAGGTAAATGGGTATTACTGGAAAATACCGAGTCAGATAACGCAGACCCTGAAAGGCAAATGCAAGATATTCTGTCTTTGCAGGTCCTCACTCCAAATCTTCAGGTGTGCTTATGTGACCTGAAATATCCAAAGAAGCAAAAGTGATAGACAAGGAGCATGAAATGAGAGGGAGGGAAGGTGAAGTGTAGCTCTAGAGAAGGGAATAGTAGGAGACAGGTGCTAGAAACAGGATAATGTAAAAAATGTCAGGACTTGCACTAGGGAATGGGAGGAAGAATAATGGAGGAGCTGAGGGAGGACGGAAGGAAATAACACTAAGAGTGTTTAAAAATCCCATTAGGGAATCATGTTATTTTATTTTTTAAGCTTGCGTATGTATGAATTCATATAGATATATGCATTTGTGTTTGGTGTTGTTAAGCTACATGGAGTGATAGTGCTATTCCCAAGTGCCAGGTACTGTTCAATCCCTAATGCTAGGAATGAAAAAAAAAAAAACAAACCTCCCCTGAAGTTGCTGGTTAGGGGAGTAGAAGAATCTCCCAAAACAATACAGGATATCGTCATTGTCCTCAGTGGCCTCCGAGAACATGAAGGTGAAAGACCCCACAGACTTTGGACATAGGACTTGGAGAATTCAAGCTAAAACTGTCTGTCCTGGAAGTCTCTTTCCTGAAGACTAGCTCTCATGGTAGTCAGAGCTGCTATCAAGCTGCCAAAGGAGAAAGCCAATCATCCTACCCAGGTGTAAACCTAGGAACCACAACAATAACACACAGGCAAAATGTCCCCAATGTTGCAGTAGTGGCATTTTTATCTTAGGGTAACCAATAGCTGTCTAATTGCCCTCAAGGCCAGTTCGGTGGGAAGGAATTCTAATTACATAAACCTGGGCAACCCCTCACGACTGGAGAGGTCTTAGAACATAAACAACCTACTTCTGTCATTTTTCTTCTGCCATTTACTAAACCAGTATGATTTCTAGCTGGGTTCTAAATACTTCTCCTTAAACATCCAGATAACTGCAACTCTTAGATCTCAATGAAGACACTTCCTTTGGCCACAGACAGAGACTATTACAGAGATCCACCATTGGTCAACTGCAGGGAATAAGTGACTGTGTGATGCTCCACCACAACTGATACATCAGTAACACAACCCTTACAGTGCTTAATTAGGATCAAGGGAGATTGGAGAAGAGTGGGTGGAAATATTTTCAGAGCCTGAGGATCTGCACACCTGCTGCTAGATAGTCTCCCTTAGGTGTTACAGGAAAAATGCTAACACAGAACTTCCACAATATGGTGTCCTGAACAAGGCTATCATACTGATAACACCATTTGATGCACCAGCATGTAAGGTAGAAATTCCACACAGTCTTACAGCTAGATGAAGAGCTACCTATGGTCAATAGCTGCGGAAAGAAGAGTCATTTTCTCCTCAGGAAGAGTTCCCACATATTTTGTCCATTTTCTAGTGGTCAGCCCTGTGCATATTTAGAAGAGTAATGCTAGATAGACTCAGTGAGTGATATATAGGTATAGGCATATACATGTGTACATGCAAGGACATTTGTTTATACATATAACAATAATTAAAGAATAGATCATGATTTGGGGAGGGAGGGGTAGGATACTGGAGAAGTTGAAGAAAGGGAAGAGGAGGAGGCATGTAGATTTAGTGCTCATGTATGAAGTTCACATGCACAAAAACCTAAGCTCTCGAAGTATTGATTTGGATCTTAAAAATCTATATATTTTCTACCATTAAAAAAATACTAAGTCTGCTCAATTTAATGGTGTTTAACTTCCTTGGTGTGATAGCCAGATATAGTACCTTGAGATTACTCAGTTTAAGTGCTTGCATATGCAAATCACTTGCCGTGACTAGCCTGGAATAGTAACAGATGTATAATTATGTTGCACCAAATTTGATCACCAAAGAAAGGATTTTAATGTAGTTTGCATACATTGTGCTCTGCTTCTTTATTATAACAAATATCTCCCAACTAGATGGAAATCGAGGCTTACTAAACACATCCCATGTCATAGATGATCATTAAATATGTCCTAAGTGATCAGGAATTGTAATAATATATGTGGCTGAAGACACTGCAGTGTGACATTGAAAACCTGGAGTCATCTAGCTCATTATCGTTTGGGCGTGGGTAGGAGCAGGTACAGCTTTCTGAGTTCTAGTTGTCTGGCATTTGAATGAAATTTCCAGGACATTCGAAAGCCTCATATTCCTTCAATAAGTAATGGCCTCTCCTCTACAGCTCCTGACACTTGGCCGCTGGCATCCGAGTAACAAATGCGTTTTTCTTGTCAAATCTTGCTTGTGATCTGTTGTTTCTAGTTCTTCCGTTCCCAGATTTTGAGCTGTATTATTAATTCTGTTTTCAGGATGCTGTCTTGATGCAGTTCTGTGCAAACAAGTTGGATAAGAAGGATTTCTTTGGGAAGTCAGATCCTTTCCTTGTATTTTATAGAAGCAATGAGGATGGAAGGTGAGTATGTCTTCCACTCCACTCAGTGCTGGCCTAATTCATGTTTGTGCCATTATTTCTGTCAGAGATCTTCAAGCTAGTCAATGGAATACAATATTTGATATTTTAAAGATGAGCATGATTTTCTTTTTCAAAACTAATTTGATAACCATTTATGTTTTATGTTTAATGTATGAGTTAGTTTCTGCTTCCCTTTTGCTTTTTATAAAAGTTTGCTTTTCTTTCAATGATGGAGAATAATGGCATGTTTTAGAAACCTGAATTAATCAATGTATTTTCTATTGAACTGAGTGGAAACCATTTGTTTTTGATGAGGGGGAGGGGAGGACATGGCTCATTCTCTCCTACAGGGAAATTTCTAGAACCTTGGGGTCTATACCTCAGTGAAGTGTTTCAGTGTGGTGTGGTGTTTTGCCAGTCATGACTAGATGCATGTGTCCAGAGTTCACTGTGCGTGGATCTACGTTTAATTATTGATCCCTGTGATTCATATTGTAATGTTCACACTTACAAGAAAACTTAGTGACTAGGAAGATGCCTGAGAGTCTCTTACTGAGAAATATATCATGTGATAGTAAATGACTCTGGTAACATGTATAGTTTCCTGATATATAAGTGGGGTGATTCACTCACAGGGTTGAGATGGCTCTGGTAACGTGGTTTGCTGATCTATAAGTGGGGTTATCTACTTCACCAAGCTGAGAGAAGCCACTAAGTTACTACACAAACTCATGTGGAAGTCTCGGAGAGTGAGAGCTGAGCCATTATCTAATTTTAATATTATTTTATACATTATTTTTGTTCGTCGTAACAGTGCATAATACAATATTAGCAAATGAGAGAATGTTACTTAGAAATTGGAAACGAAGGAAATGAACTTCAAAATTCTGCCTCTATGGCTGTGCTTATAGCTGAGATGACTGAAGATGTCAGTGTTGCGCACACTGTGCATTTGAACACCTGCTTATCCATGCAGAAATTCTAAAAGGCATAAACATAACTGTTAGTTATTTCCAGACAAGGAAGAGGTTCTCAGGCTGACAGAACTTCTTCAGTTCTAGTGTCTGTGTCCTTCTGATGGAGCTGTGTGTTCCCAGAGTTCTCGAACTTATTTTTCTAAAGAAATTTATACTCATAAGATTTCAGCTTATCACACATCTAATGATGCTTTCGTAACAAAAATATGTTCTTCTTAGACAAATGATATTTTAAATAAAATGAAGACTATTTTTTCAGAAGTGAAACCATTCCAAATTATTAAAACTTAATTCTTAAAAATTGATAAATTTCACTTCAGACACAGTTTCATATATTTATACTTATAGAACACTGGTTTACTATCTGGGTCAAAGCATGTATTAATGGATGCATTAAAGCATTTATATGTATAGTTATTGTTTTTATAAGAGTTCAGTGGAAGGTAATTTTAAATACTGCTCACTTTTTCATTTGTTTTTCAGTGCAAGATCTTTTTCTTTGTTTTTATGGTTATTTAGATTTGAATCTACTTCTAAATTTGCAAATTTAGCTAACAGGTTAGAACCCTCTGAACTGGAAACAGTAATTAAAAGTCTTTTTAGTATATAATTCTACCGTGTGTGTTCTTTTGTGATTGGGTTACCTCACTCAGGATGATATTTTCTAGCTCCATCCATTTGCCTAAGAATTTCAGGAATTCATCATTTTTAATAGCTGAGTAGTACTTCATTGTGTAAATGTACCACATTTTCTGTATTCATTCCTCTGTTGAGGGACATCTGAGTTCTTTCCAGCTTCTGGCTATTATAAAAAGGGCTGCTATGAACATAGTGGAGCATGTTTAGTATATAATTCTAAATTTCTATTTTCTTAATTTCCTGTTGATGTCATTATACTCTGTGTTTATAACTAGGTAATAATTTTCCTTTCCAAGTGGTGTGTTTGATAATGAGCTTCAGCTAAAATGTCCTGACAGGCTATTTATTAAGAATGTTTTTGTATGACTCTGTCTATTCTATACACATATACACAACCCTGTATCTACATGACTAGGCTCCTGGCTACTAGGAGTCTGCTCAGGAAGTTCATGCATTTCTCTGGCAGTGGAATTTGAACTAATGAGAGTTCTATGTCTACAACCACACACAGTGTGCTATAAATGAGAATAATTACTAAAAGAAAAAAAAATAATACTTCTTGGGCTGGAGAGATGGCTCAGCGATTAAGAGCACTGACTGCTTGTCTGTAGGTCCTGAGTTCAAATCCCAGCAACCACATGGTGGCTTACAACCATCCGTAATGAGATCTGATGCCATCTTCTGGTGTTTCTGAAGACAGCTACAGTGTACTTCATATTATAATAAATAATTATTTAAAAATAATAACACTTTCTGGCTTATGAATGTCTCCTTGAACAGACAAGTCACTTTCTTGGGAGGAAAAATCCCCAGTGTGAGGCTGTTTAATTCCACATCTAGTGACTCTAGGATTATAACATAAAATTTGACTTTACCTTAAGCAAATTTACAAAAGCCAATGAGTATTGCATACCTCAAGTTTTTATAAAATAGCATTAGGATTTGTTGAATTTGTAGAAATTTATCTGGCATAAATACTGCCATATCGCATTGTTTATATTATAAAGAACTAATCCTACAAGTTTGTAAACCTGTCTGTATATTAAATCAGGCAACAGCAGCCCGGAATGTGCACCACTAACTATGCCCATGGAGAAGAATGGCTAAAAATACCAATGCATCATAACCACGCATGCGCACGCATGTGTGTATGTGTGTGTGGGTGGGTGGGGGGTACAAAAATGTGGTACATTTACACAGTGGAGTACTACTCAGCTATTAAAAACAATGAATTCATGAAATTCTTAGGCAAATGAATGGAGCTAGAAAATATCCTCCTGAGTGAGGTAACCCAATCACAAAAGAACACACATGGTAGAATTATATACTAAAAAAGACTTTTAATTACTGTTACCAGGACAGAGGGTTCTAACATGTTAGCTAAATTTGCAAATTTTCACAGCTTTACAATTTGTCACAAGACAGAAGTGGTCAAGAACACTCTAAATCCTGTGTGGCAAGCCTTCAAGATCTCAGTGAGAGCATTGTGCAATGGGGATTATGACAGGTAAGATAGCTGCAACATATTCAAACTGAACATGGGGAATGGTCATGGTCTATGGAACTCGGATCTAGTCCGCACTGTATTTTTATGAAGGTGACGTCTTCACCTAACTAAACTTGATTTTAATCCGTAATGATTATAGATCGTCCATAGACATAATTTTAGCTAATTAAAACTTGACTGATTAGACTTGTTTTCAAGACGAGCGTGTGTTAAGTACTAAAAATAGATCAAATGTTAGTTTAACTTTTAACCTCCCGTTTAAATATGGTTCATGAACTCTCAATGACCCAACTTGCCATTGCTTCAATGGTTCATCTTGCTCGAGTGCAGCACATAGGTGCCCACTATGGACAGGGCATTGATTGCCTAGAATACTTTCATTCCTTAGATGCCCTTAGAACCATTACAAGATGTAATTGGGCTCATAACTATCCCAGAAATACAGAGAAGGATGTTAACAAGGTCCAACCTGTGATCCTTCCAGCATACTTGATGATTTATAATACTGAAGTTTTTCTCTATTGGATGCTTATTGTAGGTTTATTTTTTTTAAAGCCTCTATTGAATTAAAACTAGAAGTATATAAATAAAGATAAAATTTCAATCTCTGTTCTATTTCCTAGTCTTACTACTTGGATTTAGCACAAAAAATAAAACATTGTCTTTTAGATAGTGTTGAGACAGAACCTTGCTATGTAGCCCAGGCTGGCCATGAATGCCATGATTTCTCTGACTCAGCATTGATTGCACCACCACACCCAAGGGTGGTTTATTCTATTAACCAGTATCCCTGTAAGAACTGTAAGCAGTGTGTTACCATGTTTCCTTTTAAACTATGATATTTGATGGATGAGTCTAACTTTATTTAACTGGTTCATTATTTCCGTAAGAAAGCAATTCTTACGTGTTTTCTGATTAGGAACATCAACACTATCTAGTCATGTTGTGAAATTAAGGTTCCCAGGCCCTAAATGAGGCCTGTTGAACCAGAAGCTTTGGAAAGAGGTCTAGTAAGAAGCGACAGTATGATGACCTCTTCAGGTGACTCTAATCTGTGTGAACTTGAGAAATACTTGCCAAGACAATTGTCTCCAAGAGGGGAGATGTGGGCCTGTCTTCCACCAAGGAGTTATGTTGTCCATGCGCTTTCTCCAGACACTGAAGAATTAATATAGATTCTTGAAACTGTCTTTACATGTAAATTTAATCGTAGTGATAAAATTAGCTACACCACCTTCAATTTACTTTGTGAAACGTATAAACATATATGCTCTAAGAACTAAGTGACTAAATTTTATTTTGTCAATTAGGATCAAATTTATTTTCATAGTGTATTATCAGATCGCATTATGTTTTTTAAGCCACTTTCACGTGTGTACTTTTCTCTTGGCAGAACAATCAAGGTAGAAGTGTATGACTGGGACCGAGACGGAAGGTAAGTCTTTGTGCTACGTCTTCCCTGCTCTTGAGTTTTTACGATGGATGGAAATGACTATGAGGGTTTTTTGTTTTCTACTTTCATGACTCTGTTTTTTTTAAAAAAAACATACTGGTGAGTTTACATGTAATTTTAAAGGCAGTGCATTTTCTTCAACTTTGGGATTGAAACAAAGTGTTTCTTCGTTTATGGCACTGATTCCATGCTTGGTCTTGATGCATTGTCAATGTGTTCAACATACAGGTATCTATTTTCACTACTGTAGAGTAGGGATCTCCATTGCTCTAGCTCAGAGATTCTGTGGAGGATCCTATAAACTGTTTGACATGCCACTCAAGGGAACGGGCATGCTCGTGCGTGCACGAGCCCTCGCATATACACACGTATACACACATGCCACAAAAATCTAAAAAAATAATTTTAAAATAGCACACTAGTTTTTATGATGGTGGCACTAAATTTTATGATGTGTAAAAACATGAGTTTTACATATGATGAGCCCCCTTACACTACATCCCCAGTCAACTATTGACTTTGGAGAGATCAGGTTTAGAACCAAAGGAAATATTTAATCCTGAGAAGACTGAAAATAAAAAGCAATGAGGTTAGAAGATGGAAAAATCTTTAAGGAGAAACTTAAATATTCTTTGGAACTGAACTGTGTGAAAGGATTGGTCAAAGAGATTATAATTTTTTGTAGGCTCCTTTGTAGTTCTAGGACAACAGGTCTTTGCCTTCATTTAAAATACAGCATTGTGATATAAAATGTTGACACATAGTTCTATATCATACATGTGCCCAGAAATAAGTAGTTGCTTAAATTTTAACTAAGTATTCAATTTATGGATGAATTATAAGAAGCTACACTAAATTATTAATTTGAAAAATCTCAGTAACATGCCCAATTATATAAATAATGAGATTTGAAAAACATGAAGGTTCTAAAATAAAATACAGGTAATACAACTCAGTTGTTAATTTTAGAGTTTAATGATAATCGTCAAAATTGATCATTATGCCAGTTGAAAGCCTGTGTTCTGTATAACATGGGTACGACATATGTGTTTGTCTGTTTCCCAATATGACATCCACATTTTCCAATACAGTGTAAAGATCTAAAGGACATTGTTATGTTTCCTCTCTGCCATCTTTGATGTGTGAAATTCTGTATCTCTCTCATTTTGCATTTCCTGTACAAGCAGAACTATTTATAAATCTTTTTATAAAAGGATTATTAGTGATTTGGGGTTTTGGTTTTGAGACACTATATAGTTCTAGCTCACCTGGGAATTTGCTATGTAGACCATGCTGGTTTCAAACCCAGAGATCTGCTTATCTCCATCTCTTGAGAACTGAGATTAAAGGTTTGCGTTATCATGCTCAGCCTAGTGGATCATCATTTTTATTTTAAAGAGTCTGGACTGGCATTGTTCAATGAAACTAATCCAAGTCATGGAGATAATTTCAAAATTTCTTTTGGCAATATTAGAAAGTAAAAGTAAACTAACACATCAGTGTAATAGTGGTTCACTCTTAGGTATATACAATGTAACAGTGGTTCACTCTTAGGTATATACAATGTAACAGTGGTTCACTCTTAGGTACATACAATACTACCTTTTAATTCAGAGTCATATAGCCATGGTTAAGGTAGCAAGTGCACTTTTTTTTAACACAATCTTTAAAATCTGACATGTGTGTTATTATGCTTATGACATAGCTCAGTTCAAACTCATCATGTTTCAAGTGACTAGTAGAACCATGTGCTGGGGATGCCTCATGGCATATCACTGTTTTGGCTGTGATGACATCTATATGATGTGAATTGTAAGAGATATTATGCCATGTGGGCATGGTGTCCATTTCCACAATCCCAATACTCAGGAGGCTGAGGCAGGAAGATTCCAAGTTCCAGGCCTATCTGTGTTATATAGTTATTTCAAAGCCAGCCTTAGTCAACTAATGAGATCCTATCTAAAAATAAAAATAAATAAAGTGACTGGAACATATCTTAGAAATAGAGCAATTACCTAGTTCTAAGACCCTGATACTAATAATCTCCTTCATTACAAACAAACTTAAGAACTCTGTATTACTCTATGTGGATATTTAACCATACAAGACTAGTTAGTGTATATAGTATAGAGTAACAGTTCTCAACATGTGGGTCACAGCCTTTTGGAGGCTAAACCACCCATTCACAGGGGTCAGCTAGGACCATCAGGAAACACAGATATTTACATTATGATTTATAAAAGTAGCAAAATTACAGTTTGAAGTATGAATAAAGATAATTTTACAGTTGGCGGTCACCACAACATGAGGAACTATATTAAATGATTGCAGCATTAAGAAGGTTGAGAACCACTGGTTGAGAGGTAATATTTCAATTTAAAATTTAAGTGGAAGTCAGGCAATGATAGTGCACACATTTAATACTAGCAATCTGGAGGCAGAGGCAGATGGACCTCCTGGTTTGAAACCAGCCTGGTCTATACATAGTGAGTTCTAGGAGAGCCAGGGATACACAAAGAAACCCTGTCTCAAAGGAAAAAAGAAATTTAGTAGAAGATTCTTGGCCAATTGGCACCTCACAATCATGCTTTACTTATAAGGGAGCAATGGTTGACTGCAGCCATAATGTCACAGGAATGGGTACTTTGAGTAGTCATGTGACCTGGGTTTCCTTCTGTGAGGATAGCCTTGTGGGTATGAAGTATATGTAAGAATATTGAAATACTAGCAGTTACTAGTTCACAATGCATATCCTGTCCTGAACCAATCTAGAATAGAAGAAATATATTAACTGGACTTTTTACTCAAGCACAGTGACAATGGTCTGAGAGGGAAACAGCCTTATGTTACCTCCTTATGAGGAATCAACTCAGATGTCTTCAATTTTTAACAAGTTAAACCACCTCGATGTAGTCCTCCTTTTAGTCTCCTAACTGTCATGCCTTTGAGGGCTGTGGAAGAGTATTTAAACTTCATTTTAAAAACTGAAAGTTAACATGTTAAGGAACAGACTTGTCATAAAACCGTCAATGGTGTCCTTGTAAAGCCTCAATTTCTTATAAGTAACCTCAGCTGAATTTGGTTTGATTTAACATTGGGGTTCATTAATGGAATAGTTCTGCATAAAATCCGCAAGGCTGTAATGTGCGGCTGATTGCCATAGGTGACTACGTAGGCAGCTGCTTCCACGGCTTGATGATTTAATGACAAGACAGACTGAACCAGTGAAATGCCAGGCATTACATCCCAGCTTCAGCATGCTATCCAAAATTCTCATGTCAAATAATGGAGTTTATTATAAGTAAGCGCACACTTTATTTTTCTGTGAAATGCGACAGAGATGACAGGTCTTTGGTGAGTTTTGTAAGCCTGTTGAAGGTTGTGGTTCTAGGATTCTCTGTCATCTTAATCCCAGGGCTTAAGAATTTTCCTGTGCTTACCATGAGATGTGAGACCTCATTTAGATCACTTTTAAAACCTTTCATGACTTCCTCTTCTATTTTCAATTTCCTCCCTCACTGTCTCTAATCTTCCCCTAAAATTAGCCCATTATTTGCTTGCAGTTAATCCTACTGCCCTGTGTATGCAGGCCAAAAGCTTGGCAATTTTTATTTTAATGTTGATAAATGGAATTTTACAAACAATGTTATTCAGGCATATCTATTTTTTTTTAAATTCTATCCACTTAGTTTTTTTCCCCTAAATGTAGCATGTGACTTTCTGTCCCCTGACCTTTTAATTTGCAATTATGATGTTCAAGACAGGCTATTTTAATTATGTGTGCATTAGATCCTTAATCAATTTTTAATTCTTGCGCATCTTCACTTACTTGAATGAGTTAAGAAAAAAAATCCGTTCAGTTTTAGGTTTGTAATAAATTGTCATGAGCACTTGCAAGTTAAATGGTTGACTTGTTATAGTGACTTAACTGAGGGCTTTAATATTTATGTAAAACATTTTAATTATTTTTTTTAATTTGTTTTTTGGTTTTCCGACGCAGGGTTTCTCTGTGTAGCCCTGGCTGTCCTGGAACTCACTCTATAGACCAGGCTGGCCTCGAACTCAGAAATCCGCCTGCCTCTGCCTCCCAAGTGCTGGGATTAAAGGCGTGCGCCACCACCGCCCGGCTAATTATTTTTAATTTTCTTTTTAATCTTTCTGTCTACCTTTAAAGATTTCAGAATCTTTAGATTTTAAGAAAAATGTTCAGAAACTTACGTAACCATTTCCTATAGATATTCTTCTAAGCTTTGTCAGCAAATTCTTCAGCCATTTTCAACTACGCAGTGCCCTGGTCTACCTTGCCTTGTCAGAACTTTTATAGTGTCTCGCCCACCTGGGGAGGTATGCTCTGCTAATGTATAGGTTTTCTGTCCAGGCCCTGTTGAAATGTCATTAACCACAGGAAAGCTTTTTAGACACCTGGATTCACCCAATTCTTCATTTATTAGCCTACTTAATGAATTTTTTCTGCTAGGTCTTCCGTGCTAAAGGCAAACTCACTGAGTTTAGGTGGGTATTTTATCTTACTGCTCACACAGTACTTGCTAGTCAGGTGCCTCTGCATGCTTGGGTTGTATCAGTTGCCCAGCCGAAAGGAACATCTGAAAGCAGCCGATAACCTTCTCTGTGAGCATTCAGCCATCACAGATATTTGTTAATCAACTCATTCTCTCCATCACTTGAAATATGACATTATCTCAAATGACCTTTGTACGTTAGAGTCTTATCTCTAGGGAAACTTCTGCTATAATTAACTTGGCCTTCACTTACTTCCTCATTCAGGAATTCTGTAAACATTTCTTTTGACTTTCTCGACCCATTCATTATTCTGTAGTATACCATTTAATCTCTGTGATTTTATGTAATTTTTAGAGATTCTTCTGTTGTTGGTGTCAAGATTTGCTTCACTTTGGTCAGACAGAATACATAGAGTCATTTCAGGGTTTTTTTTGTATTTACTGAGATTTGTTTAGTGCCCAGTATGGGGTCTGTTTTGAAGTATCTTCTGTGGGCTTCAGAGTAGAATGATGCTTGTGTGAAATATTCATAGATAGCTGTAGTTAGATCTGTTGGATATGTAATGTCATTTAATATGGCTATTCCTCTGTTTATTATTATTTTTAGTCCCAATGATCTGTCTACTGGAAAAGGGTGGAATGTACTGTGGCTGAGTAGTGTTCATTTGTGTCTTCAAGTTTAGAAGTATGTGTTTTATAAAATGGTATGCTCGAGATTTTGGTGCATATCTATTTGGGATTGCAATATCTTTTTTGGTTAATTGTTCTCTTAATTAGAATAGTTGTCCTTTATCTCTTCTGACTAATTAGATTTAAATTCTAAATTGTCAGATAGTAAGATGATGGCACTTGCTTGTGCTTGTTACCTGGTATCATTTCTTAGGATATTTTTTTTCCCCATCCTTTCACTTGAAGATAGGTCCTTGAAGGTAAGATGGGTCCTGTAGTCAATAAATAGATAGCTTTTGTTTAAACTGTTAAAGTAACCATGTCTTTTGATGGGTGAATTGGTGCCACTAATAATTAATGTCGTCATGGAAGGGTGTGCATTTCTTGATGATATTTTTGTTGTTTGACTTTTAACATTTGGCTGTTTGTGTTCTTAGTCCTGTTTTGTATTTCAGGATTTACATTTTCCTTTATTTTCTTCCATTCTTTCTTGGCAATTTCTTCTCTGCATTTCCTTTATGGCTTCCAGCAATCCCAGTAGGGCTGGTCTAGTGGACTTGGATTCTTTCAGCCTGTTTATAGCATGGAGAATTTTTTATTCTTCCTCCTACTATGGCAAGCAGTTTGTCTGGGTGCAGTAGTCTGGGTGGGCACGCATGCTCTTCTAGAACTTGTAGTACTTTGCCCCAGTTTCTTTGTGCTTTTAAAGTGTTGATCAAGAAATCAGCTATGATTCTGCTAGGTTTTTCTTTATATATGGCTTCTGTATTTTTTCTCTTGTACTTTGCATTATTCTCTCTTTGTTCTGACTATTGAGTATTGTCACTGTAATACGTGATTGGAAATTTCTGTTCTGTTTTTACTTGGTGTTTAGTGTGTTTCTTGTACCTATCTATCTGTATGAGTGTGTTTTCCTTAGGGAAAGTTTTCTTCCTGTTGAGGATCTGGTCTGTAACACTAACTTGGAATTATTCTTTGGCTACAACTCACTGATTTGTTATTTTAATGATGTTGCAATTTTCCTGCATATTTGTTTTGTATGTTTTTAATTTTTTTTACATTCTTTGTTTGGATGCTCCAGTTCCTTTCTTGCTTCAGGCTGGAAATGCTGTGTTATGTAAGTTTGTTTGTGTGTTATTCTTGCTACATTTCTCCTTTCCCTTGTGTTTTCTTATCAAAATACAAATGGTAATTTGAGAAGTGATGGACTACTTCATTCTTCTTTGAACCACTATGAAAACAAGAATAAGTTTAGGCAATAGTATTGTCTTTTAATGGCATACTCGTAGTGAGTTTTGACAGAAAAAGACAAAACTAGAAATAAAATGGCACATTCAGATAGATTATTAAATCTATCCTTATGAAGCCACACAAATTTAATCACGCAAAAATAAAAAATGAATCTGTATACTACAGTAGCTCAGAAATATTCCAATATGTAAAATGCATGAGGCATAGCTAAGGTGAAAATGATTAAATATTGAATCATAGTTATCCTTTTATGATGGAAACCTGTTTCTTTATTTATTCTTGAACAAATGTATTACTTGCAAATATTTCAGAAAATCATAAAATTGAATTCTTGTAGCTATATACAAGTGACAGACAGAAAAAATAAAGTTGAGCAGGGACTCTATTCTGGGTGGTTTATTTGTTTTGGTTTCTTTCTTTCTTTCTTTTTTTTTTTTTGTTCTTTGGTTAAAATTACCTTTTTTTTTTAAATTAAAGCTGCTAGTGTTATTTTGTTTTGCCCTTTATAACAATATTATCACTGGCTGACAGTGTCAACTTTTGTAACCATGTACTTACTGAATCTCAGAAACTCATTTTTCTATGTATTAATGCTTGAGCTTAAATCTAGAATCCAATTCCTTTCAAAGTATAGCAAAAAAAGTAGGTGATATGAACAGTATGAATATTTTAATGTCCATGAAGTTGGTAAAGATTGTAAGTTCAGATATTATCTCAACAATTTTCTAATCTGCATAATCCTAGATAAATATGCAGAGGCTCTGGTGCAGTTAAAACAAAACCAGAACTCTCTGTCCTGCTGAGTAACAGAGCATTGTTAGGTCTCTGTCGATGCTACCTTGGCTGCATGCAATCTTTGTGAATCTGTAAGGCCATTTTCAGAGGTTTCAGTGAGGACATGCTTAACAGAATACAGAGAAGAGGTACCTAATCTGCATAAAAGGTGGAAAAGGAGACTGTCTGAGGCTTGCTAGCATTCTCCTCTTTCTACTTCCTGTTCCTCTGTGATGGGAGGAGGCTAGGACATTCTCCCACCATCCTGGAGCCCTCTGGGGCCATGCCTTTCTCATTTTAGTAGATTAAATATTGTATTTTAGGTATTTTGTCTTAGTGAGGAGAAAAGTGGTATACTGGTAAAAGCTATTTTATATCAAAGATTTTTGCATCTCATATATAATAGGCTTGTTATTGAACAAGGAAGTTTTAATGTGAGTGTGATGTTTTTGCTTGATTTTACTAAATTAAGATACAGGTAATTGGCAAGAAATTAAAGTTAATTATATTTTAAAAAGTTATATTTGTATATATGAAGTTTGAATTATATACTTGTAGTTTGAGTAATGAAACATAAATCAAACATTTCTTTGTGTTTTCTCTTCAAAAAATTACTTGTGACAATATAGGAATGTAATTTTCTCTTAAATGTGACAAAGCCACATGTAACATCCTTAAGTACGAATTTGTCACTTATACATCAGTATAAACCATGTTAAAACAATTTCTTCATCCTAGAAAAATGTAATTATATCCAAATCTTTGTGTGGACATAATAAAGTAAAATCACATTTATAAACAAAATATTTAATAAGCATAAAAAGTAAATTACAAATATTGACAGTTCTTGTTCCTTAAATATGTTACATGCAATTACATATAAGCTCCAAAGCACAGCTATATCTTTAGACATTTGTTATGCTACACATGTATAAAATATACCTTTACAATTTTTATCTGTAGTAGAAATGTATAGGGGACAGGTATGGGCAAGTCTGATAAAATTAGTCTAGTTCTGCTGCACTATGGGAGTGATAACATCCATCCAGTTTCCATGGAGACGGAGAAGCACACCTGTAACACACAGAGGAGCACGATGTCCTAGAGTCACTTAATATTTGCCGAGGGTTGCTTATATCCTCGCTATATGCATATCTGTTATAGTATGTAAAATATACCTTATGAAGAAAATTTTCCTTCTATCAGAATATACTTACAATCAAGGACCTGGACTGTGGGCTAAGATTGGGGTTTTGTGGCAGAATGCTTGACTAGCATACAGATTGAGGTTGGACCAAGGAACGTAATCATGCTTATTTCACAGATGACAACGGAAGAGCAGCATATACCCTGGGAATGCTTAGCAGCTATTGTGGGACTTCTTAGGAGCGCTAGATAGTGTCTACTAGAATTTCAGGAAAACACAGGGGGGAAAAAGTCAAATAAGAAAAAAGAACCTGTAGATTCTAAATAGCATAGTTTAAAAAGCCAGTGTTTATGTTGCTGTGATAAAATACCACGACCGTGACAACGTGTAGAATGAAGAGTTTATATGGCCTTATGGTTCCAGATGGTGAGGGTTCTTGATGGGATAGTGAAGGCATGGCAGCTGCAGCAACAAATTGAGAGCTCACCACCTGAAGCTCCAGCACACAACAGAGAATGCGCTAGAAATGCACGACAAGGTGGCTTTGGAATCTCAAAGCCCGCCCCCCAGTGACGTACATCCTCCATCAAGGCCACGCCCTCTACACGTAACCTCAAAGCACCAACATTTGGAGACCCAAGTGTTCAACCATGAGGTTGTCTAAAGTACTACAGTCAGTGCATTAAAATCAGGAGCATTAGTGTCAAAGAATTAAGATGATTAGCCAAAAGGGGAGCAACTTAAAGATTGTTCTCTGAACTTACGAAGACAAGCCCTTTGCTGCAGTCATTGCCAACCACGAATCTGACAAGCACGTGACTTGCTGTCATTGTTTGGTTTCATCATCCGGGGACAAAGACTACTGCCATTCTGTAAGCATGGGTCTATACAGGAGGAGTGCCTAGCTCCCTACACTTGAGTGGGAGAGGTCCGCCATTGCTGTGGCCGCTGACTTTTTAAGCCCTTGTTAGTTTCTAAGACTATACGATGCTTGCTGCTACTGGCAGAAATTGAGACAGGAAAACACGGGGATTATAAATGGAAAGAGAAGAAATATAGAGGCTCCCTTCATAGGAAAGATATTTTAGTGACTGAAATACTGGACAGGAACCAGAGTGGGCGCACTTCTTTTGGCTCCGGGGTTTTAGGGACTTTCCATCCATTAGTCCGGAAAGGTATGATCTCCCTGCTCTTGGGAGCATGTGAAGATGCAGCCTTCATATCCCAGAGGGTCAACCTACAAGACTGATAGAACTCGGGGCTGGATTGTGACTAACCTTTGCAGCCAGGCCATAGCTCACCTCTTAAAAGTTCCACAGCCTCCCAAAATAGGAAAGCCAGCCCAGGAAATAAGCAAACATGAGCCAATGGGGGGGATATTTAATATTCAAATCATAACAAGTTGTACTCATTTATGCGGGTACAGACCTGAAAAACAACATCATGCTATACCCTAAAGGGAATGTCTACAGGTTCCCTTCAACTCATACCCGAATCCATCGTAATGTGGCTTTAACCCAAAGAGAAAGACTCCAGAAGCAAGCATCCTGGAATCTATGAAGGCTTTGCTTGTGTCTATAACTTCAAAATGCCATGCTATTTTATACGGCACTTCAAATTCATATGCTTAATATGTCTCTATACACGATTTTGACTAAACCGTTTTAATTGTCTACATATGTGTGTGTGTGTGTGTGTGTGTGTGTGTGTTTGAACTACACTGCAAAAAATTAGAATGCACTGTATTAAGGTCTTTAAAAAATAAACACTTTTGACAGAACGAATCAAATTAATTATCTAAATTTAATTTTGAAATAAGGAATAGGCATTGTTTTAGGTGAAGACATACATATATACATCCCCCCCCCCCCACACACACACACATGTATGTCCTGGAGTTGAAAGTAACTCAGGACCACAGCATGGTAGGGAAAGCAATGGGGTGGTTTGGATGTATCTGCCAGCTGTTACATCTGTACAACGTTCTTAGGTGACAGTTGGGAAAGTAAGCAGGAAAACCATCAGAACTGCCCAGAAGGCAGAACCTTCAGTGTGATCAAATAGCCCCATAACCTGTGGAGCAATAACAATTAGAGCTGTGTTCAGATTGCAGGGCTTCAAAAATTAACATAATTGACACTTTTGCTGTTATGCTGAAGTGCACATGATTTATATGAGGCAAAAACCACTGATAATCTAGGCAAAGTATTATCACAGGTCAGCCATGTTAGTAATCTGAGCACCGTACTATTCATAGTACCCACTGTGTGCTAGGCATGGACATAGATGTAATCTGAGGAGTACACTGTGCCATTCACAGTACCCACTGTGTGCCAGGCACCACCAGTGCTATAATCTGAGCACACCATGCCTCTCATGGTACCCACTGTGTGTGCCAGGCACTGATGTAGATGTATGGGAATACTGAGATAAGATTTTAGCTTGACTGTTTTCTAGACTAATAAGCCCAGAGGGGAAGCACATAAATAATCATGTATACTATGTGGTGGGAAATAGAATGAAATATAATACAGGCTCGGAGGGGAAGCACATAAATAATCATATATACTCTGTGGTGGGAAATAGAATGATAGAGAGACAGCATGTGTTTTGAGGCTTGCTTTTGTTTCTGAGAGCTAAGGGTGAGGGTATGACCCAGGAAAGGCTTCTTGGAGGAAACAGTAGCTACACTGATAGGTGATGCCAAGAACAACATGCTAAGGTGCATGGGGGAGCTGATGTCTGTATTCATGGACAGGCATAAACCTGAATCATACTTGAAGCATACTGCTCTCCACCTGGGATGGAACATAGATGTGACTGTGATGCGTAGATTTCATCCAGCACCTGACTCAAAACTAGTTTCTGCAGTGAAATTGCTAGAGATGGTAGTCATCAGTTTGTTCTAAATTTCTCTTATTTTGTTACCTCAAACTTTTTTATGCATTATAAAAATGTGAACAATAATAGACAGATGTAACTCATACAGAAAGCACTAAACGGAACTTGACTTTGAAAATGCATTCAGAGAACAAGATATTTAGTTACAAACAAACAAATTGAACATAGTGAGAATAGTATTATTAAAGTTACAGGGAACTTGATGCTTATGCATATTTCTATATGTAGGAAAGATGTTCAATATTACATAGAACACAATAAATAGATTATTATAGCAAGTTTAATTTCCTTTTGATTTTAGTAGACTCCAGTGATAGTATATGTGTGTGTGTATGTATATATACACATATATATGAGAGATTGCTCAGCAAATATGAGGATTTGTGCAATCATAAGGACTAGACTTTGGATGCCAGCATCTGTGCCACAATCTAGGCATTCCGCAAATACCTGTAGTGCCAGCTTTGATGGGTAATCACTGGGGTTTGCTGGCTTTCAGTCTAATGAAGAAAACACAAGCCTTGGGTACAAAGAAAGGTACCACCTCAAAGAGATAGGCAGAGAGTAATAAAGGTGGAAACCCCACACCCTTGTATGTCCCCACAAGCACCCATAGACCTGTGCACCCAGGCATATGTGCCTCCACACACATACACACACACATATGCACACACACACACACTCTCAAACACACATGCCACAATGCTTTCTCTCACACACACACTTGCATGCACACAACACACACACACTCAAACATGTATTATACACTCACACACACACTTGCATTCACATAACACATACACACACACCACACATAAACACACACACATGCATACACATACCACATGCACTTACATAAATTTTTAAAAAGTAAATTTGAAATAATTTTGATGTTCTAAAGTATTTACAATTTAACATGCAGTATTTGAAATAGTACAGTTTATAAAGGCTGGGAAATAATTTGATTATCTCTCTTCACATCACTGGTATTCTTGAGACAATCTGTGTGTGTCTAGACTTGGCAACTTTATTGCTTGCTATTCTTATGAAGTTTGACAAATCTTCTATTATTATTCAGTCATTCCTCTGGTGGCTGTATTGGTAAAATGATGGGTGTTCTCTCCTATAGATCACTGTCTGGGTTTACCATGCAAATTTTGACTAAATGATGTCATCTGCTAAAATATAAGGATATTTCAGTTACATATGAGTTTGGTTTTTTTCTAAAATGACTGTCTTGAATCATATTGAGATGGGAAACAATACTTTATTGTTTCATTTCTTCATGGTCTACCTTGTTCTGAACAAATGCAAGGCATCTTGAAGAGGTGCATATAAGACAGTAGATTGGGTCAGGACCCTGGGGTCTAGCAGAAAGGGTGGGAAATGGAATTCTATAGAGGATAGCATAGGCTACATTTTGCTAGAAACAAATTATAAATTCTTCATTTTAGAACACTTGGGTATTTTTCAGAGCAGGTCACCCAGTTGAGTAACTTCAAGTAATAATAATATTTCCATCACTGAGAACAAACCGGTTGTCCCCCTATTGTACATCTCTCAGGTTTTTAAGAGTAACAAATGTATCGAGTGCAAAATAGCCAAATATTAAAGACCCCCTTCTGAGTTCTACACCAAGTTCAGTTTAGACATATCAGAGCATGCTCAAAAACCAGACTCCGCATTGAATCCAGGATGTTCCATTCTGTCAGAAAGGCTCTATGTAGGTAGATGCTCCTGACTCTCAGTCTGCATCACCTAATTTCATTTGCTTGATAATAGTAAACATTGCCTTTCCCTGTCAAGTGTGTGATAAATGTTGGATGGCAGAAACGGAGCACAAAACGATCAAGATCTGAACACTGAATTCTAAACGAATAACCAAACCTAGACAGGTCCACAGAGTTTGTGTTAGGTCTTCATTGTCTGTTCCCACCGCTGCTCAGCGAGCACTCAGTATCACAGGTCTGATCGTACCTGTCAGCATTCCAGCACCTGAACTGCGTCAGTAGAACTTCTCATCTCCATGGTTACTATTTAAGATACCGGAATGCTGCATAAGGGAGCGGCAAGGTTCTACATGGAATCACCCGGACTCAAGAGAGTTGCAAGGTTTCTTAAAAGATAGTGTGGATAGAAAGGCTGTGCTTCCCTTGTTCGGAAGAATGGTTTCACCTGTCTTGATTAAATCTTTGTTTCCAAATTTCATAAGACATGTAGAAAAGCTGAAGTACCAGTAGTAAAAGCTGTGTCATTTTCTATGTGTAACTGAATACAGTGAGTTATGTAGATTTGACGTCATAATTACAACATATTACTAACTTCATCACTCTCCCTTCACATCTGCATGGATGTGAATCCAAATCTGAATGTTAATTACAGAATTGTAATTAGACTGCTCTAAGGGGTTCACCATATATAAAATATAGAGTTGTATAGGCAGGACCTATCAGATAAGGGGAGTCAGGAGGTTGGACATCAAAAAGAGTTGCACCTCAAGTGATTATAAAGAAAAAAATTTCTTGTGATAAAAAAAATTTATGAAAATGATTTCAGTTAATTGGCTTTATTTTTCTTCAAAACCTCACCTTCAGAAATTAAAATTTCAGTTGGCTAAACACAACATGTTCATTGCTTATTGCTGTTCACTAGGGAAGGTTCTTGCCTTTTTAAGTGGTTCACAGCTAAACATTAAATTCTGATAAGGTTTACAAGCACATCCATTTATGACAATAAACAGCTTGCAAGTTCTGTGACACAAAAACTACTATGGCATGCCTTTTGTTTATAATGATATTTAAGCTCCTGTCTTAAATTCTTTTCCTGTTACTGTGATTTAAATAAAATAAAATAAAAAACAACAAAAGCAACTTAAGGGAGAAAAGGCTCATTTTCTTTAACTCACAGTTTAAGGTACAGCCAATACATCATGACTAGAAAGTCAAGGTGGCAGGATTGAAGCAGCTGGTCACATGAAATTAATTGAAGTGTCAAGCAGTGAATGCATGTTGCTGCATAGCTGATCCCATTACAATGGCAGAAGTATTGAGTCGTGAATGCATGCTGTTCCATACTCCCTCTCTCTACTTACACCTCCAGATTCCAACTAGGGAATGGTGCCAGATCCTACCTAGGGAATGGTGCCGCCCACGGTGGGCCAGTGTTCCCGCCTCAATCTGCACAATCTAGACAATCTTCCTCAGACATGGGTAAAGTAAACACCTTCCAGGTGTTTCTAAATCCTGTCAAGTTGACCGACTCTGCAGCTCTTATAATATACATGATCTTCTTTTGATGAATTATTGGTATTAATGAGATATTATTATTGATTATAAATTTTGGATTAAGAAAAATTTTGTATTAATAGAATATAATACAATCACATTTCTCAAGAGATCTTCTAAGTTATAAAATTATGTTTACCAATATATTAAACATTGTTCCTTTGTAAATGTTTCGAAATATGAGTGAGAACTGCACAAAGCTAATGCTTCACACTTTTTCTTCCTCGTACTTTCAGTCATGATTTCATTGGGGAATTTACAACAAGCTATCGGGAACTCGCAAGAGGACAGTCACAGTTCAACGTCTATGAGGTAAAAAGCAATTACCTTTGCTACTGACCTCCCACAGCAGGCAGTGGGTGATCTCCACTCTTCAGATTATCATTGCCAAAGGTCAAGCACATGTAAGTGTACATGTGCATGAGAAAGTTTATACAAGCATATATAACCTTTAAATTTGGACCGACCTATCTCTTTAATGAATATTTGTTTGCTCCTTTTTTTTAATCAAATGGTTGTTTCAGATGGTATATCATTAAGAAAAGGTATTTTTGGAGAACAGATGAAATTCTGAGTGAATATGCATTGTTGAGGGCAGCAAAGCCTTCCTCTGGTGCCATTGCAAATGCTGACAGCTTCCTTCTCTAAGGACTATAGCCTGAAGCTGCTCCTCACAGCCAACCCAGAGGTTAGCTGCACCTGCCTCCTTGTTCAGTTTATACCATGAACCTGACTCCTTGATTCTGATGTGTAAAGTAAATGTTCTGAGCTTTCTGACTCTCTCTCTCTCTCTCTCTCTCTCTCTCTCTCTCTGTGTGTGTGTGTGTGTGTGTGTGTGTGTGTGTGTACGTGTGTGTATATGTGCTTTAGTTGGTGTTCTCCATCACAAACCACCTCACCCCAGTCTTTCTGCATGAATGTCATTGTGTCTGCCCCTCCTTTATTCCCTTATTCCCCTGTTAGGTTAATGCACAAAGTCATACAGTGCTACAGGCAATTGGATCAGTTTTATTCTTGCTCTAAAGTCACATGATCTACTTATTTTGTGGTTTTAAGATTTGTCTAAGAAAACATTTTTTTTTCATTTTATTTTACTTACTTTTATGTTTAAGTGTATGTTGGTGTGAGTGTGTGTGTGTGTGTGTGTGTGTGTGTGTGTGTGTGTGTGTTCATGTACCTTCAGGGACCACAAAAAGACATTAGATCCTTGGGGATTGTGGTTAAGGGCGGTGGCCAGCGGCCTGATATGGGTGCTTAGAACAGAATCTGTGTTCTCTGGAAGAGCAGCAATGCTCTTAACTGCTAAGCCACCTCACTATCCCCAAAGAACTTTTTCCTTTGCTTTTTCGAAATTAAAATATAACTAATATTATTTTTCCCTTTCTGATTCCTCCCTCCATCCCCTCCCATATGCCCTCACCCTTCTGTCCCAAATTTGTAACCTCCAGCTTTTTTTTTCTTTAATTTTTGATGTGGTGTGTGTGTGTGTGTGTGTGTGTGTGTGTGTGTGTATGTGTGTGTTCTTGAATATATAAATACAGTCTTTACAATGCATTTTATGTTACTTGTATGCATATATTTTCAGGGCTGACTATTTGGTATAGGATAAGTAATTGGTATCCTCTTCTCTGGAGAAGGCTGTTTCTCCTGCTCTCTGCCTTTCTTAGCGGCCTGCAGGTTTTCCTGTACAGTTGAGGCTTTGGTAGATTCCCCCGCTTGTGTTAGCATGTCTGCTCGCATAGTCCCTGTTCAGGTCTCGGGAAATGTTTTCTTATTTTATATACAAATCCTAAGCCGTCGTGCTGCAATTGCAATGCTTTGTTTCCCTGCCTATCTCCATAAACAAATTACTAATTAGAGAAATAAAAGTATTCATTTTTCTACCATTAGCATCACATTAGCTAACTAAGTTGTGACCTGCATAGTGTTTCTGAGCAGATTCACTTTCATTTAGGTAGAGACCAAAAGGAGAGCCAGGGTACTGCGCAGTCAGTAACAAAACCCAGATATACAACACACAATAAAGTCACATCTGCCCTCAACCATCTATTCTTGGATTAGCACTGTTGATCCTGGATCATGGTTATCTGATCATTCTCTAAACTTTTAAAATTTTACTGTATAAGAACAGCAAAAGAGTGTATCTCAGTATTTAACGGGTGGCACACCTCTTCTCCACCAGGATGCCTCTAAAGCGGATTCCTTTTGAGAGTGAGGGTTCTTCTTCCCTGACCTTCTTACTGGTCTGAAATAGTTGCGTTTCACTCATAACTCATTCATTAACTGACTAAAATATCTTCATTATTGTGCTTTCCATGGTCTTTACTGGGCTCTGCATCCCTCTGGGGACACAGAGATGAATGAAAATGTCAGTGTGTAAGAGCAAGACAGACGTAGTGTTTGCAGTGGTCCTTAGTCTGGGCTCTAATCTGTAATCTGCTGATTGACCTATGGAATCACAGAGGCTAAACTCAGTCCAAGAAAGATTCTCGTCACAGACAAAGACTGAATAATAATCTTTTCTATTCAAATCTTTCAAAAAAAAAAGATTAAGTCTATGCAGGTAGTGAAAGTAGTGTCAGATAGTCTGTGCACGTGTAAGTGCTTAGTCTCTCTGACCTCAATGCTCAGGAACAGTAATCATGCATACAACTTCTTCTTGCCCTTTCAGGGTTTTTTTTTTCTGCAGAGATATGCCACTCTGAACTTCCTCAGTTGATGCAATCTTTTCAAATGATTGCTTTCAGCCAGTTCCCATTCTCTCTTATATAAGGAAGATGACTTTAATGAGAAGCCTGGCTATGACCTGTGATCAGATGACAAAGAAGCTAAATGGGGAAATTTTTATTATTATTAACTGTCCTGGGATGATGTCGGCACCGTTAGTTCAGTGTGCATGTTTTCTTTTTTTTTTTTCTTATAAAGGACAATATTTAATTGGGGCTGGTTTATAGGTTCAGAGGTTCAGTCCATTATCATCAAGGCAGCATCCAGGCAGGCATGGCCCTGGAGGAACTGAGAGTTCTGCATCTTCATCCAAAGGAAGCCAGGAACAGGCTGACTCTTCTGCACTGGGCAGACCTTCAAAGCTTACTCCCACAGTGACACACTTCCTCCCACAAGGCCATACCTTCTTTTTTTTTTTTTAAATTTTATTTTCTAAGTTTTTTTTTTATTTACATTCAAAATCATTTCCCCTTTCCCGTTTCCTCCCTCCCCGAAAGTCCCATAAGCCTCCTTCCCTCCTCTTTTCCCCATTCAACCCCCTCTCCTTTCTCTGTCCTGGCGTTCCCCTACATCCAGTCTTTCCAGGACCAGGGGTCTCTCCTTCCATCTTCTTAGAAATTTATTGATATGCGAATTGTGTCTAGGGTATTCTGAGATTCTGGGTTAATATCCCCTTATCACTGACTGCATACATATCATGTGTGTTCTTCTGTGATTGGGTTACCTCACTAAGGATGATATTTTCAAGTTCAGACCATTTGCCTAGGAATTTCGTGAATTCATTGTTTTTAATTGCAGAGTAGTATTCCATTGTGTAAATATACCACATTTTCTGAATCCATTCCTCCATTGAGAGACATCTGGGTTCTTTCCAGCTTCTGGCTATTATAAATAAGGCTGCTATGAACATAGTGGAGCACGTGTCCTTATTGCATGCACGTAAAGCCTCTGGGTATATGCCCAGGAGTGGTATAGCCGGATCCTCCGGGAGTGTCATGCCCAGTTTTCTGAGGAACTGCCAGGCTGCTTTCCAGAGTAGTTGTACCAGCTTGCAATCCTACCAGCAGTGGAGGAGTGTTCCTCTTTCTCCACATCCTCGCCAACAACTGCTGTCTCCTGTGTTTTTGATCTTAGCCATTCTGACTGGTGTGAGATGGAATCTCAGGGTTGTTTTGATTTGCATTTTCCTAATGACTAAGGATGATGAACATCTCTTTAGGTGCTTCTCAGCCATTAGATATTCTTCAGGTGAGAACACTTTGTTTAGCTCTGTACCCCATTTTTAATAGGGTTACTTGCCTCTCTGGAGTTTAACTTCTTGAGTTCTTTGTATATATTGGATATTAGCCCTCTGTCGGATGTAGGGTTGGTAAAGATGATTTCCCAGTTAGTTGGTTGCCGCTTTGTCTTTTTGACAGTGTCTTTTGCCTTGCAAAAACTTTGTAATTTAATGAGGTACCATTTGTCAATTCTTGGTCTTAGAGCATAAGCTATTGGAGTTCTATTCATGAAATTCTCCCCTGTGCCCATATGTTCAAGGTTCTTCCCTAGTTTCCTTTCTATTAGTTTCAGTGTGTCTGGTTTTATGTGGAGGTCCTTGATTCACTTGGAATTGAGCTTAGTGCAAGGAGATAAGAATGGGTCAATTTACATTCTTTTGCATGTTGACCTCCAGTTGAGCCAGCACCATTTGTTGAAAAGGTTATCTTTTTTCCACTGGATGGTTTTAGCTCCTTTGTCAAAGATCAAGTGAACATAGGAGTGTGGATTCATTTCTGGGTCTTCAATTCTGTTCCATTGATCTACATGCCTGTCACTGTACCAATACCATGTGGTTTTTAACACTATTGCTCTGTAGTACAGCTTGAGGTCCGGGATACTGATTCCCCCAGAGGTTCTTTTACTCTTGAGAATAGTTTTAGCTATTCTGGGTTTTCTGTTATTCCAGATGAATTTTTGAATTGCTCTTTCTAACTCTATGAAGAATTGAGTTGGGATTTTGATGGGGATTGCATTGAATCTATATATTGCTTTTGGCAAGATGGTCATTTTTACTATATTAATCCTGCCAATCCATGAGCATGGCAGATATTTCCATCTTCTGAGGTCTTCTTCAATTTCTTTCTTCAGAGACTTGAAGTTCTTGTCATACAGATCTTTCACTTGTTTGGTTAGAGTCACGCCAAGATACTTTATATGGTTTGTGGCTATCGTGAAGGGTATCATTTCTCTTACTTCTTTCTCAGCCTGCTTATCCTTTGAGTATAGGAAGGCTACTTACTGACTTGCTTGAGTTGATTTTATATCCGGCCACTTTGCTGAAGGTGTTTATCAGCTGTAGGAGTTCTCTGGTGGAGTTCTTTGGGTTGCTTAAGTATACTATCATATCGTCTGCAAATAGTGATAGTTTGACTTCTTCCTTTCCAATTTGTATCCCTTTGACCTCTTTTTGTTGTCTAATTGCTCTAGCTAGAACTTCAAGTACTATATTGAAAAGATATGGAGAGAGAGGGCAGCCTTGTCTAGTCCCTGATTTTAGTGGGATTGCTTCAAGTTTCTCTCCATTTAGATTGATGCTGGCTACCGGTTTGCTGTAAATTGCTTTTACTATATTTAGATATGGGCCTCGAATTCCTGATCTTTCCAAGACCTTTAGCATGAAAGGATGCTGAATTTTGTCAAATTCTTTCTCAGCATCTAATGAGATGACCATGTGGTTTTTTTCTTTGAGATTGTTTATATAGTGGATTACATTGATGGATTTCCTTATATTGAACCATCCCTGCATCCCTGGGATGAAGCCTACTTGATTGTGGTGAATGATTGTTTTGATGTGTTCTTGGATTTGGTTGGCAAGAATTTTTTTTTTTTTTTTTTTTTTTTTTTTTGGTTTTTCGAGGCAGGGTTTCTCTGTGTAGCCCTGGCTATCCTGGAACTCACTCTGTAGACCAGGCTAGCCTCGAACTCAGAAATCCGCCTGCCTCTGCCTCCCAAGCGCTGGAATTAAAGGCGTGCACCACCATCGCCCGGCGGTTGGCAAGAATTTTATTGAGTATTTTTGCATCGATATTCATAAGAGAGATTGGCCTGAGATTCTCTTTCTTTGTCGGATCTTTGTGTGCTTTTTGGTATTAGCGTAATTGTGGCTGTCAATAACATCAGGCTAAAGGAAGTTAACCATGATGCATGTGTACAAGGAGTTTTAAGATTATTGCTTTGCATCGTAGGGTCTAAAACTAGCCCCTTCTGTGGATTCTTACGCTGATCCCTGAGAGATGGCCACAGCCTTTCCTAATTCAGTATCTCCCCATCTTTTGGTTGTCCCCCTAAAAAATAAACAACCAGTGAATGATTTCAACTCTTAAGAAAACAAAACTCTGCAATTTAAAACAATGAATTCATGAAATTCTTAGGCAAATGGTCAGAACTGGAAAATATCATCCTTAGTGAGGTAACCCAATCACAAAACAACACACATGTCATGCAGTCACTGATAAGGGGATATTAACCCAGAATCTCAGAATACCCCAGACGCAATTCACATATCAATAGATTTCCAAGACGATGGAAGGAGAGATCCCTGGTCCTGGAAAGACTAGATGTAGGGGAATACCAGGACAGAGAAACAAGAGGGGGTTGAATGGGGAACAGAGGGAGGGAAGGGGGCTTATGGGACTTTCGGGGAGGGAGGAAACGGGAAAGGGGAAATCATTTGGAATGTAAATAAAAAAATATAGAAAATAATAATAAAAAAGAAAACAAAACAAACAAAAACATCAGTTACACTTGAGGTAGAACTCCCCCCCCCATCCAAAATATTTCTAGAGCTACCGCAAACTCCCATTTGCTGAATGATTTTTAAAAGTTTCAGTGGATACCTATGTGTCTTTTGCCCCCTCTTCCCTTTTGCCTGTACCTTTCTATTTTTCTAGTAATTTATCCCTTCCCATGGCAGTTTCCTGCCTTGCGGGCCACCATGGCCTACTTAGGCTCCTGCCTGGGCTCCTCCTTCCCAGACCATCCTCTTCAGCTTTCTGGGGAGTTCAGTGGGAAACATATGCTCTTGCAGAGCATCCAAGTTAAGTTCCCAGCACCCATATCATGCAGCTCACAACTGCGTTCAGCTCCAGCTCTAAGGGTGAACTCTGTGGACACCAACACACACACACACACACACACACACACACACATGCACACGCACACGCACACACACACATGCACACACGTATACATAATAAAATAATATATATTAAAACTTAATTAAAAAACCTCTCTCTAAAGACACCTCATATCTCAGATCTTCGCTTTTGCTTTGCACATCAGCCCCATAGAGAAACCCTTTCTTCTCTCCTTCGGCAGGTATCCAGGTGCTAACAGTTACCACGGACTATTTTCAATAAATGCCTGGGAGATAAAGCTTTTCCCAGCTCTCAAGCTTCGAATTAGGTCAGATGAAGACAAATCAAAAGCTGTTTAAAGAAGCTTTCATTGAGAGAGATTTTAGACAAGTCTATTAAGGCTAGTTCTTTGTAAATAACACTTTCTGAGGAACCATGGTTTGACCTCTTGGTAGCTTTTTAGACTTCTGTTTTCCTCTACTACTCTCTTTAGAAGGCAGACTTTTCTGTGCTACCACACTGAGAAAGAAGAGATTGAGAAAGGTGAAGGCTATGTAGAGAGGTTCAGTGTTGCTTTTTTTCTTGAATGGATGTGCCTTGATTTTTGATTTTTGGAACAAGTCTCAGTTTTTCTGAATTTACACACACACACACACACACACACACACACACAGTGGTGACCTCTTGTTCCATATTTTAGGGATTTATTTATATGGGTACACTGTCACTGTCTTCAGACACACACTAGAAGAGTGCATCGGACCCCATTACAGATGGTTGTGAGCCACCATGTGATTGCTGGGATTTGAACTCAGGGCCTCTGGCAGAGCCATCAGTGCTCTTAACCACTAAGCTTTCTCTTCAGCCCTTGTTCCATATTTTAAATGAGCTTCTCTAGTCCATTTCAGTGTCCAAAGTAATAAATGTGATCATAGTTACATGTAATACCAGGTGATTGTGTTTTTTTGATTGTCGATCCTGCCCTATGTGACCTACATGACAAATCTTTATTTAACTTAATCACAAAATCACATTACCTAAACTAATTCCTCTGTAATGAAAGTTAATCATAATGTCCTAGGGGCCAAAGAGATGTATGTATGTATTTGACTGAAATTCCACTAAAGGCTGACTGGAGGTTCTTATCTATTTCCTAAAACCTAGAGAAACTCATTTCTCCTAAATTAAATGCCAAATGCTAGATGGATGGTTTCAGACACAACATTGCCAACACACAAGCTTTCAAATTTTTTGAAATCATTAATTCTTGTTTGACTTTACATCATTCCTTGATTTCTCATAGATTGCTAAATACTGCATTCTCTAAATGATTTTGAGGGCCTGCTCCATGACCTCCCTGAACAACAGAACAGGAGACTGTTCACAGCTGTAGAATATTTCTAGAGATATCCCACAGTCCCTGGTACCTTGCTGATATTGGAGGGCAAAAGGGGAAAATATTCTTCCCTTTAGTCCCTCTGACCACATTCAAATAGCCTCCATGCCTGGTTAAGAAACACCCAGAAGGTCAGTACACCAGTCCTTTACTTTTAACCTGATGTATAATATTTGAATAGACAAATATTCTTAAATACACTTTGATTTGAGATATATTTTAGCTAATTTTGGTAATTGTTGATTTTTAAACCTTAGAAACCTTAATGCCATATGTATTATCTCTACGTCTCTTCATTTATGTACCTTAAATAACTTACTCAGACCTTAATAACATGCAAAAGTTTTTTTCTAGGTTTTTTGCCATTCTGTAAATATCCATCCTTCCTAATCTTCATACACAGATCCTTCTTTACTCACACAACTTCCATCTTTACACCTTTGTAACATTTTTCTTCCTTAATGCCCCGAGACATAATAGCATTGGCAAGTGAATTCCTACCTGCTGTGAGAATTTTGTCCTTAGAGGAGGGGAGACTAAGCAATGTGTATCCGTTTATTGTAAAGTCCCGATAACAAACCAAAGTTGAATTTTATTCACTCTGAAGAACCGATACATTTGCTGGACTTACAGAGGTTGTTGATGGGACTATAGGTGGTTTAGAAACAGTCACTCTTAATGTTTTTATTCAGTATGAAGACATTTTATACTCACATAAACATTATATGCATACATACATCCCTCTCTCATCATTATAATTCTTTCCAAGAAATTATCATTATTCGGGTACTTTGATCTTAAAGGTCTCATTTAAATTCAGAAGTTATGTATGACAGTGAAGAGAGACCTAGGTGGTTAAGAATGTCTGTGAGTACACTAGCTGTCCTCATTCACACCAGAAGAGGGCATCAGATCCCTTTACAGATGGTTGTGAGCCACCATGTAGTTGCTGGGAATTGAACTCAGAACCTCTGGAAGAGCAGTCAGTGCTCTTAACCACTGAGCCATCTCTCCAGCCCTCATGAAGATTTTATAATAACAAAGAAAGCCATAAGCAAGGACTTAAAAAAAAAGAATACATTGGTAGACCCGAGGTTAGTGTGAATGTTAATAATATATGTATAAATTCTGTAAATAAAGGTATTTTATATTAATTGTACCATATGGAATTTTCCATGGTATACTAAACCTCAGAGTTGCAGGTTGTCTTGCTGAATAGTAGTGAATTTAGTTACACACACACACACACCCATCTTGTCTCACTCAAACTAAACTTTGATTACACAGTGCAAAGAAAATATGTCAGCAGAAGCATCAGAGAGGTGGGTACAGTAAACAGAAGACATCTCCATTTTAGGCCTCAGACATTGTTCATGGGACTCTTAGCCTTGTCATTATTGGAAGGCAGACAGCTGAGAAGTCACCACCACATTCCAAAGAATAAGCAACGCCTTGTTCATACTATTCTTGTCAGGTTCAGTGGAGGCCAGTAAACATCTGCTGAGAGGACTAAAGACTGAACAAGGTAGTTTGGCTCTAGACTTGCAACATTCCAACTGTTATGGGGAGCCCACCAGAGACCACCTCTCAGGCACAGTTAATTGAAAGTCTTTATTCCACATGGGGGGGACTACACTCAGGTATTGAGGAACCCAGATGTAGCCCCAAGTGTTCAGAGCACAAGGTTTTTGAAAGCCAGAACCCTATCTTGCCTTCAAATGCCTGGCATCTCACTTGACAGAAACAAGAGAAGCTAAGATAAGTTAGCTGGGGTTGGCCTCAGGTCTTAGATCAGAGTTGGTTAATTTTCCACAGGATTTTCAATCAAAGGGGTTTCTGGTTAAATGTGAAATGACCTCAGCAAGTATACAAGATGGAGGAGCCTCTGCACTGCCTTGCCCTCTCACCCAGATCTCCACTATCAATGAAGGTCTAATCAGTGAATTAGCCTTTCAGGATGTTCACCTAGAAGGTGCAGTTTTTCTCTGGGAGCATTTCTATGGTGTTCCCAAGCACATGACAGACCTCCCTCACCCCCTGCCCCACATACTCACACACAAATACTACCACATACAAACATACACAAACATACTCCCAAATCACTCTTTCACGCACATAAATCAAATGATAAAATAGGTTCTTATAAAAATGTATATGAACGAAAGCTATTAGGAATAATTGTTTTAAACCTGGCCACTACAGATTTTAGCAGAGCAGTTGGCCAAGTGGCCACCCAAGTGTCACTGTAAAAGGGGGCTGCCCAGGGAGTGTGCAAGAAGTGAATTGTAGCAAATTGGAATATGTGTGTTTGTAATGTGAGGAAGCCTAGCATGTTAATTGTTCTATTTGCTTTTTTTCAAGGTGGTGAATCCCAAAAAGAAAGGAAAAAAGAAAAAATACACTAATTCAGGAACAGTAAGTCACGTTTAATGTTATTTGTTAAAGACTCAGATTCTAAATGACTTAACAGTTTGGAGCTTTCATCATCTCAGAAAGACATTTCCTTTACTTGGAATATGAAAACAAAGGCATATGCTGGAAGCCTTATCTTCCTAGGGAGGGCTGTACTGGAGAAGAGATCATGGAGGCCATGGATGGTTTGCTGCTGGCCTCTCCCAAGGGAGGCTGATGTATGACTGTTCTGACCTCTCTCTTCAGCAGTGAATCAGGCAAAGACCAAACTCGGAATGGCTACATTCCTCAGATGGAGACAGGGGAGCAAAGACGGCCAGAAAACTAAAAATAGTCAGGACCACCCTGTTTTCAGAGTAAACGAATTTAAAAAAAAAACCTAAGCATTTTTCTAAAAACTAATTTACTCAGAAGAAACTTGTTTTTGTTGTTTTCTTTTAAAGTTTTGTATTAATCATAACATTCCAAATACTAGATGGCCATGTTAGAGCACAGGGACAGATTTGCAAAGCTCAGCTTGGTGAGTCCATGTGGACCTTTAAACACTTTCCAGACATTTTAATCTTTCCTAATCTACAAGGGGGAGCATCAGAGTGTCCCTGAAGATCACTGCCAGGCTGTCAGAGAAGACGTAGATAACACTATTTTTCATTCCTTCCCTTCTGATAACATCATACATGCCTCCTTATGTCTGCAGTTATTTTTGAAATACAAAGGAATATCATGTTCTTTTCAGTGGAAAACTGTCTGTGTCCATTCCATGTTGGGATGTTGGGGTTACAGTTAATACTGACAGGTAATAGTCTCTCTCTCTCTCTCTCTCTCTCTCTCTCTCTCTCTCTCTCTTTCTCTCTCTCTAGGTAACCTTATTGTCCTTCTTGGTGGAAACAGAAGTCTCCTTCCTGGACTATATTAAAGGAGGGTAAGTCATCTTTTAAAACTTGCATAGCATCTTGTGTGTGTGTGTGTGTGTGTGTGTGTGTGTGTGTGTCTAGATTGTTCCCATGACCATGGAAGCAACCAAGGACCACCTCTGAATATTATACATACATACATACATACATTCAGACATACACATACATACTTACATATATGTATATACATATACATACATATGTATATATAATTTATTTAACTATATATATGAATGAAAGCTATTAGGAACGAAAGATTTGTTTTCAAAATGGCCGCTATAGATTTTAGCAGAGAAGTTGATTAAGTGACCACCCGAGTCAGATTAAAGGGGCTGCCCTGAGAGTGTGCAAGAAATGAATGGAGCAAGCAGGAATACGTGTGTTTTTAATCCGAGGAAGCCTAACCGTGTACACGTGCCACAGAGCCTGAGTGGAGAAACTCAGGGTAAGCCTTGCAGTAATTGATTCTGTTCTATCCCACTGTGGACTCCAAAGACTGAGTCTGGGTCTTTAAGCCAAGCAGCAGGCATAATTACTAACCCGTTGAGCCACCATGCTGTGGCTGTGCTCCCTTTTGAATGTTTTGATGATAGATATTTTATTTCAGATCATCAGAGAAACATGGGCTGTACATGTCGTGTCCTTTTTGTCCTGGTTACAGTTACTACTGCTGTCATGAAACACCAGCACCAAAGCAATGTGTAGGGGAAAGAGCTTACAAGGGAAGTCAGGTAGGAAGTTAAAGCTGGAGGCAGGAGCTGATGCAAGGCCACGGAAGGGTGCTGCCTCTCGGCTTGCTTCTCATCCTTGCTCCTCATGGCTTGCTTAGGCTGTTTATTTAAAGAACCTGGGTTCCCCTGCCTAGGGATGGTACTACTCAAAGTGGGCTGGGCCCTCCCCCATGAATCACTAATTAAGAAAATGTCCTGCAAGCATACCTATGAGGTTCTCTCCCCTCAGGTGACTCTAGCTTTTGTCAGCTTGACATAAAACCAGCAAAGACAGATACTTACTAAAATGAAATCTATTTGAAAAGAAAATTGATAATGAGGCTACAATGTAAAATCTTGGAATAGCATTTCCTACAGTTCAACAAACACGTCTTTAGGTTCACTGCATAAGAGATGCTGCAAGATCACATGGGATGTGCTGTTACCATTTGTTTCATATTAATTACATTGCTAAAACACTCTATTAATTCACACTAGTAACATTTGTAAACATTTACTAAGGCCTGGCTGGCTCTTGCTGAATAGTCTCCCTTCCTTTTAATTTTTGTAGATTTACTAATTAAATAATTTACTATCCATTTTAATTTCTTTTTATTTTTTGAATTTATTCCTTGAGAAATTCTTGAATGTTTACAATGAAATGATGAAGTATTAAAGTATAAAATGCTTCTGCATCTACCAGAAACCACTGCTACTGGACCTCTCTTCTAAAGCTGCTTGAAGGAAGGAATACTGAGATAGGAGCATAAATTGTTGATTTTCTTCTTGTCATGATAGAAAGAGTGGGAGGGAGTGTCATTGGAGAGATGCCATGTGGATGAATTCTGGGACAGACAGACTTTACATCATTCAGATAGTTAAGAAAGGGTGATGATGATTACAGCCCTGAATGTTGTGGTCATGAATCTCTAGTTAGCTGCATATTCCAAACACTAGGCCTGCCTCTTCCCACTGTAACTTGTTTCTCTGTTTCCAATAGGTAGGAATAAAGATAATGATGCCTGCCTTAAGAACTGTGCGATTGGATTTTGTATAGTTCTAAATACTAACCACTGTTTTCTGAAACCTTCAGTGGGGTTGAGATACCAGAATTTGATCACGCTTGTTTTCCATAATGTTAGCAGTGGTAATTTTCAGTTCTCAAAGAAATGCAAGGAAAAGATAAATTTAAGTGAATAAAGTCAGCGAAGTTCATCTTTTCAGTTAAGTTCCACTTGAAGGTAACTATTGTTTTCAGACAGGACTGTTCACCCTACCACATCTTAATTATGATGCTAAGCCTTTGTATAGATTATAGATAAAGGGTTTCTATCCCAGTTACAGGACATACAAAAGTCTTTATGGGAGAAGAGAGGAGAGTCAGTGTGCCCCTGTATCATTAGCTCATGCTAAAGGCCAAAGGGAGTTTCTTGACTTTGCTAGTTTGAAATGCTAGCAGCGTGTCAAGAGCCTTTATAGATCAACCCCATAAGAAGAGCTGGAGAACTTACTCAGTGGCTAAGAGCCCTGGATGTTCTTCCAAAGGATCCAGGCTCAATTTCCAGAACCCACATGACAGCTCATAACTGTCTGTTACTTCAGATACAGGGAGATCTGATGCCTTCACATGGGCAGACACAGACAGACGTATGCTATGCGCGGACGGACGGACGGACAGTCAGACAGACATGCAAGTAAAACACTAATGCACATAAAATAAAAAAAAGATAAATCGTTAGATAGAATAAAACTAAATAAAATTTAAAATCGACAAATCATCCCCGTGATAGTTTTGCTTAAAAAAAAAATACTTAAAGCAGTTTCACAAACACAATAAACCGTTCGCATTGGTTTTACAAAATGTGTGGTGTTCGTTTGAGTATCGCCTCAGGGAGCTTGCTTTGTCAGAGTAGGCAACACTGTAAGGTTTTTCTAATCTGATTTCTTGTTTGAATATGCATGCCTAGAACTTTTTTTTTCTTTAAATAGGGTTCCTTTTAGGGGCATCCAAGTGATTTGTATTCATCAAAGTGGTGGAAAGCTAAATCCTGCAGCTCCAAATGGAGATGAATCTAATAAAAGCAGCCTGCCTTCTCTAAACTCACAGGGAATGTTTTCATATCTCATCGAAGTCAACCCTTGGGAAAGAGACCTCTACACATACTAAAAGACTAAATCTGAATACTTACAAGGAGAAGTTGAGAGAGGGTCAAGCAAACATATATATGAAAATCCTGTTTTTTGCCTGTTTCTTTGCATCCCATTTCTTTTAAAAGTAAAATATGTGAAGTTAACAAAATAATATGATATAGGCTTGGAAGTCAAGAGATGTCCAGCTTCAGGCTCTGCGTGGTCTTTCACCTTTAGCCTGTCTCTCTGCAGTTAGCATGGTCAGTCCTATCCATACCATACTTAGGGTAATAGTGGAAGTGTTTCATCATAAGATATGATGTCAATCTCAGTCATGTTGGGCATTTTCTCAGTCATGGTGCATAAGGAGAGGGTTGACAGTCCTGTGAACTAATGAGTAAAGGAAAGGAGGGCAGATCCAGCAGAGGGCTCTCAAGGCACTGTAAACCTCCCACTAACTGGGGTCAATTACCTCTCTTCGAAGTGCCGGAGCTTCTGAAGAAGAGTTTGCAATTACAGATGTGAAAAACCAGCTGTGGGAAGCATGTTTCTATCTCTGAAAGAGTTTCACTCTGGGGAGCAATTAGAAGTTTGAGAGGGAAGATGGAGAGAAAACCGGGGCTAATGAAGGGCAAGTTGCAGAAGAGGGCAGAAAATTTGTCCTCTCTAGTGCCTGATGTGCGTATGTTGGTGCCACAGTGCAGACCGTGGGTCATAGGGTGTGCTGTTTCCAAGTTCTCCTGGGCAGCAGTTCATCCTCTGCTGAATGCAGTGGTTGTAATTCATCGCTTGACCTTGTACGCTAGCTGTCAAATACAGAGAGGATTAAAGAAAAAACAAGTCTTGAGGCAGTATGAAAAGAACCTTCTCTCCTGAGGGGAAAGGATTAGGAGGAGCCTGGAGAAGTGTGGGCTTCCCAGGAGTTTGTGCTGTGGCTTGTAGAGCTATTTATCACACACAGGTTCTCAATATTGTTCCCTTTAAAGGAATTGGTACGTACGTATTATATGTGAAAATGGTGTCAGGGAGAGAGAGTAGTTTGGGGAAGGATTTGTTCTCACAACTGCCTAGCTTGCTGTGGTTTTGAGATCCAGGCTCTCTGATGGACAACTCAATCAATGATTTGCTACTAAGCAAAAAATTCTCTCCATTACCTACTTCATTTCAAATAGGATTTTTTTTTTTGAGCAGTGCTTGTAGTTTTGGATTAGAGCTTTATTTTCACTTGTTTTGATATTATTTATGAGTTGCCTTTTTTTGTTTGTTTGGTTTTGGTTTTTCACTACTGGTTAGAAAGAAGGCAAGGTATCACCTTGTGAAATTATACTCTGTCACCCCGGCTGTGTTCAAAACACCTCGACAACATAGCCCCAACACTTAAGACTCAGCTACCATCATGAAAGAGATGAGTAGATGGATTGGAAGAACCGGAGGACCGTAAGTCTTCAGTCTTCTACAAGTGACAGGAAAGCTATACCCAGGATATCACAACAGTCTGGTTCCTTAAACAAGACCTAAGTAATAAGATCAATAGATAGCTGACACAGGAGAGGAAAATCTCACAGGGCTCAACCTCCTAGACAAAGAACTATGGCTATCTAATGAGAGGAGCAAATAACCTCTCCCAGGGCTGAGTCTACTAACTGACTATTCGATATAAAACTGTCATCTCTGAAATCGCATACTCACAAGCCACACTGAAGGGATTGTCAGGTTATATTTACATATATACACATATAAGTGTAACAGTAATCAAAAAGAGCCTATTGATTTGAGAGAGTGAGTGGGGGCATGAGAGGGGATGGAAAGAGGACAGGGAAGGGGGGAGTTGATATAATTATATTTCAATTAAAATATTTTAATTAAAAAAAACCAGTGAGCTCAATTCCCAAAGTCCAGAAAAAGCATCACATCTGTTCATTTATGAGACTGTTGTCTGTGTGGGCAGAGAATGACATCACCCCTCACTGGTGGTTCCATTTTCATTTGTCGGAGGCAGTGCCTAGATGTATTACAGAGCATTTTTGTTCTTATCTTGGATCAAGCAGGTCCAGTCCATAGTAGCTGAAGTAGAGGGAAGGAAGTCTACCATGGGAGGTCAAATTTTAAACACCAATCTCTGAGGCTCTGGTAGATTGATCCATAGCTTGATCAGCACAGCCAATCTAGTGTTTGCAGCAGTGTGTTGGAGTCAGATCCTGGAAATCAGAGTCAATGACAGGGATACTAAAGAATGTAAAACTCAGTCGGGCAGTGATGGCGCACGCCTTTGATCCCAGCACTTGGGAGGCAGAGGCAGGCGGATTTCTGAGTTGGAGGCCAGCCTGGTCTACAGTGTGAGTTCCAGGACAGCCAGGGAAACCTGTTCTTGTTTGACTGATCATGATTAGTACATTTTAAGCAGGACTTCTCAATTTTATTTTGTGTGTATGAAGGAGCATTTTGCCTGCATGAATGTCTGCCTCTCATATGTATGCCTGGTAGCTCGAAAAGACAGACATTCATCAGATACCTTGGCAGTGGAGTTACAGCTAAGTGCAAGATGTCATGTGGGTGCTGGGAACTGAATCTGGGTCGTTTGGAAGAGCAATTTGTGCTTCAAAACACTGTGCCCTCTCTCCATCCCCCCAAAGCAAAGCAAGAGTTTTAAAGATGGAGCACTGTTTGAATCAGGTGGTTTTCTGTTTGTCGGTTAATTACTTTTAATTTAAAGAAAAGGGAAAAGCTGAGAAAATTGGATCGGGGACCAGGCTGGGCACTAGTTCTTAAAGCTTAAGGGTCAGAGCAGGTAATGGAGGCAAAGTATAAGCTAGACTGCATGTTAGGAAATCAGGACAGAAGCATGGTGCTGATAGCCCTGTGATAGCCTCACAGCTCGAATGTAAGGACTCCTGGAGGTGGGTACGTTTAGATGCCAACAGCCACAGAATGTAAATACGTGTTTATCAAAATTAAACAAGGAGGAGGGACTCCACCTTCAGGATTCATAATGTTCAGTTTGGGCAACTGAAGAGGATTTTTTTAATTGTTGAATAAATCCCAACAGTCCTAAACGTGCCCATGTTTACTTGCGCTAGCTAGCACACAGTAACAGCTATAGATATCTGAGAGGCTATCTCTCTGGGTTCTGTACACAGCTCTTTCCACTGCCCGATATGCCGGCAGATGTTTCTGACCTTTACAGCTTCAGAAAAGTGGGAAAATAAAATAGGAAGGCTCGTCAAATGTATACCCTCACAGAGCTAGAATGTGTAAGATGTTAATAGTAATGTTCACCCTGTGCCACGCAACCTTGATTATGTATTCCAGAATAGCACAACTCCATGAAGTTCTTGAAATTCTCTTGTCTGTTTTGAAAACAAAACTTCTGAGTGCAATATTTCAAGGACTTATACACGCGTTCCTCATTTGGATATCCCATCAGGAACCATCTTGTATGAATTTGTGCTTGATCCTTTGTCTCTGATAGTATGCTCTAAGTGCTGATGAAGAATGGAGAGCACAGGACAGCATTGTTTGGCTTATTGATGGGAAAATCATTTATTAAAGTCTTGAAAAAAATATCTGCTTCTAAAGGCTGTGAGCCTAGCTTCCACCATCTTTAAGAAATGAGTCTTTCTGTAAGCATGTAGACTGGGACCATCTGTGTATTAAGCATACATCATAATGTGCACAGATGCACCCAGAAGCAGTGGGAATGGATTCACTGATAAGATTCTGGGTTGTTCTTGTTGAGTCGAGTAAAGCAATGTTGGAACCATAAGCCTGGTAAGTTCAGAGCTGGTTTTTCCTTGGCTTCCAGGTCTTTCTATCACATGACCCAGGTTGTGGCAATTGGAAGACGGTTGTTGAACTTTATGGTATTTCTGTTTTGTTTTGATATCGTTTTTATGGTAAGAGTAGGCATCCCATCACTATCAATGGGTGACTTGTGTGCTCAGTCAGGTTTAATCTTTCTTTTCTGATCTGAACACATTGATGAAGCAAAGTCGATGATGGAAAAGAGTCTCAGGAAAGTAGAAATTATTCAAATCCCATTAATCAGTAGGAGTGTCTCTGCTACTCTGTGATCTTTAGTAAGTTGCCCTATTTAGCATTTAGTGCTAAGTGCATCAATCTTTTATACTCTGTCTTAGAGGATCCTGAGTCTTCGGAGGAATCTTTGATCTAAATAACTGGCCAGTAAGATCTCTCTCTCTCTCTCTCTCTCTCTCTCTCTCTCTCTCTCTCTCTCTCTCTCTCTCTCTCCCTCTCTCCATTGTCTCTCTCCTCCCTCTCCCTGTCTCTCTGATCCCCTCCCTCTCTCTCCCTTTCTCTCTCTCTGTCCCCCTCCTTCCTTTCCTCCATCTTTTCCTTCTTCTCTAACTCACTCTCCATGTGTCTCTCTCCTCTCTTTTGTCTTTGTAGTCTCTTTATATTTTTTAAACAATGGATGAGTGTTTTATACAGAATCTGTTTTGTGTTTGGGTAAGTTACTTTAGTTCTAAATGTTTCTTCTTTCTGTCTTTATTCTCCCATGCCATACAGGTGTATAGCTCCCAGGCAGCTAATAGCCCCAGCTTTTCTTTGTCGCTTTGATAGATGCAACTGCTTTGAAAGGACCTTTTTGCTTTGACTGTTGCAGTTTCTGTCCTGAGAGCAACTTAAGCCATTGTGTGTCATGCTTTCTGTTACCAGGAATAGACAGAACCATAGAATTAAACTACTCCTGAGTGTGGAAGTACAGTGAGGTTCCAGCGTGCAGAGAGAGTTAGAGGGCTGGTGAGATGGCTCGTGGGAAAAGTGTTTGCTGCACACACCTGAGAATGTGAGTCCATGTCTCCAGCAGCCTCATAAAAAAAGCCAGGGATGACAGCAACCACAAGGGTGGACTGAGACAGGTAGATCCTGGGGGATTTCCAGCTTCTGGCTTAGCTCCAATGATGAGCTCCAAGTTCAGTGAGAGAATTTATCTCAGAAAATAAAGTGGAGAACAATGAAGCAGTATCAACCAAACACACACACACACACACACACACACACACACACACACACACACACACAGAGAGAGAGAGAGAGAGAGAGAGAGAGAGAGAGAGAGAGAGAGAGAGAGAGAAATGAAGAGAGAAATGGAGAGAGGAAATGAAGAGAGAGAGAAATGAAGAGAGAAATTGAGAGAGAGAGAAGTGAAGAGAGGGAGAAATGAAGAGAGAGAGAAAGAGAGAGAGAGAGAGAGAGATCAGCATCAGCAGAAGATGTCCAGTTCCTAAAATCTAAGGAAAAGCTGAACTGAAATGTGGATTTCTAATTTGGTATTTAAAATATGCTAAAATGATGTGTTTTCAAAGCTCTGGGTTACTTTCATCCTTAACGAGTCCCCATTGAATAAATAACAGATATGTAGATGCTTCTGAGATTAGTATTGATAGCCTAGTTGGCAGAGGGCAAATTTACATTAAGCATATGATAATATCCTGATATCTTTGTGATTAAGGACATCTGTCCTTGGGAAGGTGTTAATTTACATTTTGATGCCGGCCTTTATTGCTGGTATAGAAAACTATTGAATTTTATGAACATCCTTTTTTTTTTAACTTGTAAAATATATAAAAAATACAGAACTGATTGTCCTTTGCAAATTATTGTTAGATTAACAGAGATAATGTATATAACTTGGTATCCTCATGTATACGTTTAATATGTATGTTATTTTTATGGGATATATTTTATGTATACAGTATTCCCCTTGTCTCTTTCTGTTACTGTACTATTCTTAGGAACCTGCCCTCCCCATATTGAAATTTACCCAAGGTCACAAGTGAGTTGCTGGGACTCAAATCTAGGTCTTTCAGACTCAACTTAATGTCTCTGTGTCACCTTGTCACCCTGCATTGCAGCCTTTTGCTGTGACACACCAGCGGGCGGGGGGTGGTTGTTCTTCTCAGCCCCTCACAGGGAATCAGTTATCTGGAATGTTCTCCCAACGTCTCCCTCTATTACTTCTCTGAAAGTTGTACTCATTTTGATTCATACTGACCAGAATGAGTCTCCCAGAGAGGCTGTATCCTTAGCCTCTAAACCTGATTTCTGCTCTGAGTAAAACGTTATCTCGTGGCTATAAAAGGAATCCGCATAGACTTTGTAATACCTAAATGTGAAACGTTGATCGTTCCTAAGGGAGGGGAGTGAATTTAATTCAATCCCAGAAGTGTATGAAGGAGTTTTGAGACTGAATCCAAAGAAGGAAAGGTCTGCTTGTTAGGGTAGTATGAGGGGCCCGATGTTCCAGAGTCAGAGACCATTGATGTGTAAACCTCATTCCTACTAATAGGGATGCCGTGATAGGCATCATCATCATCATCATCTGAGAGTTCCAGACTTTGAACAAGAGTATTGCCAAGAGTATTATTTTTCACAAGAAGTGCTATAAGTCTTTAAAATATGCTAAATATGTTCTTAAAACACAAGCTTACTTTTCCACTTTTTATTTTTTTTTACTGAAGTTCTATTTAAATAGCACAAGAAAGGGAGACTCACAGATACAGTTACATATCACTGTGACTATGAGACTGCCTCTTACTATGGTTATATTATTGGAAAGAAAGGAATGGTATCACAAATGTAAACAGTCATAAGTGTACCCAAAAGTGAAATGCCTACCTATTTAGTTTATAGTAGAACCAAAGAATTGCAGGAAGGGAGGAGGAAGAGGAGAAGGAAAGAAAGAAAGAAAATAGCCCACTTATTTAAAAGAGAAAAAAACTGACCAAGTGAAATAAATTTATGTATTGACTAACTGCTGAAAATTTATTTATGTTATTTTATATGTATATTTATTATAATTTAGAGATATATGTATGTAATTTAGATATATACACACATATAATATATATAAATACTATATATGTGTGCATATATATGTGCATATTAATATGTACACATATATACATATACATATATATGAAATGTGGAGGGTACCATGTCAGCTTGATGTGGAATGCCACTTGAGCTACATCAGTTTTCAGAAACACAGAGGAGGGTCCCATCTCCAGCACTGGTGTTGTAGAGGTGTTACAGTATTATAGGTAGTTTATGCTGATGGTTTCTAAGGCAGCAGTTACCAAGGAGTGCTGGACTTGAAACCTCACAGTTGCTTGTGTGGACTCTACACTCAGCCACTTGCAAGGTTCTTGAGCTCAAAACTGAGCTACTCCAATTCAAAGGATGTTCTTATTTTACAGTAACAGGACAACAAAGATATTTCTAACACACTCTCGCCTAGTACATCTGCCTGTTTGATGTGGTTTAATATAGGTGCTATTTGTTCAATTTGTGAAGCTAAAAGTGTAACACAAAGAGACGACAGCCTCCCTGGTGTGGTTGCTTACTTGGCGTTGTTTGCTTGTATTCTAGAACGCAGATCAACTTCACGGTGGCCATTGATTTTACAGCATCAAATGGTGAGTGCTATCACCAGTGTCTGGTACGTGTCCCAATTTAGTGAAAAGTTTTATTTTCACAAAAATTTTGTATAATTTTTCTTTATTTTAACTTTCTACCACTGTCTAGACATGTGAAAGGCATGAGCACTATAAAAAAAATGCAACAGATTAATTACATGTTGATCCATTTTATTATTTCACATTTCTTTCAAAGGAATAAATGTTTTAGGTGTAGTTAAGCCTTTTCTGTATTGGAACCATTTTCCTGAAACATGTTTAACTATGGCCTCCACTCAGCCTCTGTGTGTACTTAAGTACTCCTGTAAATGTGGCTCAACCATATTTTTTTACTCACTTTTAAACATCTTTACATCTAATTCACTAATAGGGTTGATATATAATGTTTTAGTATGGACATTAATGATTCATGTAAAAATATTTTAAGGAAGGACTGGAGAGATGGCTCAGAGGTTAAGAGCACTGTCTGCTCTTCCAGAGGTCCTGAGTTCAATTCCCAGCAACCACGTGATGGCTCAAAACTATATATAATGATATCTGGTGCCCTCTTCTGGCCTGTAGGCACACACAAACGGAACACTGTATACATAATCCATAAGTATATCTTTAAAAAATATCTTAAGGAAGAAAAGAAATGGATATTTAATTTTATCTCAAACCAAGTTTATTTTGAATGGAATGACTATTTGAATCGGTTATATTATATCCTAAAACCATGAGTCTCGTATCTTTTATCTCATCTATTACTATTTGTATGTGTGCATCAGTAGGGTGCACATGTGTGAGAGTGAATGGGCCCATGTCAGAGCCCATGGACAAGAGGTCAGTAGACAACTCTCAGAAGTCAGTTCTCTGTGTTTGCTCTTAAATGCAGGCTTACACATACCAAGCACGGTTAACTACCGAGTCACCTTAGAAGTCCCCACTATTTGATTTTGCCAAAAGCTGACGTTAGTTGATATTTGCCTACAGGTGGTTTTCCAACTACCATAGTTTACTTAGAACGGTCCAACTTTACAAGGCAAGAAGGCAAGTGCAGTTTCATTACAGACTCTGCTCAGGCCTGTTTTCATTTAATCTTCTTGAACTTAGTGGCACTATGTGACATTGTTCAGTGACATCAAGCAGCTGCAGGAGCTGCAGCAAAATGCAGCTCCCTGGGTTACAGGATCACATGCAAGATGGATGCTGCCCTGTGCAACTGGGAGTTGCTGGAATATGTTGCAGGATTAGGAGTGTTAAGTGTACTTTTGATTTACAGTATCTTCAGCATCCACTGTATTTATAAGATAATGCCTGTCTCAGTTAGGGTTATGATTGCTGTGATAAAACGCCTCAACCCTAGCAAGTCTGGGGAAAAAGGGTTCATTTGGCTTGTTCCTCTATATCACTGTTCATCACTGGAGGAAATCAGGACAGGAACTCAAATAGGGCAGGAACCTGCAGACAGGAGCTAACACAGAGGCTGTGGAGGGGTGGTACTTACTGGCTTTTGCTTCCTGGCTTGACCAACCTGCTCTTTTTGTTTATTTGTTTTGCGTGTTTCTTGGTGTAGCCCTGACTGTCCCAGAACTCACTCTGTAGACCAGGATGGTCTTGAACTTACAGATCCACCTGTCTCTGCCTCCCGAGTGCTGGGATTAATGGCATGCACCACCATCACCACCCTGCAATCATCCTGCTCTCTTATAGAACCTAGAGTCACCAGCCCAGAAGTGTGCCTACTCATGAAGGACTAGGTCCTCCCACAATAAGTAATTAGGAGAATGCCTTATAGTCTTGCCAACAGCCTAGTCTTATGGAGGCATTTTCTTAATTATGGCTTCCTAGTCTCAGTTGACTCTAACATGTGTCAAGTTGACATAAAACAAGGCAGCACAATGCCCTAGTGCATCTTGAGGAGCCTCTGTAGATTTTTTTCCCTAATTACTCATTGTGTCTATAGCTCTCCTATTGTCTCTTTACATTTCTCTTACATTGAGGCACCTTTCACAATTAAGACTTTAAGGAACCAGTCAGCATGCAAAATGCACCCAAATCCAACCTTTCTCCTGTGCCACCTTGCACAGTTGAGCAAACCTAGTTCTGCAAAACATTTTACTGATAATACATGTTGACTCATTCGTAAGAAGGCTAGAATTGCAGTTAACATGGCCAATTTCTCACTTCTTGTTGTGTGAAAGCGTTATGTCTTCAGATAGTGATCTTGACTTATGTCTATCAAATACAGCCCACACAAGTAATTCAGCTTAAGTTCAGTGAGTTGAAATAACTAGTCATTGTCCTACTTGTGGGTTTTAAGTCAACTAAGAGAATCAATTGTCTATTCAGCAGAAAGATACCACAATGGACACTCACTCTGAGATAATGACAATTCAATGTGCAACGAGCAACCAAATTAGCAATTAAGAGAACTACTTTCACAGCTTTTCTACTGAACCATGTTTCCAACAAGTTTCTTGGCTAGAGTCTACCAGATATTTAAACAGTAGTTAATGCCAGCCTTTCATAAGCTGTCCCAAAAAACAAAGAAGGAAAGGCATCTGCCTGTTCCCGCTGTGAGGTCATTACTACTTTGATGCAAAAAACAAGACAGTAACATCATGAGAAAAGAAAACTTTAAAAAAGTCACATTTCGTGTATACATGTACATACAAATACTCAGTGAAATAACTGAAGCCAGCAATGTATGATGATATATCTATCATCTGCTAATTTGTTTTCCAATTTTCTCATATTCACAGTACTACATTATGTTACTTGATTTTCAAATAGTAAAATTTTGAAAATGAACCTCTCATGGTACTGAGAAATCATTTGATATATTTCTATATGTCTGTAGTATATACTTTTTAACCTTGCAGAGAAAAACTATGAAAAATCTGCACTTAACATCACCCTGAAGGGTGAAAAACTAGATGATTTCACTTGAGATGGGAAACAAGAGAAGAATCTCTGACATTTCCTTGTCCACATTATACTGGATGCTATTGTTATGGAAGTTAGAAAAAAATCATTTAAAATATTGATACTGGAAATAAACAGAAAGGGAATGAAACTCTTTTTGCAGATATTCTGTATATGCAGTATGCTGATGAATGCACTAAAATGTTTTGTAACTAGTCAAGAGTCAAGTAGCACTATAGGATAGAAGATAAATACATATATCAATTCTTTTCCAATGCCTCATCAAGAAAAAAAATCATGCAATGAAAATAGGTAGATAATTTCACCTATATTAAGATTTAAAAAAATAAAAAAAGGAATGCATTGAAAAATACAAATAAATTGTATAAACTGAAGACTATAGTCTCATAAGAGTGTCAAGTGAAATTACATATCAACATTTAAAATTTTTGTTCTGGATTGTAAGACCATCTTCCTCCAAGTGAGTGACAGATTTGATATGATATCAAAATCCAAAAGGCTTTATTTTAGAAAAGGAAAACTTAATTTATAAAGTTATATGGAATTGCAAAGGTTTGAGAAAAGCCAAAGCAAATGAGAAAGAGAAACACCAAACACAATTGGATGGAAAAAAAAAAATAATGGTCTTATCCCCAAGCAGTCCTGGGTCAGGTAATTAGCCAGGCACAAAGGGATGGAAGAACAGATGTGTTCCAAACTGATAAATGACAAAATGTTCTGAAAAGAAAAAAAAAACAACAATAGCAATCCAAAAAATCAAAATGCAAGAAAATAAAATAACAATATGTTCAGAAAAGAAAAAAATAACAGTAACAACCCAAAAAAATCAAAATGCAAGAAAATAAAATGACAAGACGCAGAAGAGCCTTGATGGCTGTGGGTGTGGCATCCAGTTCATACCTGTGACAGCGGACATGCTCAATGTAAGGAAATAAAGTGAATGGTATCCAAATGACAGCATTCATGTTGCAAACCGTACTATGCAAACAGACGACAGGCCAGAAGTGTAGCAATTAAGGTCCATAAAACCATTAAAAGTTCAGAAAAGGATATTCAGAACTTAAAAGTAGGCAAATGGAGACAGCAAGATGGCTCAGTAAATAAAAGTGCTTCCTGCCAAGCTTCTGTTCCCAGGACCTGAATCTCTCTCTCTCTCTCTCTCTCTCTCTCTCTCTCTCTCTCTCTCTCTCTCTCTCTCTCTCTCTCTCTGTCTCTCTCTCTCTCTGTCTCTCTCTCTCTCTCTCTCTCTCTCTCTCTCTCTCTCTCTCTCTCTCTCTCTCTCTCGTCACATGCACAAATACTTAAATAAATAAATATTTAAAATAAAATAAAAGAGTAGGCAAATAATCTGGACATGCTATTGCTCCAAATGCGATACATAAGAATTATTCTTGACATACTACAGGATACATAAACCATAACTATAGACGGATACTGTTCCGTATCCATGAAGATGGCAAGAACCAATTTGATAACCAATATCATTGGGAACTAGAGAAACTGGACCCTTCACAGTACTGTGGACATTGACTGTGTAGCCGTAGCTGCTTTGGAAAACAATTTGGCGCTCGCTCAAACTGTAGTATTCAGAGTCATTGTTTAAACTGGAAATTTTGCTCTGTGATATATATATATATATCCAAGAGAAATGAAGACATATAGCAAGAACCCACATATGTGAATAGTCTTAGAAGCTTTGTGACTAAAAGCCAAAATGTGTGTGTGTGAGAAACACTTGTTGAGAGGCTTGTGAGACTTGAAGTCAGATGTTCAGTCTGTGATGGATTCCTTGTTCTTATAATCATCGCTGCTACTAGTTAAGCTTGATGCCACCCAGCATCGACCATGTCCATCTTCGTAGGCATTGCTGAAGGCACAGGGCAGATTCCGACAAGGTCACAGACTCAAGGAGCTAAGTATATTTAATTGCCAGTTTTGTGGAACAGAACAAAGGAGACACGAGGCCAGGGGAGGGAAAGCAAGAAGAGCCAAAAGAAACAAGAAATAGTGCTTGCCGTGTATGAGATATAACTAAGAGAGAGTGACTTCAGGACCGGGTGAAAGGTGCAGAGGGAAAAGATGGTGTAGAGAGAGAAGCTAGGTCTGAACAAAGATGCTGCAAAGGGAGAGGCAGAAAAGGATAATTATGAGTATTCGAATCTGAAATAAAATCTACGATGTTGTTACAAATCTGTGGCCTGACAAACTCAACATTTTAATCCATTTTCTGTCCTTAGGAAACCCTGCCCAGCCAACTTCTCTGCACTATATGAACCCTTACCAACTGAATGCCTATGGGATGGCACTGAAGGCCGTAGGAGAAATCGTTCAAGATTATGACAGCGATAAGATGTTCCCAGCCCTGGGTTTTGGTGCAAAGCTGCCTCCAGATGGAAGGATATCTCATGAATTTGCCTTGGTAATGATGCATTAAAAGTATTTGAGAGCTTGAAAAAAAAAAAACTCACCTGCCAGATATTTCAGTATAGATTTTTCTGTTTCTCCTGTGAATGTGTAGGAAGTCTTGTTGACTATAAACTCTTCTCTGTTTTTTTTTGTCTTAGTGTCTATTTATTTGAGAACATGAACCGATACAATCATAGCCCCAAAATATTGACATGACCCACCCAGAGCAGTCTGACTCCAGAGACCTACATATATAATCAATGCTTCCTTTCCCAGGTGCAAACTCTGAATTCCTTCTTGTCCCTATTGTAAGGACAAACTCTTTTTTATTATTGAAAAAGGAAGTAAAAACATTTTATGATAAAATCAAAGATTTACATGGAAAATGTTTCTGAAAAAATTGAAAAAGCATATAGAAAAACACATTAAGATTGACAATTTTCATGGAAAATTAAAGAGGTAGACATAAAAAACATTGCTAAATTAATTGAAAAAGGAAGTAGAAACATTTTATGATAGAATTGAAGATTTACATGAGAAATATTTCTTTTTTTTTAATTTTATTTTCTAAGTTTTTTTTATTTACATTCCAAATCATTTCCCCTTTCCCGTTTCCTCCCTCCCCGAAAGTCCCATAAGCCCCCTTCCCTCCCTCTTTTCTCCATTCAACCCTCTCTCGTTTCTGTTCTCTGTTTTTATAATAGTTCACTATATAATAGGAGAACGATCTTCATATAAAAGACAGATTATTAGTAAGTCTGCCTAAAGAATCTTCATCATACGAAGTAGGTCTATTCTAGTTATTCATCACTACATGACAAATGTCCCTAAAATGAAGAGATATAAAATAACACAGGTGTGTTAAATCCATGCTCTATGCATCAGAACGGAGATCACAATATAACTGGATAAGCACATTTGTTCTTTTGTTCCTTTTCTTGGTCTAAGTATCAGGCCTCAGCCTACATGTTTTTAATAGTTCAAGAATAATTTGTCTAAGGTGATGTTTCTGAGGTCCCCTTCTGGATATTGGTTCAGATTCCCAGGTCTTATCTGCATCAGATGTTTTGTGGCCGATGTACACTGTGATGGTTTCTTTGCCTGGGCTCATTATTTGATGCCTGAGATGAGACGGCTGAGGTAGCTGGAGTTGCCTCTTACACACAGAGTATCACTGGCTTCATCCTGGTATAGCAGACTCATGGCATCAGATCCCCTACAGGGAGCCCAGTTTTCTTGGGTGTTCTAGACTCTGGGACAGAAACTCCAGATCCATTAGATCGCAAGCTTAGAAGTTCTAAAATGCTACACTATTTTTACTAAGTGAATTACTACTGCCAGCACAGGTTTCAAGGTAGGGCAATTAATTTTGACTTCTCAATGGAAAGACTATCAAGGGTGTGTGGCTCTCTTTAACTGATTATCCTTCTCTATACCTGATAAAAGGAGTAATTGATTAAACTAAATGAAGTTATTAATTTTCCATGCAAAGGTCCTCTCCCCCTTTGTACGTTATTATTCATTTCTCTTTCCCTCTTATTCTGGCCTCCTCTGCTTCTCCCATCTTTACATTTATACTGTGGGATCACACCAATGTTGTATGACACTGTTGGGGATGGCGCAAAGAAAATTACACCTAAACCGGATTCTTTAAAATTCAGTTTCAGCATAAGACAGAGATTGCTGTGATTGAATGAATCTTGCCTAAAGCTCTAGTGTTGCCAGTACCTGACAGAGCTAAGAGGTACACCTACTAAGAGATGGCTGTTCAGAGGCCAACAGGATCACGCCACAACCTTTCTTTTTTTTTTTCTTTAATTGTTTTATTTATTTACATTCCAAATATTGCCCCCTTCCCGGTCTCTCCTCCAAGAGTTCTTCAACCCCCCCCCTTTGCCTCTGAGAGGGTGGTCCCCAACCCAGCTCAGTCACCCCCCCCCATCTCACCACCACCACATTCCCCTTCCCTGGGGCATCAAGTTTCTATAGGATTAGGCACATCCTCTCCCACTGAGGTAATAAAGGCTATCCTCTGCTACACATGTGCTGGGGGCCCAGCTTCAGCCCCTGTATGCTCTTTAGTTGGTGGCATAGACTCTGGGAGCTCTGAGGGGTCCAGGTTAGTTGATACTCTTGTTCTTCCTGTGGGGTGGCCATCCTCTTCAGTTCCTTCAATCCTTCACCTAACACTTCCATAGGGGTCCCCGACCTCAGTCCAATGGTTGGCAGTAACCATCTGCATCTGTCTCTGTCAGCTGCTGGTAGAGCCTCTCAGAGGACAACCATGCTAGGCTCCAGTCTTCTACTATCCTTATGGTTGAAATTTTCTTAATTTCCAGCAGTTTCTGCCCTTGCCATGAAGAAGATGAGTCTTTACAATGCAAAAAGGGCCTTCCAAATTTCACAGCATTCTCTAAGATAGTATTTGGGTAATATGGCAGTCAATGGCTTTTGGGATAGCCCCCTTTCCAGTTGTTCAGGACCCACATGAATGTCAAGCTACACATCTGCTACATATAAGCAGGGGAAGCCTAGGTCCAGCCTGTGTATGTTCTTTGGTTGGTGGTTCAGACTCTGAGAACTCCCAGGGTCCAGATTAGTTGACTCTGTTGGTCTTCTTGTGGGGTTTTATTCTCTTCAGGCCCCGAAATGCTGCCTCCTATTCTTCCATAAGAATCCCCATTTCCATCCAGTGTTTGGCTGTGGGTGTCTATATACACCTCTGCTCTTAACCATTATTAAACTATAGCTTACAAGAGTACTCCATAAGTCTCTGTAAGATAATGTGTTTTCTCAATATATGCACATGAATATATACATACACGTATATATTCATATGTACACACCAATAAATATATGCACATACCTATGTACAAACACACATGTACATACATATACATGAATACATGTAAACACAGATGAATATATGCACATACCCATATTTACATGCACACATATGTGCCATGTGTACACACATACACACACATACACACACACACACACACACACACAAGCTTTAAATGAACAGAGTTAGTCTTTTCCCACATATTTTCATGAGTATTTGTTCATTGCTATTTCAATATTCATTCTTGCTTTTCCATTACATCACCGACACAATCTTAGGAAAAGATACTGTAGGGAGAGAACCATTGTTTTCTTCCATGAAATAGTCTACACATCACACTACCAACATCATTTAAAAGTGAGCATCTTTTGGGATTTTCATGTGTCTTAGAGAATTAAAATCTTAAAATCTTCCAGAAACTTAAAAAGTCATGAAATCACTTGGGTTAGCCTCAGCAGGGTCTGTTTCTATTTTAAAGTCCAGAGAAGGAATGATTGTGTTCAGCTAAATGAAGTTAGTGATTTTTTTCTATGTAGTTCTCACCTTTGTGCATAAAATTTGCCTTTTATCTCCTTTTCTGCTTCTTCTTTACTCTTATTCATTCTTGAAGCCCAATCCATAAAACTGTCTACTGCTAGGAATGAACTTGTTCATTATTTGACCTGTAAGCTCTCCTTGAAACCCAATTCAAAATTTCCAAGATCAGAGCCAGTAAAATCTATGAAAAGATGGCCCTGTATGCTGTTAAAGAAACAGGAGTTAACATTGATTCTAATAGTAGTAAACCAAAGATAGTATTGTCTAATGGTTATATTCTCTGTTTTCAGAGCACTTTTGTTTTCCTGGCTAAAATAAATACTAGTTAATAAATCTTCTCTGAGATATTAACATAAATACAATATCACTCTAATCAATTTTAAGAGACATAACTTGATCTCCTGAAATCTTTGTTGAAGAAATTAGTTTTAAAATCCTTTTATAACTTCTTTCAACTTAGTCATTAAGGGGGAAATATAATCTTTGTAACAGCTAAAATGTTTTAACTAATCTGATTAATACAAACCATATATTCTTATAAAGATTAAGACTTTGCATTCCAAAGCATTCCTGTCATCCCCAGACGTGAGAAAATCTTGTGCCACTACTTTTGGTAGGAGAACTAATTCAGAAAGCAGCCTTTCAGCAATCCACGGTGATGAGCCGAACATACAGTGGCTGCCTTTCCACTACCAAAGGAGGGAAGATGGTGACCTTGTAGTTTCATTTCCAGGGGAGGAGGAGAAAGAGTTCCACAGAAATACAAGCCCCCAGTGAAAAGGTCAAAGTACTGTTCATAAAACTAGCTTAGAACTATCCTAGTTTGTAAGTGTTCCCTTAAGGCAGGTATATAATACACTTTCTTCTATGCCTAAAATCAGTAATGAGTTTTAATTTTAATTAGCTTATGCCTTTCAAGGGAAAAGAGCATCATAAAATCTTATTTAAAAGAAGACAAAATAGGTCAGCTCAGAGCCGGAGAGATGGCTGAGTTAGTAAAAGTCTTTTCTGTAAAAGCGTGAGGACCTGAGATCAAATCCCTAGCCCCCATGTAAGTAAAATCATTAATAGGAAGCTGGGCCTACTGGTATACCCATAATCCCAGCACTGCACAGAGAGACTGGAGGAGCCCTGAGGCATTAGAGCCAGCTAGGCTAGCAAGAAATGGTGATTTCCAGGACCATCTGAAAACCCTGTCTCAAAAAGAAGGTGAGTTGCTACTGTAGAAAATAACCAATATTAATATCTGGCCTAGGCGCATGTGCATACACACACACGGCCACACATTCACACGTATATACCCCTAATCTAGGCAACCTCCAATTAATATCAAAACCAACATTTGTGTGTTAAATGGTAAATTTGTATATTTTAAATTTTAGATACATTATATATTAATTTCATAATGAAGAGATCTTTTATTATCTTAACTACAGTCTTTTCATTTGTCCCTTGATATTTAAATACATATATATGATATATGTTATCATATCCACACCCACTCCTCTCTTCAAATTCCCTCATATCAACATGCCCCTCTGAACACTGAGGAAAATTGACTGTCCCTCCCTCAGCAGCTGTCAGCAACTAATAGCTCTTTGGTGGGTTTTGTGGTCTCTCTGTCATCCATGTTGGAATGTTGACTGGCTTGACCTTGTAAAGGTCTTGTGCTGGCAAATACATCTGCTGTGATTTCAGGAGTGTAGTGGTCCTGTTACATCCAGAGAATGTTATCTTGAAGTTCTCCCACCCCCAACCTCTGGCTCTTACAATCTTTCAACCCCTATTCTGTATGATTACCTTTGGGGAAGAATATTTGATGTAAATGTCTCACTTAGGACTGAGCCATCTCTAGTTACTTATTCTCTGCACTTTGAGCAGTAGTCAGTCCCTATATCAACCACTATCCAGTGTGGGGTGTGGGGTAGGGAGGAGCTTCTCTGATGAGGGCTGAGAGTTGTACTAGTTTGTGGGTATGAAGATAAATACTTAGAAGGAAAATTTATATTATATCTATTTAACCAAATAACGGTAGTAAGCTCTCTCCAAGGGCCTGTGGCCTTTCCAGGTTATGAACCAGGTTTGTAGTAGCATGTATGAAGTTCCTTCCTGTAGAGCAGGCCTTATAACCAATCAAAAGCAGGTGGTTGCATCCATAAGTGTAATACCACTATTACATCACTGGGTATATCTTATCAGGCCCATTGTTACTATAGCTTGCAGAGTTCACAGCCAGATAGTAGTGAGAGATTGTGTTTGTACTCTCTGATACAAAGCAAAACAAAACAAAAACAGAAACAAAATCATACACTGACCTAAAGAGTCAAAGTCAGGTTCTCCATATTGGAGAGAGTGTGTAGCATTTGGTTTTTCTGGGTGGTGTTTTTAAATTAGTTTTGTTTGTTTACTTTTCATTTTTTTGTATTGGCCACTTTTCTGTTTCTGTGAAAAGACACAATGATCTAGGCAAGTTGGAGAGGAAAAGATTTTTTGGGGGACCTACAGTTCCAGAGGGATAGGAGTCAATTAATATCATGGTCGAGAGGCACAGCAGCAGGCAGGCATCATGCTATAGCAGCTCCCATCTTAAACTATAAACAGAAAGCAGAGACTACAAAATGAGAATAGCATGTGGCTTTTAAACCTCAAGTCCTATCTCTAGTAGCATACTTCCAGCATCGAGGTCATACCTCCTAAGCCTACCCAAACAGCGCCACCAATAGGGGACTGAGAATTTGAGCATATGAGCCCGTGGGGGACACTTTTATTCAAACCATCACAGTTTTAAAATATTGGATGTGTTAATCTATTAAAATATTCAAAAATATAAAACCAAAAGGGAAGAGTGAGAATAAATCCCTTGTTTATAAATAACAAGATTGAAGGTGTTTTTCACATCTGGCGTAGTTTCTAAGCTCCTGGTCTATCTGAAACATTGGCCGTTGTCATAAATGGTGACATGAATGGAATAAGGGATCAAGTCTTCAAGTCAGACTTCCTAGAGTCATGGTTTATATCTCTCTTGCATTATGTGACCTTGGATGAACTAACAACCCAGTATTTCCATTTCTTCATGTGTTAAGTATAACAGCACATTACTGACCATTTTACCAATTAAAGTTTTATACCCCAACCTTTCAGTATATAGAATTCAATAAGCTTCAGTTGTAAATGATCAGTTATTGTGACCTTCTAGGAAGAAGCATGAATACTAGAATTGCTGATATTTAAATGTTTAAATTATTGATGTTTAAAATTATGGTTATTATATCTTTGCATTTATCTATAATTAAACTAAATGGTCCTTTCTTGAGAAGACTACACTTTGTGGCTCAGTCTTAGCAGAGGAGAAACCATGCCGAAGCTCCTAAGACTTTGTCCTTCTCTGTTTGGTTAGCCATTCTGGGGAAGTTGACTGCCATGTCATTGGGAAACAACCCTGGGGCACATTCATATGCTTTTTACTTTAACTCACGTCAGGGTTTCTGATGACTACAAGTCACACCAGCATCTTAACTTGGCACAACATCATGCACTTTCCTGCTACAGAATAGCTTACCTCAGCTGCTCTGGAATTCCCACATATAAAGAAGACAATGTGGATTACTGTTTGATGCCAAGATAGAAAGGAATAAATGTTGTAGAAATTTTCAATTCCTATCTGGAATTTCTACCCCAGTTAAAAGACATACACAATTATATTTATAATAAGCCTTAAGAACTGGGCAGATACCTATCCTCTATGCTATTATGTCTCTTTCCCAGCCAATCATTCCATTATATAATTTGTTTCCTCTGGGGTGCTCTTAGCTGGCCCATAAGGCTGTGCTTTCATGGCTCACCTAACCTGTGGTAGCTCCCTCCTCCATTCAGCTTCATCTCCCCCTTTTGATTCTGACCCCAAACCTGGGGACCCTAAACCCTACCTATACCTCTTCTGCCTAGCTATTGGCTTTCAACATCTTTATTCACCAATCAAAAATAACTTGGGAACACAGTTACAGTCACATGGTGTTACTTGGGACTCTCTCATCTCTGGGACAACCAGGTCTCTGGGCCCCACCCTTAGCATTACAATACATAGCAAAAGACCAAACCTCAACACAAAAAAAACTAGAAACAATCCAATTGCTAAGAAATCAGTAATTAACATGGTCTTACTCAAATAACTTGTGAAATGTGGACCAGGAATTAACCTTGACAGTGTCCAGGCATGGGTTGTGTGAGAAAGGAAGAATGTGGTTTCCATGCAGACAGTGTTCCCAGAATAAAGACTTGCTACTAACCAGCTCCATTCACTTGTACTACATGGATATCCTCTTTGAATCTTTCTCTTGTTTTTCTTTTTCTCACTTCAAGTTCTATTTCTTATGACCCTTACTTTAGACATAATAAGGTAGCTGTGGCCTGGAAACTTTATACATAGCAAATATTTTGCTTTTTTTCTGGTTTTCAAGTGAAACCGATTTGATAACATTTACTTTTTTTTCAGATTGTAATACCCGATTGCTACCTATATTAAATTGGGAAAATGTAGGCTATGTTAAGGGTATGGAATGAAAAACCACTAGACACCTATCTAGAGATAAATGCAATTATCATTAATTTTCTCCTTTATAGATTTTAAATAAAATTTCTATATGTTACACAAACTTATGTGGAATTGAGATACCTTTGATTTTAAAATATCTAATGTGCTTCTCTGGTCATTTTGAATTTTTACACCCTCTCCTCAAATTATATATATTTAGATCATAATATTATGATCTGTGTAATATCTATTTCTGACTAGTGAATTCATCAGTGTGTGTGGGTTGTTATTATAAAACTTTAAGTTCAAATTACCTTTCTGCATGTCATTGTATATTAATTTATCTTTTTAGTTGGTTTTTCTGTAGACTAATTGTTTTGTTGTTGTTTTTTGTTTTTTTACCTTTTTTGCCCATAACTTTTCTAAGAATGGCAATCCTCAGAATCCTTATTGTGATGGCATCGAAGGTGTCATGGAAGCTTATTATAGAAGTCTGAAGTCTGTGCAGTTGTATGGGCCAACCAACTTTGCTCCAGTAATAAACCACGTAGCAAGGTAAGTAGAGAGCAGGGCAGGTGTTTGTGCTAGTGCAGGCTGATATACTGGATCGTTCTGAAACTACCCTATAACTGCATCAAAATTCCAGGACCCACGGGTTTGCTGCTCATCACCTCTAAGAAAGTTAAGAAGTAGATTGCAGGGTGGTCACCACCAAGTAATCAACAATGCTTTACAGAGAACTTTATATCAGCTTATTTTTAGTTACTTATTTCCCTGTTTGTTTGCATTCTAAATGTTGTTCCTCCCTCTCCATCCCGTCTCAAAGTTTCTCCCCCAATCTTTTCTCCCCTTTACTACTGAGAGGGCAGCCCTTGCCTATATCCTCTCATCCTAGGGTATCAAGTCTTTGCAGGATTAGGCACATCCTTTCCTACTGAGGACATGGCAACCCTCTGTTACATATGTGTCAGGGGCCTTGGATCAACCCGTGTATGCTCTTTGGTTGGTGGCTCTGTCTTTGGGAGTTCCCAGGAACAGTTGACACTGTTAGTCATCCTATGGGGTTGCCATCTCCTTGACGGCCTTCAATTCTTACCCTAACTCTTCCACAAGGGTCCCCAACCTCTGTTCAATGTTTGACTGTGGATATCTGCATCTGTCTCAGTCAGCTGCTGGGTAGAGCCACTCAGAGGGCTGCTATGCTATGCTCCTGTCTCCAAGCACAACATAGCATCATTAATAGTGTGAGGGATTGGTGCCTGCTGATGGGATGGGCCAATCAACTGGTCTGCCATTCCTTCAGTCTCAGCTCCATCTTTTACCCTGATTTCTTTTAGGCAGGACCAACTTTGGGTCAAAAGTTCTGTAGGTGGGTTGGTGTCCCCATTCCTCCACTAGGGGTCCTGTCTGGCTACCAGAGGTGGTCTCTAGGTTCCATATCCCCACTGTTGGACATTTCTGCAAAGGTCACCTGCATTGACTCCTGGGAGCCTCCCTCATCCAGTGTCTCTGGAACTTCCTAGAGAATCCCTATCCCCCACCTCCAGCAGCTACATATTTGCACTTATTCTCCTGGCCCTCTGAGACTCTCTTCTATCTCTCCCCTGATCCTGCCTGATCCCACCCAACTATTCCCCTATCTCTCCCCTCATCACCCAGGTCTCATCCCCCCCTCACCTCAGGAGAAGCATGCACCAGGTTATATTAGGACCTGTCCTAATATAAAAGTGTTTTCTTTGAAAATAATATATGTGAGTGCAAACACATTTGATAGCGATCTTAGAATGTCTAACTTATTCGTATCAATGTCACATCCTGTGGTGGCATAAAAGTAATGAGGCAATCCCATTAAGACAAGTGAAGTGCTTTCTTTCTGATATATATGGGGCATGTTCTTTCAACCTCTCTGATATTAATGCAGAAGCTAATTTTATAAATTCCCAGAACTCTGCTGGTATATGGTGCACATTATTGAAAGTCGAGTTTGCTTATGACTCAGACTGACATTTCTGAGAAAAAAAATGTTAAGACATAAACTCTATCTATACATATTGATGTTTCATTAGTACATAAATGAATTAGGTATCACTTTACAAGTTCCTAAAAATTCTCTGGACATTTGGTTTTTCACTGCCCTCCCCATTCCATGTGACCAGAAAATTAGTGTGTTCTACTTTCCATTACATGGGATGTGCAAAAATACACAAAGTATATCTCAGCAGGCAGGGTTGATTCTGGAGTGACAGATGTATGAGGTCACTTCTCTACCGGGACTCTGTCTTGGACTTCTCAAGCACTTCCTTAAATGATTTCTGTTAAACTAAAAAAAAATAAAAAAATAAAAAATCTGCATTTCAACCTTATCTGTTCACAACAACAAACACTGGTTTTTAATGAAATGGAACTTAACTTTTGCTCCCTTTTTCTTCATGGTGTGCATCCCCCTCTGTTCCCACATCATTCATGTCTCAATCAACTATTTGGTTATTATTTATAATTTGAAATTTATACTGACTTACTAACTTGCCTATAGGAGAGATGTTAAATTATTCTAGTGTATTGATGGCTGCCAAGAAAAACAGGATCAAAAACATATTGATGAAAAAGAATTTTAATTAATTCCCTAACACTACCACGCACATCAGTTTTTAATAAAAGAGGCATAGAAGAGTGATGGAATTTATTTTATATGGATTCATGCCCACTGTTATAAATATGCTAATCAGTATTTGTGAATCAGTTCGTGTTTTTTGTCCCGGTAATATAAAAGTTAAATTTAGATATAAAAAAAATTGTATGCTTTTCCACTTCTATTTAAAGCATAGTACTGTACTAGGGAGATATAAAGTGTTTGCTATGCATTTATGTGGACCTAAGTTCTAATCTTTAGAACCATGATTCATGTCTGCAACCCTAGTGCTAAGGGAGGGATGGAGAGACAAGAGGATGTTTGGAGTTCATTAGCCAGTATCCTAACTGAACCAGTGAACTCTAGGCTCTGTGAGAGCTTCTGTGTCAAATGGTAAATATCCCAAATGATTGAAGATGACACCCGACATCAGTCCCTGGCCTCCTGTTCACTTCCACAGGTGAACATATCTCACTCACACATACACCACACACATGCAAAACAAAATGAGACAGATTAAAGTTAAACACAATAAAACAACAAATCTACAGTCTCTACAACAAGCTATTACCATTTCTGTGTGTTGCTCGACACTTTCCAAATCTCAAATATAAAAGTTACTGTTCGCTAAAGGCTTCAGCTCCTTTATTAAAAAAACAAAGCCACAGTCTAATAATTATAATTATCTATTATTGTACTTAAGATGGAAGAAAATAGCCAAAGCTGGATTTTTTTATGACCTTTTTTTCCAGGACAGTAAGAAGTTCTATCTCACCACCTTTTAATATAAATATCTTAAATAAATGCTTTTCCCATTTTCTTTTTTTTTAAAGTAATCATTCCATTTGATTACACCTCAAATGATATTCCAATTTCCTGGTTACCCCTCCACCAACTCCCACCCCGCATTCGCCCTCCCCACTCACTTTTGCCTGTATGAGGGTGCTCCCCGCCCACCCACATTCTCCTACCCCACTACTCCAGCATCCTCCTACACTGGGTCATCAGACCTCCCCAGGACCAAGGCTTTTCCCATTTTCTTTACCTTTAAAATTATGTTTAATTTTATTTATAATGTTTTATTAAGATAGGTAATTTCTGGCTGATAGAAAATCATTGTCCTAAAACTTCATCTGGTGAAAGACAAAACTATTTATTTCTTTGTTCAAAGCACCAGCATGGTCAACACGTGCATAGGCTCTGTTCATATAAAGGTCTCTGAATATGTCTTCTCTAGTGAACACATTTCAACAGTAGACAGCACCCCATATAGGAAATTAACACTCAGCACGTGCTAAGTGCTGACTGGCATGGATTCAGCTGCTAGAGTTTTATGTACATGAAGTCCTATGTATCTCCCCAGTACCCCATAAACCTAGTATGGGATACATGCATGTAATCTTAGCTCTTGGGAGAGGAAGCAATAGATTGGAAGGCTTAAATAATCCTGAGGTGCATAGCAAGTTTGAGGCCAATGGAGATACACTATACCATATCTCTTCCAGAAAAAAAGTGTCCACCAGCTGACTTCTGATAGGCTAGTATCAAATGTTACCATTAAAGCCTATTTGGACCTACGTCAGAGCAAATACATATCCATATTTTGTCTGTTTGCTTGCTATATTCTTCAAGAGTGTTTCCTGGATGAGTGAAAGCTTGCCTGTTTATTATTTCTATTGGCATTTTAAATTCTTTTTGAAGTTAGCAGTTTTGTACACTTGCCTGGTTTTTTGACTGATTTCCGGGTATCTGATTGACTTTGAGATAATAATGGGTTGTCAAAAACATGAAATAGGAAAACACAAAGAAATCCAATTCACAGAATTTATGGTTCTGCATTCATCTGGACACTTCACAAATCCTGCTTCTAATTTCGTACATACCCAGAGGTTTTTGCTCAGTATGGTTCAAGGACTGTTTCAAATACTATAAAAATGGGTCTCAGCATCTCTTGATGCCTTATGTATATCTAAATAAAAGCACCTTAGCCTGACATTAGAAGGTTCCATTGTCTAGCTGCCGCCCCTCTAGTCTAGCCCCATTCCCCTCACAGAGAACTGCTATCACTGATGGCCATCGTGGTCTGTCACATCCCCCATCCCTCACACTTGTTCGTAGTTAATATTAGTGTAACTCTGCTCCATTCTCAATTTGGCATCTTTCTTGTTTGTTTGTTTCTATTGAACAGTGAGAACATTACAGGATCCAGAGAATCAGTTAAAATTAGTTTTAACTTGTTAGAGGCTGACATTTTTATTTTTAGAATTTCCGTAATTAATTTCAAAATCACTTGAGAAATGCATTATGCTCGATCCCTTCCATCTGTGTGAATAGACAGTGAAATCATAGCTAGTGAATCAGGAATCATTGTTGAGGCGATGACATCTCTGGCAATAATCTCTGTGCCTTTGCATGGATTGATTTCTCTTCTTCATCAAAGCTCCATGAGGTACCAGCGTTGCCGTTATTCTTGTTTGTTTTTGTTTCTTATTTTATTCTGGCAGATAAAACATACATCTGTAAAGAGACCATTTATGTGAACTAAACTTCAGTAACCACAATAACCAAATCCAAAGTCATGTACCTTTGTCTTTAATCACTGCCATGGAGGTTAAAAACATGCAGAGGTTAGAACACTGGTTGCTTTTCCAGAAGACATGGGTTTGATGTCTGCCATGTCCAAGACAGCTCACAACCATTTCTAACACTAGTCCCAAAAGAGAGATGCCCATTGTTAGTATATATATATATATATACAGGCAAAATATCCATACACATTAGGTAGATGATAGACAGACAGACAGACGGATGGACGGACGGACAGACAAAACAAAGAATAAGCACAGATGGAAACAAAATGCACCTCCCCATTTTTATATGGTCTCTTGCTTACCTCACAGAGGCAGTTTTGGGTGGCAACCTTGTAACAGAATTTTCACATTTTATTGATGAAATGTTTAAATGTGTGTCTGCTTTTACTCACTACTAAGAAGAGGCACAATCCATTGTAAAAATGATAATCAAATTATTTAAATGAAAAATGCCCGAGTGAATTTCTTATCTTTTCTTCATGCCTGCTGTGTTCCTGTGTGCTAATGAATAGCTAGAAGAATACTTCACAAATCTGAGTTAGCCGTTTCTGAACTTTTATGTAAAGTGCATTAGGAACCAGAAGAGAAACTTCAGATGAATATGTTTAAATCCTGCAACTCTGACAGAGTTAATTTTCCTCTCAGATTTATCATAGTGATATTAACATATAAATTATTGATTGGCTGTACTCCAGAACAGTAGTGATATGGCTTTAATAAGAGCTTTATTTATCCAGTTCACTGAAGGCTCCATTAGGAAGGAAACTTCTGTAATATAATTTGATCTACAAGCCCATGTCTCCTTGTCACTTCCTGAAAGGAGCCTGGAGCAAGGCCCACCAGAAACTTCCTTCTTCATTCCTCCTGTAACATATTAATTATTTTTATCCTAAGTATTTAATACTTTTACAAAAACGATAAATTAAAAATATTTTTTTGTACTGTGAGATTGATTTTGTCTGAAATTTAAACTCACTCTCCAAATAAAAGATGCAATTATAGAGCGAATGACACAGAAATAGAGTAGTTTCAAAACATTAATTTTCAATTAATATTATAATTAAGTGCTAGAATAAATTGGTCAGCTCTTATATAAAATGCAATTTATAATAATTTTAAGTGTATTGAGACTTCCAAACATACACATACTTTTATAGCATTAATCATGAAGTGTTAAAATTTTCTAAGTATTATAAACATCTAGGTTTCTATGAATTTTAAGATGAATGACAAACTACAGAGACATTTTAGGTTCCTTGTGATCTGCTTCAGTCTCTATTCCCTCCCCCTCTCTCCCATACCGTGAACACAGCCTCTCTGCTGAGTGAGATTAAGCCCACTAAGCCATTCAAAGTGGGAGTTTACATTCATGAAACCCCACTTCTGTAGTGGGCTAGAAACTTTCCATTTTTAGCGGCTTTGATTTGTCTAAAAGAGCATGAAGTGTGCTTCTAGAGGCTTTCCTACTACTATTTACATCACTCCTCACATTAATCACACAAGATATAAAACTCTGCATTGAATTAAAGTTTGTAATAGATGCTTTTTCTTTTTATTAAAGATATGATCGTTCAGTTATTAAATACTGAACTCTGGCTGGAAATTGTAAGATTGCAGGAGTTTTATTTTGTTTTTTTATTGTTTTGTTTTTAAGTAGAAAGGATAATGGGTTTCTCTGTTTGGGATTGTTCCCCATTGATTGTATTGATGTGGAATCCTCAGTGTTCATGGTCAGTGGTTTCTACAAGTGTCAGTGAATGAGCCCTGTCAACATTCATCTTATCAATAGCATGAGTACGTACCAGTTTCACTTGTACCTAAGAAACTTGGTTCAAATGAAATATTCTTATTCATATGATTTCCAAATCTACTCCAATATGATACATTGTTTGCAGCCAAGTTGGTCAAGCAGAACCAGTTAAGGTCCTTCTTGGTGGGATCAATTTTGCCACTCAATATAATTTTTAAATCATTTTTTCCTATGGTCTGGTTAATTTTTTTAGAGATGCAGGTCAAGGTCATTTTGTTTCCTTCCCTATTGTTTCCTTCCCTATCTCCTATGAACTATGTAAGACTCACTCGTTACTAGACATGAACAAGTTTATGTGACCATCTCTAGGCCAGTGAGAGAGCCAGTATACACACTTAGACACATGCACACATATACACGTATACACACACATGCACACTTAGAACTGTGCATATATTCTCTATTTGACTGTTTATTGAGGTGAAGACTCTGAACATATAAAGGGATTGTTTCACAGTATACATGTCCATGACATTTAATCTATGTACAGTGATATGCACCATGACCTTTGTGTAGTTCAAATTAATAATTTAACTATTGCTTAATTTACAAAATGTTGTTTTATATATAATAACAAATACCAACATAATATTATTGTGACAATTTTCAAGAAAATCAAGTTCTGATGACTTAATTTTTGAAGAGCTCAAACATTATATATTGCTGTCAGAATGGGTCTTTTTAAAACCTATATCCAAATCTTACTTTTTACCAAACCAAACAAACAAAAACACACACACAGAAAAACCTTCCATTCTGGTAAACTCTGTTAGTGAAACCACTTCTAAGGCAGCTAACTTCTGTGTCCTGGCACCAACACTGCAGTTAATCTGGTTGGTAATTTCAAAAAAGATATGTGCTTAAGTTTGTTTATCAGAGGCTCCCAGCATATTTATAAGTAGTTTCTCAGTAGTAGAAGGCTGGTTCGGCCACGCCATGCACATCTGGAGGTCCTCGTGGTCCACGTGCTGTTCTCACCTACCTGTTGTTTTTCAGATACGCATCCTCTGTAAAAGATGGCTCCCAGTACTTTGTGCTCCTCATTGTGACGGACGGTGTCATCTCAGATATGGCTCAAACTAAAGAATCCATAGTTAATGTGAGTAGGGCCAGGGTCTCTGGCTTCGTGACAGCACAGTACCCCTTGGGTTGAGAATGAAATCTGTTTTAGTTGACTTCATGGAGAAATGGAATGGCCACACCATTGCAGATGATGCCATCCTTACCTTATCCAGAAACAATCCCACATTTATACCAGTGTTGTATGAGGACCAGAAAGGAAGGATTACCTTCACTGATAAGATTTATTTATTTGTTTTTTTAAAGAATAGACTGGTTTGTACTCAGGCACACTTTTAAGACCAGGACCTATCACGTCCTAACATTCCGGCTCCATGAAAATGATGCTAGACCATCTTTCCTTCTACACTTGGTTTAAAGACATTCTCTGTATTACAATCCCAGTTAAGTTTTGATTTTTAGTGATGCTATTAACTTCTTTTGAAAATTAGCTATAAATCTATGCTTACCTGATGACAATTTGCTAAGTTACATCAGTCTACTAATCTTTTCTCTGCCTAAGATTGGATTTGTTTGGAATAGAGTAGTATTTAATCAAAAATGATTTGAATACATGAATTGCTGGTCAGTCCTCACAATTTTAGTAACAGAGAAATGTATTATTAGTTATTTAGTATGAGAAAAAATAAGTACATGTAGGGAATACTGTTTTACCTACACTTACATTGAATTTGTTTCCTTTCTAGTTAGTACTGTAAATTTGCACTTTAGTATACTCACATAATTAGCTAAAAAGAGACATAGCACTAAGAAAGAGTTGTTTGTAGTATGTTGACTTCAGAGAGATGTTCGCTCTGTGTGTACTGTGCATCTGTTACTGATTCTAACTGTTTAACTTTTTAAGAATAATACTCGTATTTATTTTTGTATATGTATATGTGTATGAATAGGCATTTATGGTGCTTATGTGGAGGTTAGAGGGCAACTTGAAGAAGTCAATTCTCTCCTTCTATCATGAGTCCCTGGGCTCATCAGTCCATCAGGTTCTGTAGTAAGAGCCTTTATGACTGAGCCATCTCTCCAACCCCATCTCCCGACCTTAAATGGAATATAATTTAAGTACTTTATATGATGAAAACCATGTAACATCTCAACAGTTCATAGGTATTTAGTGCATAAATGAGTAATGTTAAACATAGCTTAGTTACCATTTGTTTACACTTGCTAATTCACTGTAAGAGTTAGTTCTGATAATAATTCACTATAATTACTTCAGATAATAATTTGAATATGTTATTAAGAATCATCTTAATGAACATCTGTGAAAATGTCAGAAAATGTCATAAATTTTCTTTTTTTAAGTTTAAAAAAATATTATTATTTCAAGGACTTGCAAATAAAAAGTTAAAATAGCCAGATTCAAAGTCTGCAGAAATGTTTACATGTCTTCCTTTTTTTCTTAAGAACGAAATGTCAATTGAAATCTAATTGTGGTTTTCTTCCTAAAGGCCTCAAAGCTTCCCATGTCAATAATTATAGTAGGTGTTGGACCTGCAGAATTTGATGGTAAGTAGCAAGATTTCTTATACCATCACACTTCTGTCAGCTTGACCTGTGTTAAAGAGTATGACTGAGTTTATGTAGAATGATCTCATAGGTATAAATATAGCTCACATGTGAATTAAAAACTGCCATTGGGTAAGATAACTCCCTCTAGTTTATGCATTAATTCATCATTCACCTCTGGCCTTTATTAGCATTTGTACCTCAAAATACTATGTAAGACAGACAAAGTCGTAAATTGAGATTTGGTTCCTAAGGCAAAGAATACTCTAGGGAAGCACATTTTTGTGGGCGAAGTGTCGACAGCCTTTAAAGAACAGTGATAAATTAATGGATCGTTCCATTGCAAGCGGAAATATTAACATGCGGGCAATATGCTAATTGAATGTAATTCCAGCCTCTGGCTAGTAGATAGAATTATCTTTATAAACCAAGAGCTCCATCACAGGAAAGAATGGCAGTGGAATTGATCTGATTACAGGGATGATACTGGGCCGGCTGACTGAGGCTCAGCCTTTCAAAGGCCAGTTAAGCAACAGCTTTTTCTGTAACTATCAACCTGAGCAAACATCTTTAAAGATGGTCTGTTACTGGTCACCTGGCTAATTCCTTTTAGGGGACACCACTGAACTGCAATTGATTGGCAAACATGGTTAGTTACATTTACTAAGAGTGGCCATTTATTTAGCTTGAGACTTGGTCTTCCTATTTCTAAAGCCTGAGTCTTTTAGTCCCGACTGCTGCTGGGTCTGCTACTTTTTCGCTCTGGGTCATGTCCAACTGTGGACATGTACAGTCTCTTTAGAGTCGCAGATGCTATGGCACCATCTTCATGCTTTGACTCATGATAATCTGCGCTGGCTAGTGATGGAAGATTGTGATTCCCAATATCCACCAACTGCAAGCTAAAGTAGCTGGTAGGTTCTCCTCTGGTCCTTGTTGCTCAGTCCTGTAATGGTTTACCACTCATAGCTACATGGCAGTCTGCCAGGCCTGGTGGGAGTCACATTGGTCAGCTTTTGTTCTGCAAGAACCCATTACACTGGTACAAGCATGCAAAGCCACTAGCTCATGCTACTGTCAGTCTCTGTCCATGTCCCTTCATGTAGATTGGCACGGTAGTACTTGGGCTCTACCCTCACTCCAAATCCAAGGCTACTTATTTTCCCTATATTTTCTGCAGTGAATTTGTAGGGGCCTGGGAGGTGATGTCATCAGTTCTCTACCCCATCTCCAGAGCTAACTAAAGGAAAATACTGAGGAATTAGTCAGACCAACCAGTAAAGAATACATTTCAGCCTGTGGATGGGGACAGACTTTTCACCATTTGATGGATCTGACTCTCTTCCTAAGCTTCCCGGCTAGGTTTCCTTGGAACATTAACTGCCCTGACACACTGTATTCCCTCAGAGATAAGCTGTCCCTGTTCTGAGAGGCAGATGGCCCTTGGAGTCCGGCAACATTCTGGGGAGTAATTGTAGTGCCTCAAGGATGCATGAGAGAAGTGTGTAGACAGAATGGGAATTTGGCTTCCCAGTAGACTTCCCCCAACTCCTAGAAATCGGAGTGCCATAGTTAGGGTCCTGCAACACCTACTTTCTATTTTAGTGTGGAAAAAGTTTCAATGAGATCAAGACATTGCCTGGCCAACTGTTTTTAAAGAGCGATTATCTGGCTAGTTTACAATACATTCTTCACTGACATACATATATGTGTTGTGTGTATGTGTGCGTGTACATATATATATATATATCATATATGTTTTATATATATACATATGTATCTTATGTATATATACATGTCACACACACACACACACACACACACACACACACACACGCACACATACATTGACCTTTCCTATCAAATCTGTTTTAACCCTTAACTCCATGACTAAGAAGTAAAGGAAAATTGCTGATGGATGAGATAGAAAAATCTCTGTCATACAAATCGCTGTTCTGCTGTCATCTCATGAAATTAGTAGGAGAATAAAATAGACTTAATGCAGCAGCTCCTTTGGTGCAAGCTTGGGAGAAGGGATGTTGCTCATTCAACCCATGTCCTATAGCTAGGGAAAAGCACAGGATTATCTTACCAGCTTGCAATCTCTGCCCTGTGGACCAGGCAGTCAGAACACCTGAACTTTGGGTGTGGCCTCTCCATCATTATCTTCTTGCTTTTATGGCTCTCGAAAGCCTGTCTTCCCGTTCAAGTTGTCTACAACTTCAAACTTTAAGCATGCTGAAGAGTGGGAGGTGGATGTCCAGAGCCTCTTTGGTGTGCCAGATTACTTACTCTTTTTCTTCCCCAAGGGTAATGAGGCAATAGAAATTATAGAGGTTAATAAAGGTGAGGTCTCTGTTGCCACCTGAGTCTCGTTCCCAGTTTTGAGTGTGGTAGGGGAGTTGATACAATTCATGAGCATTACAGGGAGTACAGCATGTCAGCAGCAATAGGCAATTAGTTATATGTTGAAGTAATATGAAAATTGTAAAAGCGAACCCAAAAGATGCCAGGAATTATTGGTTTCAAATATGTGAGCACACCCATGAATAAGGTACTGGCCTTATTATTGGTAGAACACACATTTTAGAAAATTAAGGAATATATTGTGTATACAGGTAAATGTGTTCATCATAATTACTAACAACGCTTCAGCCAAAACATTGACTCACAAACATATGTAGAAAGATAAATCAAAAACAGTGTTTTCCAACCTAAATTCCTTGCAGGAACTGAAGCAAAGAGTGCCGTTGAGGATGGGGTTCTAACTGAGTGGTGCTCTAATTTGGGGGGCCTCTTTGGAGTCTGTTGATTGTCCTGTGTGGGCAAAATGAATTTTCAGTAATAGAATTACACTTTAAGCCCAAGCCAGTTCACTCATACAAATAATTATTGAGAGAATTCTCACAGCAAACCTAATAAACTCTGGGAAATGTTTCTAATTGCAGCATTAGACATCAGCAGCTGTTCTCTTTGGACAGTATTTGTGAATACCAGCTGTGGCCACCAACGTTGAAATTATTTCTTGACTAACAGAATTGTCATCCTTCACGCAAACCATACATTTTTCGGGACCTTATTCGGGTCACTCTGTTTTTGCAGTGATCTATAAAGTAAAATGTGGACAGTGTGGACTTCAAATGTCAGCAAGAATAAGGTTCAACTTGAAGATAATAATTGTGGCTGTTTCTTAAATTAGAAAAACATTAAAATGGATGGGTCAGCACCATAAGCTCATTAGCTCTTTTAGGCATAAATCCAGGTTTAGATCCTGTAGGATGATAAGCAGGATAGAAAGAGAGGATCGGAGAGTGCTCCCCAATGCACTGACTCCTCTGACTTCTAGAGAGTCATTTACACTTGTGGCTTCTTTAGCTGCAGATGGTGTACTCCATCAGGCTGTTTGGAGAAAATGCTTAAAGAAATGAAGATTGCAGCCGCCTTCCTGTAACTTCACAGGGCGCACTGTTGCACTCATACGTAGTGATTTCCTAGTTCACACAGTTCTATTTTACTACATTGTATTCAATTAATGTCTGTATTTCATTTTCAAGCAATGGTTGAATTGGATGGAGATGATGTCAGAGTTTCCTCCAGAGGGAAGTATGCTGAAAGAGACATTGTACAGGTAAGGACTTAAATCAACATTATCCGTCTCCTTCATTGTGAAGAACCCATGTCTACCTGATATATAAAGAAGCAGCTTGAATTGCAATTAGGAGTGCTGGCTTCTGTTAACTTAGTTGGTTCCTTCTCTGAGGTGTAAGTTAAGTAACAGTGCTTTTAACTTAAGTAAAATTGCTTTTTCCTTTGTCTCAGGTTCTATATGTAAAGTGCAGGTATCAATAATTATCTTTTCCTAATATACTCTTATGAGAAATTTTTATCATGATCTTCAGTAAAACAGGAAGCTATAAATATATTAGTCTTCATTTGGAACATTTAAAAACATGATATATACAAAAATAAACTGTTTAATAAACCATTTAAAATTATAACCATTGTTAGAATTTTCTAAGATTAAGGTTGGAAAGGTAAAAATGTGTATGTTAAAGCTATATATAAAAATGAGCTGTACATAAATGTGTTTATGATACATGGCATACAAATGATATATTATCTATAAATTATACATGTAGAAAATGTTGGAGAAAAATACTTAACTAAATGTTGCCTGCTGTTTGGGGAGCAAGAAGAAGAAAACAAGCAGTTAAAAGTTGTCCCTGAAAGAAGGAATTTAATTCAACCAAATCTATGCATGCTTTACTTCTTGAGTGTGTATCTTTTAAGATGCAGAAGAGCAGGACTTCTGTGACATATACCTTTTTAAGTAGCCAATGGTCAGGCTGGTGAGATGGCTCAGCAGTTAAGAGCACTGACTGCTCTTCTGAAGGTCCTGAGTTCAAATCCCAGCAACCACATGGTGGCTCACGACCATTCGTAATGAGATCTGACACCCTCTTCTGGTGTGTCTAAAAGCAACTACAGTGTACTCACATATAATAAATAAGTAAGTCTTTAAAAAAAAAGAAGTCTCAGTGCCATTTAAGGATGGGATATGTACCTTTTATGGGCACAAACAACGGGCATCAATATTATTTCTAAATAATTTCCTGTATGCTTACTACTAATGTAATTACTGTAAAAAAAAAAAAAGAAGAACAATTTGGCATCCTACAGAATTGGGTGCAAATTCTATCTTATGATAACTTGGACAAACTATGTTTTTATGTTCTGAGCGATAAGCAGCCTTGTGAAGTAAAGTGAGACAATCTACATAAATATGTCCCTGATGTACATCCCAGGAGTACCAACAAAATTTAGGATGATTATGGGGAGAAAATGCCATATGTTGATAAATAAAAGGATCATGGTGTCTCTCTGTGATAGAGGACTTGCCTGCGAAACTCTATTGAGTTTGATTTCCAGCAATATAATAACAAAATAATACTATTAGTAATACGAATTAGAAATACCAATACCAAAAGAATTATGAACTATTCCCCTGAAATCAATAAGATTACAACTTAACACAGAAACAATTTCACAATTATCGTTCTAAAAGATGAATAAGTATGATTTAAAACTTCTCTACAAGGCATAATGTAAAAAGCACAAACACATATAGTAAATGACTCAGCAAAAGTAGCTGAGGAAGAGACCATGAGGATGCCATCTATTTAAGTGTATCACGGTGCTCACCTCCAAAATTAGACAAATAATTATTCACCTTAACCTCATCATCATAATTATGAGTCCAAGTTATTTTACTTTACCTAAAAGCTCCACATAATGTCCAGCCCACACTTTCCAAAAAAAATCAAATCACTGAAAGGAAACTCGCATGTGAAGGACTTCAGGATGTGCTCTGTTGCTATGACAATGCTTCTTTATAAAATCAACAAGGGAAGCTCAGAGCTTGTTCCATCTGAATGAATGCTTAAGAGAAGCTACACAATATTATCCCTGAGGAATCAAGGCTGCTCGCCTCACCAAAACTCATTTTTAAAGGACTATTACATTATGCTGTTGCCACAAAACCATACCTTTTGACATTTGTGAAAATAAGAACTGCCTCGTTTCTCAATGGACTGATGGCAAGGGGACATATACTGACTGAGACTGGGCCCAGGTGATCCATGAAAGACAGCCAGTATGCTCTTCTAGGCTCCTCTGTTGTCTGTAGAGTCCAAACTCTTTTGTCTTTGATTTTCTCTGAGGTTGTAACATGCAGAAAACTCTGTGACCCATTGGCCCAAGTTCATTCAGATACAAGTTAACATATGTAGGGAAATCTGTTCTTCTTGGAAGTCCTAGTTTCTGAGGCAAGGCTATCATGCCTGTGGCACTGGGATTTCTAGAGAATTCAAATGCATTTGGAGAGACAGGGAAACACTCAAGATTTGCCACATTAAACCCCAACTATAAGGATAAAGGAGTCTTAGAGATACTAAACAAGAAATTGACACGTACCACGGAATTAGGAACCCCTGGGGGGGAAAAGAACATCCTTTCTTACATCTTTGAATAAGGAGGGGAGTTTATACACTCTTCTAATTTCACAGAGAAGTTCCTAAATTCATCCTTGCAAAACATGAGCAACGTGGCCATGTATATTCTAGTCATATCCATGAATCATCTCTCCTTACCACCTGGAATCACATTAGGGAGTCTGCCATCAATGGTCTTCATTTTCTCTTGAAATATTTGTAGATTAGTTACTTATATGGAAACATTCTTGAGTGTTGCAGACAGTAGGATAATATTTTGTGTCTTCCATTGTTCAAAAAAACTGTGTCTGAACAAGCCAGTAAAATAGCATCAGAAGACAAAGTAAGTGCTGTATAGGCTCCGGTTTTCTTGCAATCCATTTTACTCTTTAGGAAGTCAAGTTATTAGATATGTTACTAATAAATCCTCAGGTCTCTCAGGTTGGAAAAATGGAAACTGTATCTTACAGAATGTAGCTGATACTCAGCTAGATGTTGGGGCCAGAAGTTTGAGCTTTTCTTATATGTTGTTGGGTATTAAGCTACTTCTGCATTTGCACAGAAATGATATTTGGGTCTGTTACATGCTCTATGTGCTAGGCAGGCTAAGACCCATAGCATTTCATCATTGACCCCTTAGTTAACATTATGACAGACACTTGATTACTGTATTTTTTTTAAAGTAAATCTCAGTTCAGTTATGCTTGCCTGTAATCCCCAGCTAATTAGAAGTGGAAGCCAGGAATTAGATGCAATCCTAAAGTGTCTTAGATGACTCTTTACAGGCCACCTGAGCCACATAAACATCTCCACAGCCTGACCTCAGTTTTCCTTTTGTTAAACACGCTCAAAACCACATTCTGTCTGTCATTGCAGTACATCTGTTCCCAATGCTTCCTTCTAATCTACCTGGTCATTTACCTGGGTCAGTTTTCACTGGTGTGGGCAGAAGCCCTCTGTCTTGAACTGTGCCCCTCCCCCTTTCTTTCACTCCACCCCCTTACATATAAAACAACTAAGATCCAAGAGGGAGAGCTCAGTAAGCCACACAGAGTTACTTTGACTACAGATCAAGTTCTGATCCCAAGACTAGTATATCTCTCTACCTAAACATAAAATTCTAAAGATGATGAGCCGTCTTTCCACATGACACGTTGGAGTCAGAGCTAATAGTGACTGGTGCTGGCCATTATTTGGCTTTGCTAAGTTGAGTTTTCTAAGCTTCTGTTTCCTCTTCAGTCAAATCAAAATAATGATAAAACATGCGTGAAATTAAACAAGATATTATATTTAGTCCCTTAGCAGAGAACATCTCGTGGCTCAGTACCAGTATATTAATAGCAGTGCAGGTACTTGTCAGTTACCCTACTGGCACCGACTGATGGGAAGGCATTTTGTGTGTCTTTATTTTATAGTAGCTGTACCTTGACTTGATCATCTTACGTATGATTATATCCCGTTTACCGGAAGACTCAATCTTGTATTTACAGTCAGCAAGATGAGGTTCCTATGGTGTTTATTTTCATAGGTCAGTATATACAAAGGGTGTTTGTTGTGCTATGGCTTGGCCAATTGCATTTAATGCAATGCTGTTCTTCCTGGCTGTATACAGCTGCTGGCCAACCTATCAGTTCCTTTTAAAAAAAATTTTAAATTATATTTTCCATTAAAAGGAACATAATAGCCTTGAAGTCTTAGACCTGAAAACTCACTAATGGAGTTCTGCACTGTAGAAAAATCAAACACAATTGAGTAAACAGCAACTAAAAGCCAATTTGCCTGAACACATTCAAAGTTGTTTTCATAGATAGAGAAAAACTATCCATCAGAGCGGCCATGAAGAATGCCCCTTTACTCTGGAGACATTACCTAGGGGAAGAGTTGAAAGAAGACATGGAACCCCATGCATGCTATGTTTTCTGCTGAGCAGAATATATCCGCTGTATTCGCTGTATTAATAGGTTAAGTCAGCTCACTGTGAATAGTGCTTTCTTCTTAACGTACCTGTTTAAGTGTCCGAGTTCAGAGATGACAGGGTGCCTTCACCATATGTGGAGACTCTCCCTAGCTGCACTGTTCAGAAACGAGAGGTTAAATCACAGAATAGAGGGTGATCTGAGTGGTAAATTGTCAGGGTAGGAGGCTATGTGCAAAACAACTAAAGGATATTTTGCCCTGAGAACTGTCAGATGGATTTGACAATAGGCAATGACAGTGGGGAACTGTTGGCATTTGCCTGCTGGCTGAGAGTGTATCTGGCCGCAAGATGGAAGAACAAATACCCCTCAGAGAAATATTTCACTAATTCAGGATTAGCAAATAGAAAGTTCTCAACTTCTTTTCTACTCTCACATGCTTCTATGATGAGTAACAACCTGTTGGTAACATTGACTTTCTCTGATCAGGCTCTCCACTGGGGCTCAGGTGGCATGCCAAAGGATGTGGCTGTCTAACAAATATAAGTTAGAAATGATTGAACACCTCTTCCAGGGAGGAAAATCCTAGGCTTTTTTTGTTTTGTTTTGTTTGTTCTTTGTTTTGTTTTTTCGAGACAGGTTTTCTCTGTGTAGCCCTGGCTGTCCTGGAACTTTGTTGACCAGGCTGGCCTTGAACTCTGAAATCTGCCTGCCTCTGCTTCCCAAGTGCTGGGATTAAAGGCATGCGCCACCTCTGCCCAGCCCCTAGGCTTATTTTGTTGCTTTATTCATTGTATATGAATAAAGCGGTGGGTAGGAATGGGGAAGAGGAGCAGAGGGAGAGAACACAGTAATCAGGATACATTGTATCAGAAGAGGAGGAGAACTCTGGGTGTTGTGATTTTAGTTCTGATACTTCTAGAATAGGCAAGATTCTCAAAAACAAGCTGAAGTAAAAGAGCCTAAGAAAATACAGAAGAAGCCGATAGAAGACACAGAAACCCGTTTGTTGGCATGCTCAGGAAAATACAAAACTGGAAGCCCATAAAAATATAAAAGTGGAAGCCAAAATATATATGGAAAGGACTTGTAGAGGTGTGTGTGTGTAATTATAAAAATTAAAAGAATAAAATTAAAAGGACGACACCCCCGCCCCCCTGGACATAATATTATGAGGCAAAGAACCATCAAAGATACCTTTGAGCTCATTTTCTGTGGGCCAGCTACTGCTGGGCACTAAGCCTACTCTTAAACATATTTTATTTCCCCAATGAGACTCCCTTGGGGGAAAACAAAATTTTTGCTTGCAAGTGGTTATCAATTGAGGATAGCTTCTAGATTAAGGATGGAAGCCTTTGTCCATGTCTTCTTTCTGCTCTCGGATACCGCCTGGTGGCGACATGTACGAGCCCATGCATATGTCAGCAGCCTCTATGAGTTCGTGAGGAGAGGTGGGTAGGAATGGGGAGGAGGATCAGAGGGGGAGAACACAGGAATCAGGATACATTGTATGAGGAAAAAAGTACATTTTCAATAAAATAGAGGAAGAAAGACAATGCCTCAAAGCATGTGGTAAATTAAGTTTCACGCACACATCTACACCTATATAACAAATAGAACATGCATAAGAAAGCCCATACTAATAAAAGCATATTTTTATCTTCAAATAGAAAGACAGACAGACAGACAGACAGAAGCCTATCTTCTAGTGCTTGCTAAAGAGGCTTAAAAAGTTTTTTTAATTAAAAATTAAATTCTGTGAACTAATGATGGAGATATAATGAGAGAAAAACAGAACTGACCTTTTTACTTTACACCTTTAAGTTTTTGTTTGAACTATCATCTTGCCCTTAGTGAAGTGATGTGACTTCACAAAAGTCATGCCCTCCTCTTCTCCCACACCTGAAGGTAGCACACACTGTGAGCTCTCTCCTGTCCTGGCTTAGCCTTCAGGAATGAGCGATCCCTTCTCCTGTCTATCATATGCCTGAAAGCTGAGGAAGAAGCTTTGAAAGAATGGAGCTTTTGCATTTATCTTCACTCCATCAAAATCATACCTGCTATTTAGTTTCCTATACGTTTAACTTATTTTCTTTGTAGTAGCTGGATTGTTTTAAGTGTACGAATTACAGTCATATTCTTAAAGTACGTTTGGAATAATGGCTTCCACCCAAAGCAAGTTTTCACAATAAGTTTGTCACAGTTATATTACAGTATGAAAAGGGAATGTTCTTGGTGTCTCTGAAAGAAAGACATTTATATAAGCTTTCAAATCCTATGTGCAGAAATTATTCTACATCCTAAATTAATGTCTTCCCTCTTCTTTGTATTTCAAGGCCTAATGATTGATGTGCTTATAAACTAGCCACATCCTGAATTATTTCAATCATTTCCAAGTTGCTTCAAGAATTATTCCTTATAGAGAAATTATGCTCAGCAGTGCCGTGTTTATTAACTACGTTACTATTCCAAATGACAATCGACCCAGACAGTCCCTTGGCAGAGCACATGGTGTAGAGCTGATAAGGGCTGCTGTGTAATTGCTAGATAAAGGCAAAGCAATGACATGTAAATATGAAAATAATTGTAACGTTTCAGTAAGAACGACTCCAACATCTCACGCTGAGATCTTTTGCTTTCACAAATAACACATATATAATAAACAATGTACAAGCGTGCTGCCTCTATGTCCTGGGATCCAAGTTCCCACCGTAGGTACTGTGTGTTTTTCCTATTTAGTAGCCATGGTGTGATGTTTTCATAACAATTAAAAAAACATGTTTAGGACTCCTTCATCATGTCTGCTATTTTTCTATGTGGAAAGGTGGAAGATTTGTTCCATGTTCTACATTAGTTAACTTTTATATCAAAACTGTATTAAACATGTACTAGCACAACTTGACAGAAAAATAAGATCCATAAAAGTTAAATGCCTCCTGATGTTGGGCATCAGCTAGGAAGTGCCCCAAAGAATGGCACAAGCACCAACAAGGAGAGAATTGCATCCCCTTTGCTAAAGACGCATTATGAAGATCAATGATTGCTCTAATAGTCAGCTGTAGTGACAAATATATTTTAAATGTAAGATGTGTATCATTTGTCCTGTCACTCAGGGCATTTGTGATTCTCCTTGTTGCTGTGACAAAATACTCAAGACAAAAAAAGCAAGTATGAGGAGGAGAGGATGTATTTGGTTTATAACTTCAGGTCACTTTCATCACTGATGGAAGTCAGGCCAGAAATCCAATTCTGCTTGCTAGCTCAGTGTCCAGGTCACTCAGCTAGCTTTCCCCTACAGCCTAGGAATGGTAGCACCCACGGTGGGATGGGTCCATCCACATCAATCATCAATCAAGAAATTCCTTTACAGACATGGCTGAGGACCAATCTTATTTAGGTCATCCTGCATTTGAGACTCCCTCAGATTGCTCTAGGTTGAGTCAAGTTGGCTTTGGAAGCTGAATGTAAGCCAGGCATGGTAATGCACACCTGATATCCCAATTCTGTAGGGAGCAGGAGAATCATGAGTTTGGGGCCATAGTAGGCGATAAAGTGAGATCCTGTCTCGAAAACCGCTCATAAAAGTAAAATATTAAAAAAAACATTTATATGTGCTGATTTTGTGTCTGTTAGATTAATAGCTGAAGGTTGTGAATTAATTTTTTTTCCTCTGTTCTAGTTTGTGCCATTCAGGGATTATATTGACAGAAGTGGAAACCACATACTCAGCATGGCTAGACTGGCCAAAGATGTCTTGGCTGAGATCCCTGAGCAGTTCCTCTCCTACATGAGAGCCAGAGGAATCAAGCCATCACCCGCACCCCCGCCATACACCCCTCCTACACACGTGCTGCAGACACAAATCTGACCACGCCCAGATGCTGATGCCCCTCACACGCCAGTCGAAACTGCTAAGCCCGTGCTTTGATCCTGGTGCTCTGCTATGAACCAGGGAATGAGACACTTTCTCAGTTTGGTTTCAGCAGTACTGGATAATGTGCTTTCTTGGATCCAAAACTAATTCTCTTCCTAAACCAAAACTGTAAATAGGGTCGTTGCATGAGCAACTGGGAAATCGTTAACAATGCTTGAAGCAAAGTAGAGATGTCTTCTCTAATTTTTGAACATTTTTGTTTTGGTCTCGACAGAATAGTAAATTCCCAATGTATTATTGGGGAAAAGCACAAGCTACATTTTTAACACAAATGTCCTTGACTGCTACATATATAGGCCAGCAGTCTCTGTGTTGATGTTTACACGTTACTACTTTTTAAATTTCAATACTTTTGTAACTGTTCTTAAGAATAAGTTTTGAATATTGAATCCTTTGTCTTCTAAATTGCAATAGCTGTAATCACAGGAGCAATATCTCTTTGAATGACTGTCTGGACATTCACAGTATGAATAAGGGAAGAGAAGGAGGTAGAATCTATTAGCAAATAATATCTGTCATCAGTTTTGGCCAATAGTGGGAGTTTCAACTTATAAACAGATGTGGCCCTGTAATATGCATTCTTTTCATGGACTTTGGGTTTAAATTGAGACTGCAGTCAATTTATCTTTCGTAATGCCAACTAGAAGCAGTGAACAGGCAAACATCGTGAACTGTTAATGCACAGAATATACTTTGTATAAAAACCACCATCCTTATAATGCTGTCATTTAATGCATTAAAAACAAGACTATATAACTCCAAACCATGTAGCAGGTGTTTTGAACTTTGTATTAAGTTGTATCCTGTCTAGATATTTTGATTCAAAGGGATACTGGCTCTCTTGCTTGGGATTTATGTTCTTACCCTCTTGCCTTGCCTTGTGGGTTGCACAGGCTGGAGTCTCTTGTGAATTCTCAGTTCAACTTCCACAACCCTGTGACTCAGCACACGACATGTTTTGTGACATAAACTCATTCCTGTGCCCCAACCTGCCTGTTTGTGAATTAACCCATCTCTCTACCCTGACCTGCCTGCTCACAATCAATTCTAAATAGTTTTCAATGTACAGTTTTTATACAAACTACAGTTTTGTGAAGTTACGTCTACATTTCTTTAGAACAAATGGCCTTAAATTCTCACAGAATTCCTGGAAATGATTGTGAAATGCCTTCAAAAATACAGGAGTGTGTATTTATTTGTTGTTCTTTTTGTGTCAACAGTGTGACTGCTTTCTAACCTCTCTGCCTCCCTTTCTTTGCTACTTGGACTATTCCTATTGTGTGTGCTCTTGCCACAACTTGACCTACGGTGACTTTTATAAGCATGAAACTGTTTTACTGGAAAAAAAATGCATAATCCTCATAGCTAACAGAGTCACAGTTACATAACTGTGATATGAATTGTCCGTTTTTAAGTACTTATTAAAATATTTAAAAGGATAGCTGTCAACTGTGTATTTCCTGGGAGCGACGTCGTCTCATAATTTCCTTCGCTGATCTTAAACATGTACGCCGGTCTATTTTATTAGCCAACAGATTTTATAAGTTTACCTTCATTCTTCAATCCAGAAGACAACAGTAAATACGTTCAATATTCCTTCTTGTCAAACATCAGTTATTATCCTTGTACTTACCAGAGTGAGCACTCTTGTCTAAGTGATAATGCACTCACATAGCACGGGACTGGATTCCAGGGGTGTGATGCATCATCCTTGTGGCTTTGAAGAATAGTTAGGAAAATATATAGTCTTGGGTCTTGTCTTGTCTCCTCATTGGGAATGGAGACAGCATACGTCATAGGATATCATGATTCGTGCAAAGCCGGCTCATGCTCAAAGCCCTTGGGAAACATTCGGTATAACCACCTAATTTGTTGAGATGCTAGTAGGTATGCTGCAGTGGGAAACCCAAGGAACACGTTGCAGACTCAAATGTATGTCAGCAGCTGCACAGACCAACTGCACATCAAGGTGATTTGTATCTTAGACAAGAGACTTCAGAACGGTGTGCACTGGGAGAAAAGTGTCAGAACTGAATTACCATACTGCTAAATTACTTGCCATTTTATCTGCATGATGAACTTTCCGGCTTCTGTTCCATTATTTCTACCACCCCGGCTCACAAGTTCTGCACCATCAATTTCTATTTCTTCCCAAAAGAGTATTCAGACTACACAGATCTTTGCCTTTTCCTTACCCAACCAATATGTCCAGATTCCCAGTCATAATGCTGAGCTCTGTCCTTAATTTTTCATTGATAAACTACTTACTGGAGCATCTTGTTATTCCCCTTTCCTTAGGGAATATGACTTGAATAGCAATCAATTTGGGAGTGGGTTGTGCTCCCTGGAGATAGCAAGTGGAGGCTAGACTGGCTCTCCTGAAATGGGATTGGAAGTCACGAATGCTACATGTTCCTAAGGAAGTATGGTGATCAAGGTGGCTCTTGGGGCCCCTTCCTGACATGAAGCTCATGGGATGTTATGTGTTTCTCAGACAGTGCAGTGGGTAAGGTGGCAGACAGATGTCTCTAAGGCTTCCTACTTGTGGTAGTGCTCCTAGGATGACAATTGGTCCCTAGATAGTGTAACAGATAGGGTGTCTGGTGAACAGGAAGACAAGCTGACCGACTCTGAGGGATTGTGCCAGAGTCTGACTTAGGGAAATCTTATTTGTAATTATAGAGTCATTGATATGACACATGGACTTGTTTGCTTACCCCACACTTCCTCATCAACGCATCACCAACCCCAACAAGTCACCATGCACTTATTTCCTAGGCTTTGGAGATATTCTATGTTTTACCATGGAAAATGCAAACTTATTTAAAATTTTGTGCATTTCAATCTAAAGCAACCGTAGCCAGAACTTCATGATTTTTCTCATCAGGATGTTGCTTACTGATATAATTTCCACAAAATGAGTCTGCTAGGCATTCATAATGGATTTGACTGAGTTTATTTCATATAGATAAGATTCACTGTCGAAGGCACACATAACATTGACCATATAACTTAGGGCAGGTGAAGGAAAAAAAGATGCTTAGAACTGACTTAAAAATAGCAACACCCATCTCCCTCACCTTTCAAAACAAATGAGTTAATAAGTTATAAGAATGATTTAGTTGAATTTACAAAAAGAATCACCTTAAAAATTCTTATACTTCACAGAAGATAACTTTTTGTTTATCTTTTCCTCCCTCTCTCAAAATCTCCTAGATCCTCCCCACCCAACCAAATCCATACCCTTTCTTGCCCTACCTCATTAGAAAACAAGCAGGCATCTAAAAAGTAAATAAAGGAGGAAAAATAATGATAAAACCAAACCTGAATAGGACAAAATAAACAAATAAATGGAGGGGGGCACACACACAAAAAAACCCAGAAGTAACACATATAGACTCAGAGACTCACACATTTACACACATAGAAATCCCATAAAGACACAAAATCAGAAAACATAATATATATGCAATCTATTTAAGAGAAAAGAAATTCAAAAATACATTATGTCTGTTTTGTGTTGGCCTTCTACTGGTTGGCACAACTCCAGCCCTTAAGTGTGGTTTGCATACTCAGGGAAAGTCTACTGGGTGGGGGAAACTGGTTTTTTTCCTTTACAAGCAGTTATCAATTGGAGAGAGCATCTAGGTTAAGGAATAGGGGCTTGTGTCTACTTCCCCTCTCATCATGGGGAACCTATCTGGCTTGGATCTTGGCAGGCGCTGTGCATGCTGCCACAGTCTCTGTGAGTTTATGTGTCATTCCTGTTGTGTCTACAGAGCCATGTTTCCTTGGTGTCTTTCATCCCAATAGACTCTTACAGTTTTTCTGCCTCCTCTTCCACATTAAATCCATGACCCCTGGAAACCGGTGATGGAGACATCCCATTTAGAAATGAGTGTTCCAAGGTCCTTTACTCTCTGTACTTTTTCCAGAGTGGTTCTCTATATTTGTTTCTGTATACTACAGGCAGAAGTCTCTTTGATGATGGCTGAACAATACTCTTATCTATGAGTATAGCAGAATGTTGTTAGGAGTCATTTGATTGCTATATTTCTTTAGCAGAACTGTAATATTTGGTTTTCTCAAAGGTCCACAGACTTTTTGGGGAAACTATATGGACTATATAGGTTCCTGGTTGCCCAACCAGTGTCAGACATGGGTTCCAACTCATGAACTGGGCCTTAAATCCAAGAAGATAGTGTTTGGTTGCTCCCATAACGTTGATGCCACTATTGAACCAGCAAATCTTGCAGACAGGTCACCCTTATAAATGGGAGGTTTTGTAGCTGAGTTGACATTTACCTTTCTACTCTGGTAGGATACAGAGTACCTTACAGTGCCGTGAAGACTAGTCTGTAGAGTTGAGGATTGAGGTAAGTATCAGCTTGACTTCTCCATGTTTAATAAAATATGAAGGAATTATCTTCAGCAATAGGGCCTGAACAACATTGTGTGGTGAACAACCAATAATTTTACCAAAAGCCTGGGCTGTTTGGCATCTCAGTAGGGCCGCCTTCACCAACAACTCAGAGATAAGCCATTCCTGACACTGGAGGCTTTCTTTGGTGGTGAGAGGTACTAGTTGGGACTCTGTCTCCTTCATTATTTGATGGTTGCATTTAGAAGACAACTTTGATTTATAACATTAAGTACATCTTTCAAATCTTTAAAAGAAAGCCTTTAGAATTTTAGTATATTCAAAGTAATAAAAATTATTTACCTATTATTGCCAGTGATAAGAAGAGATAAATTCAATATTTGGGGTTTGGCTAACTTTAGATCACTTAGAGTTCTCAGTGAAGCCATGAAAAGACACTGCAAACATCACAGAACATCTTTTCCTTTGTTTAGAGACTACATATACATTTTAAAATCTATTTTTTGTCAGCTGGATCTAGAGGTCAGTCACCAAATGGAAATCTTGAAAGATAATTATAAGTGATTCTAATTTCCACTCATTTATTCCTGAGGACATTGGTATTTCATATCAATGATTTTAAATATAAACCCAAAGAATGACTTATGTTTGGTATATTTATAGGCTGATCACAATAGCCCTACAAGTTTCAGTAAGAGCGTGTGGCTTACCAAGATGCCATGCATTGGTAGTCAAAGACCTGGATTTCCATCTCCATGGCTCAGAAATCTTATCCATTTGATGTGATATTTTCAAGGATCCTTAAAACATTTTTATGCTAGTCTCTCAAAGACAGATTTTGCATTCCCTGAAGTATGACTCATTTAAGAGTCAGATAGTTGGGGATTAGTGGATGAACTTGAGTACTTAGCTCTGAGGGTTGTACAAGTGGAAAATCTCAACTTCTCATTTATGAAAGCAGACTTGCCACCATTCTTCTTTCATGTCCAAACTCAGAGGATAGATACAGGATAGATGTGAAAAGGTCTTCAAGTTTATGTGTATATGTCCTTATACTTCCAATCTTCACAAAGACTTGATGCCCCAGGGAAGGGGGATGCCCCCCCTGGGAGATAGCACCCTCTTAGAGAAGAAGGGGAAAGGAATGGGGAAGGGAATTCTGGGAGGGCGGACTGGGAAGTGGGCAACATTTGGAATGTAGATAAATAAAATAATTAATTTTTATAAATTAATAAAAAAGTGACTGACTATAAAAGGCTGATTACTAGAACTGTTAGATCACTTATTTGCTATCATAAAGTGAGCCAGAATTCAGTGTCTTCAGACTGAGAATATCTATAAAATCTAGCTGGATGTGTACAGTCTAAGAAGTTTGCTAATTGGAAGGGAACTCACGTTTAGTACTATCACCCTAGCCAACTACTTATGTCTGGAAAGATCACAGACTCTAGAGGAGAAACTACTACTGCCATTTCCCTAAGCCAATATCATTTCTAACTACATACTAAAAACTTACTTTTATACCTGCAGATAAGTATGGTTTTTACCCCTTATTTAAGAAGCTTCTCTTTTAATCAGAGGTCATTCCAGAGATCTACAACTGGTCAAAATACAATGAGTCAAAATACATGATCATGGGTGCCCAACCCAACCAATACATCTGTAATGTAAGTCCTACACCTAGGGCTTAGGGGAACATCTCAGAAAAGAGAGAGAGAGAGAGAGAGAGAGAGAGAGAGAGAGAGAGAGAGAGAGAGAGAGAGAGAGACTGGGAGCCCGAGAACCAGGATACATGCTGATAGTGTCTTCTAGACAGTACAGGAAAGCTACCCCCATGAAGTCACAACTATATGGTTGCCTAAACAAGACAATGACAATATCAGTTATCATGCCAGCATGGATGAGGAAAATATCGTAAGATATTGTGCCTAGGTGAAGAGATGTACTCAGCCATTGGATGCTGAGAGAGTGCTACTTAAGCCCAACTAGTGAGCGCTACATACAAACAAAACTAAATTTTCTCAGTAGGCTGTATATGAATATACATGTATAGCATTTTTTTTAAAAAAGGTCATCAATTTGTAAGGGAGTAGGGGATTATCAGAGGAGTTAGAGTGGTGGAAATTATGTCAACACAGAACTCACATATAAAATTCTCAAAAAAACTAAAAATAAGAACAAATATCTACCTTGTTTTAGTTAGGGTTTCTATTGCTGTGACAAAACACCTTGGCCAAAAAGGAAGTTTGGGAGGAAAGGATTTATTTGGCTACACTTGCACTTCCATAGTCCATCACTAGAGGTAGTCAGACCTGGAACTCAAACAGGGTTGGAACCTGAATGCAGGAACTGATGCAGAGGCCTTGGGTGGGGTGAGGTTGTCTTGCTTACTGGCCTGATTTCAATGACTTGCTCAGCCTGCTTTCTTATAGAACACAGGATACCAGCTCATGGATGGCACCACCCACCATGAGCTGTCCCTGATTAGTATTGATCACTAATTGAGAAAATGCCTTACGGCTGGATCTCATGAAGGCACTTCCTCAACTGAGGCTCCTTCCTCTCTGATGACTCTAACTTGTGCCAATGTGGCACACAAAACCAGCCTATTATTATTATTATTATTATTATTATTATTATTATTATTATTATTATTATTAGCTATAAAGCAAGCTAATTTTCCAAAAAGGAAGGAGAGACTGTCAGGACTACTCTTAACAGCAGTCATCGGCCTCTCTAGGCTTTCTGCCAGGTTAATGGAAGGTGAAAGGTGAGGAAAGGGTGTACTCCTACCAACACCTGTCATCCTTGGTGAGCTTCGCATTCAAGCTAATGGTAGACAAAATCATTCTGTTAAAATGGAATGAAATGAATTAAGGATCAACAACGACAAACTTAAAGCAGCCCAATTTCTCATGTTTCCAACATTAATCCCTTTGCCCATGTTCTTTGGGACATGTTGTCAGTAAAATGATCAAAAGCTAGGCAGAGAGCAGGATGGAAAGAGTTCTGGAAGCTTTAACAAAATCTGATGGTCATGTGGACTTATGTTGGTGGAGACTAGGCCAAGGCCTTCACCAGATGCCAACTTATTCAATCATGTCTCTGTTGGAAATTCTCATAACCAAAAAATGCTAAATAAATAGCAATACAAAACAAACAGTGATGAATGACATGGGAGGCTGCATTCAGCAAATACCCAGATTCTTGCTTAAAAATGAAAATAGCGAGATTGTATGTTGTATACCGGAGAGACATTAAATCTTCAACCTGGTGTTTTATCTATGTCTTCCTGATATATGATAACTGTGTAGAAGGGGCAGATGCATGTCTTCACTGGTGTGTCTGTGTAGACGGGACAGATACAGGCCTTCACTGGTGTGTCTGTGTAGATTAGACAGATACAGGCCTTCACTGGTGTGTCTGTGTAGATGGAACAGATACAGGCCTTCACTGGTGTGTCTGTGTAGATTAGACAGATACAGGTCTTCACTGGTGTGTCTGTGTAGATAGAACAGATACAGGCCTTCACTGGTGTGTCTGTGTAGATTAGACAGATACAGGTCTTCTCTGGTGTGTGTCTGTAGATTAGACAGATACAGGCCTTCACTGGAGTGTCTGTGTAGATTAGACAGATACAGGTCTTCACTGGTGTGTGTCTGCACCATGATGCATGTGATGATGACAGTAACAGTGGACCTAGTAAACAAGACATAGGACCCTGAAGAAATGAAGGTTTTTTACACATATCTTCTATGTTTCTTGATTTCTCAATCCTGGAGGAAATATGTATGGCCTGTACAGGATGTGGGCTACAATTCTGAGGCTTAAAACTTTGCAAATGTATTTATAACAGGATGTGGTCATTCTCACATCCTACTGTGTCAAAGTGTATTTTTTAAATGTATTCTTGCATCCTTTGCTTAGCAACGATGCTGAAGTGGTTAATGCCTGTGGATTTAGCGGTGGCGTAGAGGACTTTGGGTATTAATACACTGACATTTTAGCTCAGCATTCCACCCACCTACAGTCTATTGAAAACTAAATTCCAGTAACTTTCTAAGAAGGGACAAATAAATATTCTAAATCCTACTCGCGTCCCACATCACATGATCAGTTTCTTCTAAGCAGCAAAATAATCAGGATTGTTAGTATTTAATCGCTTAGGAAAAACTGCTTCACACAGAATCTCCACATTATAACTTTTTCAATGCTTCAAGTCGGATATTTCCATGAAACACAGCTTTCTTGTCACTCACTTGCTCTTTCTCCTAAATCTGAATAGAAATGTTTTCAGCTTTTTCTTGGACAGCTGATGCTTTTGAACTGGGTGGTTTTGATACTGAGAATCAGTATAGAAGAAGGATTCATTAACAGAAAGCCCATTTTCCTTTAGATGTGTTTCATTGGCAGCAATTTGTCAGATACTTCCACCTTACTTGATAGATATGGCCAGGTAAGCAAAAGATCTTTTATTCCAATCATAGTCACTAATATTAATTCTCATGTCACTCCATAAAGTCACTAATATTAATTTTCATGTCACTCCATAAATATATCTGTGTGAGTTGGTTTTTTTTTTTTGTCAACTTGACATAAAGCTAGGCATACATGGGAAAAGGGAATCTTAATTGATAAATTGCCACCATAAGATGGTGCAACAAACTTGGCCTGTTGGCAAGTCTGTTGCACCATTTTATTTATTACTGATTAATTTGGGAGGACCCTAACCCATGACTGGGCATGTCCTGAAGTATAGAACAAAGCAGGCTGATCAGTTCAGAAGGAGCAAGCCAGTAAGCAGCATCCTTTCATAGCCTTAGCATCAGCTCCTGCATCCAGGTTCCTTCATTACTTTCTTCCCTGACTTCCATATAATATATGATGGATTATTACATACAAATGTAAGATGAAATAAACCCTTTCTTCTTCAAGTTGCTTTTGGTAGTGGTATTTACCCTAACTAAAACAATCTTTATATCTATGTTCATCTTTCTTATTTATATATGTAAGTTACAGAATAATGAATGGCAAAGGGTTAAAAAAGCAAGGAATTTCAAATAGGTATATGAAGCCAGAGTTAGAAAAGTATAATAATAGAAAGTATTCTTTGTGAGGATGAGATAATAAATCAAACCAAGCTGGAGAATCTACTCAGGTTGCTGGCTACAGGTTATGGCTTCAGACTCAGAGTTAAGATGAAGGAACAAAGTCAAGTGAAGAGCAGTGCCCGGTCTACACAGCTGGATGGGTGGCAGCTCTGGGTATATTAATGGCTGGCTTGATGGACTGTACGTTCAGATGGGTGAATGAGAAGAAGGATGGTTGTGGCAGATGTCATTTCTAGAGCCCTCATCAGTAGGAAGTACAAGCCAAACTAAAGTTCCTGGGATAGTCAGGATTTCTCAGCCTGATGGCCCTTTGATGTCCACACCAGATGGACAGAAGACATGTCAGGTCATCCCCTTTGCATTTCCATAGAGTCCACATGAGTTACACCTTTTAATGTGACTATTATGCCCTCAAGTTCTTCCTCCTGATTTTCCTCATATGATCTTAATAAACTCCTTGACTTTCAATTAACCCCAATAAATGTATCAGGAGGCTTTTAACTCCCAGGAATAAGTCATTTCTCAGTCTGCACTGGATAGGTGATGCCACATTGCTCAACTGTCAATCCAGGGTCAGAGTCATTCTTTGTCCTCAAAATGGGGCCAAAGACACTTGTAAAATGGAGTCTCTATTGGCAAGGCACAGTCTGAAAAGCCATATTTAACCTGGGGAAAGGCACAACTCTGTCTCTTTTACATGCAGAGATGAGTGGACTGTGTACTTCTGCATCTCCAGATACAGCCATAGCTAGTGCTGTGCTTGGATTCAACCTGCCCCCTTCTGAAGCAACTCAGGAATCTTGCTGCCAAATTTCTATTCTAAGGGTTGACAACCTTAGCAACAGCAGAAGTATGCCTAAGTCATCAAGGTTTGTCAAATAATATACAAACTTGATTAAATTTCACTTCCAAATACACAGTGCATAATAAAGAAGATGGAACATTATGGGGTCTCTAGCTAAGATTCACATTTAGCTGAAGAGTCTGATTTTGCTTGCTAAGTCTGATACCCTTATTTATCATTGTACAATAAAACTTATGTCTTTGTCCAAAAAGTTGACATAATTACTAATATAATAAGGTAATGTCCACCATCTCAATAAGTTCTGAAATTCATCACATCATTCATTTTGTCTCTTTAGTTGACATTGTTGTTATTATTAGTATTTTAATTGCTGTGATTATGAATCTATTAACCTATTCATTATCTGTTGCTTTACTATATAGACATTATAATTACATACTTGATTTATTAAATTTTAATACATATAATACTTCTCAGGCAATGCCAAGATCACAGACAATCGTAACAGAACATTTTGTTTGTGTTGGGATGTATTTCAACTCTGCATGTATTTCAAACTCCTTAAGAAACAATTCTTATTTTTGTGAAATTAATACTAATTTATAATACTCCCATGATTTATTATTTATACTATTCTTCATGATCTTCTGCATTTCTGTTTCCATCTGTAATAATTTTTTTTTGCATTAACAGATTTTCCTTCCTTTCATCCTTCCTTCCCTCCTCCCTCCCTCTCTCTCTTCCATCCTTGTGAAGAGTCTACTGGTAAAAAGTTCAATGTTGTACCAGCCTCCACCTTCCTTGAGACAGGGTCTGTCTGTTGCATTCCAGGCTGGTCACCTGCAAGTTGAGATCCTCCTACTTCATCCTGCCAGGTACTGGTTGCAAATGTGTTTCATACATGACTCTGCATATGCTTTTCAAGGATGATTGCTCTGTGCAAATGTTTTACGTGAGCATTTATGTTTGCTCTCTATATGTGGCAGTTAATCATCTTTATTTTGACTTGATTGGACTGATAACCATGACACAACTTCTGGGTGTGTTTGTGAAGATGCTTCTAGAAATGTTTAAAAGTAGAAGGTTCACCTAAATGCAATGGCACCTTCCCAGGAGGTAAAGTTTGTCTAGAATGTAAAGGAGAATGTGAGCTAAGCATATCCAACTCTCTTTATTTCCTGATTACAATGCAGTGTGACACTCCCTCATGCTCTTGCTGCTGTGATGTCCTGCCATGATGTCACTCAAATTATGAGCCAAAATAAACCCCTTTCACCTTAAATCGCTCTTGTCAAGTATTTTGTCTCCAGAAGAAGGAGAGCAGCTAAACGGAGCTGTCATTTCATCTTGTTCCCACTCTCGCTGTTAAAAACTCAATGCTCAAGAACTTACATTTTATCCATAAAGTATACTCACCCTCCAGCAAAAGTTAACTTGGTTTTCAGTCAAGTACTATGTTGTATTTAGTTGTGGATTTCCTTCTGTTTATTTTCATTTGGTTTATTTGGATGGGGAATATTGGTATTTCCATTACTTTTGAAAACTTCATACACATCATTTCACTTTAGATTTCTACTTTTCTCTGTTTTGTGATCTTCTGCAATTGTAATTATCTTCCGGCACTGACTAGTTTCATGTCAGCTTGACATAAGCTAGAGTCATCTGAAAGGAGGGAACCTTAACTGAGAAAATGCCTCCATATGATCCAGTTATAAGGCATTTTCTTAATTGGTGATTTATATGGGAGGGACCAGCCCATTTTGGATGGTGCCATCCCTGGACTGGTAACCTAGGGTTTTACAAGAAGGCAAGTTGAGCAAATCCTAAGGAGCAAGTCAGTAAGCAGCACCCTTCCATGGCCTCTTCATCAGCTCCTGCTTCTAGCTTCCTTGCTTGGCTGAGTTACTGTCCTGGCTTCCTTCAAGGATGAACAAGGGTTCTTTCCTCCCCAAGTTGCTTTTGGCCATTGTGTTTCATCACAGCAATAGTAACAGTAACTAAGACAAAAAAAAAAAAACAAACTGGTACTAGGAGGGCATTGCTATGACAGACCTGAGCATGTTTTTTTTCAGAGGAGAATTGTGGTAGGAACCCGGGATTGAAAGAGTCATTGAGTGTTGAGACCTCAGTGGGCTGTTCTGTAGTAGCCTGGAAGATAATGTTGAAAGCGGTGCAGATGATGGAAGCCCAGCTTGGAACGGGTCCTTCATGTGAAGAGTCTATGGTGTCTGGTCAACTGGAGTTGAGGTACTGTTTGTGATTAGCAAGAGACCAGAACCACGAAAGTGGTTTTGCTCTGCTGATACAACACCAAACAGTCAGCCATAATGAAGCAGAGACCGGCATCATTGAGGTGAAGTCTTTTGGTAAGTGTGTCCCCAGCATCAGCGCACAGAAGCTATGTTCCAGAGGTAGCCATAAAATGATTGGAAGAAAGCATGAGATATTTGCAATTCTTGCATGTATTTATTTTTTTTTGACTCTCTGTGATTCACCTAAAACCAATCCCTCCTGATAATATTTGTTTGGTAAAGTTTTGACAAAATTTCAAAATCTTACACTTATATCTTTATTGAATAAATTCATAGAAGTACTAGAAAGCGTTGATTGAATGAGCATGCAGCCTACATTGCAAGTAAGTAAGCTCACTGGGACACTTAAGTGATTATTAAAGAGTTTCATCATCTCTCAGTGATAGCTTGCCTGAAGCCTTACTGAATCAAGCTTAGCTGTTTAGGCTTTTATATTACAAGATAGACACTGGAGAAAGTATCCCATGTAAATGTGTCACATAGGCAATTAAATTTGAAAGACCCAATAAACTTCTGTATACCTTCAGTATTTTCCCTCAAGGTCTGAGATTAGCAAGATTATGTGGACACTTTCTTGGCATGGAAGTTTAATTATAACTTTATACTTAAAGGACCTATACCCTGGGATGTAAACAGGGGCCCTCAAGCACACACACACACACACACACACACACACACACACACACTCACTCACAAACACATGCACACTCACAGGCGCGTGTGCGGGTGCACACACACACACACCACCTTACTAAGTACATAAAAGCAACCAGTCTATATGTTTCTTGTATGTATATCAACCCACTCAAATTTGTATAATGTTACTTGTATGTATATGATGCCAGAGACCACTCACTTCTAAACCTTCTTTTTCTTTTCATACCCTGTCACTTTTTCTATTCTATCTATTCTGTGCCTTAAATGCTTTCCAAATCTACCAACTTTTCTTCTCTCACATGAGTCCACCATTATTTGTAATTCAGATGACAGCCATCTCTCTTAGTGCCTTTCTCACTGTCTAAGTTGCCACAACCCTTTCACTACTACATCGTGCAACCTTTATCAGTGTGAAGATGCTCTTCTCTTACACTAATCCTGCCAAAGGTACCCTATTGGCCTTCAGAAAAAGTCTGAAGTCATGATTTGTAATCATGGCCTATGAGTCCTAACATAGCTATAGGTCATTGTCCTGTCTATCTTCCCTAATTTTCATTTCACACACACACACACACACACAGAGAGAGAGAGAGAGAGAAAGAGAGACAGAGAGACAGAGAGACAGAGAGACAGAGAGAGACAGAGAGACAGAGAGAGGGAGAAAGAGACAGAAACAGAGAGACAGAGGCAGAGAGAGAGAGAGAGAGAGAGAGAGAGAGAGAGAGAGAAACATACCACCAACCCATTACTGTATTTTTAATATTGTATTAATATTTATGGAACATACATTAGAACAGGTCAAAACAGTATTGAAGATCTCCTTCATAGGAAAATATTCCAGAAGACCAATGTAATCTGGTAAAAGAAGTACAGTTACTGTCTTTATGTTTGAGATAGGGACTTACTATGTAGCTCAGGCTGGCCTGAAAATCTATGTAGACCAGGCCGGTCTTAAACTTATAGATATCTACCTGTCTCTACCTCCTAAGTGCTGGGATTAAATGTGTGCACCACAACATACAATTTCAGTAAACCTTTATTGCTCCATGGGTATCACATATGACATGTGGGTTTTTTTTTCCTATTTTTTTTTTATTTTCTAGGTTTTTTTATTTACATACAGACTTGTAGTCACACTTTCAATTCCTTTCAAATCGCATTACTCCTTTGATGATCCAGTTTATTCTAAGGTCTGTAGGTGTGGCATGCTTTTGCATCCCTTGCTTTGCCTGACTTCTTTTCATACAATGTCTCTCTGGGGGAGAAATCTTTTGGGCTTCACAAACCATCTGAGTCTCCCAAAGCACAATGCTAGATGTACCTAAAGAACAATATATTTCTATATTGTATTTCAAAGTGAGAGTTTTTACTTTAAGGCGTTAGACTGCAAGCTGTGTAAGGTCTAGTACTGACTGACTAGGAATTTAAGCACTTATGGAATTTCTAAGAGCTTAATGATCCATTCAAGACTCAGAATTCATATTGACAGGACTTCTTGCTGCAGTGAGTGTGCTTGCCTTCAGTTGAAAGTTTGACTTTATTTCTTCTATAGCCATATGGTACAGGTTTTTTATCATCAGGCACAGGATGCACCTACAAATAGCTAAGGAAAGATTGGTTAATAAAAGACTATTACAATATTCTCACCCAGCACCACAAAAAGACTTCCGCTCTTAACATTTTAATTTAAAATTCAATCTCTGTGATATGTTTTGCATATAGCATGCAGCATGTGGTTTGGCAGTGTTCTAAGTATGACTGACCCAATAGAGAAGTCAAAATTTGTGAAGCTTTGGACTAGCTTAAAGCAGCCCTGTGTCACCTCAATATGACAAAGTGAAATGGAAAATAGTAAACCATTGAATCTTTCAGTGTAAGCAAAGAAAAGGAAAGAACAAAAGTGCACACAAAGCTTCTTAAAGGAAGAAACAGAAGACAATTGGATGCTCTATGTTCAGCATCCTGGGCCCTGGCTTAGGTACAGTAGTAGGTCAACAAATACTTAATGAAGTAAAGGTCACAATACGTATCAAAGGTGAGTTCTTTCTCAGGAACATCATCTGGCTCTGTAAGTTATACATATATACATATATATGTATATATATATGTGTGTGTGTGTATGTGTGTGTGCATGTATGTGCACATGCATATTTTATTATACATACATATATATTTTATTTATGCCTATATGTCTATGTAGATATATAGATCTATATGTGTGTCAAGGATGTGCATGCTGTGGACATTAAGTATCTTCCTCAAAAACTCTTCACCTTATATTTTGAGACAAGTCAATCATTGAACCTGGAGATCACTGACTAGCTAGACAGACTAGCCAGCAAACCCAGAAGATCCTCCCGTTTCCACTATCTGGTGCTTATATTACAGGTGTGTGATGTCATGCCTGGGTTTTACGTGGTTGGGTACCCAGGATCTCAACTCAGTTCTTGTGCAACAGGTCTTGACAAGCTCAACCATCTGCCAAACTCCTGTAATATATACATATATATATATATATATATATATATATATATATATATATATATGGAGTATGGAGAGAGAGAGAGATACAGATATAGATATATTCCAGTTTTGCATTACCTTGTATAATTCACCATGATAAAATTATTCTGTGCTGTCATTTTAGGAAATGCACATTTTTTTCAGTGATAATACAAAATTATTATTGTGCAGATATAATATGTTCAGAATGCCCTGTTACATATTGAAACTTTTGGATAGCTTAAATAGAAGCAGTGCTATTTCTGGTTAGTCACAATGTTTAGTTTGCTTTTGACGCTTAACCTCTATATCTTTGATCTCAAAACACTGCCAAATATTAAATGAGAACCGTGTGTGTGTGTGTGTGTGTGTGTGTGTGTGTGTGTGTGTGAAGCTTCACAAAACAGTAAGGATTCAATGGTGAAGAAAATTGCTGAAAATAATATTCTTTCTCATCTGCCATTTTTAGTGGGAATGGCAATTAATTATATAGTTCCTAAAACTGGTCGCCATTCTAATCCATTTCAAACATCAATGATTTCCTTGATTGTTTGCTAATTAGATTGGGGAAATGAATACAGAAATCATACACCTTGTGAGAAGGAAAACAAATGAGAATCATTCAGCTTCCCATTCTCCACCACGCATCTTTAGTTAGTAGATTTTTTTTCTTCCTGAAACATTATTCTATTTATTGTAATTTTTATTCCAGAAATTCCCATGTATATATTTTAAATAAGCATGTTTTATATGTTTTAAGGATAGTCTATCTTTAACTTCAAAGGCTTCTATTTCATTTTTTTTGGTCAGTTAACTCAAACACTGCATTCCTACATTTGTGTTTAGATTAATAAATCCCAGAGCTGTTTCCAGCACATTCATTTTCCAAAGCAGAAGAAGGGTTATGTGCACAGACAAGCAATCCTTTCAGGTAGTAGGAGCATTATACAGAACCTCTCATGGCGTACTTGCTTGTAAGGTATTGCTTCTTCATGTAAGTGATTATCTGTGCCAAAATAAGTCTTATGTAATTGCTCTAAGGGCATGCTTATCTTGCCAAGCCTCTTGGGAAAATAAAAATAGGACACATTTAACTCCTGTGAATGAAAAAAAATATCTTTAAACTTGTCAGCTTTGATAAATTTATGTGGGGAGACCATAGGCATAAAAACTGAGCGCAATGGCTGTTGCCAACATTATTTTATTGCTAAACAAACACTATTTTCCTTTATTGCTGCAATACAAGATAGAGCCTATTTGTCAGTAACAATTAGACTTGAGAAATACTGAAAATTCAGCATTCTATTAAGTCACCATTCTGATTGATAGACTTACTTGATTCTGCATCTCAAGAATGGATGCACACCTCCTAGTCTGGACTGTAAAAGGGTTTGGAATTGGACCCTTCCTTGGGAATATCTTTTGTGTTGTAGAATCTTAAAAATATCATGCAGGGTGATAAGAAGCTGGTTGGTACACCTGAAGAGAGGTGAAGCATCCTTAATAGATCCCTATTCCTGCCATTCACACATGGATGGATGTATTCATTCAATATGCACTTCAATGAAGTGTCAATGTAATCAAACAAGTGTCACCAGAAAGAAATATTTTAAGCTGCCTTGAAATAATTGATTCTGACCCTCTATTAAACAAAAACATGAATGTTTCTCTTTCCTTTGGGAATTGAAAGCACCTGCACTTACTTGGCAGGCCTAGGTCACATAATATGGCCACAAGGAATTAAAACAGGCCAGGCTGGAGGGGCCACAGACAACTGAGGCTGTTACAATTTGATTGAGAATAATCAGACTTTTTATACCTTTATCAAATAACGAATATGATGGCAATTGCCAAGATCAATACAGTTGCAGTTGTAAGCATACAATGATGCTAGCAAGTTATACAGGAAACCCAAGATTAATGTCTAAGAGCAATTGTCCTGCCAAGATTCCATACTTTCTTGACTTCCAAGAGTACATACAGAAACACAAAGAGTCTTCACTGAGTGCTTCATTGCCTAAGGGAGTGCATCAGTCTCTCAGGAACTGGAAGGCACAGTGTGTCCCAGGAGCCATGGACTCTGTGGTGGTTTGAATATTCTTGACCAATGGAATGGCACTAGTAAGAGGTGTGGCCTTGTTGGAGAAGGTGTGGCCTTGTTGGAGAAAATGTGTCTCTGTGGCACTGAATTTTGAGACCCTCCTTCTAGCCATGTGGGAGCTAGTCTTCTGTTTGCCTTTAGATCAAGATGTAGAACTCTTTGGCTCCTCCAGTCCCATGTCTGCCTGGACAGTGCCATTCTCCCACTTTGATGATAATGGAGTGAACCTGTAAGCCAACCCAGATTAAATGTTGACCTTTATAAGAGTTTTCTTGGCTATGATATCTTTTTACAGCAATTGAACCCCTAACTAAGACAGACTCTACCCTCATAAACCCGTAATGCATTCCTTACAAGGAAGTTAAATAGTTCGCTACAAAGAGTTGCACCATAATTCTTGTTGCTAACACTATACTGACCAGCACTACCTTCTGGTCATGATGGATGCATCATAGTAAACAGAGATAAACAATATTTGGTTCCTATCTTCAAGGACCTTCAAGAGAACACTATCAACAGAACTGATAATTTCAGTAAAGCATAACTTTGTGTTGTAAACAGATGCTCACAGGATCCAGGAACCTATTATACATATTTAAAAACAAACTATCTTCAGTGGACTTCTGTCTCCAGAAGGCTTTATTTGATCAACTTAAATCAAAAGATATCTGTGCTTCATTGATTTTCTTATATGAAATTAAAAGACAACTATTAAAAATGAGAACCCAGAAAAATATATTTCTTGACAAATTATGTAAAGTCAGAATAATGAAGAAATAGAAATCTGAACAAACAAAACAAAACTCAGAAAATTAAATCTGTCATAAAACATTTGCCATTAAAAGAAGGTTCCTGGTTCTAATGGTTCCTACTAAATATCCTACCAATTAATGAAGAACAAACACCAGTCCCTTTCAATTTCTCTTAAAAAATGTTGGAGAAGGAATATTTCCAGACTCCTTTGACAAAGTCAATATTATCTTGGTGACAGAGCCAGGAAAGAACACTACAAGTAAATAAATTTTAAGGTGAACATTCTTTATGAAAATACTTATTGAACATGGCAGCAAAACACTATCAAACTGAATCACAGCACATTAAAAGGTTTATCCATGATGGTCAAATTATTTTTATCCCTTGAATACAAGGATGGATCAAAACAAGTAAATCAGTGAATATGATGTATGATGTTAGAAAATTTCAGAAAAAGTTATATAATCATTCCCATTGATATAGAAAAATGATTTGATACTTAATATTCCTTTGTGATGAAATTGTCAGCAAAAGATATATGTATATACATATACATATATATGTATAATAGTATCAGAAATATTTGCTAGAGCATTTAGACAAGAGAAAAATAGTAGACTTCTAATCAGAAAAGCCACAGAATTGTCACTATTTGTTTATGACTTGATCTTATGTGCAACAAAAAAACCAAAACAATGTATGACCCATACTTTTCTATTCTTCCCAGCTCCTGCCACTAGTAAGTAAGGGCTTCCCGTGACCTGACCCAGATTTTCTTGGTCCACCAGCACTATCTCACAACACAAGTTAAAAAAAGTAAGTTTAAAGATGGTAGAACGCATGAGAAAAGAAAGAAGATAGGTTAACTGAGAGTTAAAAGATGAAGCAGGGACTTAGGACACAAGGGGAAAGCAGAAAGGAGGGAATAGGTTAAGTAAAACTAAGGATGTATAAAAAGTCTTATGGAAACCTATTCATTCATAAGATAACTGCACAACAGAGCTATGGTGGCTTAAATGAAAATGCCCCCCCATAGGCTCAGATATTTGATCATTTAGTCTCCACCTGGTGGTGCTGTTTGAGAGTACTGAGACCTTTAGGAAGTACAGTCTTGCTGGAGGAAGTAATGTTATTCCAAGAAGGGAGTTCTGAAAGTGAACTGCCCTGCCCCACTCTCAGATCTTTCTCTGATTTCTGATGTGCTGATGAGATGCGATCAGCCAGCTTTCTTCTCTGGCATCCTGTTGTCATGCTATCCTACTATCGACTCTCCATCTAGAGCCCATAAACCAAAATAACTTTTATAACTTGGTTTTGGTTATAAAATTTTATCACGGCACCAAGAGAGTAACACATTTTTAAAGAAGAATTTGAATGTAACTGTCCTGTGTGTTTGGATAATGTCGCCCCCAGAATATATGAGCTCACAGTACAAGACACTCTCCTAGATGTTACTGTTCAGGAAGGCCCCAGAGATCCCCTCCTCAAAGAAACATAAGTTATCACCATTTTCATGTTAACCCAACATACTTAGATGGTAAGATCTTATTTCTGATAACACCTCATGCTTTGGCTTACAGAATATAGAAGCATCAATTGTGAAGAAACTGTGTTCCTGAGGACTAGTTTTCTGAATACTAGAAGGTGAATACAGACTTTTGGAGGAGAAAAGATACTTGTGTTCTTACTCAGCACCGGGTCATACATACTACAATACTAAATGACCAGACAAGGTGTGCCTACTGGTGCAATAGCAGTTTGATTGTTATTTGGTAACTAATTACTTGGTGATTGGACTTCACAGGAGGGAATTCCTTTCCTTGTTTGAAATCTCAGTCAAAATCCCATTGCTGGAAGGTTTTCTGACTGAGTTTTTTGTGTTATTTTGTTAATTGATTTTGTCAAATTGTCTTCTAAATATTTATGTGTATTCAAGACCTGGACTGTTCTCAACCTTGGTGAGAGAAGCATTTTGTTTTTTTGGTTTTTCTTTCAGCAGACATCAGTTAACAGAGAGATGTATAGTTTGTCAAATTAATAAGAGTAAGAGACTGAATGCTCAACTATGTATTGGACATCAATATCAGCCCCACCATGACCAAGGTTCAAGAAACATTGCAAAATACTAAGTAAAAAGAATGTAAAAACCGATAACTGATGTGTCTGGGTTATATTGGAAGGAAGGTAAAGGGGCAAACTAAGAGGAGCAAGGCTGAAAGTAATGTTCTTCCATGGCTTCTACTTCAGTTTCTGCTGTTGAGTTCTTACCATTTGTTCCCATTTTGACTTCCCTCAGTGATCAAGTGTGATCCAGACCTGTTAGCAATAAACCCTTTCTTCTCCAAGTAGCTTTTGTTCATGGTCTCTTTATCACAGGAATAGAAATCAAAACAAAACAAAAATTGGTATCTGGTCCATGGGCTATTTCTGTGAAAGACCTGACCATGCTGCTTTGGGAAGGATTGTGGAGGAATTTGGGGCTGGAAAAGTTTTTGAATATTCAAAGTTTAATTGGCTAATCTGTGAGAGCTTAAAAGATAAGGAAACGAAGAGAAAGGCAGATAATCAAGACCTGGCTTGTGAAGTTCATAGAGAAGTTTGGGAGCCCCTCGAAGACTCTATCAGGGTAAATCATGGATATATTTGAATTATGAATTGAGTTAAGTATCTATGGTGTCTGTTTAGCTGAAGTATCAGCTGTGATTAAGAGGAGATGCATACTCCTAAAGTGAATTCTGTGCTTTAATTGGACAGTTGATGCTGGTTAGCTTTGAGAAATCAGCAGTGACAGAAAAGACCAGTACTGGAGTAAAACCCAGAAGTATTTCCTCAGGGTTAGCACACAGAAGCTGTAATTGAAATGGGGCCTTGAATTCCTGTTCTTTCCAAGACCTTTAACATGAAAGGATGCTGAATTTTGTCAAATGCTTTCTCAGTATCTAATGAAATGACCATGTGGGTTTTTTTTCTTTGCATATATTTATGTAGTAGATTACATTGATGGATTTCCGTATATTGAACCATCCCTGCATCCCTGGGATGAAGCCTACTTGATCATGGTGAATGATCATTTTGATGTGTTCTTGGATTCAGTTGGCAAGAATTTTATTGAGTATTTTTGCATCGATATTCATAAGGGAAATTGGTCTAAAATTCTCTTTCTTTGTTGAATCTCTGTGTGGTGTTGGTATCAGCGAAATTCAGCATCCTTTCATGTTAAAGGTCTTGGGAAGAACAGGAATTCAAGGACCATACCTAAACATAGTAAAAGCAATATACAGCAAACCAGTAGCCAACATCAAACTAAATGGAGAGAAACTTGAAGCAATCCCACTAAAATCAGGGACTAGATAAGGCTGCCCTCTCTCACCATATTTATTCAATATAGTACTTGAAGTTCTAGCTAGAGCCATTAGACAACAAAAGGAGGTCAAAGGGATACAAGTTTGAAAGGAAGAAGTTAAACTATCACTATTTGCAGACGATATGATAGTATACTTCAGCGACCCAAAAAACTCCACCAGAGAACTCCTCCTACAACTGATAAACAGCTTCAGCAAAGTGGCCGGATATAAAATTAACTCAAACAAATCAGTAGACATCCTGTACTCAAAGGATAAACAGGCTGAGAAAGAAATTAAGGAAATAACACCCTTCACAATAGCCACAAACAATATAGAGTATCTTGGTGTGACTCTAACCAAACAAGTGAAAGATCTGTATGACAGGAACATCTAGTCTCTGAAGAAAAAAATCAAATAAGACCTCAGAAGATGGAAAAATCTTCCATGCTTGTGGATTGGCAGGATTAATATAGTAAAAATGGCCATCTTGCCAAAAGCAATCTACAGATTCAATGCAATCCCCATCAAAATCCCAACTCAATCCTTCATAGAGTTAGAAAGAGCAACTCTCAAATTCGTCTGGAATAGCAAAAAAACCAGGATAGCTAAAACTATTCTCAATGGTAAAAGAACTTCTGGGGGAATCAGTATCCCCAACCTCAAGCAGTACTATAGAGCAATAGTGTTAAAAACTGCATGGTATTGGTACAGTGACAGGCAGGTAGATCAGTGGAATAGAATTGAAGACCCAGGAATGAACCCACACTCCTATGGTCACTTGATCTTTGACAATGGAGCTACAACCAACCAGTGGAAAAAAATATAGCCTTTTCAACAAATGGTGCTGGTTCAACTGGAGGTCAGCATGCAGAAGAATGCAAATAAATCCATTCTTATCTCCTTGTACCAAGCTCAAGTCCAAGTGGATCAAAGACCTCCACATAAAACCAGACACACTGAAACTAATAGAAAAGAAACTAGGGAAGAGCCTTGAGCACATGGCACAGAGGAAAATTTCTTGAACAGAACACCGATAGCTTATGCTCTAAGATCAAGAATTGACAAATGGGACCTCATAAAATTGCAAAGTTTCTGTAAGAAAAGGACACTGTCAAAAGAACAAAACGGCAACCAACAAATTGGGAAAAGATCTTTACCAACCCTACATCCGACAGAGGGCTAATATCCAAGATATACAAAGAACGCAAAAAGGTAGACTCCAGAGAGCCAAATAACCCTATTAAAAATGTGGTACAGAACTAAACAAAGAATTTTCACCTGAGGAATATTGAATGGCTGGGAAGCACATAAAGAAATGTTCAACATCCTTAGTCATCAGGGAAATGCAAATCAAAACAACCCTGAGATTTCACCTCACACCAGTCAGAATGGCTAAGATCAAAAACTCAGGAGACAGCAGGTGCTGATGTGGATGTGGAGAAAGAGGAACACTCCTCCACTGCTGGTGGAATTGCAAGCTGGTATAACCACTCTGGAAAGCAGTCTGGAAAACTCAGCCTCAGAAAACTCAGCATAATACTACTGGAGGACCCTGCTATACCACTCCTGGGCATATACCCAGAGGATTCTCCAGCATGTAATAAGGACACATGCTCCACTATGTTCATAGCAGCCCTATTTATAATAGCCAGAATCTGGAAAGAACCCAGATGTCCCTCAACAGAGGAATAGATACAGAAAATGTGGTATATTTACACTATGGAATACTACTCAGCTATTAATAACAATGAATTCATGAAATTCTCAGGCAAGTGGGTGGAACTAGAGAATGTCATCCTGTGTGAGGTGGTCCAATCACAAAAGAACACACATGGTATGCACTCACTGATAAGTGGATATTAGCCCAGAAGCTCAGAATACCCAAGAAACAATTCACATATCAAATGATGCCCAAGAAGAAAGGAGAGGCCCCTGGTCCTGGAAAGGCACAATGCAGCAGTGTAGGGGAATACCAGGACAGGGAAG